>FR990014.1:13750000-15000000 GCA_905404135.1 Hesperia comma | reverse complement strand
TTAATTTTTTTATTTCCGGAAAAACGCTGTCAGAACTTGTCAGCCATTTTGATGACGTAATAATGGCAAATTGTACAGTGCCATAAACTTATCTCACCCGGTGGCCAAAATTGGAACTAATGCAAATGTTATACTGATTGTCAGAAAATACCAAGATAGTAGCGCCACCCTTAACGGGTCAAATATGTTTGTGGCACTGTATGTAAGACCGGCATTCATTCAAGTTGCTAAGCACGAAAACGAAACTGAACTGACAGTTCGGTTCTTGGAGGAATAGGTTTGCCCATTGAGATACTATCTGGATCATTCTGGATACTATGTACTAAATATACATCAATGGGTTTGCCAATATGACGTCACACCAATGCCTCTCGTGTTTTAGGTAACGTGACAGACATACCGATTAAAAATTTCGAATTTTAATATTAATTATTAAAATAATTATATTGCCACCAACTTATCTGTTCAGTAGAAAAAAATGGAACTAAAAAAGACAACGTCAATTTTGAAATATCATGTCCGCTGTCAATTCTTTGAAGTGCGAGTGCTCTATGTGTTTTAATTCGATTTTAATTGCAAAAAGTGATTAAAAATGCCTGAGCCTCTTAGAAGTTATTGCACGATTAGTTATTTTAAAAGTTTTAGATTTCATGAGGGAAGAAAATCGCCTGCTAACTCCGAAAATAACGTTTGAAAAAGTGGCAGAACGCTTCGCCGTTGCTACAGGTTAGTGTTGCTATTGCAAGTTAATTAATAGTCCCGTTAAATAATTCAGTTATTTTATGTTCCTCACTTATCTTTGCATAATCGATTAAATTGTCACTGAATATATTTGGTATCTAATTTTTTTATACTTCATATAATATTATTTCTTTGTCACAGGAGTTAGTGAACGATTTGTTTACAAGCTAATGAGTGAAAAGAAAAAAGCTGAAGAAATTTCTCTGGTGCATCGGCATCATTTTCCACAGGGATTTCTCGTGTGGAACCCCCTCAAATTCAGAGATCACCATGACAATTATTTTTATAAAATATATAAAAATATAAACAATTATAGTCAATAACAATGGATCTTTTATTTCTCTTGTCTTGAAATTTAAATTTTTATATGAAAAAGTAAAATTTGACTGTGTTGGCCAACGTAATTCTTTTATTTTTGGATGTTTCCGTTTTTTTAAGTTATGTGTGTTTTAAGCATTTAAATATCACTTGCTATAACGGTAAAGGAAAACATTGCCAAACCTCACTTGTTCAGCATGGTGAACTATGGTCTTAACCTTCTCAATATGAGAAGAGACCTATGCTTAATAGTGGGCCCTGATGGATTGAGATAATGTTAACATCCTATGTTACTGCTGTCATTGCATGGTAGTTTAAGTTAGTAGCCACAGCCCAAATTGTGTGTCTATATTCGTCGGAAAGGCTTTTTCATCATTTACCATCGAATTATGTGCAACATCTGGTAAAAATCATAGGTCTCAAAGTTGTTGAGCTCCCTTGACAGTCGCCAAATTTTAATATATGGTAACATTGACGCTGCACTAGCGACATCCGTTTACTGAACAGATAAGTTGGTGGCACTATATATGCTCTAATGATTCAAAATCAGAATATTAAGGTATATTTCGGCATAAATTTTAAAGTACCCTATTGTCAAAGTCACAGTAGTCAATAAGACACTGACCAATACACTGACATTACACCATGGATGTAGAAAGTCTAGATGGGCCCGTAACATACATAAGGCGCACGGCGAATGGTCAACATTGGGTTGTGTGATTGAGTGATTGATCAAGTCAGTCTGTTGTAGGCAGCAGCGAGGTACACATCTTCCTTACGCAAAATTGATTTCAGTAATTACGTCCGCAAAATATGTAGAAAATATGGCTTCCTGTGCCTTCAAAAATATTCTAACAATTCAAGAAACACAAATAAAGTCCAAAGGAATCACATTTCATTATGTAAACATTGAATTGTAAATTAACTTCACTATTTCTAAAATAATAACTTTAGTAAAATGGCGCGTGACATATGTAAGAGTAACAGAGACAGCACGACTAAAACTTCGAAACGCGGAAGCGAGATATCACTATGTAATCTGTTCGTTTTCAAATATAGTAACAAAATTCCATCGCGCCAACTTCACGCACAAACCGATTCGATTCAAAATTGGATTGTTCCAACTTGACGCACATTCGAACGTGCAAGGCCCGTCTAGGTATATAAGTCTATGCATTACACAATTTACACATGTACAGTAAAACTATAGAGATAGGAATTAGTCCTTATAGATCAATGACCAACACTACGCTTTCCGGAAAAAGAGCGTCATATTATAAAATGTCTACTTCGAGATGACGGGAATTTTGATTTTTTTTTACTATTTACCGCACTGTTTATGTAAAAATTATAGGCGTTAAAGTACTTAAAATTCATTGTATGCCTATATACATTTCACATAGCTTATCATTTTCAATAATAAAAAATCGCAAAATTCTCGTCATTTCGAAGTACCTAGTCATTTTTATATTATGACTCTTTTTTTGCCGGACAGCGACTAGTCAATCGCTCTTCCCCATTGCTTCTTCACGATTACACGGGAGCTTATATTACACTTAACTAGCAAGTCAGACCATCGCAAAGCTACAAGTGTTACAGCTGGAACTGGAAATACTCCACCACCAATCGTACTGTTACGTGTCAGGAGTAATGGGTTCGAGAAAATGCCAAAATGTACCACAAAGACTTTATTGAACTCGTAGAAACACAATTACACACTGTACACAGTACGAACCACAACACTATGCACGTAGGTACTCGTAAACACACTCGACGAACAATGTATCACTCGTAGAAATCACTTAACTTCTCACTGGTATCGCTCGTAGGTATCGCTGGTATCTTCCTGGTTCCGCTTCCGAAACTAGAATGTCCGCACTTGACCGATCGCCCCTTTTTATACCACTCACGCACCATTCATGGCAATCGAGAATATTCCCGCGAAGTCCGGACCCGCGTCGAAATAAAGTTCGAGAACGTTCCTTGCAACCGACTTTCGCCCGTATTACTATTGCCGTAATGGTCGAAGCGCCGTGCGTCCTTTTGAGAGAGCCGCGCTCCTATTGTTTCTATTGTTGCGCGACATGTTTATGGCCCCTATTGTTTATTGTTTTCGGCGTAGCGAAGTCGAAGCGCCAGGGTTGTCACAGTACTTACGGGACCTTGCACCGATAGAGCGAGGTCCTTTAGAGTCTTATCAGATTCGTACTTTTTTTCAGTTTTGACGATGCTTCAGGTGAGAAAAAGTTCAATACCCAAGAACTAATACCCCTTGGTCCCTTGTTTGGTTGTTGTACTCTTTAAAAAATCTGCCTAGAAAATCTGAGTTGCCCTCTAGTTCAAGAGCTTCCTCGATAGATCAGGTGCGGGTACGACCAATTATGTACTCTACCCCGCGAAACTATCTTTAATAAGTCATTAGTTTCGTTACGATAGCTTTTTCAGCGAACCAAGGCCGTGTTTGTAATATAAAAGAATTGATATTCTGAGAATTGACATGACTTTTTTATTGAATTGATTAAAATAAAACAAAAACAAAAGTTGCATATTTTACCTTGCTAATACACTTTTAAAAATTTTCAAAATATCTAGATCTTTCTTCATCGCCAAGTTGTGCTATGAATTCTTTTACATTTCTCTCTGATTTTGATGTTGTTATTTAGATTAGTGATTTTCCAAAATTTAGATTCAGACAGTAGATTAAGTTTTTCATTATTTTTGTTGGTTAGTTAGGTACCTATTTGTTTTTAATTAGATATCCGTATACATTTGCAGGAAATGTTTTAATAAAATAAATGTGAAAATAAAATTGTACCTTCTCTTATCGTTTCTCAGTGGGGGCCTACGTGATAAAAATCACATCTTGCGTATTCATCGGTTTGGTTTGGGCTATGAATCTTACACGTACGATATTTTTTACCTACGTAAGCGGCCGACAAAATCACCTGTTGATAGGTGATCACCGTGAGCCCGTGAACATCAGTTACACCAAACGCATCACCGATGTGTTGCCAGCTTGCCAGCAAATATTTCGGCTTGAAATACATAGCTAACAAGGCTGGTTTAAAACTCTTATTTTTTAACTGACTTCAAAAAAGAAGGAGGTCCTTAATTCGACCGTGTATATGCTTATTTTACGTTTGTTCAGAAATTTTTTCGTCGGTTCATGGACCGAGTTTGATAATTCTTTTTTTCGTTGGAAAGAAGGTGTACTAAGGATGGTCCCACGATAAGGAAATCAGGATCTCGGATCGGATGGGAAAAACTTTCGAAAATTGTAGGAGCGACTAGTGTGTTTGTTAATGTTTTCATTAACTAGTACTTATAACTGATGAAGCCGAAAGACAGTTGAAGGAACTCCTCAACGATTGGCAGCAGTTATCTTATGTTTGGGCTTGATTAATTTTTAGTGAGGAGAACTTTACACCTAAATGGGTTGAATTGTGAATTGAGCGCCATCTGGCGAGAAGTTTTTGAGTTATTTCCGCTTGTCAATGTTGGAGTCGGTAATTTTTTTGTAAAAAACAATTATTATTATATATATTTTATTAATATTTATTAGGTATAGGTAAATAGACTATGATCTTCACTACATAGTATAAAACAAAGTCGCTATTTTTGTCCGTCTGTTTGTTTGTTTGTCTGTTTGTCTGTTTGTCTGTATGCTTAAATCTTTAAAATTACGCAACGGATTTTGATGCGGTTTTTTGTAATAGGTAGAGTGATTCAAGAGGAAGGTTTTTATGTATAATACATGCGTATATTCCCACGAGAACGGGATCCACGCGGGTGAAACCGCGGGCGGGCCGCTAGTTGGGTATAAATAGCAGTTTAAAAAATCAGTGTTTATATAGGTATCTATAATTTAGTATTTACTGTGTAATTTGAATAAAATTAGGTATGTACAGTCAATCGGGGTAACTTTGATTCTTTAGCTGTAGGGTAACTTTGACAGTCCGCTCCCAAAATAGTTTTTTTATTTTTTACGTGATAAGCATTTGACGCATAAAAGGAGATGTTTCAAATCCGGCCCACAATATTGTACAGTACCTCGAAAAATCGAGAAAAATTCATGGAATTTGGGAAAAATAAAGATAAATTGCTTAAATGCATACTTTTCTGGTACAAATTTAGTATTTATAATTCATTTTTATCAATTTTCAACATGGCGTTTTGCCAAGTTGTCATTGATCATAGATCGCGAACTGTCTACTGTCACTTTAAATGACAGAATTGTAGGTACATAATATGTCAAACTTCTATCAAATTAACCAACATGGCGCGTGATGACAACTTGACCGCCATGACGGACTTTTGTTTTTGTGTTGCAATTTTAAGTGTACATTTTTGTGTTATACCACAAAACTAAAGCAATTTAAAGGAATTGGATGATTGAAAACTGTTTTAATTGTGTTTCTCCATTTTTGAGTATGGTGTACAAAGTGGTGGCCGGGGCTCCATACATTTTGAAACATCTCCTTTATTTATTACATTTTATGTACTTAATGAACGTCGTTAACGTAATCTTAAATAAAAAGTGGTTTTCAAACAAAGCTAATATAAAAAAGTTTCTTTCAAAAACGTGCGAAATTTTCGTGTTTTTTTCGGACGTAAAACTTTTTAGATATCTCTCAAAACTTTAATGCTATCAAGGTGAGTTATAATCCTTACTAATATTATAAATGTGAAAGTGTGTTTGTTTGTTTGTGACTCTTTCACGTCGCAACATGGCTAATATTATATGGTATGGTTTATGTGTATGGGGGTAGTTAGGAGGGTGGAGAGTGACGTAGGCTACTTTTTACCGCGGAAAAACATCTCATTCCTATGGGAAGATCGATGTTTTGTTAGTTGCTAAATATTTAGTTCCGGGTGTTGTTAATAGATGCCGTTAGTAAAATTCATTTGTAAGTTCTGAATCACGCTATCAAATAGTAAATGTAATTTACTTAAATCATAGGCAAATGTTATATCTGATGTTGAGGAAGCTGCCTCTCGCCTACCTTCTACTCGTGCTACACGAACGATATTCCAACGGAGGGGGGCGCCATGCTCGCCCTCTACGCGGACGACGTGGCGTACCTGACCACCTCGATTAAGTCAGGTCACGCCGCCGTTAAAATGCAAAGATGCCGCGACGCCCTCCCCAAGTGGCTACACGGGTGGAGGATGGCGATCAACGTAGGGAAGACGCAAGCCATCCAATTCGGAGGAACCACGATGCGCGACCCCACTCTAAAGCTCTTCAACCAAGACATTGCCTGGACAAGACAGGCCAAGTACCATGGGGTAACCCTGGACTGTTCCCTGATTATGAAGCCCTACGTGACCAATGTCGTAAATCACGCCAAGGCAGCAGCTGTAGCGCTACGTCCAGCGCTCTCCTCGAGTCTCCCATTGAGGGTCAAACCACCATCTGGAAGACCTACATCCGCCCCAGACTCACGTACGCGGCCCCAGCCTGGTACGCGCTCCCGAGTGAACCACAACGCAGGCGTCTACGCGTGGTTCAATCGAAGACGCTGCGCCGGCTGGCAGGGGCGCCGTGGTGCGTGAGGAACGCCACCATCCAGCGGGACTTCAGAGTTGAGAGCCTGGACGCCCACGTGGAGGACCTAGCGCAACGGATGTTTGCGCGCGCGGACGCGGCGCGGTTTCTGCACCTGCGGAACCTGGCGCCGCACCACGCCCACCCCCGGACCGTTGGGCAGTAAGACCGCGCAGTAAGTCGCGCGGGAGCAGCCCGACATGAACCACCTCGGACAAGACCGCAAGCCGCCGTCCGGTCGCAGATCGGCTCCTGTTGGGCTTCCCACCAGCGGGTCTCACCTGGTAGGGCCTGATTTCCCGGGCAGCGTGAAAATCATCATGACTCCCCGGACTAGACACCCATACTCCACACCACCATCTGGACAATCTTCGAGGACCCATACAGGGTCCCAACCCAACGACCGGTCCGTTGTTACGGACCGCCGCAGACACCTCAGTCAGGGGGCCACCGGCCCCGAAACTGAATCCCCACGGCTATGTTAGCCGTGAGTGAAGACAGGACGGATTCTGATGTTGATGTTCCAGTATGTCATAATCTTTGGCCGAGATTCCTACGGGAGCGGGACCTACGCGGCTGTTACCTATGGGTCCCGAAGCGAAGCGCGGGCGGTTCTCTAGTATAATACTATCTTTCACATGTCTACTTTCGATACGTTTTTTATTAATTTTCAATTGCATCTTCGTTAAAATTACCAAATTAGGTACCCACGACACAGGGAATCCTAGTGTGGGGCTTTGAGTGTGAAGCGATTATTATTATTATTAAAAATTACAAATAATACCGGTAAGTCAGATTTTGAACAAATTCTGAGTAACTTTGACGGTGTCAATGTACCCTGACTTTGTATGCGTTTTACCAATTTTCGTGTTAGTCAAACATCCAAGGGCCCCGGGACTTCTGTATTTTCCCAGAAATTAAATGGATGGAATCTCGTAGTATACAAATTACAATGTGGTCACCAGTGTCGGAGACTTATAAACCAACTTATCTGTTCAGTAGACGGCGTCGCTAGTGCAGCGTTCAATGTTACCATATAGTAAAATTTGCTGACTGTAAAGGTAGCTCAACAACTTTGAGACCTATGATTTTTACCAGATAAAGTATGTTGAACATAATTCGATATTAAATGATGACAAAGCCTTTCCGACGAATATAGATACACAACTTGGCCTGTGGCTACTAACTTAAACTACCATGCAATGACTGCAGTAACATAGGACGTTATCATTATCTCAATCCATCTGGGCCCACTATTAAGCATAGCGCATAGGTCTCCTCATAATGAGAAAGTTAAGGCTATAGGTTCACCATGCTGGCCAAGTGCAGATTGGCAATGTTTTCCTTTACCGTTATAGCAATTAGTGACATTTAAATGCTTAAAACGCACATAACTCCGAAAAGTCAGAGGTACGTGCCTTGGATTTAAACACGGACCCTCCGAATGGGAGGCCGAATTTTTAATCAATTGGTTATCACCGCCCTAAAATAGGATATTATAATGGCAATGAATAATTCTCAAGTGTATTTGTCTATTTAAAAAAATAAATTTCGTAAACATCCAAAAATAAAAAAAAAACGTAGGCCAATAAAGTCAAATTTTACTTTTTCATATAAAAATTTAAATTTCAGGACAAGAGAAATAAAAAATCCATTGTTATAGCTATAATTATTTTGTATTTTATAAAAATAATTTTGTCATCGTGATCTCTAAGTTTGAGGGGCTCCACACGAGAAATCCCTGTGGAAAATGATGACGATGCGCCAGAGTTTTCAGGTTTCTTCAGCATTTTTCTTTTCACTCATTAGCCTGTAATCAAATCGTTCACTAACTCCTGTAACAAAGATATAATTTTATATGAAGTATAAAAACATTAGATAGGTACCAAATATATTCAGTGACACTTTAATCGATTAAGCAAACAAAAGTTAAATATTTAAGCGGGACTATTAATTAACTTGCAATAGCAACACTAACCAGCTGCGACGCGTTCTGCCACTTTTTCAAACGTTATTTTCGGAGTTATCAGGCGATTTTCTTCCCTCATACAATCTAAAACTTTTAAAATTGTAGGTAATTGTAATTTAATATTTATTCACATGATGAAGGTAGATATGGAAAATGAACCAATAAAGCAGTCTCAGCCTAACCGCCGTTTGATTCACCCGCGCCCCTTCCCTACACAGTTAACATGGCGCAGTCGGTAGGATGATCGTGAAATATAATAAAATTTAATTGTATCCAAATGAAGTGCTAAACGAATATAAAGACATCCCGGCATAATATAAACGTTAAAAATTTTGTGAAGTGAACGTCGTGAACGTGCAAAAATGGAGACCATATTGCAACCGCCATCAGCGTTTAATTTTGAGAATAATTTAACCAATGTTACATCGGGGAATTTAAGCAAGGAATGGCAGCGATGGAAGAAATCCTTTAAAATTTATTACGAAGCTTGTGAACTATCTCAGAAACCAGCAAAAGTGCAAATTAACATTTTATTACATGTCATCGGAGAAAAATGCCGCGAAGTGCACGAGCAGCTTCCAGGCAACGCGAAAACTGTGGACGAGCTTCTCTTACAATTCGACAGTTATTTTTTACCAAAAAAGAACCTAGTCGTGGAAAGACATAAATTTTTTATCCGTGATCAAAAAGAATATGAATCAACAGACCAGTACGTATTTGAATTAAACAAGATGGCGGCAACGTGCGAATTTGGTGACTTATGTAGCAGTCTAGTGTGTCATCGATTGATTTGTGGCATTAAGGATCAAGCGTTAAGAGAACGATTGCTAAGAGAAGAAAATATTACATTGAAAAAAGCATCTGAAATATGCACCTTAGCAGAATTTTCGCATGCACAAGCTGAAAATATTAAACATGAGAGCAGTTCCCATCACGTTTTTGCCGTTAAAGAAAAGGAGTCAGCTGTTGTGAATCATGTAGGTCAAGGTCGACAGTATTCACATAACAAAGGGAGTGCGGGACGCGGCGCGCGGCGGCAGAGGATGGGGCAGCCACCTGCGCCGGCACCGGCGGCGTCCGCCCCGTCCACATCGAGACATCAGCGAGCGAATATTGCACCATCACGTCAGTTTAACAACTTATGTTCTAAATGTGGCAAAAATCATGGGAGATACGAGTGCCCAGCTTATGGACAACAGTGTATGAGATGCAAACGTATGAATCATTATGCGAGAATGTGCAAAATATATGAGGTGTGCGATGACTCCACTGATCAGGTAAAAAATAATTTATCTACTGTTTCACGTAATGATTGGTCAGTAAATTTAGAGATTAACGGTTCAATTATTAAATTCAAGTTGGACACTGGGGCTGATGTGAACGTTTTACCGCGAAAATTTTTAAAAAACATTAATGTTTTAGAAAATGATTTGACTAGAACCTCCTTGAAATTACAGGGTTATTCGGGTGCTGAGATTAAAGTTTTAGGTAAATGTTTTTTGAAGGTTTTGTGTAAGGGTAATATATATATATTAAAATTTGTAATTGTTGAGGCAAATTCTTCTCCTATACTGGGGAAAAGTAGTTGCGAAGAATTAAATTTAATTCAAAGGGTTATGGTCGTAAATGATAATAAAAAGTATAGTAGTTTGTTATCAGATTATTCCGATGTATTTGAGGGAATGGGTTGCTTGCCGGGTGATTATAAAATACAGCTTAAAGAAAATGCTACGCCGGTAATACACGCTCCGAGAAAATTACCAATTGCTCTTAAAGACCAAATAAAGATTAAATTATCTGAAATGGAAAGTCAGGGTATAATAACAAAAGTCGAAGGGCCAACGGACTGGGTTAATAGCATGACAGTTGTTAAGAAACCAAACGGTGACATAAGAATATGCCTGGACCCTCGTGATCTTAACAAAGCTATTAAAAGAGAGCATTTTAAGCTGCCAACGTTTGATGAAATTACTGCTCGACTATCTGGTGCGAAATATTTTAGTACATTAGATGCAAAACAGTCGTTCTGGCAAGTTAAGATTCATGAAGATAGTACGGACCTCTGTACATTTAATACAACCTTTGGTAGGTATAAATTTTTGCGAATGCCATTTGGTATATCGTCGGCGTCAGAAGTTTTTCATAAAAAACTCTATGCGCACATGGACGATATTGAAGGTGTAATTCTTTTTATAGATGACTTGTTAGTATATGGAAATACCAGACAGGAACATGATGAGCGGTTAAGGTCCGTGTTACAGAGGTGCCGCGATATTAATATAAAGTTAAATAAAGAAAAATGTAAATTTGGATTAACGGAAATAAAATACTTAGGTCATAAAATTTCTCACAAAGGGATATGCCCTGATGAATCTCGTATTGTTGCAATTAAAAATATGCCTACACCGCAAAATATAAAAGATCTAGAAAGATTTTTAGGTCTCGTTACGTATATAAGTAATTTTATACCAAATTTTTCGGAAAAAACAACCATATTGCGTGAATTATTAAAAAAAGATACCGAATGGCATTGGAATGAGCATCATGACAAATGTTTTGAAAGTATAAAGAATTATATTTTGAATCCTCCAGTTTTGCGTTATTATTCCCTAGAGAAACCAATAGTGTTGTCTGTCGATGCTAGTAAAAATGGATTAGGGGCTTGCTTGTTGCAGGATAATTTGCCTGTTTGTTATGCATCTAAAGCGTTAACGAAAACGGAACAAAATTATGCACAGATTGAAAAAGAATTGTATGCTTGTGTGTTTGCTTGTGAACGTTTTTATACCTATATATACGGTCGTACCGATATTACGATAGAAACGGATCATAAACCGCTTGTAAGTATAATAAATAAACCATTGTCTAATGCGCCTGCGCGATTGCAACGAATGCTCATGCGTTTACAACCTTATTCGTTCAATCTTGTTTATAAGCCAGGTAAAAACTTATACATAGCTGATACGTTATCGCGTGCGGTCGCTCCGAGCGAAGATTCATACACACACGCTCACCCGCGTGATTACTTAGAGGCTCAGGCGCAGGTGTGTGCGATCATCTCAAGCAATCCTCTCACGGACGTGCATTTTTTAGAAATACAAAAATTTACGAAAGATGATGCGGAATTACAAGAACTAATAAAAATCATTAAAAAGGGTTGGCCTACTAATAAAAAACAATTAAATATATTATTAAGACCGTATTGGGATTGTCGAGATGAACTTACAACTAGTTTTGGCATAGTCTGGAAAGGAAATAAATCAGTAATACCTAAATGTATGCGACCACAGATGATGAAGAAAGTACATTCGAGTCATCTAGGTATTGAAAAGTGCAAACTGAGAGCACGAGAAGTGATGTACTGGCCGAACATGAACACACAGTTAGAAGATTATTTAGCTAATTGTCAGGCATGCTTAGCGTACAAAAAACAAAACACAAAAGAACCACTTTTACCGCACGAAGTGCCAGACAGCCCTTGGGACAAAGTAGGGGTAGATGTGTTTCATTTTAATGGCAAATGTTACCTTCTTGTAGTTGATTATTTTAGTAAATTTATTGAAATAGGAGAATTAAATTCTTTACGTTCAAGTGATGTCGTAAAAACATTAAAATTAATATTCATTCGACAAGGCATTCCCAAAACTATTATGTCAGATAACGGACCGGAATTTTCAAGTGGCTTATTTAGACAGTTTTCATATGAATGGGGTTTTAAACATATAACCTCCTCACCGCGATATCCACAGTCGAATGGACAAGTCGAGCGTGCAATACAAACTGTAAAAAATATAATGAAAAAAACAGCGTATAGTAGGTCCGACTTTGAATTAGGTCTTTTAGAATATTTAAACACACCGATTAGCTCAAACATACTATCGCCTTCTGAATTGCTTAATAATAGAAAGCTTAGAAGCATTTTACCAACCTTGTCAAAAAACAGAGTAAACAAAATACAAAGGGATCATAGAGAAAAATTATTGGATAGGCAGGAAAAGCAAAAATATTACTATGACAGAGGGTCACGTGAATTACAGGAGCTGGCAATCAACACCAGAGTAAAAGTCAGGTTAGATAACCGATGGGTCAGTGGGACTGTGATTGGGGTCGCAGGACCACGCTCGTATTTAATTAAGATGTACAACGGTAACATTCTAAGACGCAATAGGCGACACATAATCAATGACTCACAAAACACAGTGAATAGATCCGATGTTAATTTCTATACACATAGGTATGACGATATATCAATGAACACAGACGGGTGCGGGAACGTCGGCTCCAGGAGTCCAACAAATAACAACACGTCTAGTAATGATATTAACTATTATTGTACTCGTTATGGCAGGATAGTGAGACCACCTGATCGATGGGGCTTCTGATCCTCGTTTTCGTCGTCTGGTGCGCGGGTTTAACGGATTTTGAGACTAAGATATTACTAAGTTTAAGAGTGTATTGTATATGGTTAGTGCGAGACGTTTGTTTGTTGTTTTTATTTTAAATCATCAATGTGACATGAATAGTGAAATACCTATTATTGAATGTTTATACTTTATATGATATGACATGTGTAATTCAATTATTTTTTTTGACCTGTAATATCTTATTTGATTTTGACTGAAACTTAATTAAATTGACGTAGATTAGATGACAAATATATGAAAATAATAAGATTTTGACTATAATGAATTAATATGATGACTATAATGGCTGTATCAAATATCAAATAATTTACCTACCTCACATACCTACAGTCTAACATGACATTAAGATAATTTATGTGTAGCGAATTCAGGAAACTCGATTTAATTTAATTATTAATTTTATTTGTATTTAATATTGTTTGAGATTCTAAATGTTTTAAATGTATTGTGTACCTACTATAATCTATATTATATCTATAGATTAGTAAGTAGTAATAATTTTCAATATTAAAATTTTGATAGGCATATTATATTTAATGTATTTTAATGTAAATTAAATTCTAGACTCACTAAGATTAGTGCAGATTAGTGCAGTATTAGAATGTAATAATAATACATATAATAAAATTCCAATATCCGAATTTGATTATTATTATGTGTCATAAATTTTTTTTTTATTTTTTTTTTGATAAGGGGATTGTAGGTAATTGTAATTTAATATTTATTCACATGATGAAGGTAGATATGGAAAATGAACCAATAAAGCAGTCTCAGCCTAACCGCCGTTTGATTCACCCGCGCCCCTTCCCTACACAGTTAACAAAAATAACTAATCATGCATCACGTCTGAGAGGCTCAGGTATTTTTAATCACTTTTTGCAATTAAAATAGAATTAAAACACAGAGCACTCGCACTTCAAAGAATTGACAGCGGACATGACATTTCAAAATTGACGTTGTCTTTGTTCTAGCTTGTAGATTTATAATAAACAACCTTTACTGCTGTGTAATCACTTTATTACTTTCTTTAATATTTCTTATTACATTACAATGTCTAGCCATGTTGAATGATGCAATCTCTTGTACATAGACTATAGACTACATTCTAGCCACAGACTAATTACAGAGTAGGGTAAAGACTAAACTGTTACATATAGCACATCCCCCCTTTTTATCCTTTTACAATTTACATCACATAGTCCCTTAAATAAGAAGGTTTTCTAATACTCCTTCCTGATCTACTTACTTGTACAGCATTACTATTAGGTACACTGAAACTTGTTACATTAGGCTCTGTATAATCACTTTTTTCAGTGAATAAATTTTTAGAATGATTTAAATGTCTTTGATTACGTCTCACTAGAGACCCATCCTCCCTTTTTACAACAAATGATCTTGGTCCTACATTTTTAACAATCTTGCCTGGATACCATACTCTATCTGGTTTATTTTGATACATAATGCTGTTTCCTAAAGAGAAAGGTTTTCTAATTTTACAATTTTTATCATATTGAACTTTACTTTTGTTTCTAATAACCTCATTCTTTTGTTTTACATTTTGCACAATATTAGGTTTTAAAACTTGTTTGGTACATGGTAATGTTGTCCTTAAATTCCTTGACATTAACAATTCTGCTGGACTATATTCTAAATTTGCTAAAGGCGTTGTTCTGTAATTTAACAAAGCTAAACTGAGATCACTATTAGTTTCTGAACATTTTTTCATCATGCTTTTAACAATGCCAACAGCTTTTTCACTCATGCCATTTGACTGTGGATACCTGGGGCTGGAAGTAATTAATTCAATGTCAAACTCAGTTGCAAAATTTTTAAAAGTAAGGCTATTAAATGGCATATTATCACTGACTATATATTTAGGAATACCATGTATTGCAAATATTCTCTTTAACTTATTAATTATAGTTTCTGAATTTTTATTTTGTAATGATCTTAACTCAATCCACTTAGAATAGTAATCTATGACTACTAAGTAATCATTTCCTCTAAAATGACATATATCCATACCAATTTTGTGAAATGGCAAGTCCGGAATATCATGTGAAATTAATGGTTCCTTTACATTGTTTGGTCTATATTTTTCACACGCTTTACATTTTAACACATAATTCTCAATATCACTAGTGATACCTGGCCAATACAATGTTGATCTTGCCCGTTTTTTACATTTAATTATTCCAACATGACCTGTATGCAATATAGATAACATTTCTGTTCTTAAACTTTTAGGTATTATTATTTTATTTCTTAAATATATAACATTGTCTTTTACATTTATATTCTCACGTAACTTATACAAATTTTTTAATTCTTTATTTAATATACACTTATTTTTAGGCCAACCTGTATTATACCAATCTATTATTTTACTCAAGACCTCATCATTTACACTTTCTTTTGACAACTGTTGCATTCTCCTATCACTAATTGGCAATTCTTCCTCAAAACTATGAACTACTTCCTGTAGAGAAGGTTCTATTTTTGCATTATCACTTAAGTAATTTCTGGATAAGTAATCAGCTACATACATTTTACTACCTGGTACATATTTTATTTCTAAATCATATTTTAACAACTTTAACACCATACGCTGCAATCTAGCACTTATTTTACTTATATCTTTATTTATTATTGCCACAAGAGGTTTATGATCTGTTTCCACTACTATTCTGCGACCATATACAAACTGATGGTATTTTTCTAAAGCTGCACAAATAGCAAATAATTCTTTCTCTATAGGTGCCCATCGCATTTGACAGTCAGTGTAGCTACGCGAATAAAAGGAAATTGGTTTTCCCCCTTGTAATAAACAAGCACCCATGCCAGACTTAGAACTATCAGTTTGCAATGTTACTAAACTCTTATTATTTAAAATAGACAATGTAGGTGCACAAGTTATTTTCTGCTTTAATTCCTGAAATGCTTTTTGCTGACATTCACCCCATTGCCATTCTGTATCTTTTCTTAACAAATTTCTTAATGCATCAGTTGATTTTGAGTATTGTGGAATAAATTTTGATAGATAATTACACATTCCTAAGAATTTTTGTAATTCTTTGACATTTTTAGGCTCTTTCAGTTCTAAAATTGCTCTAACATGATCTTTATCAACCCTTATACCATTTTTAGAAATAATCAATCCTACATATTTTACTTGTTGACATTTATACTGTAACTTGTTCCTATTAAACTTAACATTAAACTTTTTTGCTCTTTCTATTACCTGTTTTAATATCATATCATGTGTTTTAACATCTTCCCCAGCTATTATAATGTCATCAAAATATATCTCAACACCTACTATATCACCAAAAATTTCATAATTGATTCTTTGCATTACCTCTGGCGCTGAAGATATACCAAAAGGCATCCTTTTAAATCTATATCTCCCATAAGGTGTTCCAAACGTGCATAATTTATCAGGATCATCTAATAAAACCTGAAAAAAACCATCTTTTAAATCTAGAACTGTAAAAACTTTTTTCCCCGCTAAATTATTACAGATTTCTTCGGGTGACGGAATAAGGTAAGTTTCCCTCTCTATATTTTTATTTAACTGTTGTGGATCTAAACATAATCTTAATGACTTATCCGGTTTTTCTACTATTACCAAATTATTGCACCAAGCTGTAGGTCCATTTACCTTTTCTATAATATCTGCACTTTCATAACTATTCAAAGTTTCTAATAATCTATCTTTTACACTAAGTGGAACCCTTCTAATCGGTTTTATTACTGGAATAGCATCACTTTTTATTTTTATTTTATATGTACCTATACTGCCTAATCCTTTAAAGACTTCCTCATTATTTTTTATAAATGTTTCTTTCTCTTTTTCTAGTTGCTTGCTCTCCTCTGTCCTAATTTCTCCTATTCTTGATACTAAGCCTAATCTTATACAATCTTTTAGACCTATTACTGGTTTTACTGGCAAATCTACAACATTGAATTTAATAATATATTTGTTCCCCTTATATATACACTCTAACTCTAAATATCCCAATGGTTTTACTTTTTCCCCACTGTAAACAACAAGTACAGTTTTTGTTTCCCTTAACTGCAACTCTTGATTTTTATTAATCTTATTGAATATATTTAAAGTTAACGTATTACAGTCTGCACCAGTGTCTAACTTGAACGTGACCAATGTACCATTTATTGCTAATGACTGTGTCCATTCTATTTTCTCACCTGTTTTATTATTCATGCTATCAATGTTAAAGTAGTGTTTTTCCTCTTCACTATCCTCTTCTATGTTATGAATTTTTTGTTTATTATAGTCCTTCTTAAAGTGTTTATTCAAACACTTGTTAGCAAAATGATTATACTTGTGGCATATAGCACATTTCTTTCCGAAGGCAGGGCAATCAAATTTCTTGTGTTGTTTCCCACACCTATTACACTCACGTTGTATAAATTTTCTGTTTTCTTCTTGTTTATTTGTCTGTTCCTTTTTCTTGATATGTGTGCTCCTTACACCATACACTTCTTTTTCCCTCA
The DNA here is from genome assembly GCA_905404135.1 of Hesperia comma. Lineage (NCBI taxonomy): Eukaryota > Metazoa > Arthropoda > Insecta > Lepidoptera > Hesperiidae > Hesperia > Hesperia comma. The sequence continues at coordinate 14,982,482 of FR990014.1, read as the reverse complement.
TTTTTTCCAATTGATTTTTCCCAGCTTCGGCTGCTCTGCAAATATTTATGGCTTCCTGTAATGTTAAATCTGCTTCTCGAAGTAATCTTTCTTGTAAACTTTTCTCTCTAACACCTATGACGATCATATCCCTAATCATTCTATCTTCTTCCTCAAATTTGCACATTTTCGCTTGATTTTTCAGGTTAGTTATAAATTGATCAAAACTTAGGTCATTCTGACGCATGTTAAAGAACTTGTAACTATTCACAATTACGTTTTTTCGTGGTACCGCGTAGTTCTGGAATGCTTCTACTACTGCATCATAGGTTTTTACTTCTTTTTTTTCCAGTGTGTTGTATACGTCTAACGCCTCCGAGCCTGCGATGTTCAGGAACAAGGCTATTTTCCTGGAGTCTGATGCTGATTTTAAATCTGTCGCTTCTAAATAAATTTCAAAGCTCTGTTTGAACTTGATCCAGTTTGTTTCCGCATTTTCACTAAGAATCAATTTATTCGGTTGTCTTAATCCCTCCATTTTGTTTCTTTTGCCGTGTTGCCGTTGCCGATATTAAGCGTTAACTTTATTTCACCACTAAGGTACTTTCTTCTTTGTTCCTTTTCACCTGACACCATGTTCTAGCTTGTAGATTTATAATAAACAACCTTTACTGCTGTGTAATCACTTTATTACTTTCTTTAATATTTCTTATTACATTACAATGTCTAGCCATGTTGAATGATGCAATCTCTTGTACATAGACTATAGACTACATTCTAGCCACAGACTAATTACAGAGTAGGGTAAAGACTAAACTGTTACATATAGCACAGTCTTCTTTTAGTTCCATTTTTATCTACTGAACAGATAAGTTGGTGGCATTATAAGGGTGATGCCCCCTCCATGATGAAATTTTGTTTTTTCAACCTCGAAGATCGGGCGCCTATACTGTTTTAATCATTGCTGTCGATGTTAGACGTCTTAGGAGGACAAAAGATGTCTCATTTGAAAGCTAACAATGTAGGTAATCAACTGATGATACATTTTATTTAATATCTTTATCATAGAGGAACAAAAAAGGGTTTAAAAACAAAATTCAATATTTTTCATGGATTTTTTTGAGTTTAGTACCTTTTACATGAAAACTAACCCGTTAAACTACTTTTTTTTTGTTGTCTTGTCATAATACAGGATATCACCTTCATATTAAATGTTAAATCAAAACCATAAGTAAGGTAGTTAGTTAGCAGTAGTTAGGAAGGTAGAAAGCTTCGGTGTCAAAGTTACCCATATAGGCGTGGTAACTTTGACACACAACAAAATTGTAATTTTTATATATTGTGACAACCCTGGCGCATCTACTTCGCTACACCGGAAACAATAAACAATAGGGGCCATAAACATGTCGAGCGAACAATAGGAACTATAGGGGCGCGGCCGTCTCGAAAGTACGCGGCTACGCGCACGACGCTTCGACCTTACGACAACAGTCTTAAGGTCGAAAGTCGATTGCAAGGAATACACTAGAACCCTATTCCAAAAACTGCGGAAACAATCTAGAAAGGCATGAATGGTGGGCGAGTGGTATAAAATGGGGCACTTGGTCGCCGGCAGGGCATTCTAGTTTCGGAAGCGGAACCAGGAAGATACCAGCGATACCTACGAGCGATACCAGTGAAAAGTGAAGTGATTTCTACGAGCGATACAGTGTTCGACGAGTGTGTTTACGAGTACCTACGTGCAGAGTGTTTTGGTGTGTACTGTGTAATAGTGGAATTTGTGTATCTACGAGTACAATAAAGTCTTTGTGGTACATTTTGGCATTTTCTCGAACCCAGTACTCCTGACACGTAACAATATAATTTGTAATTATTGAAGACTTTTTATAATTTGACAATATGAAAATCAGCCCGAGAGCACTGATTAACTCATAATTTTTATCTCATAAGCGAAACAGTAAGAGTTTTTAAAGAAAATACAGCGGTGATGTACTATCAAAGTTACTCCGATTGACTGTACCTCTTTCAGAATTAATTTTTAAGAATTAATTGTAAATCGAACATCCACCCTTACATCGCAAACATCCCATCATAGGTTGTGTCCACGCAATAGTTAGTGAATTAAAAACCTTGGACTGCATCGCCACCTTCCATCAGGTTCCACATTTTTGTCAAGCAAAAACTTATTTACGAAAAAATAGAGCTCTGTAATAGACAGACAGGACAGCGGAGGCATATTAATATGGTTTGGTTCAGATCTTTTGGGCGCAGAAGCTTAAAATGCCTGTCTACATTTTAGTTATCTAAATTATACCTAGTCTGTTGAAATTATGTTTCGCAGACACTTTTAAAAAAAGTATAAATTATCGTGTAAAATATATAAGGATACCTATGTTTATGTAACCGAATGACATTTTAAAATACGACAAGTAAGTTATATTTTGATCCCTAAATTAGCATTTAAACAGCTTTAAACGTGGATTTTACAAAAAAATATCCATAAGCAATCGTATAGTAGGTAATCATATAAAGCAAATTTGGAAATTTCCTATTATGGTGAATGCGGATAAGTTCGTATTTTATGTTGGCACAATTTGTATATCTTTTAGACTTAGATATTCTTAAGCTAGCTTCGTTGGAGCTATTTATTTTTGGAAATAGTCATTCTGTATCACTCGATTCTAAATTCGGATGCTGATGCGAGTAGGTACTAATCTATTCCCAACAGATTGTTATCACTTTTTTCATTAGATATTAGTACCTGCCTATTAATGGAAGTTAAGTGGCGAAGATATCTATGAATGGAAGAATGGTGAACGCATTACTTCAGTAAAAGCCTATTTAGGTACTCTATTCTACGAGTATCAGACTCCCAAATCACTGCAGTATAGGAATTCGCGAGATTTGACCATTGTGCGGCAGCAGATTGATTGTTGTCTAAGTCTTCAGGAGCCTATGTTATAGCTTATAATGAAAACCGTCAGTACAAACTAGATTTGTAAAAAGAATACCCGTTGCTAAGTCATCAACGTTTAATCCAAACAAGTGTTAAATTTGAGATTAATATATGCCTGCGGAGTAATCTATACTAATATTATAAAGCTGAAGAGTTTGTTTGTTTGTTTGTTTGGTTGAACGCGCTAATCTCAGGAACTACTGGTTCGAATTGATTTTTTTTTGTGTTGAATAGACCTTTCATCGAGAAAGGCTATAGGCTATCATCACGCTGCAACAATTAGGAGCGAATAAATAATGGAAAATGTGGAAAAAACGGAGAAAATTATTCATTCTCGAGGGCTTTCGTTGCATGCGTTGCGAAAACGATTCAAGATACCAAAAATATATGTATGAAAGAATTATTCCTCTTGAAATGATCTAAAAAAATGTCCACGACAGTATAATTATGTCTATCTTTTAAGATTAACACACTAGAACCGTTTTTATGGTAATCAAATTTGGTCGAACCCACTGCCATACCAAACTTGCCGCGTTTCCAAGTTTAATCTGAATTAATCTTGCTGTGATCCTTTGCTACTTTGCTATTATTTTGTCGTAAGCTTTATTTCTAAGTTTAATTTAATTTAACCTGAATTAATTTTGGTGATAGTTTATTATCTTCCCGAAATTCCTACGGGAGCGGGACCTACGCGGTTGATACTTACGGGTCCCGAAGCGAAGCGAGGGCGGTTCGCTAGTAAATACATATTATTACGTTTCTGCTTGTAAGTAGGTAATAATCCTTGTTTCCGTTAATTCCGTCTTTAAGATTGATTTTATGTACTTACCTAAGTTTGTTTAATTTTATGGAATTTTTTAAATTTACCCTTTTCAGGGAATAAAGAGAATTTGAAACTGCCTCAAATCGTAAATGTAATTGAATAGGTAATTAAAATGTCACGGAATTCCCATGGAATGAGCAGAGATTTTTTGTATTTAATAAATCCTACTCTATCCTTAGCTCTCAAGGCCCAGCCAGCTGGAACTGGACTGGACGAATCGTTTGGCGGCTGGTTCGACCAGTAATTAAATTACGTTAGAGACTAACTTACTATTGTTATTAATGTTATTATAATCCTCATATGAAGCCGTACCATTAGCAGGGTTCCTCAATTTTATCGCAACTACCGATGCCATGGTCTAACAACTTTTTGAGATTCGAAGAGTTTAATAATGTCTAATATTTTTATCTTTCAGCACAACGGTCAAAAATACAGGCGTTCTTGACGAAACCTCCATAAAATGTTTTATAACTACCTATAGGTATGTGCGCATACCGTTTTAAAAGATTTTATAAGATGCCATTACAGTATGGAATACTTCGTATTATCATTTCCTAAAACCAAAATTCTTTCGTCTGCGAGGCCTTGAATATCCGGATATGCGTCATTCAACTTTTAGTTAAATGGTTCATCGCATTTTAAAGCCCCTTCATTTTTTCCACCTGTTCATCTTGTTATTACTTACGCTTAAAAAAATTACCTTCCCCATTGTATGGGATAAAATCTTTGGCTTCGTAAATCCATACTGATTTTTGCAATATCTTAACCTTTTCTCCAACGATAACTCTAATGTTTCACATTAATTTCCTCTCGGAGAAGTTGGGAATGATCTACCTGGTGGAGTAATTAATTTACTAACACCACTAGTAGGCACCCGAATATTTTGTGAATACCGTGCAAAATATTTCACTACATACATAAGTTACCTTAAGATGGCTTTTCTTCATTGAAGAAATTACTATCATATAGGTATATCTACCAATATAATCATACAACTTTTAGAGGTCAAGGATGTGACTGGTTATGATTAAAATTTAATTAAGTAAAATGTCGTTTAGTGTGAACATATTCCATGACTTAGACTAGAACGTTTGTTGCCTTATCTGGTTAGGTTGAGGGTTGTCAATGATACCATGAGATGGAAGTGTATTTTATTTATGGAAGTCGCATCAAACAATGCGATGAATTCGCATCAAACTTTAGATAAGGTTAAGTTTTCGGGGATGATTGAGACTTGAGACTTAACTGCGGCGATGATACCTACTATTTGACGATGACACCAATATCAAATTGTAGACACGGCGTATTTTCATGGTCGTTCTATATACCTATTTTAGGTTCAGGTTGAATCAGGTGCAAATACACCTATTCAATGCCGGTGGCGGTGTAGGTTGATTCTACCGAGGATTTATCCCATGTAATGGTGATGGGTTGCGTGGTTGCACAAAGCTCCGTGTCATGGTTACATGGCGAGTGAAGGATAGTAGGCAGACAAGGTAGGTGAGCGAAGCGGGTTGAGGGGCATCGTTCTCGAAGACCGGTCCGCGCGGGTGGCGAGGCGCGGCGTGGCGGGTGCGCGTGGGCAGGGAGCGGCGGCGCGGGCGGGGCGTGCGTCAGTTCAGTTCAGTCGCGCACCGAGCGCTATACCACGAGAACGTCGGGTGGCGCCGCGCCAGCCCGTCGCGTGCCAGTGTTGTGTCACTGCGGTGGGCCAGGTCGGTTTCGAGATTGCTTCGGTCCGACACAAACATGGCTCTCAATTCGGACGGTGAACAGAAATCGAACCTGGTCCTCCGGGTGGACCAGGATTCCGACTCCGTTTTGCAGTCGCTATTCGATACAGTGCTCAAGCCGGACTCGAAACGACCGCTACAGGTGCCTCTGCGTATGCGACAGCTTCCAAAGTCGTTCTTTAACCCGCCGTCGACCGGTTCCAAATCGCCATCTGTGTCTCACTCGCGAGAAAACTCGGCCGACTCGGCGTTCGGATCGTCGTCGGCGACAGGCGCCGTCCCGGTGGCTCACTCTCGGGCGCACTCCTCGCCAGCCAGCCTGCAGCAGACTTACGCCGCCGGCCAGCAGAGCCAGCAGCCCCCGCTCCACCATCAGCACGCCAAGCAGAGGTCGTACGATGTCGTCACACATATTCCTGATGACTTGGGCCCTCTCCCCGCTGGGTGGGAACAGGCTCGCACGCCCGAGGGGCAGATATATTATCTCAAGTAAGTTATTTCCATCCCATTTTACATAATGTAAATTATGCATTAGCGTAAGTGCAGTACGGTAAGTATAAGTACCTACCTACGGTGTTTTGGATTGCCGTTCCTAAAATACTCCACCAATGTCATTGGCCTTTCTGTGCCTTGAATGGAAACAAGAACAAATTAAGTCCTGGTAAGACCTCCAGGAACTATTGATCATAGTTCATTTCAGATTAACCTATTTTTTGGGACGACAATATTTATGAAACCTGAAGAAAACTTCAAGCCCCAAAAGTTTTACAAAATAGTTGAATAGGCCATTTTTGGTTGTTGCACTATGTTGTACGATGTCTTATTTATCAGTTTCATTGTTGTAGTAGTACAAAGGTACTCCATATCCATGTCCATGTCGACGATAATGATATTACCTATCTCACAGCTTATAGCTATTATATGTACCTGCAGTAGTCTCGACTCGGCGTCGTCGTCTCGGAGTGAGTGTATCGCTGAGGTGGTCTCCTTTGTCTGCAAAATAACCCTAACGCTTACAGAATTGTAAGTCGGACACTTGATTCTTCTAGGCATTTTACCTGTAATAACTTCATTGTTTTATTTATTCGTATCAACAGAATACGTCACAGCTTACAAAATACATTACAATTGCTCGTGTGCAACTCTTTAGCTATCAGTACCTGGTTGACCGAGCTTTGCTCGGTTGAAAATTATATTTAGTATGAATCGCATACTGATAAAATATGAATAATGTTCTTCGATCTTTCCGACATAATATGAGTTTAAAAAGAATTGCGTGTACTTATGTACGCACGTAAGAAGTTATACTTCTTTGGCATCATTAATAATAAATATTCAACGTTAATAATTTTGACAGCTGTCATCCGAAATGTAGGTCTCAACCAGACCTACAACTTTCCCAAAGACACCAGTGCTCCAGGAGCAGCCGTTGCCGGGATATCTCCGTTCGAAGTTTGACAGCTGTCATTGGAAATGTAGGTCTTGACGAGACCTACAACTTTCCCAAAGACACCAGTGCTCCAGGAGCAGCCGTTGCCGGGATATCTCGGTTCGAAGTTTGACAGCTGTCATTGGAAATGTAGGTCTTGACGAGACCTACAACTTTCCCAAAGACACCAGTGCTCCAGGAGCAGCCGTTGCCGGGATATCTCGGTTCGAAGTTTGACAGCTGTCATTGGAAATGTAGGTCTCAACCAGACCTACAACTTTCCCAAAGACACCAGTGCTCCAGGAGCAGCCGTTGCCGGGATATCTCGGTTCGAAGTTTGACAGCTGTCATTGGAAATGTAGGTCTTGACGAGACCTACAACTTTCCCAAAGACACCAGTGCTCCAGGAGCAGCCGTTGCCGGGATATCTCGGTTCGAAGTTTGACAGCTGTCATTGGAAATGTAGGTCTCAACCAGACCTACAACTTTCCCAAAGACACCAGTGCTCCAGGAGCAGCCGTTGCCGGGATATCTCGGTTCGAAGTTTGACAGCTGTCATTGGAAATGTAGGTCTTGACGAGACCTACAACTTTCCCAAAGACACCAGTGCTCCAGGAGCAGCCGTTGCCGGGATATCTCGGTTCGAAGTTTGACAGCTGTCATCCGAAATGTAGATCTCAACCAGACCTACAATTTTCCCAAAGACACCAGTGCTCCAGAAGCAGCCGTTGCCGGGATATCTCGGTTCGAAGTTTGACAGCTGTCATTGGAAATGTAGGTCTCAACCAGACCTACAACTTTCCCAAAGACACCAGTGCTCCAGGAGCAGCCGTTGCCGGGATATCTCGGTTCGAAGTTTGACAGCTGTCATTGGAAATGTAGGTCTTGACGAGACCTACAACTTTCCCAAAGACACCAGTGCTCCAGGAGCAGCCGTTGCCGGGATATCTCGGTTCGAAGTTTGACAGCTGTCATTGGAAATGTAGATCTTGACGAGACCTACAACTTTCCCAAAGACACCAGTGCTCCAGGAGCAGCCGTTGCCGGGATATCTCGGTTCGAAGTTTGACAGCTGTCATTGGAAATGTAGGTCTTGACGAGACCTACAACTTTCCCAAATCGAAATGATACATTAAAAAATATCGATATTTCTTGGGTGATATATATCGATACATTTGAAAAATATCGATACGATAAATATCCATTTGCCCACATAGAGATTACAGCGCCATCTAGTTTCATACTACTGAAATTTCAACACGTTACAAACAGTACCTCATAGAAGTTATCCTAATGTTTCATAGATGGCGTCAGTATGATGTTTTTAAAATCTCTTTATCTCGGGAACCGAGCTTTTCTCGAACCTGGGACCTTGATAAATCGATTCCTTGAGCCGAAAACCCCCTAATCTGTAACTTTCATGAAAATCTTTGCAGCCGTTTCCGAGATCGTGATTATAAATAAATAAATATACAAGAATTGCTCGTTTAAAGATATTAGATATGATGCACTTCTGCGAACATTAGGTATTAGTTGTTTCTTAAAAACTAAACACCTATCATTAACCTAATTAGTTATTAACAGAATGTAGTAAATTGGTTATACAACATAAAGGTTTATGAGATTCTAATCAACCGTTCATTATTTGAATACAATATGCAAAAGTGATTACAGTATAGTCGTTATTTGTGTGCCTAATAGGGTGCCGTCAGGTCACAATTAAATTGCAAAACGTCGTATAAGCAGTCGTTTTGCATTACTATGGTTTCTGTGTCCGATCACCGATGGATTTGTGGGTTGAGAGTTAAACTAGGTATTTAGCGACACCAAGAAGTTTTAATGGCCATTTCTTCAGTAGGATCCTTTATAATTTCGTAATTAATGGGAAATCCGAAAAATATAGGTACTTTCTTGTGAACTTGTGCATTCAGTGTTCCTGTGATATTCCGATTTGATGTCGGTCATCCAAAAAATTCAATAAAGTTAAAAAAAACTATTATTTTCATATGAGTAACAAAACTATCGTTGAGTTTAACTTTAAATTAAAATATAAGTTACATAATTAGGGGTTTAATTTAATTAACTCATAAAATTGTATCTACTTAATAGGTACTTAAATTATCCATTCATATTCATGCCTTTACAAATGCCAACATTCATTGGCTTCCAAAGTTAAGATTTCGAGGGTTTGAATTTAGTTTTGTACTTAGTTATTCATAGGTCCATCTTTTCAAGAATAATTATGATTAGGTAGGTATATATCAGCTTCTCATTCTCACCAATCTTGGTTTATTCATGTCATCCGTGATAGAAGCCCGTAAGCTCTTGCCCTAAATTGGCGAAAACGAGGGTTTTCAATGTAAGAAGGGCTTCGATCAACAGTACCAAATTAGTACCAGTAGGTATTGCTGATGGTTGTCGCTATCATACCTTAACAATTTTCTTTATTTTGTCTTGGCCGTCATCGCATCGGTGATACCTTCGGTATTATTTTCATATTTAATACTACTTATGAATGACGGTGACTCCATATCATCAAGTATCTCGTCTATGTTTTGCTAGATATAGTTACATAAAAACAGGGATTGATTTTAAATCTCTGCATTAAAACAAATTAGGTTGGAACACTTCTGATACCGTAAGGTTCATACCTCAAAGGACGCGATTGTGACGTGCCACCGCGATTCTAACCAAATACTACGCGTTGAAGCGTATGACCATTAATTGATTTGGCGACGTATTGGCCCTATTCAATACAAAATATTTCCATACTTCCTTTCGTTTTGTCCCCTTGTTTGAACCTTATGCAAATTATTGTAATATTTTGCATGCTTGCTTCACAATCAAAAGTAGAATGTAAAACCTGCAATTATAGTAATAATTTGTATACACCTTCTAAGTTTATGATGAAGTCACGTTGCCGTCATCCGCTATCTTATCGCGATCGTACACCTTTCGTCAGTGAGTACTTAATGATAAAACTTGATAAACTCCATCTAAGTGATTCACAAGTGTATCAAGAACAATACAGAAAACTGAAACAAAATGAAGAAGTTTCAATTACTTTGTTATTCTAGTAATCAAAACTGTTTTGAGATCGTTTATATATTACATATATACCTACGTATTTGGTGGGTATTTTCAACCCCCTTTTAATAATAAAAATCATATCTCTTGGTTTTACTCCACCGATATTGTTTTAAAAGTAATTTGAACGCACTACAGCCTTTTATAAATTTAATAAGTAAAACGAGTATGTTAACGTAATTAGCGTTTATATTTTTACCAGCGTTCATAAATAATATTAAAAAAACTCATAACTTTTTCTTTTTGTGAAGACGCTATGAATGCACACAACCACAGCTGCTGTGCTGGCAGCAGTAGAAAAGACTAATTAGTGCATCGGAGTACTCATGTTGTATTAAAATAAAATCTGTACCTACACGGGACAATTAATATGTTATTGATTACAAAACTGAGACTCAATATTTTGAGTTACAAACATATTCATCATTTAGTATTTACATAAGCTATCAAAAATGTATTTTTTTAACCCATTGCAACTATAGATATGTACTCGTTGTATCTATAGTTACTCCCTCTAGAGCTCTAGGTTTGAGACAGGGCGAGGAGATGTGGCAAAAAGCACCCGGACTGAGACAGGCCAAGACTCTTATCACTGGTTACTCGCAAAACTACTCCACTAAAGTGCTCAACCTAAAACGGTCAGACATCCGACTTATAATTAGGCTGCTTGGAGGTCACACAACCTGACCTGATTAAAGAGATGGACCCCGGAAACGTACTACGGATTATTAAGACTGCCTGGGGGACCAGATGTAACTAAAACTGGGATGGCTATAATAAATCAGAGATGGTCGCAGTGGCCTCATGGGGATACTGGTTCCCCATGCCCAGACACCTAAATATTAATAATAATATCAGTTACTCCCTGTATATGACGCGATTTATGATGTGCTAAGTTTGAAATATATACTTACTAGGAAACCCGCCCTCGCTTCGCTTCGGGGAACCAGTTCCTTCAAAAATCTCTATTTTTAACAAATTATGTTATTCCGATGTCTAAGCTCTATATTACTGCAAAGTTTCATGAAAATCCGTTCAGTAGTTTTTGCGTGAAAGAGTACCACCCACACCCACACACACTCACTCACATCCTTTCGCGTTTATAATACTAGTAAACGCGCCCTCGCTTCGCTTCAGGTAACCAGTCCCTTCAAAAATCTCTATAAATTTTAACAAATTATGTTATTCCGATGTCTAAGCTATATTACTGCAAAGTTTCATGAAAATCCATTAAGTAGTTTTTGCGTGAAAGAGCAACAAACACACACACACACACACACACACACACACACACACACACACACTCACTCACTCACTCACATACATCCTTACAAACTTTCGCATTTATAATATTAGTAGGATTAGTAGGAAGTAGGACTAGTAGGATTAAGTATTTTATTATCTACTTTGAAATCTTCTACATATTTAGGTAGCCAAATACTTGAATCATCCATTCCGTCTGAAAATTCAAAGGCAATGACTATTTTTTTATTACAAGGACTTTCAGTTCAGTTGCCATTGTGTATAATATTTACTTAAGCAAATGAAAAGCAGTTTTTATCACACTATCCGTTTTTGAGCGCAGGATTTCCTTTCGAATGCCATACGGTTCGTTCGGCCTATGCTAACACCTGTTTAAGATCCTTAATCAGGTAAAAAATATTGGCTGAGGTTATTAACTTCCCACTTTTTAGGGTTCCGTACCCAAAGATTAAAACGGGACCCTATTACTGAGACTTCGCTGTCCGCCCGTCCGTCCGTCCGTCTGTCACCAGGCTGTATCTCATGAACCGTAACAGTTGAAATTTTCACAGATTATGTATTTCTGTTGCCGCTACAACAACAAATACTAAAACACTGAATAAAATAAATATTTTAAGCCGAAATATGGCTTCAACGCTTCAGCGATAAATTAGTTACCTTTCGGTCCAAGAGATGGCGTTGCTTGTGGCTACAAAAAAACTAAAGTAAATATTTAAGTGAGGCTTTCATACAACAGACCAGATTTTTTTTGGCGTTTTTATACATAATGGTACGGAACCCTTCGTGCGCGAGTCCAACTCGCACTTGGCCGATTTTATTATACTTAGTATGTATTTGCACAAAAACCACACATAAACACATCGCCTGAACATTATTAAGATCAATCACTCAATTATCAATAGGGAGGGATGCAAATCTTGGTTACTAGATGGCGGTAAGAAATATTTCCCGCCTTTCTGTGATGTTTCTTGACCGCTCTTTATTATTAGACTACAGGCCCATGTCAAAAATGGATGGGTCATATGAACCACCAGGTGATGTATATAGGACGATATAAGAACACAAAATAATAAGATTCAGCACTATGACGTCACTTGTAAGCTGTCCAACTGAGCAGCTGTCAACTGTCCAGCTGGTGAGAATTCAAAAATGAAACCCTCGATTTTTTCCCCTTGTCGCATGATTTTTGTACGGCGTTGCGGAATAATGGATTAGAAGCTGTATTGAAACAGTATGAAACTGATGCCGTACAGAATCAAATGACCAAATTTACCCTGGAATTGTAAAAAAATCAAAAAAATTTACCGACTTTGTGGCGCACTATTTTTTTACGGGACTGCGCGCTTTCTTATTATTTTTTATGGATCTATCGATGGTGAAAATGCCGTACAAAAATATATGACCAAAATGTACTCACTCTACCTGCACTTTTGAATTTTTGCACCCCACGCTTTTTTTTAAATAAAATATTTTTTTATTTACACTATTATTAATTTATATTTATTGAAATTTTTAACACTATTCTTAATTTAAATTTATTAAAACTTATTTTATATTTTTTTAGTTCGGTTTTCTATAAAAAGCGTGTTTTTTAGTTTTTTTAAAGTATAATTTATTTTCTACTTTTTAGTTTGCTTTATTTATAATAGCTTGTGATTAAACTATTATTAATTTTAAACTATTATTTGTTCTAATGGACTATTAATTCCGTGATAACTATAAGTAACTGTAATTATTTTCAGTTGTCAATACGAGTATATACAGTGAGATTTAATGGCATAAGTTTATTGCCGAACAAGTGATATCGACAAGTCTTACTACGTGTTACTTCGTAATCGAATCACTTCATCTAATGCTTCTCTGTTAGATGGGGTTTGACCTGTTAGCTTTGAGCAATCTAGTTCTTCAATTCGAATTCCGTCCAAAGATCTTCCACGACTAAGTGCTACATAAGCTTATCCAGCTGCAAACAGTCGAGAACCTAGATAAATGACTGCGTGATCAACTGTAGGTACAGCCTTGCATCTTGTGGACGTTCAATACCCAACTCAGAATCAGACTATAGATAAAAGTTATATAAACTAACAAATTTTATTTTGCAAATTGAAAAATGGAATAATCTTTCCACTACACTTTTTGCTGCCTAGCAGCCACGGTACGGCATTTCTCTACGAGGATCTCAACACGACTGCCACTTTGTCCGGTCCCAAGCTGGAATTCCACACCAAACGCACCTTACTCATTCACTACTCCAGCTAGACTGCCTCTCACAGTACCTCCACTACATTCATGCTACATGCGCTTAACCGACTTTTACCCTTCTCTCAGATATGCATACTCCCAGATTCATTGCCCCTTTCACACAGCTAGAGCCCGAGACCTACCAGTAATTGTTTATCTCTAGGAGCTTGGACAGCGCTCGCGACTACCCTCGATAACTCTCTCATACTTTCCGCTACACATTTATCGCTGCCTAGCAGCCACGGTACGGCTTTTCTCTACGAGGATCTCAACACGACTGCCACTTTGTCCGGTCCCAAGCCGGAATTCCACGCCAAACGCACCTTACTCATTCACTACTCCAGCTAGACTGCCTCTCACAGTACCTCCACTACATTCATGCTACATGCGCTTAACCTACTTTTACCCTACTCTCAGACACGCATACTCCTAGATTCATTCCCCCTTTCATACAACTAGAGCCCGAGACCCACCAGTAATTTTTTATCTCTAGGAGAAGTGAAGGTACAAGTGAAGCTAATAAAAAGCGTGTAAAAATGGAATAATTTTATCAAATTAGTAGTGCTTAATACTATAATTATATTAATACGAATACGAAATCATACAGATTTATGTTTATGCCGCCCCGCGGGGATCCATTTACCATGAATTTGCCGCCCCCCCCCCCCAGAGTGCCGCCCGCGTGCGCCGCACGCCTTGCACGCCCGGTTACGGCGCCCCTGATTAGTGTATTGTCATCGCTCCTCGATAAATCTACAAAGTTTGAACGAAATCTGGCCGTTTAAAGTGGGTCAAAATCGTGCCCAAAGAAGTCGGTTACAAACATACAAGTGAAGCTAATATAAAGCGTGTAAAAATCGGTGACAATAATGTTTATATTAGAAAATATTTTTCTTCTCCTTTTTCTGCTATGAATCAGGTGCCTTGTCTGTTCATTTATCAAATATTAAAATAAAAAAATCTGTAGTGCGGTCATGTATTCAATACTGCACAACTTTTCCCGTAAATAAATACAGAATTTTTAATATCTCATTATTTATTTATTAAAATATATTAACGGTTTAGCTGTGAAAGCGTCACAAATAGACTTTCGCATTTATAATATTAGTATGGATATATTGGATATGGATAAGCTAATGCATGATTACAATTAACTATGTACTTGTTGGTAAGTGGCGAGTTTTGGGTGGTAGAGCATGTAGCTATTACTTTTATTTATTTACAATTATTAAGCGTTTAGCACGTAGTCTTTCCTAAGTTGTACGAATACACGTACATGACTTTTAGAGAATATGTATAATTAATTGGTACGTGTTCCGTTCCACGTTGAGATAGGTACTTAAATAAGCAGTAGGTACATAATAATACCTTTTAATGTAGAGTTCGAAATGATGGTAATGTAGAGTACTTATAGTAAATAATTATTGTGTACGATTCTGTAACTTGATTGATAGGTACTAACTCCGCCTGTTAAGCAAGAAGTTCTGGGTTCGATTTCTGGTCGGAGCATATTTTTTAAATGTTTTACTTGTGTCTGACAACACAATAACAAATCTGATAAATAATACCATTTTTAAAGGCGAACGATATTACTCCCGGTTTATATGTATTACTTCACTCAATTGAAGATAATGCATTATAGTTAGAGTAAAAAGTTAATACCCACCATACGTAATAAAGATCAAACACTACATTACTTTTTTATACTTTTATTGGATTTTACTAATGAAAATATAATTTATGAAAGTTCGGCCGAACAGATGTGCCTTAATGCTGATATCCTGGTGGAGCGATTGGAATAATTGTATCGATAATCTGAAATGGGCGCTGCGCTGGCGCCGGCGCCGCCGCCATTATTGTAGCTACGGTACGTCACTTGCGTTAGTCTTGCTAGGGTTGCCTCGGTACAATCGTTCATTATTGATTATTGTTATTATCTATACGTAGATATAGATAAATAAATAAAATGAATAATGCTACATATTCAAAGCCTACACAAAAGATAAGTTAGAAAATAGAGGAGATTATAAAGCAACATGAAGGCTACTTTTTATCCCAGAGTTTTCGCATTAATACTCTCATGCAAGTTAAGTCAAATGCTGGTCAATAAATAAAGGTACCAAAAGATACTTATTGAAACAAGCTCATTATTTGTTATTAGCCTATCGATCATTCAAATGTAATCGCAATCATAACAAAATTTAATGACATTATGCATAATTCGAACTCACAATACTGAATTATATGCCGTTGCGTAATGTAGTTTTAGCAACAATTATTTTTTACGTCCAGTTCAGTTATTTAGTTAGATGAAAAATACACTAAGTATTAACTTTTTGTATAGTTTTAATTGTAGTAAATACTAGATTATAAATTAGGTATATACATTAAAATATATTGATAAATTCATCAACATTCTACTACACGCATATCATCTACGTACTGTCATTTAATAAATTTAACATGAGACACTTTCTTCACCATGCCAATTTGTTAAACACTTGGGTTCCCACAGCTTCATCATTTTTAGGATAGTAGAGACTCTTTTAGAAAATCATCATTAAATTTCCTATCACCTTATCCACATGAGCAATGATCATCAAGTGGTCCGGTATTCATTATAAAAAACCGTTGTTACAGAGAAGACCAGTTTTAAAATAACGGTTCTCACTATAAAAATGTAGTTGTTTTTGTAAATATGTAATAATAATAATAATAATAATACTCTTTATTGTACACCATATAGAGAAACATAAAAGAGACATAATATAACAAAATGAAATACAATAGGCGGTCTTATCGCTAAAGAGCGATTTCTTCCAGACAACCTTAGGGTAAAGAGGAAAAGATAAAGATACAAATTAAGGGCGGGGTGTACTAATAGCAAATTTTAGCAAAAATAGAAATAAGTGACAGACGTGAAAGGAGCTAGATATCAAATTCTCGAATTTAAGGCAAACAGAAAAAGGTAACTTATTATGATAGCAATAAAAGGATCGGATAAGGTTAACATTATTGAACCTGTAGGTAATGTTCTTTAACTAGCTTTTTGAAGGAGTTTAGGGAGCCAGCGAGACGAATAGGTTGGGGTAGGGAGTTCCAGAGGTGGACGGCAGTGACTGAGAAGGAATTTTGATAGAAGGAAGTAGAATGTGTAGGAGTGCTAAGGATGAGGTTTTTAGAGGAGCGCAGGGATCGATCATGGGTTACATGGAGAAATTTAAAGTTATATACTTATAACTATATATTATATACTTATATACTAATATGTACTTGTTTTGAAAGTTTCATTTACAGCAATTTGCTATTGGCGAGTAGGTATAACGCAGCCCTATATCAGGCTCATTTTGGGAGTGTGGGCGAAAACATTGCTTCTGGTTTTTGACATACACTGAGCAGAATCTTTATCGATTAACAGTTTAAATTTGGTTGCGGAAAACTAAAGGCTTTTAATTTGATACCGATTTACATAAACATTCTTCGCTAGGTGGACTTCGAGAAAAAATCTACATGTGGAAAGAGTAAATAGGTACTTATGTATATTGAGAAAAGTGTCATAGGTTGTTGTGTTGTCATACCTACTGTTGTGTCCCTCAAATAAATTGAAATGGAATATTTTTATTTTTTGTCTACACGAGATAACAATCAATACTTAGGTAGGTATGTGCTGAATAGTCCTTATTAAAAGATGTCTGATTATATATTCTAATTAACTTTTTTGGTTAATTTTTGGTTAATTTTGGTTCTAATTATTTTTTTTTTTTGATTATATATTCTAATTAACATCACGTAGGTAGGTATGACGTAGCAACACCATTTACATGTAAATTACTTAATGGCCCTGGCAATTATATTCCAACATATGTTTTGATATCATCAAAGATTTTGAAAGATGATGCTTTCGATTATTTTACATTTTAAGTAGGTTGGGTGATAAGATACTAGATTACCTACTTGCAAAGCCTTTGCCTACGTAAGTCTGAAACATATTAATTTCTGAGTACTTGATGCAATAGGTATTTAAAAATTTGAATGAAGTGCTCTTAGTTTTCAAGTTAAAATGAAGGTTTGCAGTGAAATTGCTTAACTTTTTTTATTTTATTCATGTTAACTTATAGTTCATGTTTAATGCAAATAATTGAGCATGGTAGAACCACCGATGGTAAATAATCACCCTAGCCGCACGGAGTCGCCGAAGAGTAAATCTAAAAAAACACCAAAATCTTCACCGATGCTGCTGAATAGAAAAACCGGGTGCTTCTCGGTGGAACCAATGTAATTAAAAAAGTTCTAATATCTATTTTTTATTAAGTGCTTATTCATATATTATCATGCGTGATATAAAATTACTTTCAGAATTCATTGCCTAAATGAAATGTTCAATAGGTAGGCAAGGTATACATTCAATTACACGCGACTTTGTGAAGAATTTGTAGTGTCGAGCGTTCGTGATGGATGATCGTTCCCAAACTAAAGATTACATTTATGAATTATGTAACAGGTGACATGATTTATGAAGATTAGCTCGTAGGTAGTGGTGGTGATACCTGCGTGGATGCGACGGCGACGTCGCGACGCCCGCCTAGCCTAGTGGACGGCAGCCAATCCGACATCAAAGCTTTTGCCACCTCGTAAATAAACAACACGACTTAACTCATTTGAACGATACGTTTGGAAATTCAATTTGGGAATATTCTCTTTGTCTTCTTTACCTCATATTCGTTATTTATTAGTGGACTAGTAAACCCGCCCTCGCTTCGCTTCGGGGAACCAGTCCCTTCAAAAATCTCTATAAATTTTAAAAAATTATGTTATTCCAATGTTTAAATTTATAGGAACGCGTCGCGTCGCGCTGCGGTCGGGGCTGCCGGCCGATAGGTACCGCCGCAAACGCTACGCAATGTATTTTTAAATCTGTAATATCTTCGAAAATATTCAAAGAAATTATGTGCTGTAAAAGGCCATATAAATCTATGTTAAATCAACAATCTATTTAAGGTATTTAATTAAATAAGGAATAATACTGTAGTGCTTAAAATCGCTTCGAAAATTAGCTATTATTTGCCGTAAAAAGTAAATGACAAAAAATGGTTTTGTGGGATATCGATAAGAGATAGACATATACCATCGCGGACTTTTCTGTAGACCTTTTCAAGGTGTACAATACTTAATACATTATTTTTATAAATCCTGTAAGGTTAAGCCTGCGTACGCAATGTAAGCGGCAAGAAATGTAAGAATTTACGACACCACATTAGAAACCCTGAAAATAACAGTATTTCTCCATTATTTAATAGATGTTATTATACATAAAAACCTTCCTCTTGAATCACTCTACCTATTACAAAAAACCGCATCAAAATCCGTTGCGTAATTTTAAAGATTTAAGCATACAGACAAACAAACAGACAAAAAATACAAAAATAGCGACTTTGTTTTATACTATGTAGTGATGTTGCAATAAATTAAAACTTTATTTCCTGGAACAATAATAGCAAATCACATGTTGGTAATATGCTTGAGTTGATGATGTTGATAAAAGTATTAAACAACATTACACATTGGGTACCTACGTGACTTAGGTAGTGGAATACTATTTATTTATTTATTGAGTTACAACAACAAAGTGAAACACCATTACAATTACCAAATGCATTAAGTTACACAAAAACAAGAGGGTTTTTCCCGTTGGCTCCCATTCCCGTTCTCACCCGTCCCACTATACCCCGAAAACGATTAATTTGATTTATTACTTTTACCTTCTTTTTTCAACATGTACAGTCGATAGAAAAAGTGCTTTAAAGTATTATAATGATTTTTGTAGGGGCGTAGCTACTGCTGTTTAAGCCGTATCAATGATACGGGGCCCCCGGGTTACAGGGGCTCCCAACATGTGTAGTGTAACTAAAAATTGGTAAAATGTTTTCCGCAATGTCACTTATTCGTAGTTCCCGAGAAAAAACATCAATACTAATAATTAATCTGTAGCTGGTCGCTGTCTGTACTTAGAAAATGGGTATATGAGATTTTTTTACTGGGGGTGTTTGTTAACGCAAGAGAACCTAAAATAATGATTTTTTTAATTCTGTTTAATTAAGCAAATTAATATTAATAGATTATTTTATTAAATTCAAATATTTATTTCTTCGAAGTTGGTTTTTACAAACACTTATCGAACGTGACGCTTTATGTGTGTATTATGTGTTTATACATACATATTTTTATTATAGTTAATTCCTTTCACTCTCGTTAATTTAGCAAATGTATGTTTATGAAAATAATACAAATTATAACATGTTTTTACACTACTTATTTGTTTATTGAAGTAAATTACCTATATTGTTGTGAACCACTTATATTTTACTCCCGATCCTTTGGTAAATAACGACGCACAAGTAGCCTCATTCTCTAGGATTCCGTCTCGTAGGTTCCATGGGCATTATAACACCCAAACCAAGAACCAGGCCAAACCCAGGATACTTAGAACAGCAATTCAAGATATACGTCCGGCGTGTTTCAATTTTTACTTTAAGACTTTTTCTGATAACTGTACTTTTAAGCAATATTTACTTTTATTTGACGTTATCTGTTAAATCGGAATTCGGGGTCTAGTGGGACGGGTGAGAACGGGAATGGGAGCCAACGGGAAAAACCCAAACAAGACAAGTGTCACCTCAATTAAATAATTAATTGTAATAAAAGTAATCAGATGAGAGAATATCGGTTCATTCCCATTAGTTCTACTGAACAGTTCTTTGTTGACTCAATATTGCAATAAACATTGTACAAAAAAACAACAAACAACATTACCGTGATCCTCACATAAGTTAGTCCGTCAGTACCCGCCAGGGTTGCCAACGCGGAAGACCCCGTGGATGTGCACTGGAACACTTCATAAGCTTCCTAAAAATATTGATATTTCGAATATCAAAGGTATTAATTTAGACAGTCGGCGGCTTGGCTCCGCTCACCGGGCCGCTGCTCCACCGCGATGGGCCATTGCAAGCGGGCCGTCTCTTCCGCGTCGGCAAATAGACTTGCACATCGTTTCTTAATTGCGAGCTGGACCAATGTTTTATAAGCTCCATAACGGCCAGCGTGCGCCTCTGCGAAATGTATGCTTTAATTATTATTGGAATGGAGAGTAATTCTCTGTGGTTTTGTTCGGCTAGACTTGGCGATGTTCCGAAATGGGTAGCGATGCAAATTGCCTTGGCGGACGCCCAATCCGGCGCTATCGGCCCGGTAGCTTCGACGCGTAACACCTTTATGTTGACTCTTGACCTGACCATAAACTTATATCGCGTAAATCACCGAATAAGTATTAGATAACGAAACCGCGCAGTTAAGACTTAAATGGAAATTTATTAACTGGTTGTTAACAACAACGTCATTTACGTGATAACGCATTTTTTCTAATTCATAGGATTAAGTAGGTATATTTTTTCTTATCCCTTATTTTAATTATCTGTGATTACTGTCCATTAGTAACCAAATAACGGTCAATGTAATGCCATGCCATGCAACTTTTCTACGAAGTAATATTTTTTATCTCAGTTCTTTTCATTTCAATCTTACATTGAAAAAATATCTTTGCCCAAAGTTCGATGTTCACACAATGAGTGAGTGAATGGACATCGGACAATATTTCCTTTTAAGTGTCGTCCTTTGAATCCATAATAAGTGAAACTTGTCGTGCTGAATACAAAAGAACGAGCTTTGTACGAAAAAAGATAGTTGAGTTCATTCAACTCCACTTGTTTAGACAGTTATTAGAGTGATATTTTATCAGGCGCCAAGTGTGTACTTGTCTCCATTTGCCTTTTTGTACGTGCTAGCTACTAGCTCATAGGCTTAATGCGTAGGTATATTAATAATTATACTTTAACTGTCTCGTAAAAGGACTACGAGGCAGGTAGAATATCTCTCATATTTTATTCTAATACCGAAAACTGAAACAGAAAGTGGTAGAAAATATAACAACTTGCGACTCACGTAACCCATATAAATAGCTCTTATTTTAACTTAAGCTAGATCGAGCTGAGAAAAACAGGAGCTAGAGCTTATAAAAGATAACCAAACTCATACTCCCCATTAAGGTAGGTATTAGAGTTATTAGTAATAACTTATTACCTATGGTACATTTTTGAAAGACGCTAAAATATCTGTTTTGATTAAGTAAGCTCAAATTTCTATGATTGTTAGTACTAATAAAGATTTAGTTGTTTCAGTAATATTCTTTTTTGTAATTCAGTTGCACTTATTGTTACAGTAGGTAATATTTCCTTAGGGGATATGACTTAAGCAACTTTACCCTAGTCTCATCATCAACAGAACTCGGCACTGATCATTTTCATTATGTACTTTCGTATATCATTTTTCTAAGTTGATAGGATATGAAGGATATCTATAGGTCACATCACATATAAAAATCCTTGTTGCGCTTATTCGAAATTCAATCTGTTGTTAAGCTTTTGATGGGTGGAAACTCTTGAAATGAAATTTTCGTCGAAATTAATTTTTATACTTACGAAGTTCTTTTTTCTGTTACTATAGTTATGAGTAAATGTAGTCTGATTATGTGTACATAATTATTGTGTATGATTATTGACCCTTCTGTTGTAAAAATAGCTTTTTTATGTACCTAGCTATACTTTCCTTAATCTAGTTATCCTTGCTTCCCTAAAACATTTAAGTAGTTAGACTAGTTCCGCGTTTAGACGAACCTGCCCAAAAAAGAGGGTGTCATTCTTAATTATGCTTTCAAGGGGACGTTATTAAGTACTTATTCATAGCTTGGCATCTCTACATAGCTTCATATTTTGTAACGAGCCAATTCGCTGGAGAATAGAAACCAATATTTAAAAACCAATGCAAATATCTCCATGATTAAAGCGCAGTTTTTTCGATAGCACATTTTTTATAACCTAGCCTTGTTTAGTTTGCTGGCCTGTGTCAGTGCTGAAGAATATAAGATGCGACATAGCTATGTATGTGTGCTACAAAGTAGTTATTACGATGCATGTAGGTAATTCAATCTGAAGTTCAATTCACTACTACTTATTTTATGACCTTCACTTATCACCTTTTAATACGTAATTTAATTTGCATTGCAAGAAGACAATACCGTAACTATATACAAGAATGTTGGGCGTGTTTAATGTCATCCTATTCCGTTATTTTACAGTGCTCACATTTGGAAAACGGTGGCATCGAATTCCGCGCATTGAGTTGCTAAATGTTATAGCAAAAGTGACTTAACTCGAATTTAGGAATGATGTATATAGGTCCAAGGTATAGGTATAGGTCCAAAACAAATATAAAAAAGATGCACTTCTAAATATAACTTAACTGAACATAAACGCATGCAAGTTCTCATAGGAAGCGACATGGAAATTATTTAGCAGGTACCTACCTAAGGTAAGCTAATTAGTTTAAACTTCACGACTGCTTCCAAGAAGTGCACAGGAGTAGTTCCATGCGCAAGTGGACTTATCGGAGTGTTCACAACGATAACGTTTAAAATACAGCGCGCTATCGTCTTCTGAGAATATGTCCGTCCGTCCTTTTGTTGTTGAACGCGACAGGTAGCTTTGAGTAACGGAACTTGAGAATACAAATTTTGCTTTAGGACAAGGTAACCTGCATAACCAAAACTCACTTGTATTTGAGGTCGTTACTCTATTAAAACGTTAAGTGAATTACATAATTGAAGTTGTGTTCCACACTGTCGATTTTGGAGTACGTACCTTCTACACGTAGCAGGCTAGCAGGTATAATGTTCCTTTAGAAACCCTCCGTGTAGTAGGTATCTATATGATTTATTTATTTATATTCAAATCGAAATAGGAATCCAAAACAACGGATATAGGTGAATATGTAGATAGAAAGATAGAAACCCATTTTGGTTAGAAAGTTGTTACCTATGAATTGATTTTATTTTATTGAATGAATTTATTTTTCATCATAATTTTATTTTTAATAAAATAACAAAAAAATCACAATTTTTTAAAGGTTACATAATTATTCATTAATATGAATACCTACCTCATAAATTGTTTGTATGTTATAATTCGCTCTAAGATCAACTACTTTTAAAACATAAAATATATAAATTTATGAGTTCATAAATAATTATGGGCCCTAAAATATTTTAAGTTTGAAAATATATATTTATGAGTTCAAATGTGTCGTTTATATCCTTTTGTGTGTACGATAGCGTTAAGTGTTATGTTAAGAGTACTTTCAATTCAACGCAGAATAGGTCTTAACGACTGTATTATAGGAAACAATTTTCTTCGTAGTGTAAATAGAAGCAAGTTACTCAGTTTCCACGCTCTGATTACTGGATGTTGGCTCTAGACATCGTCTTTATCGGAATCGATCAGAAACTTAGTTTGGTGGGAGTGTTTAGCATTACGTGAATCTTGTACGCGTCCTAATATGTACCTACTCATCATAATATATTATTTTTTATTTATTTAATTAGTAATGTATTGTATATACCTATTATATATAAAGGGAATTTGACATACTACTATAAGATAAATTAAGCGTTGGTGCTTTCTAAACACAATAAGAATTAGTATAATAATAATTCGTTATGTCAAGATGATGATGCAAAGCTATAAAGTGTTCTATAGGTGACGTACCTACGTATTTACTTTTCTACTATTGTTATTTATATTTTTTATATTTATAATCAAAATGATTCATTTTTGAATAGGTACATACACAATAACGTCTGCCAAGTCAGATAGTAGATAATAATTTAAATAAGGTATTTTTTTTTTTGCATGATTTACCGAGGTATCATAAAGACGTATAATAAATACCTAAAGAGGTTATGACTATTTGTTTACAAAAATACAAATTTCACACAATTTATTTTATAAACAAGCTTTAGGGTCTGGTAGTGATAGAGTATGTTCCAAAGTCGAGTGCTAAGTTCACAAAGCACCTACTTCGTTTTTGGTTTTTCTTCAAGGTTCGTGTTATAAAGTGTAGGTAGGTATTTATCCAGGTAAATTTCAACATAAGTATTTGCTCACAACCCAACTGAAAACAAAGCTATTGTTTACGCATCTTGAATTTCGAATTTTTGAAATACTTATACCGCTTGTACGAGTGCATCTAATTTGATTCTTTGTCTATTGAACCAACACAGTGTTAATACGTAGCGTGGCAGGGCGGCGGCTTCTTCAAGGGTAGATCTTTGTTCGAGCCATACATTATCAAGTTTTGTGGACACAGATGGTCTTCATCGGCCTATGTCATCGGAATTAATGTGCTCTAATAATACGTGTCTTCGTCGACAAAGCTGTCGTTGCGATAAAGAGAGACAGAGTACTCAGTCAGACCACACCGGTCGTATTACCATTATATCTACCTACGTATCGAAGAATTCGACTTCCCAGCAAGTGCAGTGGTCGTTGTTTTGATATTTAACGGCGCAATAATTTATTTGCTGTGTCATAATAACATGTCTAAACTTGTTTAGCTATTTAACATGTGTATAGAAATTTGACATTTACACGAAGGATTGTTCATGGGACCGATACTGAAATACTTACATACTTACATGGTTGGGTTGTGTGCGTATACTGCGTGTACGGAGTATCGCCATGCCTAATTGTAGGATCAAAAGGGGTCAAGTGTGTACATTGACAGGCGCCTTAGGGCCAACGTCATGCCGGCTCCTGCAGCTTAACAAACCAAGATACTCGTAACTCACCAATTATGTATGTTTTAAAGGTGACGTAAGAGACTGTTACAGTATTGAAAATAGTAATATAGGTACGACAAAACACTCTCTTATAAGTATAGGACCGTTTTGTACCAAGCCACAGATACAAGGAAGGACATTTGATCTTGCATATTAAGTAGGCTATGTTAGTTTATGAGGCAACTATTTAGACATAAACTTTGTTACGTATTAATTTTGTTATACATAACCTAGGCAATGAGAAACGCAAGGAAGAGGAAACTATTATGATTTTAGGAACTGCCTATTCACTGCTTCGGGATTTTCATTCTTGATGTAAATTGCTGGAAACAACCTACATTTTCAGAGTGACTATAGAATGAGTGGAACAACCTTGTTGGAATCGTATGAGGGAATTATATTACTGACCTACCAAGATAAAATTTGCACTTAAGTTTTAATAGAACCACTGGTAAACAAAGTTGCCCTTGGTACCTACCTTTAATAGGACCACGGGCAATTTGATTATTACCAGTTGTACCTACCACTGGCAGCAACTGGATACCTACCTACATATGTATAGGAAAATGCAAAAGAATTTTTATCTAACTATATAATCTACCTCTAGTTTACTTCTTCCACTATTGCCCTCGAGTTTCCTCTTACAATGATGGGTAGATACAGGCCATGGTCCCCCACGCTAGCTGAGTGCAGCTTAGAGCACCTACTACTTAAACGTTTGAGAACATTATGGAGATCTCTCTGGTGTGATGATGTTGGCTTTAATCGAGGTATGTGGCTATTAATTCCTAGTACCTACATAATTTTTGAAAATTAAAGGTGCTGCGTGCTGGATTCAACCCCAAACTGTAGGGGGAGTTCGAGAGTTCTTTGTAAAGGCCGCTTAGCTGTCGGTGTCTCTCACGAAACATAGTGTCTCTACATTGATAACTCTACATTAGGTATTCACCCACGGCTTATCATTATTTGAAGATTAAAAGGGAAGATAGGTACTTAACTTACCTACTTTAGAAAAACTATTATCATCAACACAGGAGATACCTTAACAATGATTTCAAAAATTTTCTTTCTTTGTGTGTTTGTACTACATATTTGTTTGTACGTAACAGTGACCATATTATTTAAAAAAATCCATGTAAAATTGTAAACATTTGAAGTACGGCAACTAAGACAGTTTTTTGATGCGTAGCGAGGGTAGTTACTTGTCAATAAGAACCGTAATCAAACGTTAGGTTTAAAATCTCGTTTGTTTTGGCGTGGCGACCGTACATTGAACACAGTACGCGCCTCACTTGAATGGTAATAAGCGCGCTACTTACTGGTATTATTTTTGTTATTCGTGCCTGTCAGTGGTTCTCGGTACTCGCTATTGTTGGCGCTTATTGTTGTTATGGTTATTAACACTGACCGTCGGGTATATACAGATATATCCTTTAATACCACTTCAAAATATAAAACACATGTTAGTCACCATAACCTAAGTGAGGTACATAAATTTTTGATGGGTAACAACAATTTAAAAAAAACCGGCTAAGAGTGAGTCGGATTCGCGCACGAAGGGTTCCGTACCATTATGTATAAAAACGCTAAAAAAATATGGTCTGTTGTATAAAAGCCTCACTTGAATATTTATTTATTTTTTTGTAGCCACATAATCCACATATCACGCACAACGCCATCTCTTGGACCGAAAGGTAACTAAACTATCGCTGAGGCGTCGAATGTATGGGCGCCCACTTAAATATTTATTTTATTCTGTTTTTTAGTATTTGCTGTTGTAGCGGCAACAGAAATACATCATCTGTGATCAACTGTGTAACTATTCCGGTTCATGATCATGAGATACAGCCTGGTGACGGACGGACGGACGGACGGACGGACAGCGAAGTCTCAGTAATAGGGTTCCGTTTTACCCTTTGGGTTATTATTACTTATTAGACTATGGTATTATGCATAAAAAGCATTCCAAAGTTAGCCATTTAATATGTAGCCGGTAGTCATATACCTACTTGAAAAATATTTATTTTTTATTACCTTGGGAATTGATCTGAAGATACCCTTTGTTATAAATAAGCATAAAAACTGCTCTTGCCTATTGAACACAATTTTTCTATTACCTAATTAGGTGCATGATACCTATATCGTTTCAATAAGCATGTAGTAGAGTGTAGACATTTTTCTGGTACATAATAAGAGTACTATAATGACACTTTATTTATTATCAAAAGCCACTACTTCTTGTCTAGGATCTTTCGTTGAAACAGCCATTTCTACGAGCTTCAATATTGGCTTAATAATTACGATGATTTAATATAATCTTTGTGAATGATTGCGTGAAGACCGCAACGTAGCCGACTCTATGGGGAAATGGTCTCTCCTTTTGAATTTTAATCATGTTCATTCAATACTTACTTACCATTCGTTTGAATTGATCTATGACTGTGACCTACTATTGAAAAATACCGTATGTATTGTTTTTCATTTACAAAGATGATGATATATTATTACGGATAAATCGCTTGTTTTAAATGATTGATGTCGAAAGGGATTTATAAAGCATGGATAAAGTGCAAACTGGACTCCCTAAGTACTTGTTAAGTTTTTATTTTTATGAACTAACAAAAATATTAAGTACCTACTTATATGATGATTCTATATAGGTAGGTACGCATGTTTTCCGCGATAAAGGATAGGTCTAGAGATGTAAGAATGTATCGTGTAGAATGTAGAATTTCTGATATAACATTTCTAAACATTGAAGGGTTATAGTACCTAATTTACTATTTATCTTTAGACAACTGCGCTTAGATTCTCATGAATCGATACAAACTTAGTTGATGAATCCAAATTCAAAAGAAGCACTTACTCAGACAATTCGCATATTCCAAGTCTGCAAGTAGGTACCTACTAAAACGATTCCCGTGCTTTTGTATTTAACCGTCTCTGTTATCTGACGAAGCCAGTAAGTCATATAGGTGGTCAGAGTTTCGTCGGCGGCGCCTCGTTGCTCGTCTTGTTTACGTCTAATTTTGGCGCGAGCGCCGACGACCGCCCCCGCGCGTCTCCTACTCTGCCCATTGAACAGTCGCGCGTGTGGTTATTTCGGCGAGGAGACTGGCGCGCGACGCCACCCGACAATACGTCGGTCGCCACATCGCCACATCGCCACATCGCCACCTAGCCACCACTGGTCTCTTATAAATACTCTGGGTAGGCTCTGGGCCCCAATTCTGCTAATTTATAACTGAGGCCCTGATCTGCTGATTGTAGGCTCTAATCTACCAATCGTAGGCTCTTAGTCTCCCAATTAGATTATTGTAGGCCCTAATCTGCCAAAATTGTAGGCTCTTAACCAACAATTGTAGAGTCTAATCTAACAATTGTCAGGTTTTTATTAGCACCAGCTACCATTAGCACCAGCACCACTATGTTTAAGTCGCTAGAGCTGATTTTTAATAAACTTAAAAAAAGGTGGGAGGCTCGCAATTTCATTTTTGTGTGTTACCTACCTACCATATCTCATAACTGGATGAACCGTTTTGGTAATCTTTTTATATTCGAACACTGGAGCTTGCCGACCTCTGACGAGTAGTTTTTGAGGTATCTCTATTTATCTATGTTGAAGTCTGTTTTTGCCCTTTATTTTGCCTTATTTTTTCCGTTTCTAAATCGTTACTTCTCAATTCTCTCGGTGCACAACGAATTCAACGAAAGCGACTTAAAATATTGGCTACAACCCATTAATGGTCCACTACCAGTTCCGAGCACTCATTAATTACTTAGGAGGCCTAGAGCATACTCCACCACGCTGCTTCAGTGTGGATTGGTGGAGGGGTTAGTGGCCAACCCAGTATCGGAAGTTTTCAAGACACTCGAAAGCCTTCCGACATGGCTTAACGACTGCTATCTACCGATAACAACAAGGACCGACGGCTCTACGTGCCCTACGAAGCACGAAAGCGCTCCAGAAATTTTGCCACTGGCGGTCACCCATCCAACTACCGACCGCGCCCCCAGTTGCTTGACTTTGGCGATGAAATGTTGCTTGAACTTAAAATATACGCGTTTTACTAAATTTACTAAATATTTCATGCCTATATTAAGTACCTACCCATACCTACCCATGTATATTATTGTGGTTAGTGGCCGCTTGGTCCGCAACGTAATATATCACCATTAATTATTTTTCATCATTAGAGTCTGCTGGTTATTGTTTATGTGAGTTGTGAGTACGTAGATACTTAAGTAGATAACTTCAGAGTAAGATTTTGTTGCAATTTGAAATGCTGTAACTGCTATTCAGTTATTATATATTTATTATATTATTATTATTATATTATTTGACATTTTTATCTGACCAATCTGCCACACAATATTTACTTAGACTTACAATCTTTCCATGTTTTGCTACCTACCTACCTACTACGTACAACGAAGGATTACGTCGAAGATAGAGCCAAATAAAAAAGTTTGAAAGTAAAATATTAAAATAAAAAATAAAAATCATCAATAACATTCAAAATTTAAAAGGCTATGTCTTATTGGGATAGCCTTACAATAAGTATGTCCTCAATCCCACGTCATCAGATCAGGATGTCGTAAGATGTGGCAAAAACTGGCCTACCCGCTTGATGGTTGCGACAAGATTTCTGATCATCAGTTTTATCACGGTTATTACATAATATCATTATATCAGACGCGTGCTTGGTTCTCTATCTACATATTTGCTATTTCAATAATCTCATCCATGGTTTCAATTAATGAGCGAACTATGATTTATCAAATTTTTTACTTCAAATTATCCTTCGCATATTATTTACATTCAATTTAATATGGAATTATTTAATAGCATAGAAGTTATACCTATAGTCGGTACCTACATACCTTTATAAATAGATACCTTCTTCGTTTAAAATGATTTCAAAAGCTAACATATTATGGATTTGTTAAAATTAAATGTAGGCACCTAAATGGCATGAGAAATAGCCAAGTACCAATCACGAAGGAGTATAATGGGAGAAGGAACGAATGCAATTTACGTCCCATGCGGCTTTGAGCGATAAACGATGTATACCAACGTGCAACGTAAACATCGCCAGCATGTACTACTGAAACTATTAACCTTCCTATAATTGCCTGTTGTGTTGTGAGTTGGTAAAAATAAATATTAGTTGCGTAAAGCGAAAATCGCTAGAGATCATAGCCGAAGAAAAACGTGGGTCGGCCGAAGTCGTTTTCATTTTTAATTGAGTACACTCAAAGTGCATCCGCCGCGACGCGCGTCCGTGTGTCCGTTTTTCACCTCCCGGCGGAGTTAACGAGATCCCGGCGTGTGATGTTGCCGCGGTGCCGCTAGGGTTGCCGCGTGATTGCAGAATGACCGACAAGTGAAAATCTCCCGAAGGTTAGGTTTTCGAATACAAAAAAAAAATTGAACTGCTGCATATTTTCACGACCTTTTCCTTTACTCATTAAGGCAATGATGCTTGTTTTCGATGCTACACTTTTTACAAAGGCACTATTAATTACTTATGATACATTTTCTTTAGGTACCTACCTAATACGGATTGATTGAGGCAAACAATATTATTGATGCATTTAGCCAAAATCACCTATTAGAAACTAGAATTATGTAGGTATTAAGTAGTTAATTACCCAAAGGTAATTAATTCTTGTACTTAAATGGAAAAGTCATTACTTAATTGACGACCCTGTAGCCTAGTTGGTAGCGACCCTGCCTGCGACGCGAGGGGTTCCGGGTTCGATTCCCGGCCGGGGCAGATATTTATGTGGCAGATAAATTTTTGTACTGGGGTCATAGGTGTAATTGTAATGTGTTATATGTGTCGTCCATGCCACCCGCGACACAGGTACCTACCTAGTAACCTACTGCGGGGGTATGAGTGTGTTAGCGTATATTTTGTTTATTTATTGAATAGTTTTACGATATCATTTCCTGTAAATAATAATTACTATAAAAACAAAAAATCCGACTGCTTACAAAAGAACTCAAAAGAAAAAAACAAGTGTCACAATATCAACATAAAATACTTCATGCTGCCGCATGCGGTGACAAACGTAGTACTTGTGATAAATCTTTTTTTACCCGTAGGTAACAGTATTGTTTGTCGTCGTCGGGTTTTTTGTTTTTATAATAATATTTTTATTTCAGACTTTTTATAATAATAATAATAATAATAATGGTTTATTGCCACAAAAATTTTTTAGTGAGTTCGCCGAAAAATTCTACTTTTTGGGATGGTTTTTGACAATTTGTGTTAAAACGTGTGCCTAAATGTTACATGACACACACATATATATATATATATATATATATCACGATCTTTCATTTGATACATATATTGCTAAGATAAGATAAAAACTCAAAATGATCCCCTCTTTTTCTTCCACTTTCGGGCGCCATTTTGAAAATTCATATAGCCTGTGACACTTCCACAGTTCTGACGAATTCAACGATACCTGATATGTCGAAATCCGTTCAACCGTTTGGGCTGTGGGGCCTAACACAAATGGACATACATACAAACATACATACATACTAGTGATGTAACGAATGTCATTTTTTGAACATTCGCGAATGCGAATGCGAATGCGAATATCTGATTCCGATATTCGCGAATGCGAATGCGAATATTCAGTTTTTGTTTCTTAATTTGAACTCAATTTTCTATGCGTGATCCATTTGCATCTTTCTCCGAAGACTACCGAGTAGATTACAACTCACTTATAAAAATCACACACGAAACGAAACAGTAGATTGGCGATAGAAATCCCAAAATAAGTTTTAAGCGTTTACTCGCTTAGAATTGATTAATTATTTTTGATGCCCGACCCTTGATCACATCGATTTGCAATTTGGGAAACGCTATGCGTTTAATTAAAAGTAGACAATATTATGTAGAAAATACGGTAAAGATTTAAAAATATTGACTAACTATAGTAAACACCAACCAAACCCGCCCACCCCTCATTTAATAAAAAATGAGCAAGCAAACATTCCTTCCTCCCTTTTAACCCCCGTAATGATTACGTAATGCAATAGGTATATATTTCAATAATATTTTATTTATTCTATGGCAATTTTTTTTTCAAAAAACGAAAAATTTTAATTCGATTTTTCTATTGTGTACAATATTTTTATATTATGTAAGATATTGAGCTATTTATAAAATATACATTTTAATTACTTGAAAAACTTAAGATTTCATTGTAGCATTGATAAAGTAAAAAAATTGCAAATTGGAATAAATTGCAATAACTAATCAAATAAGTTAATGACACGTCTATAGGTTGACCAGAAATATAAAAAACCTCGCCATATTGCGGTAAACTCATGGAACTAATTTGTTTTACTGGCAACGCTTAGTTTCTAAACGTCAATCGTAAATTACTTGTCAGTGGGTTTGAATGTCAGTTTCTCTCATGTTTGTCTTTTTACTTTGAGGGTCTTTTTTGTGCTAAAATGACAAAAACTGTTTATATTCGTGAAAGAAAAGTGGCTTTCCATGTGCTAAAATAACATTTCGTGTAAAATAACATTAATAACATTTATTTCCTTAAATAACATTTCGTACATAGTTGTCAAAATGACATTAATAACATGTGCGTTACTATAGTTACTGTTGTCAGTTGGTTGTCAGTGCTGTTGCCATAATATTATGTCAAATAATATTGTGACTGTCAAATAATAAGAGACAAATAATTAGCAATAAATTAAAATTGCGACTATAATTTGAGATTTAAACTATCCTATCTCTCAAGTTGGATCGAACTGCACATGGTGTGCGAATTTTATTATAATCGGTTAAGTGGTTTAGGAGTCCATTGAGGACAAACATTGTGACACGAGATTTATATATATTAAGATTTTGATTTACATGGAATCTCATGTTTTCCAATTAATTAATTTTTTTTAATAGCTCAATATTTTCCACAATATTAAACATTCGAATTTAAGATATTCCCGTTTTTTTGAGAAATTTTGCCATGGTGATGTACCTTTATTTTTTTGAAGCCATCGCAAAGTACAGATTTCAATGAACCACGAGGTTTGACTTTTTATAGAACTTCTAGTTTTTCTGGAAATTTCGATAACGGGTTTTTACCCTTAAAATCCCCCCAACTCTTTCCCGACGTCAGATCGCCCGTAAATTATTTTTCCTTTTATTTTTGTCTTATTCTCTTCCATTACCAATTAGTTCCATCCTGTTGCTATTTTTTTTCGTTTCAAAACCTATCGGCACTAGTCTGCATGTAGAAATCAAAGTGAATTTCGAAATATAGTAGAAAGTGAATTAACTTTTTCTTGATGAATAAATAAATGAATGGCTTTTTAAATTATTTTCAATTTTATTTTTTTATTTTGTCTGGTATGAATATTCGCAAAATATTCGCATAAATTTTGCGAATGCGAATATGGGAAAAACATGCGAATATTCGCGAATGCGAATGCGAATATTCGTTACATCACTAATACATACATACACTCGAAAAACATAACCCTCCTGCTGACGCAGTCGGGTAATAAAAAGTCACTACTTACCAATATTTTTATGATATAATATTTTCTCACTCAAAAAAGAAATATTTTAGGGTTTGGTATTGGCAACCCTAGATGTCGCCCGCAGCCTCCAGGCTCGTTCCGTCTTCTCGGAATCGAAGCGACCCCGCCCGGACCCCGCGCCCATCCCGATAATCGTCTCCGTATATTCAAACGAGGATTGCTGCTCCTTATAAAACGTTCACATAATTTTTCTTGTACCCGTTTTAAGTGTTTATGGGCTGGATTTTTATCGAAGATTGCATATTATTGTGGATATGAAAATTATTTAATAAACATAATTATGTTTGATTTTTATGTACTTACTTAAGTATTTTTATGTACTTACCTACTTGTGAAAATTTTGGTTTTGTCTGTTTTAGGCTTTTTTGCTTTTTTGCTGTACTAATTACGAGTAGTAATTAAGGATTAATTAATGACTAAGGATTGCTATTAAGGAATACTTCCTTCTAGTAAAATTAGGTGACAGATTATAACGCATTTGTTTGCAAGCTCATAATGCGTAGGTGTAGAATGTCCATAAAAATAGTAAATTTTCTGATAAAATATAAAAAAAATTGAAAAGTGGACAAAGACCGTAAAAGCATTTTCGAAATGTTATAATGATATCTGATAAACACTGTAGCAACCCTAACTAAATATTACCTGATAAATATTTAACTACATATTAGCATGATTATGCACATTTCACCACGAACTTGCGCAAATAACGATTGATATTTGACGTCTGTTAAGCCTGAATTATAAGCCGAAATGAAGCAACCGATTTAATAAAATTGGGCTACTTTAGCGGCATAAATCCAAACATGAGCACCAAACCGAGCCACGTAATAAAAATCATAATTATAAAGGAGCGGGCCATCATTTATATCGATAAATTATGTGGCCGGTTCGGCGCCTCCGCGGCCCGCGCTAGTGTTGACTGTCAGACCGTGTTCAGGTTGTTTTATCTTATTTCGGTACACCTGAGTTGTTAGTAACAAAGGGATTGAT
Organism: Hesperia comma; assembly: GCA_905404135.1. NCBI lineage: Eukaryota > Metazoa > Arthropoda > Insecta > Lepidoptera > Hesperiidae > Hesperia > Hesperia comma. The sequence continues at coordinate 14,947,672 of FR990014.1, read as the reverse complement.
TTTTTTCTCTCGGCTCCGCCCGGCCTTTGAGAAGCTCGCTCGCCGCGTTTCTCAGAACGACGGTGATCATTCAGTAATCTCCGATAGTTTACCGATAGCGAGCTTCGAACTCGCTACGACCAAATAAATATTACCCTACAAAAACTTTCTCAATCAATAACACGGTTTTTACGCTGCGCTTCTATTCTGATCCATTTATTCTTAAACTTTATATTTTTAAATTATTCTTGGCTAAATATGGTCTTCAAGGAAACTTTCAATGTGAATGATACGCGATTTTTTAACTAAGTATGTATAGCGATGTATGTGCCTTTAATAAAAAGCTCACTTGATTTTCTAAAATGTACCTACCTAAGTACAAATATCTTTTTTTTATTATAATTTGAAATCTTGCTTGTTGTTTAATAAAATGACATATAGGATAGGTACATAGGTACAAGCTTTTAACAACTACTTACAAAAGCATTACTTACTACTACCAAAACGAAAAACGTTCACCTTGCATATAAATATCACTTCGTGATACACGGGTCTATATCATATACCTAAATAGGATGTTTAATCTTGTGATAAAATATACGATTGCATACGGCCTTGCATTAAAAGAATTGTTGTTGCAACTTAACGAATGCGAAGTTGATCGCAGGCAGCTGACATTTTGCTCTCAGGGCGGAGCGGCAATACCTACATGACTTCCCTTCTAGTTTCACAATATATTACGATTCGCAATTGTTCGCATTGTAAATGCTAAGTCCTTCGCACTATTTTTGTTACTAAGACACGTAAATGTCAAGGCAAGGCAAGGCAAACCACTTTTAGGTCCCCTGTATCTTTGTTCACAATATAATAACTGGTCTTATTATATTTATACACAAGTCAAGTCGCTGCTTTATGCTTTTCGTAGTTTAGCTCTCAAATCAAACAGGATATATTATATATAATGAATACATTGAACTGAACCATTAATTTTTATTCTATTGCATATATATAAATATAGTGTATTTTCGTTACTGAATACGAAACTCATCATTATCCATGGAACAATATAGAGAAGCGCAGTTCCTTATATAATTAATTCCTCACGGAAATGGTCGCTAATTGTGATTCCGTATAATGTAGTTTGAAATAAAAGTACGTTTAGGCAAATTGAACCTTAAACTTTTACACCCGGAGAGTTCGTAGGAGACTTAACTAATAGGGATTAAAAGAGCGCTTAAATGTTGATTGGGCGCTCTGTAGATGAACTCGTATTTGGGCGCCTGATGTGATCTACATTTTATTACTGATCGATGTCATTACCACATCATACACAGAAACACAAGTCAAGTAATGTACAAGAATAGCAAAGAAAAAAACAAAAAAGGTACTTAAATTGGATAAAAAATGTATTTTTTCCTCATCCATAAGTGATGAATTTCGGTTTTTAGTAATTTGTATATCTACAACATTTCATATTTTTTTCATTAATTCTAATAATCTTTTTAGTCTTAATCACAAAAATGTCTCATTGTGATATATTTGTATGATATATTTTTAACCCTTTCAGTGTTTATGTAATTTAATAGTAATATACTACTGTAAATAGGAAATTAAATGTAACTTAAGAAAAACTGTTTGCGGGACAGAGTTATTCCCAAATTCACATTGCTTTTAATATTCTTTATGTCCCCTATATTTTTATGACTTAAAAGCGACACGATTCTTTTTCGCAACTTTTATTTTCAAATAAATTGGAAGCCTGGGGCGTCGAGAGCGTAACCCTATGCGTGCAGGAATAGGCTTTTGCCTTGTCTCTGGTAACATGAATAAAAACAAAATATCCATTAATTCTCAAATAACTGTATAGTACCGAATCTTCATAATTCATACATTTTATACTATGGTATATTTTTTCATTATTTTCTGTCGGAAAAAAATGTTATAATCATACTTACATGAATGCGCTCGTAATACTATCTTCACGCAAAAAAATCCTCCCATAATAGTAAGATCCTGTCGTAATAACTTATACTTACCGGTACAGGTAGGTGTATGTAATTTTTTTTTTAATCGCATCATCTTGTTGTTAAGGTAAAATGGCATTCTTACACAAGGATCGATTAGTTGTCAATGGTCCAAGAATCTCATGTAGGCTTGAGGAAAGTTACTAGTGGTCAACAATTTACCCGTAATCCTGAACGTCGTCCCTGACGGCAAAAAGTACCGGCACAAATCTAGCGGTGAGGTAATGATGGTGCGGGAGGAAGGCGCGAGTGAGACGTACTCCTGAGAGGGAACGGGATGCGCATACAAACACTCGAGTCCAAAGTCCGCGACCGTAGCAGGACAGTAGCCTCACCGCAACTTGCATCGTGCAAGTTATAAGTTATAACCCTGTGCATGCTTGCGATCCTGCGTGAGATGAACAAGCAAATAAAAGAAGTCTTTCTGTTGATGATCTTAGTATCCAAAAAGGAATAGGATTACTTGACTGGTTTAAAATGCGATGAGAATGAACGACTTTGTGCCATAATTTATATTAAATGGTAGGATTTTTATTGGCTTCACTTCAATAATTTGTCATATCTATTTTTGTGATAAATATACATACATTTGATGATTTGATTAGAAAAACTTTGCCTTTGAAAGAGCATGCCCGGAGAGCATAAGAGTTATTATGAACTCGTATAATTATGTTGCAAATATACTACCAACATGGATAGTGTCCATAGTGTTAACTGTTTAGTTCCTGGCGAGTCGCGAATCCGGCGGAACAGTATCAGACAAGTGGCGCGGCCATTAGAACTTCCTGTTCGTGTTCCGCACTGCATGCATCGCCCAGTCACTACTTTCAATAACTATCCTCATATTATCTATTTCATTGTCCCATTTTATCACTTGATTCATTTTACTTTCAAACCAAAGTCATGTGACATTTTAATTCTGTTTATTTTTATTTATGTTATGTACAGTTTTAGCCATAATTTTGGCCTTGGTCAAATCACTGAAGTAGGTACCTAAAGCAATAAGCTGTCGATGAGGTAACAATTTGTGCCTCTTTTATCACACTATCATCTTCGGCATTCAAATGTGCAATCTTATCCTTATGCGTCGAAAACGATACACATGTATAAATGAAATGCCCAACTTTTTTTGGGGTTAATTAGGAACATACTGTAGTTAAGTATATTTATATGTAGAAAGCGCAGCGTATGTATTGGATAGTAGGTAGTAGGTACCTACTTGTATTTTAGTTACTTGTATTATTAAATGAGATATGATATAGGATACATTTCTCGACCGCAGTGACATAAGGTCCCAGTCGACGGCGCAGTTAGTGCTATAACAAGTTTCTGCCAATGTTCCGTACTTAATGATTTGTTTGTTCACTTCCTGTTACTGGAACCTTTGTATGGTGAACGTCTGTCTGAAATAATATATGACGACTTTTATTCCAATTAAAAAAAAACTTATTCCTTATACCGACAATGAAGGCAGGATAGCAGGTACATTGAAGAAGGGAGAGCCTGTTCAATACAAAGGACAATGTTCTGAATACACGATCGTAATAGTGGACCCACCTATAGTGGAAGCCATATGAATGAGTGACGCGTAATGCACAATGAATTATTCGTGCCAGGCCGGCTTCCGTTGGCGCCGCCGGACACATGCTCTGTGTTCTGCCTTTTTCTGATTAACGTCTAATTATAGGGCACAGCTCTCCACATCACTCCCACTGACTCAGTCCTGCTTAATAGATGTACAATACCGTTCGAGACTTATTTGTAGCTGAACATGATTTAGGAACGATTATTGGAACTGGTTGCGTTGCGTCAAAGCTTGCGCTGAGTTTTGAAACAGATCAGCTCAAATTATTAATGTCATGCACAAAGGAAGGTGAACTAAACATCCGAGTGATTTTAAAATTAATTAACAACGTCCAAATTCATGCCAGTGGTTTCCGGATGTATCGATTGATAAATTCGATTCATTTGGTCTAATTTTAGAGTGGGCAGACTAGTAAATAAATAAACTCGCCTCTATAATTCTGGAGCACACTTCCGCTAGGTAAGACGTGATTGACGCAGTTTGCTACACTTACTCCCTTCACACGTTTCTAAAATGACGTTAATGAGCATTTTGCAAAATATTTTATGACTCTTTTAGAAATAACTTCATTACCGATTCTAAATATATTTGTCGGTTGTGGCCTGTGTGCATGACGACCTGTTTTTATATTTTTGTAAACGTCATCGTCACGTCTAGTAGAAGATCCGAATCTATATCGACATTCACCGGGTTGATAATAGAATCAAACTTATTTTATAATAAATTTCGTATATTAGAAAATATATTAAAAATGGGTTGACAACAAAAATCCTGGACAGAATAGTTTTAATTATTTTTTAAAAAATGATTTTCATAAAATGTTGTACTTATGATGAAGATAATAATAAAATTTTATACTGGACTTAAAGTATAGAACATATAGAATGTGCAGACTTAGGGTAGACTATTATTTACCTGGACGAACTACTGGGTAGACAGGTATAAACAGGTATGTCAATATTAGTTACTTTTCACTCGATTTGATAATAGTCTGCACATTCTATATGTTCTATACTTTAAGTCCAGTAGAAAATTTTATTATTATCTTCATCATGCAATATTTTTGAAAAATTATTTAAAAAAAAATAATAAAAAATATTCTGTCCAGGATTTTTGTTGTCAACCCATTTTTAATATATTTTCTAAGATACGAAATTTATTATAAAATAAGTTTGATTCTATTATCAACCCGGTGAATGTCGACTTAGATTCGGATCTTAGACTAGTCGCTTCATAACCCATGACCGTGGGATATTTAGTAATCATTTGATTCGTTTCTTGCATCATAATTAGTGCTACTAATATGCCATTTGCGTTGTTTACTTCGCTGACTCTGTTGAAGCATTAATAAATCATATTTTCTGTTAATTTATTAAGCTATTGCATAGCTTCTATCGCGGGCCTTGAGCGCGGAGACCGAATGCAGAAATTCCGTAACGAAAAAAACCTAACACCCCCTACTCGTGACATCTATCGATAAATACCAGAACTTTTAACTAAGTTAACTAACTTTTACTTTATAACGGCTAAACCGATTTGGCTAATTTTAGTCTTGAAATATTCGTGGAAGTTCAGGGAAGGTTGCAGCGATGAGAAAATATGGAAAAATTGCGAGGAAAATACTAAAAATGAAAATTTTAATTTCCCATACAAATCTTACCTGTCAAACATTTGATTTTCGCCCCGTCGTCGGTTCGGTATTTTAAGAATTTTAAGAATATTACATGTAGATCTGGATTAAATAAGGCGTTGGAATCGACAACATGTATTCATAATAGTCGAATTATCGCGTATTTAGATTTAAAACATGCAAAATAACATAGACATATATAGACATACATGACATAAAATAATGACACTATAATGACATTTGGTTGTTGTATTGCGTGCGTTCAGAAATATATTTTGTATAGTTTGCTTTACTCTTCATCATATTATGTCAAATCGCCCCGTGAGATGTCCGCCCATTATGACGTAACAATTTTATTATTATCACAAATGCAGTATTATTTTTTGTTTTGTTAATTACCCGACTGCGTTAGAAGGAGGGTTATGTTTTTCGAGTGTATGTATCCATTTGGATTATTTGGACCGCCCCCACAGCCCAAACGGTTGTACGGATTTCGACATATGAGGTATCGTTGAATTCGTTAGAACTGTGGAAGTGTCATAGGCTATATGAATTTTCAAAATGGCGCCCGAAAGTGGAAGAAAAAGAGGGGATAATCTTGAGTTTTTTTGTTATCTTAGCAATATGGGTATCAAATGAAAGATCGTGAAAAGACCTTTTCAAAAATATATATCATATAACGTTAAGGCACACGTTTTAACACAAATTGTCAAAAACCATCCTAAAAAGTAGAATTTTGTGAAAACACTAAAAAGTCTGAAATAAAAATATTATTATAAAAACAAAAAACCCGACTGCTTATAAAAGAACAAAACAAGTGTCACAAATCAACATAAAATACTTCATGGTGCTGCAGGCGGGGACAAACAATACTGTTACCTACGGGTAAAAGAAGATTTATCACAAGTACTACGTTTGTCTCCGCCTGCAGCACCATGAAGTATTTTATGTTGATATTGTGACACTTGTTTTTTTCTTTTTGAGTTCTTTTATAAGCAGTCGGGTTTTTTGTTTTTATAATAATATTTTTATTTATATATAATGCTATGCAATAGCTTTACCGCGGCAGTCTCCGAGTGCCACACGTCTTTTTTTTTCAATGATGCTCAAGTCTAAAGATTTTTACTTGTCGTTAGTCTCGGTTAGTTTAGGAGTATTTGGAGATAAGACGTTCAGTGGTCGACCCGGATGCTGCGACTCAATGGCGGCCCCTGATTCTCGTATTAAAAGAGGCAGGTCACGACTAATGTTGCCAGGTGAGTTAAATATGAAATACAGGACAGGATATAAAAAATATCTACGGCATGTAAAATAAATACCTAATAAAATACGCACGACTTATGAATAACTTATGATATATTATATTATTATGGAATATATTAAAATTTAATTATTTTATATTAGAATTAACTAGCATCCCATTCAACCCGATGATCAGCAATAGTTGTTTGAATTTAATAAATGTTAACGCTATCATCTGTTACAAATTAAAGAGGTAAATTAACACCGTACATAAATGTGCCACATTTATTGTCAATATAAACGACTATCGTATCGTAATGTATTCCTGTCCTAGTATAATTTTCGTAGAAGTTCAGTAGATGTTGAAAAATGTTGAACAAGATTTGAAACTAAGCCTTAAATGGAATAAAACTAAATTGTTTATAAATACTAGTCACATTTGTAAGTTTCTGATAAGTGTATACGAGTATATGGATAAGTGTGTATTGTGGATTAATCTAGTCATAACATACACAACGATTAGAGGGTTATAAGTATATCTTAGGAGTTTATGGACATAAAATTAATTTCAAAGAATGGAAATTCCTATAAAAGTAAAAACTGTGGCAACACTTGTAATGTCGCTTGGGCAACATCTCCGTGCCAATTAAACAAACTTGTTATTTAATATTAGATCAATTAAACGGTACAGGTGTACGATTTACGTAATTTATATTTATTTTAATGCAAAATTATTCCTACTTAACTTTGATTTCACTAACCTTAGACAGGTTCTATACATTGTGATGTGTAGACAAAGTAGGTGGTGCAGAATAATATTTATTTACTAAGACGTTAAAATAAACCTTATTCTTTCTTGAATGCATTTTCGATCATTTTCGAAGTAGGAATTTAAATCCTGACATTTTTTTATTTAGTTTTATGTGCAATGAAAACCATTTTCTAGTATTGACTATAATCAACTATTATCCTATATTCCTAATATTGACTTTTATCCACTACATCAACTTATTATACACAACAAAAATCGCAGGTGATTAAAAGTTTACAATTCGCGACATGCGAGTGGGTGGCGGGAGCGATTCGTAATTTCTTTATCACGGCACAACAAACGCGTTATCTCGTTACTTTCTAAAGTTAGATGAAAAAACATGTTGTTAACCTCTGGCAGCGAGAGGCAGCTGCCGGACCACCTAGCCGCAAGGCCGACGGGTCGCTAGCTCGCCTGGCCATGCCGCGTGGCTGTGTGCGTGGCAGGCTATGAAATTGCCATTCCCAACTAAAAGCAACTTTATTGCCGGCTCGCACAGTTCAATTTAGCTTGTAAGCAAAATACACTTACAGCATTTTAAACTCTCGTCGACAATCTCCAATGCACCTTAGTCTCAGGGCGGAAAGCTAGCATTTGTGTGGGACACAAACAAAACTAATTCCGTATCGAACGTGACCGCAATGTACACAGATGCACACATAGACACTATACGACTATATTACGTGTCGCTTTATTGCCTATACTTATTTATTCGCGTTCACATACGTTACTTATATTTCATTTTCTGATTGGTGGTGAGATTTTTCAATTGTTAGAATATGTTGCTACCCTCGATTGACGGTAAAATGTTGCTGTTGTAAAGTAGGAGTCAGTTGTAAGGCAGTTCACTTCTATTCTAGGCTTCTTTCTATCAATGTTTAGTAAATAAGTGGAGAGAACATCTGATAGTAAGTTGTCGCCGTCAAATACGAACGTAGGCAACCCCTAGAGCAACTGTCGTCACTTTACTTGCCAAGGGCAGTATAAGGGCAGTATTCGGGGAAGTACCACCGCCCGCCACGGTACTTAGTACCATGTTCCTACCGTGTAATAATTGTTTTAAGAATAATTGTGTTCCGGATAGGAAGGTGTGGAGCCAGTTAAACTTTTTTAGAGGCGACCATCTCAGTCCTCAGGGGTAGCAACGCATCTGTTGCCGAATTAGAACGAGACTCATACTAACAATAACTAACTGGACTATTAGGTACTAACATTAACTACCAGGACTAACTATCACAAACAGTCCATGTCCTCACACTTATTAATAAACTAACGAACTAATATTCTAATACCATCTACTAACTGGACTAACCATCCTAGTCCTTTTGAGTCTAGTTGTAGGTCGGTCACAGTAACTTTTTAAACAGTAAAGTTGTCATGGACGGCAGCGGAAGGGTGGTGCTCCATGCTCGTTTGCTATCTTAATTCCATAAAAAAGGGCACACTTTTCAGGCCAAGCGCCGCAACAGGGCCCCTTGCCTTGATACCTATACATTATATAGATTGGTTCTTATATAGGCACTATCAGGTCCGCCAAAATCTGTACGAGTTTCGACCTACAATACAGTTTTGCACACCCTTCCACCCACCGTCGCTTTAAAGATACCTGCTAGATACTGCTAATAGATAACTGGACCTAAAGGTTGCCCAGATATCTCTAGCTCTAAATAGTTTTTAATCCTTTGGGTTGTAGAAAAATAATACAGAAAAATTAAATGAATTAAGTAAGGACCTTTAAAGCTGGAGACCCTTTTTAATAATGTATTTTATTTGATAACACCAGTGCAGTGCAGTAAGGAGTTAGGCCGGCTCCACACGTTGGCGCCAACGTTCGCGCCAACACTACTCGCCCAACGTGTGGAGCTACAAAATGGCGTTGGCGCCAACGTTGGGGCGAGCGTTGGGAGTTGGCAGGCGCTACTCGGCCAACGTGTGGAGCTAGAAAATGGCGTTGGCGCCAACGTGTGGAGCCGGCCTTATGCTTACGTTATTTATAGAAAACTCCGTTTAGAAATCCCCATGATATTTAATTGGCTTTAATTGTCCACTACGTTTTCCCGATGCATATTTTATTAAACTTTGTTTGTATTATAATTAAATCTTTACAAACATTATTATGACTTGTAATAGTCGCTTCAGTTCAAGGACGTCCATACTTATAAACTCATTGCTTATAGATTGTTAAAAGAGTAGCGTTAAATTAATAAATTAAACATTAATGATCTTGTACTTAATTAGCAAAAGTTTTCGTGCAATAAAAAGTGCAATTTTATCAATGTTTAGACAAAATATAATTAATAATAAAGGAAAACCTATATAGAATGGGCGAAAAAAAAAATTATTTATGTACTAAAACGTGTGTGACTCTATCTATCCTATAATACGAGGGCTGGACGCCATAGCCAAGACCTGAGCTTAGATAAGGCTATTATTCAATTCGTATGATAATATAGAGCCTGTATGACTCTACATTATCATTTTTTTTATCTTACTCTACATTATCAATGTCCTAACATTTAGTTTTCGAAAAGAAAGTGGTAGGCATCCAACCTTACATTATGCAGACCAGGCGCCTTGTTCTAATTAATGCCTTATTTATCTTTAATCTATGAGTCCTTGGGGTTTTGCCCCAGTACATTTGTTTTGTTTCTTTCAGGAAAATACTGCATGCGAAATCGAATTCGATACGGTTATGACTACCAGCAGTTCTTTCATGAATGCTAATTCACTTTATTCATCATGCCACGTGAAATTTACTGAACGGATTGTGTGTTATGTTCCACATAGATTTAGTTCAACGGTCTACGTCAAAGTAGGTATATTTATAAATTGTTCTGTTGTTCATGTGTGGCTTATTCTCAAAGTACTCCGAAAATAGTTCTCAGTTTCCTCCGCGAAAAAAAATTGTTTAAAAATCGACTCGCACTTGACTCCGAGGCAATTCAAATACATTCTCAAAATACTCCGTCCCTTAATTTGTGAAAAATAAATAACCCATACATCCATTCTCAAACTACTCCGAATATTAATTACGAACGGTACAATCAGATGCAAGTGTCTTTGGCAAGTTTTAGCAAGTGGAAAATGTAAATTCTACATTTTTTACAACAATAATGACTTATAATATAATAATTGTATATTTAGGTAAACGCCCATAGAAAATAATAAAATAATTTAATCTTGCTAAGAAGTAGTTATTTTTCATCTGACTGTATTTTTAATGCGCCGAGGAGAATGAGAATTTACGAAAATGATCGTCGGAGGATATTGAGAATAAACGTAACACCTTGCGGAGGAGGATGAGAATTAAAAAAAGGTATTTAATTTTATTAACAATTTTTCGGAGTATTTTGAGAATCAATGTTAGAGATTCAATTTTTTTGAGAACAAAAGAACGGAGTACTCTGAGAATAACCCCATGTGTTACCAATAAGAAACACAATATTGAAGTTGAGCTTGTTTTTCTTTATCCTGATTACAAGGACAATTAGGATCAATAAAATGTGTGTAATAAATATTATTTCGGGATAAAATCTTTACGAAATCGAATTTCAGGCTTTTCTACCACTAACTAATTATGAATTCTTTATAGTTCTACGAAAAATAGATGCATACAAACCTAAAGACTACAGGATCCTCAAAATTACAAGCTTGGATATAGACATCCGCGACCGGTTCCACTCATGTTCGTATGTGTAAAACTGTAATTAGTTGTATTGTTTTAAAAGTTAGCCGTAATTAGTACTAAGTGCAACCTGTACTGTGAGTGGAGAAAGAGAAAAAAAGACTCCTTGGAAGTTTCTTGCCGCTTCTTCTTCCAAGTCCACCCACCGTAGGGATTTGTTGAAGCGATGGCGTAACTTGACTTTCGAAATGCGTTTGTAAAAACCTACTTCGAAGAAATAAATATTTGAATTTGAATTTGAATATAGACCGCTTCTGTTTCTGTCGCACAGGTCGCTACGTTATATAAATTTTTTAATTGTTTAACAATTTAGACAGACTTAACTCTCAACATGCACTTATAAGCTAATTTTATTTTGTCCTCGAACCTCTTCACTATTTTAGGGCTAACCATGGAGACCACGTGAAACAGTGTTATACTTATGAACACTTCAGATCACGCGAAATATCTACGTTAAATACGGTTTGGCTTGAACAGTAGATCCCGTAATAAAATCATCGGCCGGAAGTCGATGCGTCACGCGGGCGTTTTCGTCCACTGCTGTTTGTGTGGGTAGGTACATGCGCACGCGCAAGCCAGAATGTGTAAGTAGACAATATAGACCGCATAGTATTTTGGAAGTTCATTTTGAGGTCTTGTCTTCTGTTAGGGCACAAGTGTTTGGCACGATTACTATGACATATAAAGTAAAGCTAAATTAAATTTAACTGACATCCAGTCGTGTTATATGTTGTTACATGTTGTATAGTGTTACTGATTACTCGTGTGTGCGTTTATTTACGTACACGAGCGCCGACTCGTCCGAGATTCAAATTTAGAACGCCGTCTCCGCCATGTTGTTCTCAGTGAAAAACCTACGATCCATCGTTTAGATGTTGTGGAAATGTCACTAAAATGGGTTTTTCTATGACGCATAAGTTTACTCCTAAATGCGAATTAAATTAAATAGATAAATAATAGGACGATATTTTGGTAAAGCAACAAACAGCTACGTCGTAGACTATTCGTAGAGACGTACAAGAACGGTATGGGACAATTAAGACACGTCTAGTCTATGGAAAGAGGCGTTTTTTCATTTAACCAATAACGCGATTGATTACAGTTTTATTATGTGCAAATAACATATGAGAATACTGTTAGCGTAAATAAATTCTGGTGGTTAGTAAAGCGTGTTCATGTGAATGAATGAGTCATCGCCAGAATTGGTTCATTTATCCACCAGATTGTTACGGAGTACTATCATCGTTCATTTAAACCATTCAAGCTATTTTAGTGTATCTAAAGAACGTGTATAGTACTTTGTTGGAATCGTGAAAAATACGATATTATTTTTTAGTACCTAGGTAAGTAACACCTATTGCTTTTCTTACGATATTGTGTGATGTGATGATTATGAAATATGACGAATATAGGACAATGCAGTTAATTGCTTTTTTATAATAAGTAAGTTATAAAATTTCATCTATCACTACTATTTATAAGTAGGTGAGTAATTAGTTCATTATGACATCGATCACACCATTAGATGTATTGTTTACCTGCTCCTGAAGCAATGTGAATAGCTAGACCATTCATTTCATTCATGTAATTCCGTTAAAACATGCAAAAAATGCGGGAAATTAACTTTAAATTGTTTATACCTTCAATAAACCTGCAAGGTAAAAATGAATGAAATTAAATCTAGTTGGTAAAATTGCGCACAAAGTCCTTTCATTAGTAATAAACTAGCTGACCCGGCAGACATACATATTGTTATATATGCCGCCCGCAGCTTCGCTTGCGCTGCTAATTACTTCTAACAACAATATCTCAAAAACTATCCATCTGATTGATATAGTGTACACGGCAACTTTGATCTGCATTAAATGCCTAAGCTAACTAATATATTAATTTGGATAAGGATTTAAACTGAACTACAGAAAATAGCTTTGAAAATAACCTAATGTTTTTAATTAAAAATTTTAACATAAAAGTGGTTATTGTAAGTCAACCGTAAGAGATAGAGACATACATGATACATGCTATCGCATACTTTTTTGTAGCATTTTTATAGATCTTGAATTCGCTAATACATTACTGAACTATGTATATTTGTACTAATTTATGCGGCGTTCGTGTGGAAAGCTCCTAGTTGGCGAAACATCTTCCACTTAAATCGCCGAATTTCTATTAATTTACATAGAAGAATAATAAATTATATACCTAAACCTGTCTAAAAAATCACTCTTTCTATTGTTGAAAACCGTATAAAAATCTGTTTCGTAGTTTTCGAGTTTATCGCGTCCAGACAGACAGAAAGACAGAAAGGCAGAATACAAGATTTCTTTTTATAATTCAAATTCAAATTTTTATTTATGCGAATAACAAGGAAGGATAATATGTATAGAATATAGATGTACATATATAAAAGCTTCTACATGATATAGACGAATCGTGATGAGCCGCTACTCCAGTTTGTAGCAACAATGACGCGCGTTGATATGTCATTTACGTAAGTAAGAATAATTATTGTTAATTACAATTAACACACTAATATGTTTTAACAATTGCATATCAATGAAACATTGGTTTCAATATGAATGTTAAATGAAACTGAATGTGTGTATTTTTCAGTTAATTTATTTTATTTGAGTAGCTAGTTAGGTACTTGATATTCGTTCAATTCAGGAGAGTCCTATTAGCGTACAGGATAGCTCCTCTTTCACTCACCAGCCCTTTCAAAATGTATATGTATCTTATTTTCTATTCATACTATATAAAAATCGCGTTACCCTTAGACCAAGGGCTTGGTTCTGCCCACGAAACACAGAGGTTCTGCCAGTAGGACTACGCGATCGTACCACGGCCAATAAACGATTTGATAGAGCCTAGTCAATATTTTTTCCTATTTTAACGACATATTATGTCATCTTAAAACAAAGATGCGAAAATGAATCACTTCTATTAAATCTGTATAGTTCGCAAACATAAGCAAACAACAGTATCGCTTACAAAATAGTTACTTAATCCTGTGAATAGTAACTAAATGCAATTAGTCTGTAATAATTCAAAATAGCTGTCGCTAACTGCCGTCTATCAGTTCTTGTCCCGATTAGTTTGCTTTCCGGGATTCAAATTAATGTGCAGCGGTAACCGCGCAATTTGTTCGGTTACGTAATCTGACTCGAGAAGTAAATAAACCACTTTGTTTCGAGGTTATGTTGGCAGTACGTGTTCAAAATTACGCGGCAGACGAGGATATGCGTCGAGCTCGGACGTGACGTTCGTCCGGTAGACACCATTATATGTAGTAAGTTTATGGTCTCGATTAACTGCCCAATTATGCGGTTGCAACTAGACGCATCATTTTATAGCTACTGTTGGTAAGAATGAAAGACACTCTATTATACTTACCTTCCCATGTGACCTGAAAGAAGTGTATGTAATGTAATTGATCTGATGTTGCATGCTCTTCAAAGCCAAATATGTTTGTACAAATTTACTCTTAACATCCATTGTTACCATATTTGACGCAATAAATTATTATTATTATTATTATTATTATGAAAGTCTACATAAACAGTGGCCATTTTTTTTCGACGATTACCAGACATTATGTAAATAGCGTGGTAGTAGTGTTCTAAATCCATTTTACAGTTAAGTGTAGGTACTTAGACCAAAATCGAAACAAATAGGTAGGTATTGTATATTCAAGTACCTACCTTGTACCTAAATATGTCTACCTAGTTAGTAGTATTAGTAGGTAGACTTTACTTCGATCTTAATATTAATTTGTACAAATATATTGGTGTTTTATAGATCTCTGGTATTGTGATTGCGCAAGTGCAGTAGATTGTCGTTGTAAGCTATGAAAAACTAGTTTTAGCAATCAATCACAATCAAGTCTATAAATCGCATAACCTCATAAACATGTTGTAAGCAACAGTTGCGCATGTGTTGTAAGCCTTAAGTGTGTAATATGTGGAGGTTGTGTGGTGTAGGTGTGGTTAGTTCCTGTATTAACTGGAACTAGATCTATGATTTTTCTCAACGATATTGGCTGGACCATATTATATTGTACTTTGTAGTCATATAAAAACATCTTGAACTTTCTTTGCAGTTCCTTGTAACATAATAGGATAAGATTTACAAGTATTTACCTAAGTATTGAATTGTACAAACTTATTTTCTTTTATAGATCACCGGTATTGTGATTACGCAAGTAAGTATAGTAGGTTGTCGCTATAAGCTATGAAAAACTAGTTGCTGCAATGGTACATTTTGTAAAAATTATTTATTATGTTTCTTCTCTAACTAATACGGATCAATTTAAGAGGATGCCCCAGTGGCGAAAAATTTCGAAATCCATTATCAGCCAATTCTATTGCCGTCTCGATATCGGCTGTACCCCCGCGAGAGAGATACTATGTGTGGGTAAGCGAGCTACGCGTGTGTGCGTGTAGCAGGTAGCAGTAGATCGCGCCCGCCCGACTCGGGAAACTTGATAGTGAATTCGTGTACCAACTACATTAAAGAAATATTGTAAGTACCAACCTTATTATATTTGTATCTAATAATAAATAAAGACTTTAAAAGTCGTAAAAATAACTAAGCTGGCCGGCGTGGCGTCGTATTGGTAACAGCAACTTTCGTCCACTCATAATATTTGTATTGTTGTGTATTAAATAAACAAATATATAAGTAAATAATACACAAATTGTTGTGATTATTTGTTTCTTATATATTTGTTTATTATTAACTATATATTTTGAAGATAATGCACAAAAATATGTGTATTATTTATTTACTTACGGCCCCGTAGCCAAGTGGGTAACGATCCTACCTGGGAGTAAGTGAAGGGGTCCCGGGTTCAAAACCCGGCGGGGGCAGATATTTGTGTGACGGACAAGACAAAATATTTGTTCTCGGGTGCCATATATTATATTGTATTGTATGTATATGTATTTATTGTGGTGTGTTATATGTGTCGTCCATGCCACCCACGACACAGGTTAAATTCTACTGGGGGTTATGAGTGTGTGGCGTTTATTATTATTATTTTATTTATTATTACATAAATATTATTACTAAATGACCATGCGAAGTTCATATGTATAGGATAACATTCAATGACTGCTAGGATACGAAGTGCGCTGGGTCAGATGGTTGAGATTTATAAACTATCCTATCTTTCAAGCTGGATAAATCTACGCAAGTGTGCAAAATTTAATTGAAATTGGTTAAGTAGTTTAGGAGTCCATCGCGGACAAACAACGTGACACGTAATTTATATAATACTAGCTTTTGCCCGCGGCTTCGCCCGCGTGGAATTCGTTTATATCGCGAACCGGGGAAGTGGGGAAGAAGATACGTCATCAACTATCTTCCTGGGAAAATTCATCGAAATCGGTCAGGCGGTTTAGATTTTTCATACAAACTTTCATCCCCTATTTCAAGCATTTAGGGGTTGATTTTTGAAAAAAAAGTGGCCTATATGTGACTCTGGGTCTTCAACTATTTTCATTCCGAATTTCATCCAAATCGCACCGGTGGTTTAGCCGTGAAAACGTCACAGATAGACAGACAGACTTTCGCATTTATAATAATTATTAGTATGGATAGATATTTGTTTCTTTGATACTAGCTACTGCCAGCGGTTTCATCCGCGTCTCATGGGAACTACTTCGCATAATTCGGATAAAAAGTAGCGTATAGCCTTCTTCGATAAATGGGCTATCTAATACTGAAATAATTTTTCATATCGGACCAGTAGTTCCTGAGTTAAGCGCGTTCAAACAAACAAACAAACAAACTTCAGCTTTATAATAATTAGTGTAAATGTAGCTATTTATTTATTATGCATAGGAATATATACAGGGTGTTCCGTTATGAATGGATAATACAGCACCTGCGTGTAGAGGGCATCATGCCGGTTCAGATAAATAAATGTTATGTTCAGTAAAAGTCTTTCCGTTTCTGAGATATTCGACATTTTCCAAATGTTAAAATTATTCCACCCTTCGCCATTCTTTTTGACGCCAGGACTACAAATGAAGACATTTTTTGTATCTGTTTTTTGGATAGTATTCCTGGATAGATGTGCTATCGAATGTTATCAATTATTTTTATAACAAAAGCACGGATTCTTTTTAAATTAAGATTTAATACCAACTTAAGGTTTTTTCATATTTCATTCTTGACTTTTACTCTGCCGTGGTTAAAAAAAATGTATGGTGGCTTGAATGCCAATTTCAAAAAAAACTTGCCCATTTCACTCAGATTCTGAAATGGTATGTTACAGGGCATAATCCACCTTTAGATTTTAAATTATTTTCTTTTAAAACGAGATAGATCCCATTTTTATGATACTACAAGTTAATACCAAAATTTGGTTTGTTAGCTTAATAAGCTTCAAAACCATCAAAATTCACTTGACTGCCCCTTATTTGTCAAGAGAACAAAACATGTGCTCTAATTTAAGAGATTTGAGCTTAATTTACTTCATTACCTACTTAATACTTAAACCCCTTAAAAATGTTAGTTTCAGCAACCAAACAAAGCAATCAAATGATCATTTGCGTTGATAAGTATTTTAACTGACTTCAAAAAAAGGAGGTTTTCAATTCGTATCATGTGTGTTTTCTTATGTGTGTTGTTACCTCAGAACTTCATACTGGGAGAACCGATTTCGATAATTCTTTCGCCATTCGATAAATAGAGACTGCTGTCTGGTCCCTGGCACCTAATGCCTGTCATGTGGTCCGTTATAAATTTGAGCGCCACCTGGCGAGTGGTTTTTGAGTTATCTCGATTTTGAATTATTTCGGTTATTTTTTAGTTAATAGTTAGTTATTTTTAATGAGTGTTCAAAGGTTATTTGCTCTCTTCGCTATTAGAGGGTAAGAGGCTATTTGCTCTCTTTATTCTGGTGCTACCAGAGTAACCAGACTTAGTCATATTCTAGTAGTATAAGGCTTCAAAATTATTGTTTTGACCAATAATGGTGAATCAAGAGAATTGGGATGGTTTTGAAGCTTATTAAGCTAACAGACCAAATTTTGGTATTAACTTGTAGTATCATAAAAATGGGATCTATCTCGTTTTAAAAGAAAATAATTTAAATTCTAAAGGTGGATTATACCCTGTAACATACCATTTCAGAATCTGGGTGAAATGGGCAAGTTTTTTTGAAATTGGCATTCAAGCCACCATACATTTTTTTTTAACCATGGCGGAGTAAAAGTCAAGAATGAAATATGAAAAAACCTTAAGTTGGTATTAAATCTTAATTTAAAAATAATCCGTGCTTTTGTTATAAAAATAATTGATAACATTCGATAGCACATCTATCCAGAAATACTATCCAAAAAACAGATACAAAAAATGTCTTCATTTGTAGTCCTGGCGTCAAAAAGAATGGCGAAGGGTGGAATAATTTTAACATTTGGAAAATGTCGAATATCTCAGAAACGGAAAGACTTACTGAACATAACATTTATTTATCTGAACCGGCATGATGCCCTCTACATGCAGGTGCTGTATTGTCCATTCATAACGGAACACCCTGTATATACATATATTTATTTACATTAAGTTGGTCGCCTATAACTTATTAGTTTTTATTTACTACTCAGCTCTGATAGTTTTCCTTTAAACTTCGTTATATATACTATTGCTGTAATTTTTTTCACGAATCCACATAGCATAGCATTCCATAAAGCCGTTGAGCAGATAGAGGGGGGGGGGGGGACACTTACCCCTAACAAAAAAATTAACTTTAAAATCAAATATTTCAGAAACGGATCCCTAAATCGAGAAATGGTGTTCTCAACCTCATAATGTTTTTAAAAGACCTATTCAACGAGTCTTAGCAAGTGAAATATTTATTATTTTTTTGAAAAATCGTTACTTACGTGCTAGTTGGATTTGAGCCCACACCCCCTCGAGTGTGAAGCCGAATTCTTACTACAGAGTTAACGCCGCTTGTTAAACATACCTAAGAAACGCCGCATGTTAAACGTACCTAAGGCAAGAAGAATATTAGTGGAAGTGGTTACAGACCCCCTTTCCCTGACTATGACGTGGAAGTTCAAGATCAGAGTGAATAATATATGCTTTTCTTAAGTTAATGTGGACCATCTTGGACCACATCTTCACTTCCCATCCGGTGTGATTCTGGTCAAACATTAACTTATTTGATATAAAAAACACATCGATAATGAAGAACAACACTATATCGATATATAATTTATCGACTACGACGACGAATCACTATTTGTATACGTATTAGTTGACCCCTCCGTCTCACCCCTCACAACCGTAAGCGGGACAACTGCAGCTCGGACTGAAAAAACCTACAGAAAATTGATGAAATCGGCATTACGCTCTTGTCTGTTTCCTCTATGAAAACTGAACGGATTTTGAAAATTTTTTCAGCGTTCTATAGATGAAGATATTGGCCATGTCGGTATGTTTTGATTTTTTCTGAATTTGCGTTTTATTTGGTTAGATCGACGTCCGAAAATGAACAATGAGAAATGGTAAATTTCGACGTTTTTGAAGCTTTATAACTTCTATATTAATTAATTTATCAAAAAAAGCAAAACATACCGACATGGTACTCGTAGTGATGTATTGTTTTCCAAAAAATCTTTGCTCTAGTGTTAAAATCCAGCGAGGAAACAGACTACTACGTTTGTATGGGCTGAACGAGACTCGGGCATCCTCTTAATATGCATAATTCTGAGTGAACGGTTCGAACTGAGATTGACAATCGTCGAAGTGTGAGATTGATTAACAAGATGTTTGTACTTGCCAAGTCGTGTTATTTATTAGTTGTGTTTTAAGGCTATTAAGTAAATTGTTATGTTCCTAAATATATCTTTGTAAACTCGAAAATTATTCATGTTCATCCTAAAATCATGTTCATTTTTTTTGTCCTGTTTGGAACATAATTATTATGACAATAATTTCAAACACTTAAAAATTTAACTTCCTTATTATCTATACGTTAGGTACCTCCAAATACGCGTGAGTGCTTTATTTCTTGAGATCCAAGATATACTTTATGTTTCAGCTTTAGGTAGGTTTAATGATGCTGGAACAAACATTCAACAAAATTTGTTTTCGCTGCTATATATATAACCTACCTAATAGTTTATATTTAGGTATCCATAGATTTTTACACACCAAAAAATATTTAGTGTTCAGATTTGGCCCCGTTACACTTTTATTATTAGTAAAGATAAGCAACAACACTACCGCTTTTTAACAAGAGCGGCGTGAAGCGGAACTAATTGCAACTAATCACTGATATTTCTCCATATATTACGACCGACGTGTGTACCAAAAACAGTGTAAAGTTGGCAAAGTATTCACCCTTAGCCGCTGCATAGTATCGGGGTATCGGTTATCCTAAAGCATCAAAATGTAGTGAAACGAACGATCTACAGAAGATAAAATGGCATAGTATGGGTGACATCTATGACTCAGTTTTGTTTTTCGATACATATTTCTAAGAACAGTAAGTAAGTAATATTTCTTAATCCTATGCCAAATGTATGATGTTTCTATATGTATAAATAATAAATAAGGAAATCATTTCTGTGTATTTCTCTATGTTTATGGAGTCACTTCGTTTTTACCCGACTACGGCGAAGGAAAAAGAGGGTTGTAAACTTGTAACATATACCTATACAAATACATACATACATAATACGAGTATTATAAAAATGCAAATGGATTACTGAATATAGAAGAAATCGGCGAAAACCATGAACGGTCTATATAGGGCCAATAGAAGTCGAAAATATTATTTTTAGAATTTTTATTTTGTCTGTTTGTGTGTTAGCTACTGAATTAAATTTGATGTGACTTTCACGGTTGTATTGCTGGAAATATACACTAAAAACTAGTGTAAGTATGTTTCGTAATAAACACTTCTTACAACGTAATATATAAATAACATTAGGTATATGTTGCAAGAAAACGTCGGCTAGGTCATATTATAGTAAATTAAAAATGGCGATCCGTATGTTTGTTTAATATTCGTAAGTATACTATGCACAGTACTGAATACTTTAATTATCGGATTAAGCACAATTTCAATAAGCTGATTGTGCGAGACAACCCTATTAGGCGGTGGTGGTACGAGTATGTAAGTATCTGTGCTATCGAGAAACAGCAACCGCCTATTGTGTAAGAGTGGAAGGCCTTCGCGAGAGAAAGACATTCTGTTTCTCAATGCTCCTTGTCATCTGGTGATTGTTCACTGCGTCTATTTATATTCTAATTTCCCCTAGGCAAATGTCACGAATTGTGTAGGAGGTAGGCAATATTATAATTTGAAGTTGGTGTCGCCTTATTTCATTTTTACTTTACTTTCGTTAGACGACCCTATCGTTGATAGTGCTCAGGTTGTTAGGTAGGTTGTAGTAGTCAGGAGAATGAATTAATGAATCTATGTTTGTGAGTCTAATCTAAGTTTCTTTCATGTTTCCCCAAGACGAATAAAGAGGTTCAAGAATTCTTAAGAGCGTGTTATATGAATAATAGGAATGGGAATTCAATTTGTTCGGGAGTTTCCTTACATTTAGAGTCTCGATAATAAAATGTTTGCCTCATGAAAACCTCGCACCCGACGCACGATTCCAAACACGTTCGCTTTGAGTAGGAAGTTCGAAAAACAATCTCTATAATTAGTTTCGACCAATCTAATTATAGTATTCTTACGATTCGAACTCATTCGTTAATAATATTGAATATGACACACGTGGCGTTTTTGGATTGATTACTAAGAAGCGACGATGATGCGGGGTGTAGCGGTGTGTGTAAATGCTGAAACACAACAGGTCAAGGGATGTTATGGATAAAAGTTTCGGATCTGGTTATGGATACATATGAAGGAATATTATTGTACCTACTGGTTTCAGATATGTTTACGGATATATTATGGGTAACTATGTAGTGTAGGGTTATCGATTAGTTTCGGATAATGCCGGTTACGAATATGCCTTAGCAATAAGAAATCTCTGCGCGATGGTAGTGTAGATAAGCTCGACCGGACAAAAATCTGTCATAATCATAACATAGGTATCTGATCTAGGTTCAGTGAATAACCGAAAATTACTTCGAATATCTGATAGTTTCGGTTACGGCGGAGCTCCACATCACTGTTGTGTACAAACATGCTCGGGTGGCGGGCTTGTATAACGTCGGTGTTGGTGTTATGCAACTCGAGTCGTTCTCGGCGACCAACGCGATACTTACTGTAATTACACTCGACCGCACTGCACAGTACACTGTCCCGAGTCGAATCTGTCGCCGAGTCGCACCGCGGCGATGTTGCGGATTTTTATTGTCACTCGTTATCTGAAAAACAAGCTACAATCCAATAATGGCCCACTCATAAACACGGGCCTTCCCTCATCGTTGAAGAGGCAAAACAGAGGAAAACAACTTTTTATATAATTAACAATAAGCACATGGACCATAATATATGGTGAGTGGTGAGTGGTCAACCTCATGGCCGATAGCAACTCAAAGGCATCGCAGACTGCAGACGCGTTGCCGAGTGAAAAGGATGCGATTGAACTACAGCACTTTAATAAAATGATATTATGATTGTACAGGCACAACTCATTCAAGTCTGTAACAATCTTACAATGCATGTGTCATAACGAATTTTACTCGGAATTATTTACGTCAACGTGTATACCTACTTTTGTTTTTTCGGATAATGTGGGTACCTAATGTCATGATAAGATATTTTTTTAGTAAAAGATACGATTATATCTATTTTTGATACAGTGCTTCCAAGATTATCTATTTTCATTAACGACAACAATAAATTGTAAGTATGTTAAGGATAAGCGAGCACTTAGGGAAAAGGCGGAGGCAGTTAGCTCCCACCGTCTTATCCTGTTTCGTAAATATTCTGTTTAGATAGTTAAGTTTTCCCTTTCAGTAATTTTATAAGTTTTATTTATTTAAGTATATCAACAATATAGGTCGACAAAATACAATTGATGCACAAATTTAATATCGTCAAGAAATATAAGTCACTAACCTTACATTCATAGGTACAATTAAGTAGTTAGTTAGTTTTTTCTTAATTATATAATTAACCATTATTTGATAGCACATTATTTACTTAACAGTTATTTATTTATTTTTTACTTGCGGGAAAATTGCAGATTTTTAAATTCAAACAAACAAAAATCATGGGAGAAAGCGGAAGGGTGGCGCTGCCTGCTCATACGCTACCTTAATTCCAAAAAAAAGTAAAAGTAAAACGTTATATGAACAGCCTAATGAGGGTCGCCGTTTTTGTACTCACCAGTTGGCGTCACTGGCGAGTGGCGAGGTCCTGCTGTCAAAGCCCACCCATACATAAACAGTGACAAGTGATATTCAGACAAGTGAGACGTGACAGTGCCACAAACTTAATTGACCCGGTGGCAAAAATTGGAACTAATGCAAATGTTATACTGTTGTCAGACAAAGACAAAGACAGTAGCGCCCTTCTTACCGGGTCAGATAAGTTTGTGGCACTGACAGACAGACCTCACTCTACACTAGCGCCTCTAACGGCGAATTCACACGCCTTTACCCTCATTGCTTTGAATGCGTTTAATACTCAAGTACCTACTCAAGTGTGCAATCGCGTTCGCGACGCAATACGGCGTATGCATAGAAATAAAGTTAGTGATAAAGGTTATGCAGGTGCAGTACAGGTTACCGGCGTGACAGCGGCCAGCTGACGGCCAAGTTCATTACCGGCCCGTGACAATTGATTCATCGCGGTGCCTCAACCGCTTTCTGATGCTAAATTGTTTCCTTACCAGTTAATCGACGGTTTTGCTAGACCTACGTTTGATCGTGGTTTATGTTCGACGTCTGCATATTGTTCTGCGTATGGGGAGAGATTTCTCCTGTCATTTGCAACGATTTTTTTATTTTAATATGTAGGTCTATTGTAAGGAGATGGTCTCCTAAGTAATTAAGAGGTGAACTTTGCCGCCAAGTCAGGATGGGATGGTGGAATTCCTGAAAATTATAGACACCACATACATGCCTACCTATGATTTATTATTTGACTTGTTAACAAGGAAATCGGTTTTGTTTTCACATTCATAACCGTTTGCATGAACAACAAAAATAAGAAATCGTTAGCACCTACGACTATACCACGAACAGATTTAATGACGATCAAGGCCCAGATCGGGACCCTTCGATTCGCAAGCAAGGCAAGGAATTCAGGTATGCAGACACTAGGCAGGACATGAAGCAAATATATTTGCTTCATGAGGCAGGATCACTACTTCTCATCATCTTATCTTTAGAAGTAAATTATTTAGGTATAATGTACCTACGTATCGAAGCGCTCATAGCCCGGCGGCTTGCGTCGATCCTAAGCGATCGACAAAGTTAAGCAACAGTGGGCGCGGTCGGTACTCGGATGGGTGACCGCTAGTGGCAAAAAATTTCTTGAGCGCTTCCGTGCTTCGGAGGGCACGTAAAGCCGTCGGTCCCGGTTGTTATCGATTGATAGCAGTCGTTAAGCCATGTCGGAGGCCTTCGGGCGGCTTGAAAACTTTCGACACTGGGTTGGCCACTAACCCCTCCACCAATCCGCACTGGAGCAGCGTGGTGGAGTATGCTCTAGGCCTCCTCAGTAATGAGGAGAGACCCGTGCTCAGTAGTGGGCCATTAGTGGGTTGTAGCTTAGCTTAGCTACCTACGTATAATTAAATGTAGGCAATTATAACGTGCATCATAAAAAAGTAAAGTGCCGGTGCCTGTAACATACGTATATTCCTCTATATGTATGTATGGATCTCATTATATTTATTTTAACTCGCTAATGCGTTTCGTAATACATTATTATGTACAGTATATCGTACAATTTGTAAAGAATAGGTTTATCATTCTTTAACCTTCTCATTCTGAGAAGAGACCCGTGCTCAATAGTGGGCCGTGATGGGTTGAGATGATGATGAGGTTTATCATAAGCACACACATAATATGCCAAAGGTGCCAGCGTGCCAAATACGATGCTAGGTATATCTTATATACAATACTTCCATGTTTTTACGCGGCCGCACACCAGAGATACATTTGTATTACAATAATTGTAGCGCCACATCTGAAACGTGACATACGTATCGCCCCCCTATATTTGCATGTAAACCCGCACATCAAGGACACATTTGTAGTAGGTGCAGTTTGGGGCGAGGCGTTTGTCGCGCCCCAAGAATTGAAGATCGAACACGTTCGTTTTATGTGGTGCCGTGCTTCAAAAATTACAACAATGACTTCACGAAAATGAAAGACAATACAACTAGACCACAACTAGACGCTACAAGTGTGCTTCCGATGTGCGTATACACAATTCATTTGTCGCCGCGTAAATGTATCGCAATAATTCTGGCGCCGTAAAAATATGTTGCGAGTAATCGGTGTGCGGCCTCACTTACAAGTAGGTAGTTTAAGACCGTATCAGAGCCTGTTGAGAATTTTCTTCTTCAAATATAATTTTTTTACTTCAGTTGCATGTTGTGTCACGTAACGTTTTTCATTTTTGTATAAACTTGACAGCATTTTAAGATATCATTTTAAGATAATCATCAATTTATCTAATTATATCGGACCTGATTATAAGTAGTTCACTAACTTATCCACGCACATAAGACACTCCTTTGCAATGTTTACAGTTTTTATCTCTTCCTCTTTCTGTATTTTGTCCTCTACAGATTCGTCGTAACAAAACGCAATTTTATTTCGCGCCACCACTGTTGCGAGTAGACTTGGAATTGTCTCGTCGTAAAGGTGAAAGTCTCTAAAATACACGAACGATTTGCGATTTTTTTATTTGGAAACATAAGTACATTACAATATCAACATTAAAAGTTAAGATAACGTACTCAGTTGAAATAACATCGAATTGAATAGAAATTTGATTTTGGAACAGTCTACGTAAATTTTTTAACTTAACAAAGGTCGTAAATAAAGCCACGTAAAGCCTTAAACAAATAAAGCATTTGCGAAGTGTCTTTTTATCGTCTTGTCTGAGTCTGTACTCGTAAACGTGCTGCCTACTTTCGGTGAAGAAAGTAAAAGAGTTGATGACGGCAGCCTTTATTCACTAGGTCGCACTGTGTCCGGTTTAACTACGAATTGGTCACATCGACCGCTAACAGATTCGGCTCACACCGCCTTTTATCTCAGACGCTATAATCGAGTTATGAACAGGTTCACCGTTCGTCTTATGAGTAAGCTCCGTTATATTGATACACTGGGTTATTATAATATATAGTTTTCCTTATAAAAATTGGTTGTCGGTTAAATGGGTTTACGGACGATAATTTTACGATATTAAAGAAATAAATTAAATTAAAAATTAAAAAAACCCCAGACACAAACATTTAAAAAGTAAAAAATAATATCTCTAAAAATAATACGTCGCGTTGGGGGACCGCGCCTAACTACTCATCATCATTATCTACGATTTTTTTCATAAGTATCACATGCCTACCTACTTAGTCCTTTACCCAAGACTTATCATTTATCAATATTTTTTTGTTTGTGTTAAAGTTAGAAGTAAATGGAGCGGTCCCCCAACGCGACGTATTATTTTTAGAGATATTATTTTTTACTTTTTAAATGTTTGTGTCGGGGGTTAATTAATTTTTAATTTAATTTTTATTTTATACTTTTTATAGGTAAGAATATTCTCGATTAAGTCATAAATATTCTCTTACTGTGCCCTTTCATTTGAGACCCCACACGAGTATATTTGCATACATTCGGATATTCTTCTCCGCTTTTACCCCCCACAACTTTTAAACGGCTCAACCGATTTTCATCAAAAATATCTAAAAACACGCGCCCGTAAGTCCCCTTTAATACAAAAAAAAAACCAAATTGAAATCGCTTCATCCGCTCGGGAGCTACGATGCCACAAGACACAAACACACACACACACACCACAGACATGTCAAACTTATAACACCCCTCTTTTTGCGTCGGGGGTTAAAAAGATTAATAGCTTAGTTAAGTTGTTTATATTATTTGCATTGTTACGATTCAACCCCCAACGATGGTAGTTATTGTTTACTTACTTGGTAAATTGAAATAAAGCTGTTTATTCTCGACATTGAGGCAAGTACCTTCATTGAGTTCATTGTAATCGAATGGGAATAGGGACGCGAGAACCTTAGGCATAATTATCTCAATTAAAAAGACTGCCGCTATTCCACCATGCTTTTTATGCAAATAGCCAACAAATAAGCGATCGAGCCACCTGTCCATCTAAAGTTCTTCCCTGTATTGAAGTAATAATAATAATAAATAACACATGAATTGACCCAAACATAATCTTATTTCCAGTCACATAACGAAGACGACCACCTGGGAAGACCCTCGCAAGTCCCTCGCGGCGCAAAACGTCACCGGAGGGGTGCAGCATCAGAGCGCAGAGCCTCTACTTCCACAGACCAACACACCACAGACCATTGCAACTTCCAGTCCAGGTAATTACCATTGAACTAAAGAATAACTTTAATGTCTAAAATTCGGTCTACAACGTTATTGTAAGCTTCTCTCTCAGATCCTAAGAATTAAAAATCAATGGAGAAGCAAATTATTTTTATGATTAGAGACTTTGTTTGCCGTTGAAATAATTGATTTTGAATGCAACTGTTCTGGAAATATGCCCATGATAAAAATGCATATTTCACTATTTGCTTGAGACCAGAATGCCTGAAAATCAACTAAGCTTCGATTCATTCGATTCTGAAAATCAGCTAAGACTTCGGTTGTCTAACGTTTTTCATTCATTCGTGTTTTTTCTTTAAACAACTTTCTATTAATTAATTTTGAAATTTTAACGTGTATCTGGAATAAACCGATAAAATGCAAGTCAAAGTATTTATTTGACTCTCATACTGTTAGACATCCTATAAATATTAAATACCTACGTTAAATATAAATTCTATGTATATTGAGGGGGAGACCATACGGTGGTGTTGCAATTCTATGGAGAAAAGGCATCTTTGATAAAGTATCTGTTATTGAATGTACAATGTAGTAACTCACGAATAACTGCAAGGCGTCTGTAGGCCAGCGCACAATTTAAGTGTTCTCTATATGTATGCCAGTAAAGTCGCAGAACAACCTTCCTGTCTTTTCAGACATATTAAGTGAGATAACTGCAGTGGAGGAGAGCACTGAAGTTGAAACGGTATTTTTATTGGGTGATTTTAATGCGCAGCCTGGCGAGTTACTTTATACAGAACTGAGTAACTACTGCACGGATAGGTCATGGGTCTGTGCAGACGTAGATGCATTAGGTGCGAATCCAGACACCTATACTTACAATGATTTTTACCACGGATCTAGAAGTTGGCTGGACCACTGTGTGGTGTCCCTGTCAGCCCTACAGACTATAATAAGTCTGAATATAGTGGAAGATGTGTTTGTTTCTGATCATCTGCCTCTTTCTGTTTATTGTAATATAGGTACAGTCAAACCAAAACAAATGCCCTTTGACTTGAAACGTAGTGCTGTCGTCTGGGGGGAGAGGGACGAATCTCAAATAAAATGATATCACGAATTATAACGCATTGAGAGATATCGTCTTTCCGCCTGAATTTAGTGAGTGTAGCCATGGGTTTTGTTGCATGCCAGATAACAAAATTATATTAGATAGGCTTTATGATTAAAATACTTAAGAATGCAGCCATCCAAACCACTAAACAGAGTAGTGAAAACAATTTTTCCGAAAAAAGAAATAGAGTTCTGTGTGGTTGGAATAGGCACGTGAGGGAAGCTCACAGGGAGGCTAGACTTAGATTTAATGAGTGGGTCCTATGCGGTCGAACTCGGTCTGGTGCTATCTACCAGCTAATGTGCGAAACTAGTAAAATCTTTAAAGGTCGCCTAAAGTGGTGCCAGAACAACCAAGAGCAAATAAAAGTGGACCAAATAGCACAACAGCGAGCAAATAATAACTTTTCAAAGTTCTGGCCGTCTACAGGAAAGTTACATATTAGGCCTGGCCTCTCTGCAAGTGTTGAGGGCTTAAGTGACCCAGAGGAGATTGCTAATAGGTATGTTCATGGAATATTTTAAAGTAAAATCACCTCTTGGCCCTTCCACTGGAACTCTCGATGTGGGAACTTGTGACCACGGGGAGATGCCGTTGCTCAGGTTCACAGCTACTCAGGTGAGAAATATAATAAAATCTATGAGTCGGGGCAAATCCCCTGGTCACGATGGGCTCAGTATTGAGCATCTGCGATATGCGGGGGAGCACATTCTGAGGTTCCTGTCTATGTTCTTTTCTATGTGCATCAGTCATTCATACTTACCAACTGACCTAATGAAAACCATGGTAGTGCCCATAGTTAAGAACAGGACAGGAGATATCTCGGACAAAAGCAATTATCGCCCTGTTTCCCTCGCGACTATAGTGGCTAAAGTGCTGGACGGTTTGCTTGATTCTTGCTTGCAGAAACATTTACATCTACATGATGCTCAGTTCGGGTTTCGATCAGGATTATCTACCGAGAGTGCAATCGTGAGTGTCAAGCATGCCGTCCAGTACTACACGAATCATAGAACGCCGGTATACGCCTGTTTTCTTGGCCTTTCCAGGGCCTTTGATCTCGTGTCGTATGATGTGCTCTGGGGAAAGATAGTGAGCAGGGGTGTAT
The DNA here is from genome assembly GCA_905404135.1 of Hesperia comma. Lineage (NCBI taxonomy): Eukaryota > Metazoa > Arthropoda > Insecta > Lepidoptera > Hesperiidae > Hesperia > Hesperia comma. The sequence goes on along the minus strand of FR990014.1, from coordinate 14,918,021 downwards.
TGGTGGAGATGCTTAACATCTTTAAATATTGGTATGGGAACCAAACTAATGTTGTAAAGTGGGCGAACAGTTTCTCCGAGGCGTATGGGTTGGAGTGCGGGGTGAGGCAGGTTGACCTCACCCAAGCTCTTCAATCTATATGTAAATGACCTCTTGGCTGAGCTCAGCAGCATGCGTGTCGGATGCAGCTTTGGAGGCGTATCTTTTAATAACATTAGTTACGCGGACGACATGGTGCTGCTGGGCCCGACTTCAAAGGCAATCGGAGAGCTGCTTGAAGTGTGTGAGAACTACGCGGCAGCGCATGGGCTCATATACAATGCGAAAAAAACAGTCTACATGGTGTTTAAGGCTGCCACTAAGCGTACCGACACTGGCCCAGTTATTAAATTGAATGAGGTGGACTTCAAACGAGTGCACAAATTTAAATAGGTACCTAGGACACTTTCTTAGTGACAGCCTTAAAGACGATGAAGACATAGAAAGGGAACGTAGGGCGCTGGCGATCCGAGGCAATATGCTGGTCCGCAGATTCGCTCGCTGTTCAGACCAGGTCAAAATAACGCTCTTCAAAGCGTATTGTAGTGTACGCGAGCGGTCTGTGGATGAGGTACACCAAAGGATTGCTTGGCGCACTACGCGTGCAATATAATAATATTTTCAGGATGTTGTTGGGTCTTCCCCGTTTCTGTAGCGCATCGGCGGTGTTCGCGCAGAACCACACGAATGGCTTCCATGCCGTTCTGAAAAGCATGGTTGCATCGCTGATGAGAAGGATAAGGGGGAGTAACAACAGCATCTTGAAGGTAGTGGCAGATGATCAGCATGCACCTGTACTGAGGCACTTTGTGCGGACCATGTCCGAAATAGACGTGGACCTCTCCGGGACTCGACGCTGTCCGCACGGAGTGTCTCGCAGGTACATGATATATTAAATTGGTGATTTTATTTAATTTAATTTGTTGGTGATTTTAACTTATTAGTGACTTTATTGCTTTTTAATTAAATTTAATTTATTATTGATTTTAATTGAATTAAATTTATGTAACTTAATTTAAACAAATGTATGCGTGTACTAACATAGTTTGTTGTTTAAGGAACTGTAACTAACAAATTATGGACTGTAGTTGTCCGATTAAATAAAGATTATTATTATTATTATATTATTATTATTATTATTATATTGCACTTCCGTGTACAATTTATGATCATTTTGTTAATTAAGGCTACCTTCTTGTCAAGGGCCTTGTTAATATTAAAAATTATCCAATATGTTAAGAATATAATATGTATTAATAAAAATATTCTGAATAATTTTTGAACGAAAATCTCCAGTCTAGCAAAATTAGCGGTATAAAAACCATAGAACATAAGAATATTTTGTTTTTAACCCCCGACGCAAAAAGAGGGGTGTTATAAGTTTGACGTGTCTGTGTGTGTGTGTGTGTGTCTGTCTGTCTGTCTGTGGCATCATAGCTCCCGAACGGATGAAGCGATTTCAATTTAGTTTTCTTTGTATTAAAGGGGACTTACGGGCGCGTGTTTTTAGATATGTTTGATGAAAATCGGTTGAGCCGTTTAAAAGTTATTGGGGCTGAAAGGGGGGAAGAATTTTCATTCTGTCTCTTTGTGGCATCATAGCTCCCGAACGGATGAAGCGATTTCAATTTAGTTTTCTTTGTATTAAAGGGGACTTACGGGCGCGTATTTTTAGATATGTTTGATGAAAATCGGTTGAGCCGTTTAAAAGTTATTGGGGCTGAAAGGGGGGAAGAATTTTCATTCTGTCTCTTTGTGGCATCATAGCTCCCAAACGGATGAAGCGATTTCAATTTAGTTTTTTTTGTATTAAAGGGAACTTACGGGCGCATATTTTAAAATATGTTTTATGAAAATCGGTTGAGCCGTTTAAAAGTTATGGGGGGTAAAAGCGGGGAAGAATAGCCGAATGTATGCAAATATACTCGTGTGGGGTCTCAAATGAAAGGGCACAGTAAGAGAATATTTATGACTTAATCGAGAATATTCTTACCTATAAAAAGTATAAAATAAAAATTAAATTAAAAATTAAAAAAACCCCCGACACAAACATTTAAAAAGTAAAAAATAATATCTCTAAAAATAATACGTCGCGTTGGGGGACCGCTCCATTTACTTCTAACTTTAACACAAAAAAATATTGATAAAATATGATAAGTCTTGGGTAAAGGACTAAGTAGGTAGGCATGTGATACTTATGAAAAAAATCGTAGATAATGAGTAGTTAGGAGCGGTCCCCCAACGCGACGTATTATTTTTAGAGATATTATTTTTTACTTTTTAAATGTTTGTGTCGGGGGTTTTTTTAATTTTTAATTTAATTTTTATTATAACTTGTAGAGTTCTTAGCGTTGTTTCGACAAATAGAGTTAGTTAGATTAATGTCCACGCCAATATCAAACTATAAACTAAATGGATCTCACATTGAAAGTTGTCTTATCAGTTGTAATCTACTTTAAATTGGTCTAATAAATGTAAAAAACTACATCAATACTCTACATTTAACATGGAACTATAATTAATTGGAGACTTTTATTTACGTAATAAACTACTTTCATCGTTCAAGAAAGAGAGAGGTGTGTAATGCACCTTCCTATACAGCAGTTATGAACGTAATTGTAACGATGGTAACAAACGCAACAGTTTTATCTAATGCTGGATGTACACGGTTTAACTATGGTTGTCCTACTTCACTAACCCATTAACGACACCTGGCATGGCCAGGTCTCTTGAACTCTTACCATAATTAAGGAGGCCTAGGACATAGTCCATCAATTTGTCAATTGTTTAGTCTCTAATTCGGGTGTCGTTAACCACCGATAAGTAATGACGTCTTTTTAAACGGGATCTACTAACTGCCGTCGGTGCATAATCTTTTCGTTTACCTTTTCAAATGAATGCGTTAGATTTGTTAAAAGGAGAGATACCATATACGGACTAATTCAATTTTAAGAGTACAAGAAGTAGTCACAGTAAATTGTTAAGTGGAGTATGTTATACCTTGGAATTCAGACTTAGATACAAGTATTATTCCAATAGGCAATAATTGACAAAAGGATTAGCTGACGGCAAGTAGCTGTGGGTGGCATAGATATCAGAAGACTATGATGTTACTAAATTTTACAAAGGCTTTTAACAAATAAGTACCTACATAGTTTTTTAAAGCCATTTACCCAATTTAATTCATGTACCTACTTGTATGGATTTACTGATGTTTTTTCAGGTGGCTTAAATCGTCCCTCTCGGAATTCACAGTTTCTGTCGTGGTTAAGGATTTTACTTAATTTTCATCCTATACTCGCATATCGTCAGGTATTCCTCGAGGATCGCTCTTGGATCCGATATTGTTCATAACTCGAAGTTGTAACGACTTCGTTAGGTGTGTCTTATAATGAGGGAGAGTAGTTTGGCGTCCACATTTTGTGTCTTCTACATAAATTAAAATACAAACAGTTTCATAAAATTTCCTTGAGCATCTGCAACACTAAAAAAAGGATATCTTTGAAGATGTACTTCGCCTAGTCTTGCTTTTCGAACTTCAAAAACCCATTCACTTGTTTTATTATCACGTAAAACCAGATAGAGCCCAACTCTTACCTTAATATTGTTACAATAGAGGTAAATCCATTCGTACCGATATTGTAACAATCAAAGTTTAGGAAGTTTTATTACTATTTTTAACCTTTATCTTTTAATTTTACTTGTTGTTTGTATTATGAACCTACGTCAAAAATATCTTTGCTTTGGACTAGGTATGTAAATAATTCCATAAAAACCAGTTATAACCAATATTAAAGATATCTATGCGATATTCCGGTGTCGTAGTACGCGGTTATCTTATCTATGTAGCCGACTCCACGTGCGATTACAGGTGGATTGATGTAAATTAATTAATTATAATCGGTTACTATACATAAAATGTACATATAGGTATATATTGTATATTCTATTGTAGTACCTACTGAACCTAATCCAAATGGATAAATAAAGATTAATTCATTATTTCAGTAACCACTTGCTACATGTACAAGATTATTATCATCGAACACAAAACAAAATCCAACATCAGTTATCTGTAAAGTTTGGAGGGGCCTGCCTTCGATTCGTTTTCACGTGATCTAATTGGCTTCGGAGCGGCGTTTAAAATTATCATGGAACTAAAATAAAAACAAGTAAATAACCCGAATTCTAAAAGTGATTTTATGACGGGAATTAACGCGTTGTTTCCGTCGGTCGATGCGAGACGAGCGATGAAAGGTGCTCGGAAAATACATTGAAGATTCGGCGCCGGCGGCGGCGGCGTCGGTGGCGTCGGCGACGGCGCCCGCGCGTGGTTTGCTTTGCTGGCCGTTACAACATTTCCGCGTTAAAGGCAAGCTTCAGAAGCTACCACGATGCTCCATTTTCAGGGCTATTACTGTTTACAACCAAAACAAAATGTATTTTTAACACTGAATACAACTTCCACATAGTGATGAATACGAATTATGATTGTCGTTTAAATAAAGAGGCAAGTGAAAGTAAAGAACACCAACAAACTTCTTTATTTCGAAGTCTATGGCGTGCGTCATGAAAATACGACGAAAGCCGAGATACAGACATTGTTGAAAGACAATTATTAACACAAACGGACTGTAAGTAGTGTTTATGTGTTTTCTAGACCCGCCTTAAACGTAAAGACTACGTGAAATCTTGTCTAATCTCACCTGTACGAAATGATAACAGTTGATTTATTGAAGGTCAATCTGTTAATGTCACATGAGTCCAAATTACTATTTGGCTTAGGTACATTACATAACCCTAGTGAACAAATTATTTCGACTATTTCCTAGTCTGTGTCTGTAGACAATAGCTTACGAATAACAAACTGGTAGGAACGAAATTAACAAAGCAGCGGCCATTAACAACCCAAACTCGAAGTGGCTTGCTAATCATCGTTGTCCTCGGGCGTACGCATCATATTCTTATTAGGAGCATTTCGTAATTTTTCGTAACATTTAGCTCGATCACTTCGAAATTGTGCCGTTTTAAAACGTTATTTATCACGTTCGTTATACATATAAAACACTTTTGTAGCGATCCGGCTAACTGTCTGGCCTATTTTTAGTGCGTGTTTGTTGGCTTATTTTACGTCCATGTCGAAATTATGGTCCTCGAAACAACAGGAGCGCAACAAATCGTGGTAGAGGCACGTGTTGTTTATGGTTGAGGTGTTATTTCGTATTATAGTTTACCTTAATTCGGGCTCTAGTCACGTACGGGAGCTGTGCAGATGTCTTCGCGACACAACTAGACAGTGATAATGTTTGATCTGCTCTTATCTCGCCGTCGTAGTAAACGCAAACATGCTCTCATTATGTAGATCACCTGACATACGAATGTTTTCCAACTAAATTCTTATTTTAATCTATGTTACGATAACATTTTACTTTTCAAACAAAATACCGTTCTCATGATACATCGCATTACAATGCTATCCCTCAGTGTAGAGTTACAAAATAGTATGTACCCATAGATGTATAAGTATAGATTGAGCGTCGCCCTACAATGAAGACAAAAAAAACACGGCAACAATATCAAGCATGTGTGCGTGCAGGCGATGTTTTTCGCGTTCATTTATTGTCTATGTGTGCGTAATCTGTGCGTAATGATATAAAAGTCGCCGCCAACAGTTGGCGGCGCTTTTTTGACAGGTCTTCGCGGATTCGATTATCCATCTAGGTACTTATACATCAATGTATGTACCTAATATTATGTCATGGATACGTTAATAATGTAATGACTAAAATGGTATTTAACTTTTTATACCTACGTAACATCTTGTAAAATTTTTAAACAATAAAATGCAGAGGGGTCATCTGATCTACATCTAGATGACGGTGACCATTTAAATGGAATGGTCACCGTCATCTATTCTCCACAGTGACAATAAAAGTGTCATCGGCACCAAGTGTCCTGAAGAGGAGGCAGAGGAACTTGATTTACTGCTGGTTGTCTGATCCTATGAGCGTAACACCATATACAAATTCACGGTCGATTTTAAAAAGAGGATGATAGCTTTAATATGTAACTGTAACCGTATAATGCCCAGGCACTTACTCCCAACTACAGGGACCTAGTGCCATACCATTGTCCGTTATTTGCGTGATGACCAGGGGAGACAGGTTAGGATTCGAGGGTGGGTGGAGGGAGTCCTTTACGACCCACTTATTATGCATAATTATTTAAGTATGCATAATAAGCATTACGAGTAGTAGCATTACTTCAATATTTTCCTGTATGCATTTTTGTCTGTATTTATATATCAAACGTACACGTTCCGAACATACTTACATCATATAATACATATTTACCTTGACTAAATTTACTAGTTGGCTACCGACCATATGTGAATGCACCTGTACGGCACAATATTTAAATACGATCGTATTAGTCACTTGCGCTTCTATAATGTCGAGCGAGTTGTATTGAGTCCGTTGTTTATGAATGGCCACTCGGCGGTAACGTGCGATAAGTAGATATTATGTAGGTGCAAAACAAGTGGCTCCTACACGGGAATATGTTATTTGTACTGGATAAGCTTTACTTTATGTATTGACATTTTTCCTACGGATGATCGCAGCTTTTATGTCATTTTGTTCCCGCAAATGTTCCTGCAAATGGCATTGTCTAAGATATTGAAAAATGTTAGATATTATTAACGTGTAATTTTTTTGTTCTTTCGTATATTTTTGGAACGAAGTTCCTTACGGCTGGCTTGGAGGAGATAGGGATTTTGCTGCGCGACCGAACTGAAAAAAATGTGATAGTAAAACCGTAAGAAAAAATGCGTGGAATAAAACCGTTAAATGAGACGTGCGCAGGCGCGACCGTCGTATACACAAGCGAGTAGTACCTTTCTCTTATAATAATAATAATAGTAATACTAGTAATATAATAATAGTAATACCTTTCTTTTAAACTCTTATAATAATAGTAATACCTTTCTCTTTCTCCCTCTTCCTTTTCGTTATTTTGTTATTGTTATTGTGTTTTTGTTATTGTAGTTGATAATTTAATTTATTTTACGTAATTTATTATTTCCTAAAATACTGAATTTCCTAAATACTTTCCTGTACTTCAATAAAAACTAATCAGCTTAAATTTTTTAAGACAATAATCAAGAAAACCTACATAAAATTGAGCACGATTTTTTTTGCAAAGCTTCGTTCCTACCTGGTGTCCCACGACACCACATGTTTTTTTGTTAAAAATCAAATTTATCGTCAAATTTATAAACTAAGACATTTCTTTAATCTTCGAATTCAGTGCCGTTAGTTACTGTGAAAACTTCCTAGTGTTACCATGTTTTCCCCTCGTTACTCCGCGGCAAAACGTGACAAAACATTGTGAGGCGTGGACGCGTAGTTGCGAAATGGACGGAATGGTAGCATATCTAGTACATACTTATAATAATTATAACGATCGGTGGTCTCCGAGCATGAGGTGGCCGGCGACATCCGCCGCTCGAAGCGCAGTGATTCATGTCATGAGAGAGTGCGCCATCACCAGCGCCGACTGTTTTCCGCTGCCGTTTCTTAGAACCGCCACTGTAATCTTTGTTGTTATACGCATCACATCCAATAATGTGCAGCCACATTGGGTACGAGAAACACATACCATGGCTTGGTTTGGCTGCTAGGTGTTGTCAGTTTTGGAAATGCAAACTGTTAAAAATTTTGGTTTAGTTTTAAAGCTTCGTTCAGGATAGCCTTTCGTGATGAATCCGATGACCTTTAAAAGGAGGCAAACTTTATTATTAAATATTTATATTGTTAATATTGATTGTTTTTTTAATTGATGTAATAATGAAATTATGTATGTGTTTAGGTTTTGAATTTTAGTTCCAGTGCATTTAATGGCACGATGAAAAACACAACCTGCACTCACATAGGTATAAATGGCAGATTGTAGTTTATTGATGAATTGTTTACACATCCTTGCCATATTAGAGTTAATCCTCCGCTGACTTGCAACTAGTCGCTGTTGATCCAAATCGATTGCCAATCTCGATGTAATAAGTAACCGACTGTAACTGATTTATTTCAGCAGCGAAGAGTACAAGCAGTAGCACGACAACCGATCCCCTCGGGCCGTTGCCCGACGGCTGGGACCAGGCGATGACGCTGGAAGGAGAGATCTACTTTATAAACCATGCCGCGCGTACCACGTCCTGGTTCGACCCTAGAATACGTAAGTTCTCTGTGGTTTATACTGTAAGTTGTAAAATGCCACTATAAACAAACCCGTATTGATTGGCCTTTGATTTTCACCGTTCAGTTCATTCGTATGGTACGAGTATATGGTGTGGGTAATAAATAATACTTCATAACTGCAACCAATAACTATCCCACCAAATTCCACCACATTTTTTCTGGTGCTAATTCTTTGCGTTCATCATTCGCGTTCATTCTTGAATTTTGTGTTTTCCATATAATGAAACTTGTTACAGTTAGTGATCATTATGCTGAAAGATTCCGCTAGATAAATACAGGTCGAGCTAATAAAAGCGTGTCAAAATCCACATAACTCGGAATACTTCAAGTCCTTTGTTTGTTGTCCGTCTGGTTATCTAAGTTTGGAAAGTTTTTGACTCTGTACGGCCCCCGTATTATGAACTCTTAATTCCAGACAGTTCACGTTCACAACATGTGGGTGACAGAGACAGTGCCTTGCAGGTTATAAGGCCTTACAGATAATCACCCACATGTTGTGAACGTGAACTGTCTGAAATTAAGAGTTCATAATAAGGCGCCTATCTTGTCAACTACATAGGTGAGGTCTTAAAGCGTGTGTTATATCCATAATGTGATCTACAGGTTTCATAAACTATTTTCTCTTTAAAATAATGAGTTACTTAAGATAACCTAGTAAAGCTGAGAGTCAAAATTGTAGATTTGTTCTGTGTTTGTTTGCTATTTTTACATGGATTAGTTTTTGATAGTACATCTCATTTGTGTGTTGTCATTTCTCTACCATATATTGTAAGTATACGTATAATTGGATAGAGATTATTGAAACAACAGGGTCGTATTGATATCTTTCTAGGCAAGTAGTGGCATTGAACATTCCTCATAATTTTATAATATGTATTTTGTAAGTATTTGGCCAGACAAATAAAACTTTACCACTGTGCGCGAACCATTAGGATTTGATGGGTACTTAAAAAACTAACTTGTAAACAGCTAAAATATATAAAATTGTTTTTTACGGTTGATCTACTCGTCGCGTTGATATCTATCTATTGCGTAGATATTATGTTTTTAACTTTGAAGAGAAATATAACAACAACATTTAAGTCAACCTAGATACCCCCAGAAATAGTTTTACGGAATAAAGTTAGACAACGACCACTCTTGTGCTGCCATGCCCATGACAACTGGGACTGAGACTCAAATCGGGACTAGGATGGTTAGTCCTGGCAGCAAAATGTTGGTTTTTCAGCATCTGTTTGTTTACCGAATAAGACGAAAATAGAACTGTCCTAATTGGTTTAAAATACCCAAAGAAGAACTCTAGGTAAATAGTTTGTTACAAACGAGCAAAAACGGAATTTATGGGCTTCTCTCCATCTTGCAGCCCAACTTAATAGTAACTGCTTGTCGTACATCCTGCTGACACCAAAGGGAGAGGTTAAGACAAATGTCTCTGGTCGCCTCTTGAAGGTCTTGCTGCATACCAGATTGTTTAATTCTGGCTATACTCGTACATATAGAAGAATTACCGTAATTACCGTATTGCTTCTGAGAGCGAGTATGAAACATTTTATAGGTTACCTCTCAATAGTTCTCCGTGTGTCGCAGGCGGCATGGACGACACAAATAACATATCACCAACGCCCATGTTCCGAAACTAACATTTGTCTGAAACAAAAATATCTGTTCTGGAAACGAACTGTCCCTTGTTCACAAGTAGGTAAGGTTACTACCAACTAGGCGAAGGGGTCTTTCCAGTTGTAAAATTATTTCATTTTATATTTCAGCACCACAATTGCAGCGATCGCCTGGCGCGGGAGCTGGGCTGGCGGGCGGAGGCTGGGCCAACGCGACGATGCAGGCCTGCCAGCAGAAACAACGCTTGCAGTCGCTGCAGCGAGAACGAGAGCGCCTCAAACAACGCCAGCAGGAGATAAGACTCCAGGTACCTTCCTACAACCACTACACCTTTAAATTTAAACTGTGACTACACATATAAACTGTCCTAAATTTGGTTGGCAGACTTTGTACGCCTTACAGAACTTAATGTAGAGCTCTAGGTTTTAGATGGTCTCTTATGAGTAACTTAAAAAATTAAAATGGTGCATTAAATTTTTCCAGCAAGAATTGATGGCGCGGCAATCGTCATCCATCGTGTCGTCTTTAGCGAACAGTACGGGTACGGTCGGGAGCACCGAGTTGCCACTGGATCCATTCCTGTCGGGGCTGACTGACCACCAGCGGCAAGAGTCGGCTGACAGTGGACTGGGCATGGCGGTGACGCAGTCGTACTCCATGCCGCATACGCCAGAGGACTTCCTGGCCGGCATGGATGACCGCATGGACTGCAGCAGCGAGGCCGGCGCGAGCCTCGACGCCGCTGACATCAGTCTCGGCGATACTGATGACTTAGTGCCTTCGTTACAGGTACTTGTCTTTTTATCTGACTCTTTGTGACCGTAGTTCTAAAGTATAGCTATGCATCTGCGTTTGTTGTTGGTGTTTGTTTTCAGTGGGAGCCTAGAAGTTGAGTGGCAGATAATGCTTTTGGTATTAAGCACGCCTTTTGGTTTTTACGATTTTTATGTCGTTTAATGCAAAAAAAGTTTGAAAAAAAAAACAATGCCTCTTTGGATTGACAGTTTAATTTATATGTACTTAGATTGGCTCTTAGTTCGATGCAATAGAGTAAGGTTTCCAGTTATACTGTTTGTTATTACTTATTATCTTAAAAATAGTAGTAGTAGTGTAACCTAATCTAACCACACAAGTGACTCGATTTCAAGAAAAATTAATCGCATTATTATCGAAGTGTACCTATTAGCAAATCCCTATGATACTTTCTGAGAAATACGTATCATAAATTAATTACTACCAATTTTCCCCTACATTCCATGAATTTTAAGCGTCTTTATTTACTTTAAGTTGTTTACATAATATATCTCCCTCGATGTTTAATAGTTTATGTACCTACAGCTTTAAAATTGAAAATTGCCCTTCTGCATTGCTCTATAATTTTTAATTATTTTTTTACAATGACAAGATATAATAAAAATATTATTATAAAAACAAAAAACCCGACTGCTTACAAAAGAACTCAAAAGAAAAAACAAGTGTCACAATATCAACATAAAATACTTCATGCTGCCGCATGCGGTGACAAACGTAGTACTTGTGATAAATCTTTTTTTACCCGTAGGTAACAGTATTGTTTGTCCCCGCCTGCAGCACCATGAAGTATTTTATGTTGATATTGTGACACTTGTTTTTTTCTTTTGAGTTCTTTTGTAAGCAGTCGGGTTTTTTGTTTTTATAATAATATTTTTATTTCAATACTTTTTAGTGGGTTCGCCGAAAAATTCAACTTTTTGGGTTGGTTTTTGACAATTTGTGTTAAAACGTGTGCCTAAACGTTACATGACATATATATATATATTTGAAAAGGTCTTTTCACGATCTTTCATTTGATACCCATATTGCTAAGATAAGAAAAAACTCAAGATTATCCCCTCTTTTTCTTCCACTTTCGGGGCGCCATTTTGAAAATTCATATAGCCTGTGACTAGGGCATGATATCCGGATATCCGGATATCCGTATTATCCGGATATCCGCCCGAAAATACTATCCGGATAATGGAAGACCTGTTATCCGGATAAAACGGATAGTAATAATTTTATACTATTTTGACCATTTGGAGACATTTTGTTTGCTTAATTATTACGAAAATATAATATTTTATGTTTTATTTGGTTATTTGGAGATTGCCTATGCAACTTCTACCACATTTTTTATGGTATATGACCCAAAAAATAGTTTGACTGATTTTTCAACTACCTTTTTATCTTAGCCTACGTCTCGAAAGCATTGCTTAGCCTACGTGCTCGACAAACAACGACAGTTCATAAGAACCGCCCAATGTTGAGGTGCGACGGTTACGTCGCACCTTTAGTTTAGTTTACTTTAGTTTACCTTTAGTTTAGTTTTAGTTTAGTTAGCACCGTTAGTTTTAGTTTACTAAAGGCGGTCAGAGAATTTAATTGTTATATTTTAAAAGCAGAAAGCCATGATGAATGAGCACTTCCTGGTGGTAAACTGATACGTCTGTTTTTATGGCTTTAAATCTCACACGATTCAGAAGATTCAGTGTCGACCCATTGAAACACTACCCGTAATATGGAGCTCTCGTTCAGATGGTTTTTCATCCCTACCGGCCGGATATTTGTAGTAGAAATAGAGTGGCGGACAGAGTCTTCACGGAACAACAAACTGGAGGAAAGGTTGCTCAAGAATTCCGATAGGGGAATAAACAAAGCGGGAGCTTCCTTAAAATGCATAGTAAGCCTATGCTTATTAGTCCCGCAGAAGGTAGTTTGGTTTTGGCATTTAATAAGACACAACTTTAATATACCCTCCATAAGCTTACAAAGTGGTGGGGTTATTGAAATTGGCTAATAATGACCAAGATCGATACAGCTGCCTTATTTGAAAACGGGCGGCGCGCTAGCAAGGTTCCAGGATTTTGATAATAATCCAATTTTGGAAGTAAGGCGTAATAGACGTATCAAGTATACAGGCTTTTAGTACATTCATTGGAACACCCTCAAGACCACTGGCTTTTTTCACGTCTAGACACTGTAAGGATTTGAGAAACTTTAACAGTCTCTGTCCAAGTCTTCACCTTACCGACTAACATTCTATCATCATTTCTACCATCCTAGTCCCTTAATTTAATCTTTGTTCGGTCACAATTATCATGGATGACAGCGTGAGGGTGGTGCTGTTTGCTCATTTGCTACCTTGATACCTTTAAAAATCTCTTTCTTAGTAAACCGAATCTCTCAGAGGTACCCTAATGAGGTATTAGTGGAGGTACATACGTTGTTTCGATGGATCTGTGGCAATAGACACGTGGTTGATCACAGAATTTGAACCAAGATTTTTGGATGTGACGGGGAAATTAAAGGCTTTCTGCTTCGCACTTATATCGGACACTTTGCAAACTCATGCATCAACCCGGAAAAATATATGACACGAAGTCTCGCAGTTATGTTTAAAAACAGTTTTAAAAATTTTAAGCACTTTACGGATTTGAGAGATTATGGATCAAAAAGTTACAGTATTTTGGAAGTTATTAGACATAAACATCACTTTAACAATTCATTTTCGATTCAATACAATTTGCAGAAAATCTAAGATCAGTTGAGATCTTTCAAATGGCATCAACCGCAATTCAATTGGTCAAGCCATCAAAAAATAATTATGAGAGGTTCACATAAATAGACACACACAATATATAGACCATCGCGGAGATAGTCAGAATAGTGTCCTATGATCCCAAAACGTGGATATCTGAAGAAAACTCGATTTTCGGAAGTTTAAGTGAGACAAATAACTTTAAATTTTCGATAATTTTGAATTTTCTTAAGAGGAAGTCAAAAATATGCAAAGGTTTATGATTCGTTCCACTATAGGTAACAGAAAAAGTAAAATTAATACAAACTATGGTTGATTTTTTTAGAAAAACATTAACTATCCGTATTATCCGTTTTATCCGGATAATATCCGGATAGTAAAATGAACTATCCGTATTATCCGGATAGTAAATTCGGGCGGATAATTGCATGCCCTACCTGTGACACTTCCACAGTTCTGACGAATTCAACGATACCTCATATGTCGAAATCCGTTCAACCGTGTGGGCTGTGGGGCCTCACAAATAAATGGACATACATACAAACATACATACATACATACATACACTCGAAAAACATAACCCTCCTTCTGACGCAGTCGGGTAATAATGTTAAAGGCATAATCCATAACACAATAATGCTGGTGCAGGAGAACTGATCATTAATTGTATAATTATGTTATTGTTTAAATAAATAAATCGGATAATTAAAACATCGTTCATTTACCCGATTTATTTCTGTTAATCAGTATTAATACAAAGCTTCTAATATTATTTCGCAAAGTTATAGTAGCTTACATCAAATAACGTAACGAATTAAAATTCAAACTAAGTACCTATTGATAATCTTCTCAATAGATATAGTTTTTTAGAATTTTCTTGTCATTGACACAAAGTTAATAAAAAATAATATTTTTCTTTCCAGTTGAGCGAATTTACAAATGACATATTACTGGACGACGTACAGTCACTGATCAACTCGACGCCGAGCAAGCCCGACAATGTGCTGACCTGGCTGTAGGCGCTCCGCCCCCGCCCCGCGCCTGCGCCCCTCGCGCCCCGCGCCCCGCGCCACGCACAATGCTCACAAATTTTCAGATTAGGTATTATTATATTAATTAGTACTTATCCCCTCAGACGACTTCAACAACGACTGCAATGACAGTGTCGGTGACCAAACAATGGTGTACATTTCACTAGAAAATGACAATATATAGCGTAATGAGTGCATGCATGAACGTGGTCGATCATGAACGATTCGTGTGTTTCCATTTGGTGGCAAATTTGAATTCGTGACGCATCTTATAATGTAAACTCATATGATAAGTATTTGTTCAAATTGTAACATTGTTAGACGTAATTGTACCGTTAAAGGAGTAGGGATTAAGTGTCGCTTAGTATGTACAATTGGTTTTTACATCTTCGCATTTATTAGAATGAGATGGAAACACTAATTTTACATAATATGCATACTTCTTTATGTACTTTCTAACAAATTTATTTGCCTATGTAAGTCAAAGTATGAAATAATCGTGTGGACTAATACTTACATACATTTTTATATGTTTGTGGACATTATATCGTGGCGATATAATGTGGTTTTGGTGAATCACGTGTGTTAAGGGCATTTAAAGTACCAAAATCCCTGTTCTAATGGAACAATCAACATATACAAAAGGTGCAAGTGATTTTGAACCTCAACGTGAGGACATCAGGAAGCTGCACAGCTCAATGATATTAATAAAATTAAAGTTAGAGAAGCAATGTGTAATGGCCATGACTATCACGAATGGCTAGTCATTATAGATACTGGTGGAATCTTGGAAGTGAGAGGCATCTGTGGTGCAAACCTTCTTTCCTAGCTGAAAGGAGAAAAGTTGCAAAGTAATTGATAACTTAGGTTTTCCGTCTTCTTTTGATGTAAGACTACAGGAAATCCTTCTTCGTAATGTATTAATCGATAACTTGACGATATTACGATAGCAAACTATGATTGTGATCACATCTTGACGTAACAGTGCCTTATTGTGCCTTTATAGGAATTATTTATTGCGTTTTATAATTAAGATAATGTTGATTTATTTCTACACTTTTTTACGGTCAAACTTTTTGATATATGTAATAAATTTTTGGATAGAACCGAACTACTTATGTACTATGTCTACTTACACCGTCCTTGTGTAATTTTTCGAGATTATGATTAGATAGATTAGTTATAATTAATCTTGATATAGGTAGTTATATTGGCAACTATTACTATTAGTTATACAAATTGTTTGTGTCGTGGAGAATAGGTGTTGAGTGTATGGGTGCCGGTAGATAACATGAGGAATAACCAGAACTCCTAAAGTTAAACAAGTATAGTGTGCTTCTGCAGTGTGTAACGGAAGGTACTTGCTGTGTTGTGCTGTGCGAGAGCAGTCATTTGTGTTATCACAGCGACGTTATCGGGTAAACCTAAACTTATTATTAGTGAATGTCTTTTCTCATTCTTTTTCTTAACAAATGTTTTGATACTTTTGTATCATTTTTTACGTTTTACCCATAACGTAACTGTATCAGGCCCGTCGCACACGAACGACTTTCTGTAGGCTCGATTGTCCACCTAACTTGTTTCGTTAATGAATTCTGGGCGGTTTTTATTGACTCCACGCATAATGTTCAGTCTTGAATTTGTAACGAAAAATTTGATTGTAAGCCTGCATTGTAGCGTATTTTATAGAAATATTAAATTAGAACGTGCGAGTCGGTAAAGTGGGATTTGTGTTTATTTACAATATCTCAGATTGTCAGTCGTGTGCGAAAGGCTTTACTAGTGCAATGTTGTGACGTCATCGTTGTTTATCGCGTGCGGATGATTTGTAACTGCTGGCTACTTTGAATGTTTTCGTCATCATGATACGTCCAAAGCGACATATCGATGTAGCCGTGAATCTATTGACTCCCATTTTGTCTAACCTCTAACAATCAGAATCTATGTAACAAAAATTTTTTTTCGAAATTGTATTTACCTAATAGCCCACCTAGTCTCTAGAATTTTACAAAATCAGGTAGTTTGATTACATAAACTCGATTAGGCGTTATAATGAAATACTACATTGAAAACTTTGCCATATTAGTGAAAGTACTATATTCTTGTAAGACTTAAAATGTAATCTTCAGTTATGATAAATAGCAACTGTGTAACTATTGTAATTAGGTGTAACGGTGCTGGGCTTATGATACATTTTATATTGTATTATGTAGATCCATTCGTTGTACTTTATTTTGTATTTGTCGTGTATTAATTTTTATATTTCTTAAGATGATGCTTTTCATATTGTTCGGTTCATTATTCTCAACCAGCTTTTTCCTCTTTAGAATATAGATCATAACAAGTTGTCGGTATTACTGTTGAATCTCTGTGTTCACGTTATAAGTTATTTCTCTGATCATTTTGTGTCAGATCACACAACACACTATGTACCCATCGAGCGACCACCTGACAAGATATCTTAGTAGTGATCTATTGCTTGACCAGAAAAATAGAAAACCTGTCATGAGGGCGCTAAAAGTTTCCTTTTTTATGGCAACAACACAGATAACAGTAACTATAGTAACGCTCGTGTTATTTTTGTCATTTTGACAACTATGTCGGAAATGTTATATAAGGAAATAAATGTTATTTTTCAACACACTTGCTCGTAAAGTTGCTATTTTTTCTTTAGTCTTACGCCCGGAATGCGGTTTATTACACAATAGTGCGTTTTACTTTTCATTGCCGCACTAGTGTTTTTCTTATTCCACTTTTTTTTTAATATCCGTAAAGAGGTTGTTACCAAAAGATTTATTATTTTGTAAATAAATAAACTTGTTGTACTTAGTCAAAATCTGATAAGATAAGATTATACTTCATCTAATTATCTATTAAAGCATTTAAAAAATACAATATTTTAAATCATTAATTACCGTAAATTCCTATTAGAAATACATAATTATTTAGTTTAATATATTGTGGCTGAATAGTGGTTTTCTTTGCCTCTGGACTTAACCTGCGCGCCTGCGCGCGCATAGTTATTCAACCAAAGATACGGCGCGCGAAAAAATAAAATAAACCTCGGCGCCATTTTGTGCAAACATTTGTTCGTTTATAATTTGCTGATTTGTGACTGAAAAATGTCGATACCTAATTGTTTTTTTCCTCGCAAGTGTGTTGAAAAACGTCGTATGATACGCGTGCGCTTTGTTCACTACAGTCTTGGCTCTATTCCAGCCCTCGCCTTGCGGCTCGGGCTGTGCAATACCGCCTCGACTGTAATGACCAACTTCGCGCACTTATATCATAATGTACTATTATACGAAATGTTATTTAAGCACATAGGAAACCACTATTTTTTCACGAATATAAACAGTTTTTGTCATTTTAGCACAAAATATAAACTCAAAGTTAAAAGACAAACATTAGACAAACTGTGACATTCAAACTCACTGACAAGCAATTTACGATTGACGTTTAGAAGCTAAGCGTTGCCAGTAAAATAAATTAGTTCCATGAGTTTACCGCAATATGGCGAGGTTTTTTATATTCCTGGTCAACCAATACTTGTACGTATAAATTTCGATATATCTGAATCATGTCTTCCTCTAGTTTTAACATAAGTGTACCGAGATAATATTATCGATATCGTTATCGAGCGATATATGAGATTGTAAATCGATGTAACGGCAAACAAAAAATCGATATTTAGTAGGTAGGTGTCAATGTCAACTGAGTGTTTTAATCTTTCTTTATAATATTTTAAATGCGAGCGAAGCTAAGCAAAAAGATAAATGTTTTTTATTTTAATCACATTCTTTACTTGACTACTAGGTTTCCTGTCAGGGTTCGCTACAATGACATATTATGAAACATTCCATGTTGCTAACAGTTTCCACGCAGGCGAGTCCGTAGCACCGCTTCACAGAATAATATGCTGAACAATGTTTAAGGTGTATATTATGTGGTTAATTTCTAAGTATAGCCTTTAATTATTTACAAACATATCTTTTCAGTCTGACAACAGATGCAAGTTTTCTCTGTAGTGTATATAATTTTACAAGTATCAGTGTTATAACAATGAAATTATGAATTTCGTATTAGATAATTTCATTGTAAATAATTTGATATTCTTAAATGAACTAAATAAATATTTGTTTTAATACCGAATAGTTTTTCTACTGTCCCAACGTTTTAAAATAGATAAATCGATACCCAACTTTTTTGGGTGTTTTCAATCGTCTTCAGTAAAATACGAATGAAAACTAATTTCATTTTGATATAACAATTTATTCAATAAATATATTTAAGTAACGACAGCACCACTTATTTGATTTGTTTTAAATCATTTACTTTTGGTTCCTTGCCTGTTGAGAAAAAACACAACATGTTAAAAAAATATAATATAAAGTAGGCACCTAAAAATACAGGAGCATTTTTCACACCTGCCCTACCTCTTTACATACGTCTGTGTTTAGTTGTGATAATTTTATTTGGAATATTAAACAGGTTCTAATTAACTTTTATCAAAGTAAATAAAATCTGTACCCAATAGTTATGCGTAGATCTCTACGTGATTTTAGATAATCACCGGATGAGTTTTATTGCTTGCCCAGAAAAATAGAAAACCTGTCATGAGGGCCCTAAAGTTTCCTTTTTTATGGCAACAGCACAGACAACAGTTAGGTACTATAGTAACTCATGTTGCTCATGTTGTTAATGTCATTTCGACAACTATGTCGGAAATGTTATTTAAGGAAAAAAATTATATTTTATACGAAATGTTACTTTTCTTTCACGAATATGAACAGTTTTTGTCATTTTAGCACAAAATAGAAACTCAAAGTAAGAAACAAACATGAGACACACTGTGACATTCAAACTCACTGACAAGCAATTTACGATTGACGTTTAGAAACTAGCGTTGCCAGTAAAAGAAATTAGTTCCATTAGTTTACCGCAATATGGCGAGGTTTTTTATATTCCTGGTCAACATATATATATACACAACTGAGATCTTTGTGGTGTTTGTAAGAGGGTTCAAAGAGATGCTAGATCACTGTAAATATCAATTATTGTAACTAAACCCTTACACTTGGGTCTTTGAAGCGGTCGTCCTGAGGAAGTTCTCTGGTGGCACAAAGTTGCTTGTAGTAGTCTGCGGACAGCTTGGCCGTCCGTGACCGATCCGGGTCTGTAATGTTCACGTAGTAGAAGCCGAAACGTTCACTGTGAAGAAACAAATATGGGTAGATCTTTAGTAAGTGCAGTCTCGACTCCTTTAGTTTCTTACACGACAACAAGTAAGAGAGATTGGTACATGCACTTATTCGCACTCAACTCAACTAAAATGAATTAAGATGCGGACATGTTTTCTTGGTTCGGTCTAGCGACTTTTAAAGTCGATGCTGGGGAAATGGGCTGAATCAAAAAATGGCAACACCTATACTCTTTTATAGTCCTCGTACTAAGAATATGTAAATTGTCACCTATATTTGCTTCATGATTGTCACTGTTCTTTAAAGGTCCTAAAATAATGACTTACGAAAAACCAGCACGCCATTCAAAATTGTCCATCAAAGTCCACGCTGTGTAGCCGAGGACTTTAACTCCATCGTCGTAAATGACGTTTAGAATTTCACTCAGGTAGTCCTGAAATGTAATTAATTATACACGAATTAATTCTGTTATAATATTATGTAAGTATTAAAATGAGTGTTTGATTCTAGCATGGACATTAATTTATTTAACAGGTTAATATTCATTCTTAGGTCCTTAATAAAATGAAAGCACGATGGCAAATTAATTAAACTAACATTAAAATATTTGATCCTTCCGTAATCTTCAAGGGTGCCGCGGTCTGAGAATCCGTTTTCCGTAATGTAGATAGGTGGGTCGTTGTACGAGCTCTTGCACCATCGCAGGAGGTTTGCGAAGCCTGTGGGTACTACCTGTGAAGGAAACATACATTATCTTTTAACTACATCCATTATTAGCTTCAGAAAGATGTGATGAAGACTGAATAGAAAGCATGTCTTGGTTCCTGAACAAGTTCCCTGGTCTAATCTGGTAACTTTGCTTAAACTAGCTCGAAGTTACATGGAAATAATTTGGGCCGGAGTAAACATACTTACTCTAAGCCATTCCGAAGCAGAGTCGGTACCAACTTCCAGAGTGGTGACAGCACCTATATCTTTCAGCCATGATGGAGACTTGGCGAGAGGGTCAACGCCCGCACCAGTGATTAGGTGGGTGGTGTAGTGGTTGATGCCGAGGAAATCTGAGGTGCCCTTGATCCTTTCAATCCAGTAATTATCGAACTGCTGCAGGCGCGACCTCGGCAGACCTTCCGCGCTACTTTGTTGGGCGACGTTTTCGATCATTGCAGATGGGTATCCACCTTCTTCCGTGAAAATAGGATGCGCGAACCATCCGAACTGAAATATTGAACTGTATTTATCTTTTTTCGCTTAAGTAATAATAGGTAAGGTAAGTGTCCCATATTTCGGTATGTTAAGCCTCCGCCGACTTTAAGATTTTTTTTAAATTTTACTACATAAGATATCAGTCTGAAAGTTTTTGTGTAATGAATATGGTCTTTTGTTAGTAATTTAAGGTATGAATTATGCAGTTATAGGTAGAATTAAATTTTTTATTAATTTATTTGTGGACCCCTTGTTTGAACCCTATTTCGTGACAAAATTTGGCTCTGTTCCTAAGTTCGTGAATTCGTGTCCCCTATTTCGTGACAACGTTTGTTAAACTTTTTTTGGTAATTTCTTAAAATATATATATTTAAATACTATATTTTGATAATTAATATCTATACTATATCTATACTAATAATATAAAGCGTAAGAGTTTGTTTGTTCGTTCGTTTGAACACGCTAATCTCAGGAACTACTGGTCCGATGTGAAATATTCTTTTTGTTTTGAGGAAGGTTATTACTTACATAACATTACGCTAAGACCAAAAAGAGCGGAGAAACAAGTCTCCGAAAGCAAAGCGAAACGAGGGCGTCTACTTAATAATATAATATATTATGTATGTTGCAGGACGACATCCGCTTGTAATAATATAAAGGGGAAGGGTTGTTTTAATGCGCTAATGTCAAGAAGTACTTGGTTCGAATTCAAAAAATATTTTTGTGTTGAATGGTGTATTGATTGAGGAAGGCTTAGACAATATTATTAAGTAGACTCCCTCGCTTCGGGAAACTTGTTGCTCCGCTCCTTTCGGTAGTGGCGTGATGTTATATATCCTATAGCCTTCCTCAATAATTGGACTATTCAAAACAAAAAGAATTTTTTAAATCGGACCAGTTGTTCCTGAGATTAGCGCGTTCAAACAAACAAACTCTTCAGATTTATATTATTAGTATAGAAGTATAGGTAGGTGGTGCTGCCTGCTCGATTGCTACCTTATTTCTACAAAAAAGAAACCAATATAATCGCAAAAGCAGACTTTTTCACATTTGATGTTGAGTTACTATTACGTCCTTTGCGTCTTTTATAAAACTTCCGAGATCTAACATGACTGCCAAAATTTATACCTATACAAAAACACCTATACGAAAAATCAGCTTTTTAGGTATTTTTCATCCGAGGTTGTTTAATGATAGCATCTCATATAAATTAATGATATGAGATCATATATAAACCTCTGTGGTTTCCTATTGCTAATCAATACCAAATTGTTTATAAATTGTTAAAGTGATGATTAAATAAAAAAAAACTTTTTATTATGCTAAAGTGACTGGAACTACTTTAAAATTATTTGTAACGAACTAACGGACAAGGAACAAAAGATAAGTCCTTTGTTTCGTGTTATTGATTTTTCGAAATTACCACACTCAAGTAATGAGATTCTTTCTAGATTATATAAATTGACTATTCAGTACATTATTTATGTAATAAAATATACGAATATTGACAAAACAAATCGAATAACAAACGAAATTATGCTGCTAGTACCTATGCGAATTTAGTTTAAAATTGTAGAATTGGGTCATCTTTAAGCTCGTATTATGGATTTCCTAGTAAACAAAACATATACCGAATTTAGCTCACAAGTACTGAAATTAAATACCTTATTCGTTTTTTTCATTTATATTTCAATTTTTTCAATTATAATATATGAACACGAACAACGAAAATGTATCTATAAAACCCCTAATTCGTGAATGTCACGAAATAGGAGACACCCGAAATATAAAATGACCGCTATTTCGTCAGTCGGTTTATTGCTATTTTAAAAGCATTTCAAGCTGCATGAAACTTTTTCATGAGTCAAATCAATTGTTAAGGGACATATAAAAGCACTGTTTAAGTTTTTATTTGAATGGACTTACCGTTTCTTCTCTATGAGCTTAAGAACTTTGAGCGCCTGCCTTACGGTATAGGGAAGCATAATCACCTCTCACCGACGTTTGCGGCCGATGGGACTTCCAAGCGTTTTATTTCATTGAGTTTAGTAGGTAGAATGTTGGAACTTGGTTTTTTAGACAGGTTAGGAGATAGATATTTTATTCTGATGTATAATTTTAATGTATATTATGTACGTAGCTTATTTCTTGCGCCTGAAGCAAAACTAACGAAGTAATGTACTAGCACGAAGTTGTGGCCCTTTACCTTAGTTACTAATAATGTTATTGTTCGACTACCTAACGACGACTTAGTCAAGATGGGAAGCGATTCGGCCCAGTTTGTTGTAGGTACATCATGAAATTAGTAAGATGTACTTATACCTAATCTGTGTTTAAAGACAATGCAATGCATTATAATTTTGGAAGTTAATAGGAATCTAGGTTATTACTAATTTTACCAAATGCCTACCACCGTGTTGACAATGATATGCTAAGTATTTTTTATTTTTGTTCTAGAAAGTACCCGGACGCTAATAAAATGGTTCCAGTAGGTATACTTACTTTGAACTGGTTTGCAACTTCAGCTAAAGCCACTTGCTCAGCGTTAGCCGGATCGCTGGGTTCGTACCAGATAGAGTTAATTGAGATCATAATGTTTCCGTTTTGTTTAAGTCTGTATGTTTCATTGTATAGATGGAAGACTTCAGCGTGCGATTTCAGAAGTGTGTCACTGCAAAGATAGTTCCCAACACCGTGGCTGTCGATCGCCGGGGCTTTCTTTTCATCGCCATAAGCATCTTCGCAAATTTCGTAAGGCTCATTGAAAGTAATCCAAGATTTAATTTTGTCCCCGAATTCCCTGAAGCATAAATCGGCGTAATCGTAGAAATAGTCCACCATCCGCGGGTTAGCCCAGCCGCCAAGATCTTGAAGTGTTTGTGGCAAGTCCCAATGGAATAACGTGACCTGCGCAAAAGCAAAATATTCTTAATAATATCTTTCTTTAGGTAGTACTGTAAAATTTAAATGAGTCCTAAAATAAATATTTACCAGTGGTTCGATATTGTTCTCTGCCAGAGCATCCAGCAGTTCATTGTAGTATCGAATGCCATCTGGGTTAACGTAATCAATGCGGCCAGTGGGTAAAATTCTTGCCCAAGACAATGAGAAACGATAGAAATCCACCCCGAGGTATACCAATTCCTCGACATCCTCACGGTACCGATTATAAGAATCGCATGCGATATCTCCATTCGTGCCATCAGCTATCATCCAAGGTCTCGTGTAACTCAAACGATCCCAAACATTTTCCGACTTTCCTGCGAAAAAATAATACCTGATTACGAATGATTGACAGAATTACAGATATTTTAAAGTATGATAAGATTAAGAGTTTGATGGCAGCGTGTTATCTATTTGCTAGGAAACACTTCAGATTTAATCCCAGGGTGGCATCCGTGTATGATAAACTTACCGCTGACATTCCAAGCGCCTTCAATTTGATGTGCGGCTGTTGCCACGCCAAATGTAAAGCCTTCAGGAAACTTTGTGTATTGAGCTAACCCCCTAGGTAGACATAAATTTATATTATTAGCTTTGTCTGTATATTAAATAAATGTTTACTTTCGAACATCTCGAAAGTTATGTATGTTACATAACCTATCCAAAATGAGTCAAAAACAAAGTAGTGTATTCAGATGTACGAATTTGTACCTACCTATTGGCATATTGCCGGTTTCGGTAATTTTGTGCGTCTAAGTACCTACACGTATTCGAAGCATTACCTACTACGAATTTATTTTAGGCTTTAAATATAAGGCTCTTAAGGTAAGTAGGTATCATGATTATTTTGTAAGAAATTAAGATAGCAAACGAGCCTGACTGAACTGCCCATGACAAAAGGAAGAACAACAATATATTATCGGGACTTCTTTAGTTAGCAGAGGGAGTTAATAAGAATGTTTTCAACACACTTGCTCGTAAAGTTGCTATTTTTTCTTTAGTCTTACGCCCGGAATGCGGTTTATTACACACTAGTGCGTTTTACTTTTCATTGCCGCACTAGTGTTTTTCTTATTCCACTTTTTTTTAATATCCGTAAAGAGGTTGTTACCAAAAGATTTATTATTTTGTAAATAAATAAACTTGTTGTACTTAGTCAAAATCTGATAAGATAAGATTATACTTCATCTAATTATCTATTAAAGCATTTAAAAAATACAATATTTTAAATCATTAATTACCGTAAATTCTTATTAGAAATACATAATTATTTAGTTTAATATATTGTGGCTGAATGGCGGTGTTCGGTGCCTCTGGACTTAACCTGCGCGCGCATTGTTATTCAACCAAAGATACGGCGCGCGAAAAAATAAACCTCCGCGCCATTTTGTGCAAACATTTGTTCGTTTATAATTTGCTGATTTGTGACTGAAAAATGTCGATACCTAATTGTTTTTTTCCTCGCAAGTGTGTTGAAAAACGTCGTATGATACGCGTTTGCTTTGTTCATTACAGTCTTGGCTCTATTACAGCCCTCGCCTTGCGGCTCGGGCTGTGCAATACCGCCTCGACTGTAATGACCAACTTCGCGCACTTGTATCATACTGTACTATACTTGTTCAGTTTATAGGGATGTATGTATAACGACTGGAGCAGGGACTGTTGCCGATAGTTGCCCTACTTCCAAAAAACAGTCAGAGAATTATTCAATTACTAGAGAACCGCCCGCGCTTCGCTTCGGGACCCGTAGGTAACAGCCACGTAGGTCCCGCTCCCGTAGGAATCTCGGCTAAACAGTAGCCTATTATAAATGATATACTGGAACATCAGATATAACATTTGCCTATGACGTAAGTAAATTACATGTAGTATTTGATAGCGTCATTCAGAACTTACAAATGAATTTTACTAACGCCATCTATTAACAACATCCGGAACTAAATATCTAGCAACTAACAAAACATCGATCTTCCCATGGGAATGAGATGTTTTTCCGCAGTAAAAAGTAGCCTACGTCACTCTCCACCCTCCTAACTATCCCCACACACATAAACCATACCATATAATAGCAATGTTGCGACGTAAAAGAGTCACAAACAAACAAACAAACACACTTTCACATTTATAATATTAAGTATGGAGTATGGATTTCTTGATAGAACCTGCATAGGTTATAACTCTATCTCTCAGGAACAAATTCGTTCCCCGTCCTAAAATGCATCTTCTAACGTAAAACATAACTTTGTATATTAGCATTTTCAAATACCTACTACACCCGATCTTAATTCTTAACGTTTGACTCCGAGGCGAATCTGTTTTGCAGTATTAAGGCGCTACAACCGAAATATGGTAGTTTTAGATCTAAGATTTATATTTAAAGCTTACTGTCTATATCTTCGATATTTAGATATATGTATCTTCACTATAAAATAAAGAATCTCATAAGAGCAAAAACAGTAAAATGTGAAGTTTTCTCGATAGAAAAAAATCGTAAAGTTAGGTCCAAACAGTTTTGGTTTTTAAGTTTACCACGAAAGTTTTAACAATTAGTTATTACAAGTTAAAGTTTCATGAAGTCCTGCATAAAATTATGGAACCGATACTACTTTACTACGAGTGTGCTACGAGTTACGAGTGTTACGACCCGTCCGTTCTGTTCATCAATGAAAGCGCCTAGCGTCTAAGTTCGCTTGCCACCGCGCACCATCACTAATTCACTACGCGAGAGCTTGTCGGCCTGTTACTAATAACCTACATCGGATGTATTACTTAAACATAATTTACTTATTTACTTTTCTTTCATATTTTTTGGGCTTAGGACCGACATTTTCCTTATTAATACTTACTAATATTTGCTTATTAATACTTATTAATATTTACTGATTAGATAGAAGAGTGAAAAATGTAAATTATTGACTCGTACCTCTTTAAAAAAATTAAACGATAACTTGTAATTATTTTTGCTTTCACTAAAATATCGTCCTGCTTAGTTACTAAAATTTTACTTACAATGAGGTTCTGAGTTCCAGAGTCACCAGTCCACCTTCAAACACTTTCTAATTATTTTTTTAAGCAACACAGCACAAGTGATTCTTCCACTCCACAAAAAGCATGAATTATGCGCTAATTCAATACTAACGGCATTAAAATTAGACGAGATTATGATAAATTACGAGGGGTATACGTAATACGTAAACACTACTTAATATCACGAAGGCGCAGACGCAACTAGGTTATAATTTTTTGAATTTCGCGTAGCGCGTGCGACATCAAAGGACGCCGCCGAAAGCTAAGGGCGCGGCTAGTCTTAGCTCCATAATCTTAGACCCATAATTCTACAGATTTTTAATGTTGTCATAGAAGAATCAATTATTTTCTTTCAAATCTGTACCTGTCTGTACTTTGGTTCGATTTAAAATATCTCAATAAATAAGTAATATGTGATCTTACTTACGTTAACGAGAATCGCAAATACCTAACACATCGAATTAGAATATCGATTTCTTATGTCAACAATTAAGCAATTTAGATAGAAAATAAGGTTTAATCGATTTTAAAACGGTTGCAGTTCCAAAGTACCTACAAATAGTTTATTGATGTCCAATACATCGTAGTATGAGGTACTTACTGCTACGGCGGCTAACGTACATAAATAGGCCAAATCGTTTCAATTCTAAGTGACTATTAATCTGTGTCGTATAATAAATACCTAATAAGCAACCACTACCTACTGAATTTGATAATTTGTTACGAGTATTAATTTTATGTCATAGTTACATTGTTCGTACCTTCATCCCATTCCTCGCAACCTTATCGTAAATATGGGTTTATGTTTGTATTACTATTGCTAAGCCTATTTATCAAATTATCGATTAATCGATCACATTATAAAAAATGAAATATCTATTTTTCAATCACAACAATAATTATGCTAGGGAACCAGTAATCGCGGCCTTATGGCAACAAGGGAAGGGGCGAGGGGGCCGGGCGAATATGGCGGCGTGCGCGCCGGCCGACGGCCGCGACCAAACAATTTTGATATTTTAGACAATGTAAAATTACCTATTTCAATATTATTATTTTAGGAGTGCAGTCATGCACGTGTTTTCTTTTATTTCTAACTAGCTGTTGCCCGCGGCTCCGCCCGCGTGGAATTCAGTGTGTCACAAAGTTATTCCTGCGTTAATCCCGACCCCACACATATTAAGACACACTCCACACATCTTAAGAACAGTTGATTTTTTACTACGTTTTAGTCATACCGTACATCATACCGTACAAAAATCCGTTATGTAGATCTTGAGAAAATCGATAAAAAGACTTTAAGATATAAACGTCGGGGTTTTTTCATTCCAAACTATTATATTTTTAAACTACATTGGTAGTTTTTCATTCGGGTGCCAAAACATAAAGACCAGCTAAAGCGATGCTGACCCTCGAAAAAGCAACATAAAGTTGATCATGAGAAAAAAAGCCGGTTCGATTCCCGATATATTATGTATAGATATCCCGATATACAGATATTAATGAGCCCGCGACTTCATTCGCTCATGGAAGCTTTTCCCGCGTAAATCTGGGTGTTTACCCGTGGTCCCGTTGGTTTGTCCCGTTGACGGGACCACGGGTAATTTTAATTCCCCGTAGTCCCGTTGCACTAGGGGTTACACTTTTATCGACTTTTTCAACTTCTGATATCGATATAATGTTTGAACTTCCTTAGAATAAAATAAAAATCCATGATAACGGCATATTGGAAACGTCAAAAGAGCATTCTTTTGACTATACTAGATAGAAAAAAAACAGTTATTTACAGTATATTTTATTCAATCTTAAGCAAATGAAATTAAAATTATTTTATATGATTTTGGTGATTAAAACAATTTTTCGACAGTCAAACTACGCCATCGCTTCAACAAAGCTCTACGGTAAGTGATGTTGGAAGAAGGAGGGGTAATAAACTCCCAAGGATTTTTTACTCTACACACAGTTACATACTACACTTATTCCTACTTAAGGCTATAATATAACAAAGCCATGTCCTAGGTGTTGCAGACTGTTTCGCTCACATAGCCTCATCATTTTCCTTCCTTACTAACTATTCTCTAACACTTATGCTTCCTTTATATGATAGCTGAAAAACTGGATGTTTTAAAACATATCTACGTGCGTGTGTGTGTGTGTGTGTGTGTGAGTGCCCGCGCGTGTGTATAAATTTAAGCATGACCACATCTGATTAAGATGTCTGTTAATCGCAAACGCACATACATGCACGCGCAAACAGGAACGCGACCAAAGTGGAGATGTATGATTGCATACCTTGCTTCCTCGTGGTCCCACTTCTAGGACATATTAACTTTGCACGAGGAAATTTTAATGAAATACAGATGAATTTTAATGAGGTACAGATATAGAGTAGACGTGGAAAAAGGACAAAGGATACTTTTTATCGATTAAATTATCCTATATATTATAAAATTTTCTTGAAATGTTGATACCCTGATCTATATTTTTTTTTTATTAAAATAAAAAAGGTTGGTGGCCAGCAGCGTCACTGAACCTTTCGATCTTTTCTCACAATGGAGAGCTTAATTTTCCCTGCATTCCCTACGGTTATTCAGACGTTGTTTCTCTCTCACGTGGACAAAGTTGCAGGCAGTAACTAGTAAATCTTAATGTGACAACCCTAGCGCAGCTACTTCGGAAACAATAAACAATAGGGGCCATAAACATGTCGAGTCAACAATAGAACAATAGCGCGCTTTCCCGTCTCAAAAGTACGCACGACGCTTCGACCATTACGGCAATAGTCACACGGGCGAAAGTCGGTTGCAAGGAACGTTCTCGAATCTTGTTCGAAGCGGGTCCGGACTTAAAAGGAATGTTCTATATTGCCATGAATGGTGCGTGAGTGGTATAAAAAGGGGCGATCGGTCAAGTGCGGACATTCTAGTTTCGGAAGCGAAACCAGGAAGATACCAGCGATACCTACGAGCGATACAGTGTTCGACGAGTGTATTTACTAGTACCTACGTGCAGAGTGTTTTAGTGTGTACTGTGTACGTCGTGTAATTTGTGTATCTACGAGTACAATAAAAGTCTTTGTGGTACATTTTGACATTTTCTCGAACCCAGTACTCCTGACACGTAACATTAATGAGCCATTAGTGTAATGTATGTGTACATGGGTTATGAATTCAACATTTTCAGTTTTGTTTCTTCTGTATTTTTTTCCGAAGATAGAATTTAAGTGTATTTTCTTTAATTTTAGGTTTATTTTTTTCTCTTAACTTTCAAAACTTGTTCAGTTTTTTGAAGATTTTACCGGCTTTATTTTAGCGGTTAAGTAGGTTGATCTTATAATAGTGATGTCCAAATTCTAATGTAATTAAACAAAATAGGTCGAAATCTAATTGACGGTAAAATATGGTAATTAAAATAATCTATGTACCTTCTTTAAGGAATATCCATACATGTAATACCTGTGTATGGCAGTTATTGTGTAGATATATTTAAAACATCCAGTTTTTCAGCTATCATATAAAGGAAGCATAAGTGTTAGAGAATAGTTAGTAAGGAAGGAAAATGATGAGGCTATGTGAGCGAAACAGTCTGCAACACCTTGGACATGGCTTTGTTATATTATAACCTTAAGTAGGAATAAGTGTAGTATGTAACTGTGTGTAGAGTAAAAAAATCCTTGGGAGTTTATTACCCCTCCTTCTTCCAACATCACTTACCGTAGAGCTTTGTTGAAGCGATGGCGTAGTTTGACTGTCGAAAAATTGTTTTAATCACCAAAATCATATAAAATCATTTTAATTTCATTTGCTTTAGATTGAATAAAATATACTGTAAATAACTGTTTTTTTTCTATCTAGTATAGTCAAAAGAATGCTCTTTTGACGTTTCCAATATGCCGTTATCATGGATTTTTATTTTATTCTAAGGAAGTTCAAACATTATATCGATATCAGAAGTTGAAAAAGTCGATAAAAGTGTAACCCCTAGTGCAACGGGACTACGGGGAATTAAAATTACCCGTGGTCCCGTCAACGGGACAAACCAACGGGACCACGGGTAAACACCCGTAAATCTCGATCCCGCGGGAAGTCCGGAACAAAAAGTAGCTTATATAATGCTCCATAACCTCCTCTACCTCCCACTGAAAGTCCCATAAACATCTGAACCCACGACCTCATTCCCGGGTATGAGTTTTTACCGCGTGAATCCTAATCCCGCGGGAATTCAGGGATAAACAGTACTCTATATGTTGCTTCAAAACTTCCTCAATCTCCTAGTAGCTGGGGAGCCCAAGAGGGGATTTTTGTACTTACTCGAGCGCGTCAGATTAAGGTACAGGAGGTATCCAGTTAAGTAGCTCCACCAAATATGAGCCCCATATATGAGGCCGCGCCTCAAGAATAAAGGATCAGATTAGTAAAAAAAAATTGATCATCAGACATTCTCGAGCGCGTCAGATTAAGGTACGGTGAGTTAATTACATGCTAAAAAGTGTGTATTCCACTAATCTGACAATTTGAGAATGACGCAATGAAAGGGGAGGGCTACAAAGTTGTTAAAAAAAAACGCCATCTTGACATTCTCGAGCGTGGCTAATTTTTTATTTATTTTGAAGGAAATGATTCAAGGATAACGAAAAATATATAATCTGACGATTTATAAGAGCCGAAATAACAAAAATTCGTCATTAAAGTTTAATGTTCAAAATCGATAAGTAGAGATAAATCAAAAAGTACCCGTCAGATTTCGCTCAAATTTATACGAAAACATACGACGAGCTTTCGATTAAAAAAAAGGATGAAAGGATGAAAATTTAAATTCTCAGTAAAAAGTTATGAGGTAGCGACCATAAACACACATTATTAAAAATAACTCAAAAACTGCCCATTAGAGGTTGCTCAAATTTATACAATATCACAAGACAAGCACCAGCTTCCGAATAAAAAAAAAATTATAAAAATCGGAATACCCAGTCAAAAGTTATGAGGCAACTACCATAAATTCAATACACATTATTATGATTATGAATAACTCAAAAACTATCTTGAAGAAACGTCAAATTAAACGAAAGGTTAATCTCACAAGGAGGTTTTTAACCAACCTTCGGGAGAGTTTAAATAATTTAAACTGGACTTGATCGATTATCTACCGTTGATCTTAAGAAAATATAATTCGTGACTAAACTCTGAAGCATAGTTTAAACTATGATTGATATTACGGCCCTTATATTATGTAAATACAAGTATTCTACTTAAAAACATACACTTTTTTATTTGCATGCTATTTCCTGAGCTTTTCTATTAATTAAATTCAATGATTTAATTTTTTTTTTGGCAGATTAGGGAAATCCCTCTAGATAATCGTCAGATTAAGAGACAGCAAGTCTAGGACATAAAGATGAACCATATATATCTTAATCTGACGCGCTTGAGTATTTCAAAATGGCGATTTTTTTTTGCATAATAGTATAATGACTGCGAGTTTGGGTCACATCCAAATCGTCAGATTATTGAATTAGAGCTTTTTTTTGGTGCACTTAACACCCCCTTAGAAAATCTGACGCGCTCGATTAAATTTTTTTTTTTTTTCATTTTCAACCCTTACGTACGATCACCCCCACCATGCAAACGGTCAGATTAACATACATACATTATTAAAAATACGTAGGCCATTGATGGTATCAATATCTGACGCGCTCGAGTATGTCCATGCGGCAGTTTTTTTTTACATATTTAAAGATCTATAGCCGCTTCCCCCACCGATGAAAAGGTATACATTATATAACATTTTTTTCTCCTTATCATCTAACCTTTGCAACCCAATAGGTCTCTATGACGCTCGAGCAAGTACACATTTAGCATCGTCGGCTCCCGTACCATAGTAAAGGTCGCATAAAAATTTAAGCCCGCAACTACGCGCAGGAGTTTATTCCACGTAACTCCAGATCCCGCGGGATTTCCGGGAAGACAGACTTGTTAGTTTTATATTTAGAAGCTATTTATACCCCATACGCGAAGAAGGTTTTCCCGCGTAAATTCCGATCCCGCGGGATTTCTGGGATAAAAAATATCCTATATGTTAATCTAAGTTGCCCTCTATGTGTGTGCCAAATTTCATGAAAATCGGTTCAGTACCCCATACGCGAAGAAGGTTTTCCCGCGTAAATTCCGATCCCGCGGGATTTCTGGGATAAAAAATATCCTATATGTTAATCTAAGTTGCCTTCTATGTGTGTGCCAAATTTCATGAAAATCGGTTCAGTAGTTTTTGCGTGAAGAAGGTTTTCCCGCGTGAATCCTGATCCCGCGGGAATTCCGGGATAAAAAATATCCTATATGTTACTCTAAGTTGCCCTCTATTATGTGTGCCAAATTTCATGAAAATCGGTTCAGTAGTTTTTGCGTGAAGGAGTAACAAACAAACAAACAAATACACAAACTTTCACATTTATAATATTAGTAGGATACTAAAGATTATTATGGACAAATCCTTAAGTCAGTATTAATTTACTTTATGTGACGTTGGCGTAGGTATGATAGTTAAATATTGGTACCTAGGTATAATTTTTTTAATACATTTGCTGTCGATCTTGCTTGTCTGTACAAAACTTATACATTTGCTGTCAGCTGACTATGAGTTGAGCAGCGTTTCATTTTATCTCCTCTGTGGTCCCAGTATGTTACATATTGTGGCAAAAAATTACCATTATCAAACTCCATCAGAACTCCCGTCTCGTAATTTTAGGTCGTAGG
Organism: Hesperia comma; assembly: GCA_905404135.1. Classification (NCBI taxonomy): domain Eukaryota; kingdom Metazoa; phylum Arthropoda; class Insecta; order Lepidoptera; family Hesperiidae; genus Hesperia; species Hesperia comma. Next base: position 14,884,400 of record FR990014.1, on the reverse strand, counting down.
TTTTACATCGATTTTACTTTTGTAAACATTACGTACGAAGATAAATTAGGTAGGTACGATCAGCGCCGGATTTAGCTTTAGATTTACCTCGGCGGCCCATAGGCAGAGCGTGTGGTGGAGGCCCTCAAATAGTTTGTGGTTAACTGTTGAAAGTTTGGGGGGGCGGCAAATTCAGGGCAAATGGACCCCGGCGGAGCGACATAATAATGAATCTGTATATGAGATTCGTATTCAACCAGGGGGGGGGGGGTTGCAAATCGGGTTCGCACGCGGGCGCGACCATACCAATATACCAATACATATGGGCCCATACCAAGAGCACTAACTGTCAAGAAAATAAACAATCATCAAAATCGGTTTACCCAACACGAAGTTATGGGGTCACAAACTTACCAACAAAGATAAAAAAAAAATAAAAAAAAGATCGGTGAACTATTTTTTTTTTAACTTTTCTATTTGTGCATTTTGAAATACAGTCCAACAATTTTTATGAAAATTCATTCATAGTCCCTGGATTCCGAGGTTTTGCCATTTTTATGTCTAACGGCACTCCACTATATCATTTATCAATATTTTTTTGTGTTAAAGTTAGAAGTAAATGGAGCGGTCCCCCAATTTTAGTTCCCCCAGTTTTTTTAATTTTTAATTTAATTTTTATCAGTCAGAAAAGCCGATTAATACCCAATATATAGGTACCTACTCGTACTTAGATACAACAGATACATAGCCAGAAGGTAAAGCATCGAAGGTTAATTTAAGAATGATATTACTAACTAGGTTATATCTAAATACTACTGAAAAACATATTATTGGGAGTTTTTATAACTTTTAATTGACTCAAGTATACATGCGTCATGCGGTTAATACTGAAATTATGTTACCAAATGCGTTTAGGTACCAATAATTGTTTGAACAATAAAAAATTTGTCACGTAAGCTTTGTGCACACATGCGATTACTTCCTTCATTTATGGAATTAGCAAGCTAGATGTTGTTGTTTGCGTTCATAAACATTAGGTACGTGTATTAGGTACTCACGATTGGGTGAGAGCCAGAAGCCCGATAACAGTGATCCATTGCGCCATAGCGTCGTGTGGCCGTGTCGAGTCGCGTCAGCCAACTGGTTCCATGTTCCAACGACTTGCGATCTATATTTTTGTCCAAGTCTCCTTAACGGTAATCTAAACGTTACAAAACAATGCTTCTTCTAGATAAAGTCGATATCACGCGAAATTTTATCATCCTGTTAAATAAGAGAATAGGTGCAGTGGTGTTGGCAGATACGTCTAAGAATAAAAATACCAAGTGGTACCGATCCTAGGATTACCTATTCGTCTTATCACCTTGGCAACACATTTGTTTGAGAAAAGGCCCTTGATATTGACACAATTCTGATACTGATTTCCTTGAGACTCAACCTTTACGTGTAGGTAAGAGATTCATCCTCATACAGTATTTGTATTTATCAGTGTTTTGTGTATGGTCGTAACATTTTTTACCTGATGATGAATCATTTGAAAAGTGGATTTTCGACTTCTTTAGCGTTATCATTGCTCGACGTTTCGCGTCGTTGAAATATACCTAAGTTCCTGTACTCTGTTGGGTTCGATATGGAATTAGTTTAAATGACTTTAAAATGCCTTATGTAAATTTCGCTAACAAGCTAAATTGAGCCGAGAGCGCACGTAATAAATTTGTTTTTATCGGGAGAGGCAATTAATTCCATTTATTATGATCGCAGATATAGCACTTAATTGAAAAGCATGTAGCTAGGTACCTACTTACAATACATTAAATTAAACCTATAATTTTTTTAAAGATACTTTTTACTTTATTTTTTGTCTATAGTGTAACGTATTAGGTACACAAAATTTAAATATTATTTAAGATTGAATTGGGATATTCATTGAGTACTTCCGTGCTTCAGAGAGCAAGTAAAGCTGTCACCTCACGTGGTTATCGTACCATTTCGGTTGGCTCTCGGGCGGTATAAAAACTTCTTCACTATACTCCGCGTTCGATATGAAATCTGTTATAATGGCAACTCACAGAAATGCCAGCTTTCCGACTTTGTTATTATGGTTCATTGTAGATTGACGGCGAGAATTTAAAATGCCTTAAGTAATTTTTTCTTTAAAGCAAAATTAAATTATGAGCTCCCGTAATAAATTGCTCAGTAGTGGATCAAAAGCCAAAAGTTATATCGGGGGTTTTGGGCACTGTATACCTAAGGTAACATAAGTAAGTTAACATGTCTACCAATTGGCATTGTAACAACGTGAAAGAGTAGGTAGGTTCCCTCTAGAGTCTTGATCTAAAGGGAAGTTTGCGTAACGAGCGGGTTGTAGCCATGACCATGACGAAGGTAATAAAATAAAGATATTATAGAAGGTATGCAGGACGAAGGTTTACTATTGTGTTAATTTTAGAATCGCTTAATTAACATAGTTTCAATATCATAAGTCTAGGTCAGTAGTGTAAATTTAATGTGCAATAATTGATTGTAATACCTAGACTCGTAATTTTGTAATTCGCTTAATTAAGTGCTTATAAAGACTATTCTATGTAATTGTTATACTTATAACAAGGATAAAATTTGATAAATTATATATCCTTTAATAGGTACCTACCTACATACAGCAAAAGCTTTGTACCTATGCCTATGTACTAGTAGGTACCTACTCCTTTTTTGAAAATTACAAGAAAAACGAAATTGGCTGGATTAATATTTTCATGATATACCTAACAATGAAGTACAAATGTAGATATTAATTAATAAGTAAATAAAATATTACTTACACACAATATTACAATGCTTTCGACGGAATAAGCTTGCCGTTAATCTTAAAATTTGAAAAATGCCTAATAATTTTTGGTCTTTAGTACCTAGGTACTAAGTACCTTTAATTATATAACGGACGTGACGTAAGCTGATGCACTGCCTGCTGAACTGTGAACTGCACTGCATCACCGACATAGACGTAGCCGTAGTCTTAACCAAAGCCAAAGCCAAAGCCATCGCCCGCCATATTGATGATTCCCTACAGCCACAGCCAGGCAGCCGTCACAGCCAGACGGTGGAGCGGGAAGGTGTCAATATAAGCCATAACCTTGCTTGCATTTGAGTGGCTCCGTAACCGCGTTGGCGTGGAGTCGTTGTAATTTGAGCAGACCTTTATGCTGTCGATTTATTTCCCAACAATAAATAAGTTACCTCTAAAGTTGTGCACACATCTGCTGAGTTCAGCTCTCGTCCAATAGTCCCTGCATAACGCATAGGTAGTCGACAGAGGTGGCGAGCGAGTGGGCCACTAGGATCCCCCTGGTGAGCACTTCTCGAACCTTCCACACGTCGTTCGGGGGGCACGGCTTGAATGCCATGGAGACCATGCGACGCAAGATAGTCATGGGCATAAAACGCCTCGGATCGTCTAGGTACCAACTGCAAAATGAAAAGGAACACGTGAACTCTTTTTATGCCAGCAGTTTAATAGCAAAGTGGGTTTGAAGGTTGGAGACCTGAAGAGTGACCTGAGAACCTTTCAGGAACCTCTGATTCTCAAAAATTATGTTGATACCTACAGTTATCAATTTGTTATAAATAATAATAATTTGCTTCGGTTCACAATTCCCTCGATGATTTTTTGAAGGAAATCCGGCACTTCTAAGACTCCCCCATAATGTTCTCAAACAATACTTACCTACTATGAGGATTGCCAACCAGTACTCGCTCAGTGTGGTAGATTAAGGTATCTATCCCTCATATTGTAAGAGATGACTCGAGTCCAGAAGTGGGACAGTTATGCATTGTGATTATGATGATAATTTTAGTTAATTGTTGAGCATATGAAATTGGTTACCTGAGATATAGGCCTTCACACGCGAAGTAAGTGATGGCGAGTACGAAGACAGGGTAAATGAGGGGCATGAGGACAAACAGGCATAGAAGTAAACTGCCAATGAGCTTGAGGAAGGTGGGGAAAGGCGCACCATAGCGCCACAGGGAGTGAATGTCACCCGCGAACTCTCTCGCCAGTATACGCACCCGGCGGAAAGCACTTGCCGTACGTAGCTGCTAGTGAAAAAACATTATTAAGAATAACTTTTAACAAAAACATTGATTTTTATTAAAATCCATAAGTATTAGAATGAGTAAATTAATCAACGTGGTGGAAATCCATTAAATGTGCATTATTACAGATAACTCAAAAAGTGATAGTCAGATGTCGCACAATTTTAAATGAAACCTTGCGACAAGCTTTTAGCTTTTGAATAAAAAAAGAGTCATAAAAATCAAAACTTTAATCAAATCTTTGAATCAAATCTATAAATTACAGAATGTACTTAAATCTTTATGTTTACAAATAGCATCCAGCATCCTCAATTCAAAACAATTGCCAGTATATTTATTAGGCGTTTAAGACTATTAACTTAGTTGCAACGGTCTATTGTATTAGCTTACTCTATAATTATTAAAATGGTATCAAGAGCGAAGTCACATAATATCAACAGCAAGGATTATAACCAAATATTACCTAGCTTAAAAGTACAATAGAAAAGAACTTCAAACAGATTCCATAATAATTTTCTTTTAGACATACCCAACTGCTATTCTATTTATTTATGTCGCATAACTTACTATTAACCTAACAGGCTATCCTAATGGGTAAGTGTAATTTAATCTTACGTATTTATTACTATAATCTTTACAACAAAATATTTGGGGTAGATATGTACAGTAGATACAACAGTTTGACCAATACATCAGCATGAAGCTCTACCACAGCTTATTATTATTTTTACTGTAAATTGATGTTTCTTACTTCCACCATAAATACTTTGTTGGATCGACGGTAAGGTTTCATGATATTCAGGGCAACAGAAACAAATTTGGTTATTACTTTGGTTGCAGCTGTAATTTTTTGTTGTTACATTTTCACTGTTTTTATTTATGTTTTGACTTGGATAATTTAGGTTTCATTGGTGATGTGAGATGTCATTTTAGGACATGTCTCATTTTTTAATTTAATTTCACGCAAAGGCTGACCAGGTAGGTTATAGTACAAATCATGTACAAATATAGCCTAGCCCTCGTTGGTATAGAGTATTGGTTCAATGATGAATATTTTAATAAAATACCGGGGCCTGCAGGACTTCCAATTATTGGAAGTGGATTAGCTTTTATGCAAGATCAAGGTATGTTGGATTTGATTTTTTGTACATATTAATAACACATTTTTGGTAAACGTGTAGCCTGAGAGCCTATCTTACAGTATTGATTGTTGATAGTGGTTTGAGTAGGATGTTTTTATTTTGTATTTTTGAAATGCTAAGCGGATAATTTAACTCTAAAAAGTTACAATATCGAAAGTCTAAAAGACTTGATCTTACCTAAGCCAGGCATTTTATAGTTAACCTCGCGACCTTCGTACGCGTGGGATTATTTTAGCGTAAATCCTGATCCCGGAGGAATTCCGGGATAAAAAGCCACCTGTAATATATTGCTACACAACCTCTTCAGTCTTCCAGTCAAAGTCCCATAAAAATCGGTGCAGCCGTTCTGGAGACCCCGGACAAACAGACAAAATAATAAAAATCGTTTGTTTGTGTTTTAGTATCACGCAAATAATTAAGATATACTTAAGTATCCACTTGAACAACAACATTTATTTTGAAATCACAGACACTTCCATTTTTTATGTATACAAGAATTATAGTCGTACCTATTAAAGTAGGCACTATAATTGAATAGTACTCTATCTACTTAAAGTTAACATTTTTTGTTAACCCAATTTGAGTGAAAATTAACTAAGTATTAGGAACATAATAGAGGTACGTTTTTGTTTTTTTTTTTTTTGCAGAGAAATCTAAAATAGGCTCAATAACTACTGGACCGATTTCAAAAATTCTTTCACCATTATGAATGTACATCTTTCCGAAGTAACATAGGCTATATTTTATTTTGAAAAAAATTAGGGATCCTTGCGAAAACTTCAATAACATAAACCACCGTCGATAAAAATCACTATTGAAATACCTTAAATCGCGTGCGCTGCAATGACTATTGATGATGGAGCAAAATAATGTACTACGATTTTGTAGACCACATTATTATCTACAGAAAAGTCCGCGGTAGGGTATATCTAAGTATTATAGTTGCGCCAATATAAAGACTTTTATAGTTTAACAAACTATTTAAATCGGCAACGAAAATAAGATGTCGATATTCATACCATGGTATTTATACTTATCTAAATAACATACTTTTTATTTATCAGTAGTTCAATACCTTTACATTGCTGTTTAAATTATTTTAATCGGACACTCCATTCAAAAGATATAGCGAGTTTAAAAATTTGGGTAAATATGATATATTTTATCTGTGTAGAGATAGTTGAGAGGGTGGAGAGTGACGTAGGCTACTTTTACCGCGGAAAAACATCTCATTCCCATGGGAAGATCGATGTTTTGTTAGTTGCTAGATATTTAGTTCCGGATGCTGTTAATAGATGGCGTTAGTAAAATTCATTTGCAAGTTCTGAATCACGCTATCAAATACTACATAATATCGTTAATTTACTTAAATCATTGGTAAATGTTATAACATAGAGCCAACTTTTTATCTCGAGAATCCTACGGGAGCGGGACCTACGCAGCTGTTACCTACGGGGCGGTTTTCTAGTCGTTTTATATGAGAAGTCTTGCCAATCAATACAAAGATTTATTCAAATTAAGAATGGGACCTATGAAGATTTGCTTCACTACATAGTATAAAACAAAGTCGCTATTTTTGTCCGTCTGTTTGTTTGTCTGTTTGTCTGTTTGTCTGTATGCTTAAATCTTTAAAATTACGCAACGGATTTTGATGCGGTTTTTTGTAATAGGTAGAGTGATTCAAGAGGAAGGTTTTTATGTATAATACATGCATATATTCCCACGAGAACGGGATCCACGCGGGTGAAACCGCGGGCGGTCCGCTAGTTATTTATAATCCGGAAGATATTGAGGTAGGATACTTATGTCACACTAATACCTATTAATTTTAGTCTAAAATTTTAATGTCTAAAAGTTTAAGTTAAACGTTTTTAAACATTTATCATTACGAACAGTAAACATTTTAACTGTACGAGTACTCACGATTGTTATAATTTGAATCGTTTTTCTTTGTGCGTTTCTCGATCTTTTTACCGCGAATACGGATTTAGTAGACAAGGAAAACGGCAATATACTTCATCCCTCAAAGTTCGCCATCCTTAAAAAGCGTTAGTCTTTCAGCCAGAATTAGGCCTTCGGGCAGCATGAAAACTTTCGACACTGGGTTGGTCACTAACCTCTCCACCAATCCGCACTGAACAGCGTAGTGGAGTATGCTCTAGGCCAGCGGTTCTTTGGATTCCAGCGAAGTGAACGTACTATGGCATTCGTGACATCAATTCATGTCGTTGGAGTTTAATGAATTAACCTTTTTGGCTGGCGACCCAAAACGTAAAAATATTTGAAGTCCACGACCCTGACATTTTATTGATTTTCCGGTGCTAATAAAATAATAGGAGCAAAAGTCCGTAAATTGCTCAAATTCATGTCATTACGTTGAGTAGCTTAGTGGCGCAGTGGTAGGTAAGCGCGCTCAGCTTGCGATTACGTTTGCTAAGCAACGTTCGCAGAGGCTGGTCACTGGATGGGTGACCGAAATCCTTAATATTTACTCCGTTAAGTACGTTCAGCCGTTGGTCCTGTTTGCATTTGCCGTCGTTAACACCCACCTATCCGCACTGGGCCCGCTTGGTGGGTTATGGCTCATTCTCCTTGTGTGTTTCTATCAGCAAGGAAGGCCTGTGCCCCAGCAGTGGGGGCATTAGAAGGCTGGTGATGATGATGATGTCATTACGGTCTCCCTGAGAGGTTATGCAGTTTGGCAGCTTTCTGTCTGAGCGACATACCTATAAATGTCGTAGTCAACGGTTGTTGCTCAGATTTGAAACCCATCAACGCTGGTGTTCCCCAACGGTCTGTGCTGTCTCCCACCCTGTTCAGTCTGCATATCAATGACATGCTGGAGCGTGCAAACGGCATTCATTGCTATGCAGATGACAGCACGGGAGATGCCTATTATACCTACAGGCCATGCAAATGCCTCTCGGTCACAAGTGGAGGATAGCATAATCAAACTTGTGTCTGAAGTAGAGAACTCGTTGGAGCAAGTCTCAGAATGGGGTCGACCTTATTAAGTTGAGTTCAACCCCACGAAGATACAAGTTTGCGCGTTTTACTCTAAGAAAACCCCATTTGTCATGGCGCCTCAATTCCAGGGTACCACGCTCACCGTTGGTAAAAGTGTTGGAATTCTGGGCGTTGACATTTCGAGCGACGTGCAGTATCGGAGTCATCTGGAAGCTAAGGCCAAATTGGCCTCCAAAAAGCTTGGTTTCCTAAACCGGGCGAAGCAGTACTTCACTGCGAGACACCTACTGATGGTTTATAAAGCACAGGTCAGGCCTCACATGGTGTACGCCATTTGACGCCATACAAAAGCGAATTGTCAAGCAGCAAGCATTGCTAGCTAGAGACAGCAGGGGCTACATACACAGCACATTCCTATTTGCCTTTCATTGTTTCTCGCTTTATATTTGTTCGCGGTACAATAAACACGCATCTGCTATTTCCGTTGAAATATTTCATTTCTACCACCTATAAACCTTATTTAAGCGAATATTTGTTATTTGTTTATACAAAGAAAGGATCCCCAAACGGTTAAAAGATTAGAGTGGATACCACGGAATGTTGGACTTTCGGACAGAAGTTTCGAGGTTTGAACACCAGCACGCAACACTAACTTCCAAAAAATATCAGCGTATAAGAATTTAATTATTTTATCACTTGCTTCGGCGAAGAAAAACATCGAGGGAAAACTGCATAAAGGGAGAATTCTCTCTCCATAATTTTTCAAAGTATAAGACGTCTGTCAATCCGCACTTGGTCAGTGTGGTCATAGACCCCTCATATTATGAATGGAGTGGAGATCAATATCCAGCAGTGCGACAGTTATGAGTTGCGATGAATGAATTAAAAACTGTAGCTTAAACATTTAATGTGAGATGACGATAAGCAATGCTCTGTCACACTTGGTCATTACACTGCCACGCGTCTAGTAGGCTGTAGATAAAGTTCTAATGTATTTGCGTTTGTTGTGGTTTGCACTTCGCACGTATATAACAAAGTAACTTTGTATTAAAATGTTTTACATTTTAATATGTCTTGTTTTGGCGTTGTTCGTATTGGACTATTTAATAAATAAAAATGAAAATGCGTTAATGTTGAAAAAAATTCCTGGTTTAAAAAGTTATTTTTTAATCGGTGATGCGCCACATGTAATTCTTTCTCCAGGTACGTAATATCATAATTGTAATAAGTTTTATTATTATCCTGCAAAAATTATTTAGGACATTTTGGTATTTTCCAGTTGACTTATTTCGTCTGGGAAGAAAATTAGCCAGTGAGCACCAGGGCATATATCGTTTCTATACTTTCATGTTAGCGGCAGTCAACATATATAATCCTGAAGATATTGAGGTAGGTGGTTATTTATTAAAATATAGGTAGGTACCTATACTTAGTCCGGAGAAATTTTGCAAAAACCTGTTGTGTTTATACTTGGGACATATTCGGAAATCAATTTACTATCTAATAACCGTTGCCTAGCAACTTGGGTTTGGAAACCGGATTACATATACTTATGACTTTGGATTTATTAAATATTCGCATCTACAAGCATCTACATATCGATGCCCGCAGAAATAGAACTAATAGAGATCAAGTTTTTGTTCGGTCCTTTATTGTAAGATAACAACGCAAGTGTGATTAGGAATTGTGACAGTAGGAAGTGTCTTTACCATCACGAAATAATATGACAAACCAACATAGAGTTTCACTCTACCTCTGCGTCAAATTACAATTTTTACCAACTCAGGACAGTACCTTTTCAAACCGAAACTTGGGTGGTTAGTCCAGTTAACAGAGGGTCTTATTTAGGACGTTTGTTGTTTGGCTCGTTAATCATTTTGGGGACGTAGGCAGGAACCCCTGTAGTGACACCTCTGTTAGTTCTTGTAGTAAGGGTATCGTTGTAATTAGGTCGCAGATGCTTTGCAATGCTTGAGGACTAAGATACTCGCTTAAAAAATTAAAAAACAGTCTTATCGCACCGGTAAACAAACTGGTGTTAAAAAACTAATTATACGGAAGAAATCATACCATGTAGGTACCTACTGTCAGAGACGGAAATATAATGGCATTATCCTTGACACTTAAAATTGACTCGAATCTTTAGAAGTATATTTCTTTAAAAAGGTCACGGTGAGAACCGTATAAAAGATTTATTTAAGTAGTTAAATTAAACTTATATCTACGATCACTATTTAGCTTCAAATTAACGCTAGAATAACCAGAGCTTTCAGAGTTTCTTTTTATAGTAACCAGAGCATCGAGACTCGAAACCTAATCTCCATAAGCTGCATTTGTAACATTTCGCATTAATAATATGAGTATAGATTAAGTATACCTACTCATAATCCTTAATTATTTGAAAATTAAGTACCCTTAGTAACTACTAAAGGTACCTACTTAGTTTTCAAACAAAACTCAAACAGGTACTTAAGTACTGTCCATTAATATTCAAGTTTGATTTTATCTTAACAAAATTTAAGTACGAATTTGTAAATAAGATCGTAGATAGCAAAATAAAAATCCTCGTAGCATACCTTATAATGTTATACGATGATATAATCTTTGTAGGATAATGAAATGAAATATTTTTTATGAGTGACCTACAAAAAATAAGATCGAGTTATTTTGATCAATCAAGTTCCTTATAATTGTGTATGTCTGATAACAACATTTGCGTGATAAGTATATGTACGTAGGGACTTATGAATTAGCAACCTAAGTATTATGAATTCAACACATATAATATTATTTGCGCGGGTATGTTGTCACAGCTGAGTAGTCCTGGAAGGTACTCCATCAGGCTGATACAATGCAGATTAGGGAAAAGTATGTAAAATAAAATGATGATTAGTATATTTTGGAATTGTGTTACGTCAATGGCTGTCACTCACGAATAGATAAAGATGTTTTATTTTACGAGCTGACCCCGCAAATTCGCATAGGAATTTTTATCTTGTGAATCCCGACCCCGCGAGTATTCTGGGATTAAAAATGCCTAGGTATATGTTACTCCACAACCCCCTCGATTCCCCAGAGAAAGGCTGATAAATATCCATTCAGTCGTTCCAGAGATTAGTCCGGACAAACAGATTGACAGACACAATTTTAAAAATCATTTAAACACAGCTCACAGCAAGGTGGTACCTACACGAAATATTTTGATATAATATAGCACAGTTATTTTGGATTTTTTGTTTTTCCTATAGGTATGCAAAAATTTTACCAAGGTTTTGAGCTTATTGGACAAATATGCTAATATAACTACTCGTACAAACCTACAAAACGAGTTTGTATATACATATCTATTATATGTATATAACCTATATGTACCTACTTGTATGTTGGAAGAAATCTTTATTTGGAGGTTTTAATAGTAATATGTAAATATTTCTTAGTTTCAATAATTTTACAATACAAATAATTTACATACCTATACCCATACCTACTTAGTATCTATAGTACATAATGATAACCACTTCTTTTGAAGTCGGTCAAAAAACATGCATAATAATAGATGTCATTTCGAATAATAATTGCTTTTTACAAAAAAAATAACCGACTTCGATCTTGATAAGTAGAGATAACTCAAAAACTACTCGTCAGATGGCGCTCAATTCAACATGTAAGTGTAAAGTTCTCGTCACTACAAATTAATCAAACCCAAACACTAGATAACTGCAGTAAATCGTTGAGGAGTTCCCTCGACGACTGTCTTTCGGCTTCATCAGATCGACTCCAGATCTTCATGAAATGGTAGCGCTTTAACACGATAAGTGCGAAACAGGGCTTAAAACACCCTGTCCGTGTCTCGTCGTTATAGCGGTAAGAAAAAACTTAAACTTCTCTGTCCTGCGGGAGGCATAACTTCCATCTGGTTCAGTGTAGGAAAGAGATAACTATATATCTAGGATGTGCTATTGATTCCTGGTTCTATGGTATATCCACCTTGATGCCGGGTTTCTTAGACCTCGTGCCGCACTGAACAAATAAAATTCTAACGCAGTGCGGAACGAGGTTGCGAACACCTCGTACCCCCGAGCACCTTGTAACGCACCCTACGCTAGCTTCACGTGGTTAGTGTTGTGCAACGCATTCGAGGCTGCGCACGCGACTACTGCTACCGATTATGTCGAAACGTTGCAGAAAAAACTTAATTAAGGAGGATGACGAAGAAAAACCGTGTGGTGAATCTGAGTCAAAATCAGGACATAGGATGATATTTCAAAAACAGGTCAGTCACTAATTAAAAAAATAAGATAGTCGTGAGGCTGTCAAAAAAGTGAAGAAAATACTCATAGAATGCACTGGTTGCAAATAAATGTTATTGTTTGACCTGTTTTAATGAAAATCACCCGTAAATTTGAAAAATAAAATAAAAATAAAATCGATATTTATTTTCCCATCACTAAATAATATGAAAAACTGCCATTCTTCAGTGCGGTACGGAGTACATCAGACCCCACATTTTATTTTAGCTATAGAATCTAAACTAATCTAACCACGGGCGGCGGCAGATTTAGGTTAATCAATTCATTATCATCATAATCGCGATAAAAACCGTACACTTTGTTTTATTTGGCGCCAAAAAAAGGATTTTGGTCTCCTACGGGCGGTGGGGTTTAATATGCCTCGTGCCGCCACAATTTCTGGTTTAGGACAAGGTTTAAAACGCCCCGTAACGCAGTAATGGAAAGTACAGAAAAATCTGTGCCGCTGGGAACGTGTTAATGTACTTATGATAACATAAACAAACACACTAGTTGTCCATACAATTTTCAAAAGTTCCCCTCGATTTCTCTGAGATGCCATCATCAGATCCTGATGTCCTTATCAGGGGACCCCACTGCGCATATCTACTTTACAACTAAAAAAGAATTATTACAATCGGCCCATAAACGACGAAATAATCGCTGAGCGTACATATAAAAAGCATATAGGTAATACGGTCGAATTGAGAACCTCCTTCTTTTTTGAAGTCGGTTAAAAAACACGGAACACGGGATCCTTGCCTTGCAAGCAACCAACCAACAATGATGCTTAGCGTATTATGCGATGTGAAATTACCTTGGCATTCATATGAATTAACTATACCTACTTATAAGTATAATAGGTAACGTATAAAAATAGTGTGCAGATGATAAATTAAAAATTAAAAAAACATTTAAAAAGTAAAAAATAATATCTCTAAAAATAATACGTCGCGTTGGGGGACCGCGCCTAACTACTCATTATCTACGATTTTTTTCATAAGTACCTATCACATGCCTACCTACTTAGTCCTTTACCCAAGACTAATCATTTATCAATATTTTTTGTGTTAAAGTTAGAAGTAAATGGAGCGGTCCCCCAACGCGACGTATTATTTTTAGAGATATTATTTTTTACTTTTTAAATGTTTGTGTCGGGGGTTTTTTATTTTTTAATTTAATTTTTATTTTATACTTTTTATAGGTAAGAATATTCTCGATTAAGTCATAAATATTCTCTTACTGTGAAATACTGTGCCCTTTCATTTGAGACCCCACACGAGTATATTTGCATACATTCGGCTATTCTTCCCCGCTTTTACCCCCCACAACTTTTAAACGGCTCAACCGATTTTCATCAAACATATCTAAAAACACGCGCCCATAAGTCCCTTTTAATAAAAAAAAAACCAAATTGAAATCGCTTCATCCGTTCGGGAGCTACGATGCCACAAGACACACAAACACACACACACACAGACACGTCAAACTTATAACACCCCTCTTTTTGCGTCGGGGGTTAAAAATCATGATTCTGTAAAAAATAGTCTCGATAGAGTGGCTTGTTTATCTCTAAAAAGTAATGAAATCTCTAGACCAAGCTGAGCCAAGTCTAAGGTTCCTTATTTGCTATTTCTTATTATTATTTTTAATGTTATGTGATTTGACCGGTAACTTGTACCCACTAATGTGTAAAAAATGTTCAACGGCCAGTCGTAAGTATAACATATTTTTGGTGGGATTTCACTTCTTTTTGCAGAAAACAGGGGCGCCGTAATCTTTGTGGGCGCCCGTGTCCAAAATCGCTCTACACCCCCTCCCCCTCATCGTTCAATACAAATGTCACACAGATTTACTTTTATGACGCCCCACCGTGGTCCACTTGCCACCCCCCATGCGTGCCGCCCGCGTGCGGCGCACGCCTTGCGAGCCCGCTTACGGCGTCTTTGGCAGAAAACTGACGTGGACTGATTAACTTACTAGATATTCTTATTAGGCTTGATTGATCGATATCGCCAATAGTTTGGCTGTGCTCTTCCGATATCTCAACAGGGTCACCTGGTACTCCAGACCTTCTAATATCCCAGTTTTGATAGTTTTTCCTTAATGTGGGCGTTAAACTCTACCTCTGTACCAAATTTCAGCGCTCTAGGTCTATGGGAAGTACCAGTTCTATTTTGATGATCCTGAGTCAGTCAGTGAGTCAATCAGTGTCGAAAATATGAAACTTTGCATTAGCGTAACTTCGGAACTAAATGATCTACCGACTTGAAATTTTGGATTTCTAGTGTGTGATTATAGCTTACTAGATGACGACAATTTCAGTGTTCTAATCCTAACCAGAGGTTCTCAAATAGGAGCCGGAAAATGTGGCGAAATTAATGGTTCCAGTATAGGATGGTACGGCAGTGTTGCTTTGCGCTCGACTTGTCGGGGGCACTGCCGTGCCCCCAGATTTTAAGGAGGAAAATAATAATAATTTAGTAGATTAATGTCGATTAAATAAAAAAGGAAAGTTTTAGTTACCAAGAGAACGTGGGTTGACTTTCATTTCGGGCTAATTTGTTTGAGTTTTTTTTCTGCAATGAGTCACGGACAATATAGGTATCCTAGTGCAGAAGTGTCAGTGTTTGAAAGAAGTAAAGGTTATAGTAAACCCAACTTAAGACTGAAACGAAAGAGGCGCTGTCGGACGCATTTGACATTCATTTGACCAATCATTGCACACTAGTAACTGACAGATGAATGAACACAACGTACTTATGAATGACTTTTCGTTAGTTCCAATTTTTGCCATTTCAGAGTTAAGTTGGGCGGACTGTAACAGCTAAATTGACTGGACTACGGGTATACTTAACAAACGATTAAAGACTTTTTAATTTTTTTATACAGAAAACATACTAAGTAATTACTTAAAGTCTTTAAATTTTCAGACAGTAATTTCAGGTATGAAATATCATGAAAAAAGCGGAGTCTATAAATTGTTACAACCCTGGTTACAAGATGGTCTACTCCTCAGTAAAGGTAAGAATTCCTCGTGAATTTGTAGAAGACGACTGTACCTAATCAGTAATATTTAACTAATGCTGAAATTATTTGCAACAAAAGGATTGTTCTGACTACCGTTAGTCAATCTGATGATTCTGAGAGAATAGAATAACGGATACCAGTGAAGGTAAGACCAAATTATAGGTCAAAATTATCGTGGTAAACACGCTACGCCACAAAAGTATGGGCAAAGGTTATAATAAAGAGGGCAGTTGGTAACCCTAAGAATTCTTTGGGGCATGTGATATAGGAGGTAACATCCAACCTTGATCCCGGCTTCTATGGGCTAAAGAAAGCTCATTTGCTTTAAATATGGTTGCAAATTAACATTCTTTAACCTAAACATATAAATTTGCTTAAATATATTACATAAGATAATTAAGTATTAAAATTTTCTCATCTAGGTGCAAAATGGCATCAACGCAGAAAAATACTAACACCTGCATTTCATTTTAATGTATTACTGCACTATTACAAGATATTTGAAGAAAACAATCAACGTTTGCTAAAGGTGTTGGAGCAAACTTCGGGAAATTCTATTGATATTATTCCGGTTGTATCTGAATACACTCTTAGTGCAATTTGTGGTGAGTATCTTTTAGCTTTCCGTCCGTTTTGTCGCCTTTCCAAATTATATTATGTACTTTGTTCAGTATCTACCTACTCTTAGTAGTCAGGTTTGCCGAAGGGGTGTTTTCGATTGTCAATACTTAAAAAAAAATAACGTACAGTCACGGTAATATTATCAAAGGTACAGTCACGGTAATGTAGGTACAGTTGAGATTTCGATGTAGGTATGTGTTTTGTTGCTTATAAATATCAGAACCTGTCGATGGAGAAGCAAATAACTTGACCTTGATGGGCTTGTTTTTGCACTCTCTCACAATACCTAATTTGTATTTGAACATTTTTTCCAGTACTCTAGATTATGAAGTGCTTTTAATGTTTTAATGCTCTCATTTTTAAGTGTTACAATATTTTTAGCAATCAAATAAATATGCATAATTTTGTGTACAGTCGAATAACACGATTTAAAATCTGTAAAACCACATGCATACATTTTAGTTATTGCCCTTTTTCGAATTACATACCTACACTATAAAAACTGAAACTTTAAATGGTTGAAGCTGGGAGATGAATAAGTGGGGAGGACACATTGATAGGTCGTTCTAGAGTGGGCATGAGATGTACTGTCCAGCCTTAAGTTACTCCTACATCTATCCCGGACACCCGTTGCAAAATAAGTACTTATATAATATTATATTGTAACAATAAATAATGGTTAATATTGCTCGGTGTAAAATTCCTTTATGAAATATAGTGTTTCAAGGTGAGCGAGAAGAAATGATGATGACATGAATTGGGTATGGGAATTAAAAAAAAATGTTGTGAAGATTGTATTTTGGTACCTACACGACCTAATTATCAGACGATTAATGACTCCGCTTATCAATCAAATGATAATAATATAATTATCTAGAAGATAATGCCCTCATTTCACTTCAGTAAACATAAATTTATTACACTAATCTCTTTAAAAACATAATACTTTACGCTTAGTCATTTTTTGTGGAAGTGAATACATGCGCAAAAAAATGTAAAAAGCCAGTTAAGTGCGAATCAGACTTGCACATGTAGGGTTCTTTACCGTAGTTCTTTACCACCGAGCGATATTCACTCTAATTTATTTGGTCAATGTCAAGATTGGTGACAAAATATGTTAAAAATAAAACTTAATTTAAAGAAATCTCTAGGGCCTTTCATAGCTTCATTAAAAGACACTTAATAATTTCACTAAGCACATTAAAAAGGGAAAAAATTATAATTATACATAACAAGAACGTCCGCGTAATTTTCTAGTAACACTGAGTCAGCGTATAAACTTCGAAGCATTATTAGCCATTAGGTTAAAGTTAAACGATTAGTATAAAATAATTGATTGTAAATCTTTTTAAAATAGCTATTCAAAAACTATTTAAAGTTTACAATTTACGACTATTTCAAAAAGAAATTTTAATCTTTAATTAACGGAGCAGTCTGTCAGGGTCCGGTCGCGTGGAGATAATGACAATGATCGTCACACTTTTCTGGCTAAGGGCCGCACAAGGACACACTCTGGACCAAGGGCCCTTTATTAGTCCTTTACCTACTTATATCGGCACCATTAGGGTCACCGTCACAGTCCCAGAGCCGACCGTCATAAAGGGTGGGGATAATGTGTTGAGATGTAGAGATTGAGATTGAATGTAGAACAAAAATGGTCTGTGTCTTTTTCGATATCAGACAAATTAAAAAAAAAAAATTATAAACAAATTATACTTAATTAATTATATGGTCTGGCAATCTGTAACTTTTTGAACTTTTTATTGAACAGTGGTTTGACAGAATTTGGTCAAGTTTCAAGTTGCCAGACCAATGTGATTCAAAATAGGGATAATTACGCTATATTTTGACGTATAAACTTTTCTTATACTTACTTAATTAAGAGGCAAATTTCCAAAAAAAATTTGGTCACCTTTTATTTAAAAAAAGGACCAGACAGATAAAGAAATTGTACTTCACAGATATAATCTAAGTAGGTATTATTATATTATCACACAAGAGTCAATATGCATATTTGATAATAATATGTAGGATGTAGGTATGTAATTGCATGGTGATGTTATATTTTACATACTGTATGTTACTATTGATTTATTGAGTTGAGTAAATTACCAAACACAGATAAACCCATTGATAAGAGCAGCTCGTGTCAAGTGTGATAAGGAACATACACCAATATATACGGAGATTATTTCATTGTTTCAGAGTCCGCCATGGGGACTCAACTAAATAAGGAATCATCCAAATTAGGCAGAGATTATAAAAAGGCTATAAAAGATATCGGCAAGGTTATGTTCCAAAGATTTATTAAATTTTATCTTTACAATGATGTGATCTTCCATCTAACACATTTAGGGAAATTGCAGTCAAAATATTTATCTGTTATACGTAATTTTACTGAGAACGTTATTAAAGATAGAAAGGAAGCCCTCAAAAATAATCAAATACAATTAATTGAAATTGATAAAGACCCGGAAGACATTTATTACTCCAGTAATAAGAAACGAACTGCAATGCTCGATTTGTTGATTTCTGCAGAGAAGGAACGTGTCATTGATACAATTGGTATACAAGAAGAAGTCGACACGTTTATGTTTGAGGTTTGTATGTGTAATATACTTACAATAAAACAAACATTTACTTTGTTACGTTTGGCATTTAATGTAGATACATATAATGCAGAAATAATTTTCATTAATGATATTTAATATTCCACAAAATATCACAAGTTTTTTATATCAGATTTTTCGTAATTATACATCAGTGACATCTTTTTAAACATTAATGTTAGTAAATTTTTTTAAAAGCAGCGTCCAAGAACGTTACTTTTATATACCACTAGTAAACCCACCCTCGCTTCGCTTTGGGGTACCAGTCCTATCAAAAATCTGTATAAATTTTAAGAAACTATGTTATTCCGATATCTAAGCTATATTACTGCAAAGTTTCATGAAAATCCGTTCAGTAGTTTTTGCGTCAAAGAGAAACAATCCCACACACACACTCACTCACTAACATCCTTACAAACTTTCGCATTTATAATGTTAAGTAGTAGGATAGGAAGTAGGATGACAAAGATAATACTACTGGAATGGTCGTCGAAGTCAGTCAAATAATCAGTCAAATGCGCCAAGCGATCACACGTGCTAGCTGCACACCAGTGCAGGAAACGACAGAAATTCATAATATCAGTCGTATCTATACACCACAATTCCGTTCGAGAGGAACTGTAAATATTTAGGTGATACGGAATGGGTTCACTAGGTTATCAAGTTTTTATATTATTGTGATACGGGTTGTTTTTTTTAGTTTGATCGCCAAATAAGCGCATTGGCATTTGTTTATAAAAAGTTTGTGCTATAATATTGCGGAAAAAGTAAAAGTTAATGTGAAGCTTAATATTGGATAGTAATTGAGAATCATAATAATAAAATTGGTATGTTTAATTAAAATTGTTGTTATAAAAATGGGTTTGGTTTTAGAGCCAGTTCATACCACCATACCAGTTTCACTTTTAAACAAATTCATACTATCTTGCTGATATAAAGACCCTTCGACCTATTTTTTTATTAATTACAGGTTTTTCTCGGTAAACTTGCATGTCCAGAAATATGTATCTACTCTCATTTCAGTTGTCACTAAATGTTTAAGGAAAATGTTTGGGAAAGTTCAGAGGGGATGGTCGCCGGAGTTGTCCAACTTTCATGTCAACGATAGGTATTTGATTTCGGCTTTGATCAACAATACGAACTAGATATCGGTTTGGTGCTAATAAAAACTTGTCTACCATTAATTATTATTAAACAATTAAAAAATCTGACTGCGTCAAATGACCATTAAAATGTTATATGATACATATTATTATATTTTTGAAATAGCCTTATCATACTCATATTGTCAAGGTAAGAAAAAAAACAAGACTATCTAGACAACACCTCATAATAATCTGTTCAACCGTTTGGACAACATCTCAGTCCTCAGGGTTAGCAACGCATCTGTGACCGAATTAGAACGAGACTCATACTAACAATAACTAAATGGACTATTACTAACATCAACTAACAGGACTAATTATCACTAACAGTCCCTGTCCCTACACTTATTAACAAACTAACCAACTAATATTCTAACACCATCTACTAACTGGACTAACCATCCTAGTCCCTTTGAGTCTAGTTCTAGGTCGGTCACAGTTGTTATGGGCGGCAGCGGCAGGGTGGTGCTGCATGCTCGTTTGCTATCTTAATTCCATAAAAAAAACATACATACAAAGAGAACATACATACGCTCGAAAAACATTACCCTCCTCTTGACTTCGTTCTAATCCAACACAAATGCCAGCTTTCCACCACTGCGCCACATTGGAGATTGACATGAAGATTTTAAAAAGCCATAAGAAAATTTTGCATTTAAGCTAAATTAATCTGTGAAGACAGCTAATAAAATTGTTTTAATTAAGCGTGTTGTCGCAATTTCGTATTCGACTCATGTAGCTATCTATAGGTCCACGGAAGATAGCTTGTTTCTCTGTTCCGTTCCGTGTCAAGGTCTTTAGGTTACATACAATTACAATAATAATATATGACAATATATACGTAGGTACTTAAGTAGGTACATAAAATTCTATCTGTGATTTAACTAAGTTTAAATTTCTAGGGGCATGACACTACAGCAGCGGGGCTCATCTTTTTTCTTTTGTGCGTCGCAAATAGAGCTGACATACAGGTTAGTATAAAGCGAATATGATTTTCATGAAATAAATTACATACTGATTATTATTGAAATTATAAAGTCGATAGGTAGGTACATAAATAATTATATTTCGACGATAACAATAAAACCTGAATTTAAAATGACTTCCTTGTATTTACTGTAATACAATTACTTACATGAAGAATAATATTTATATTAAGCCTATAAAGTATTTTATTCTCTTCTATCATAATAATTAGTCTTGCTGACTCCTTTAGCTCCTTCAAAAAACAATTTATTCAAAGAACATTACTTGCGCTTGCGGGTTCGAGAGTGTTTTTCTTGCATTTTAATTCCTCTTATTGCTATCGTTTGTCTACCCTTTATTTTCTATTCGAAACTTTTAAATTTTATTTATTTTAAATTTGTCACATTTCTATTTTTTTTTTAATTTGTTATAAGTACACCCCGCCCTTAAATTATAGGTACCTATCTGTACCAAAAGGTTGTCTGGAAGAAATTGCTCTTTGGCGATAAGACCGCTTATTGTATCACATTTTGTTCATGTCTTGTTTATGTTTCTCTCTATGGTGTACATGGCGGTTTTTATCGTCACTTGACGGCTACTTAAAAAAAGAAAGTTCCCAAATTAAAGCATTACTGCTCATAGGAAAAAATAGTTGCCGAGCTACGAGAAATCTTCGGGGACACACAGCGTGTTACCACGATGAACGACTTAAACAAGATGCAATACCTGGAGCGCTGCATCAAAGAAACTCTACGACTGTATCCACCGGTGCCTTTCATCAGTCGTAGACTGTCTGAGACAGTTGTCCTAAGTAAGTTTTAGTCTTCGCTTTACATATTCCCACTCGTAAACCTGAGGCTGATAACACGCTCTTGAAACATTTCTACTCACTTATATGAGGCGCAACAAACTTATCACATTATTTTATCGTTTTAGAAGACAGTCATTGTGGTTGTAGAATTTAAATAGTTAATTAATTAAGTAGCTTAATTTTATTTTAATTGTTAATATACAGCAATTAATTATTTTTATAATTAATTTATTGCAAACCTTTCAGAAAACCCTGTCAAAACGTAATTTTTTTTTTTTTTTTTTTTAGTAATTGGTGCCAAATTATAAATAGCCAAGGGCTTCTTGAATGATATTTTTGAATTGGAATGTTTAATACAGTAGAATCCCGAATATCCGGATAATGGATTTAAAAGTTAAATATAACAGTGTTTTAATTTTTTTATATTTGTATAAAAACTAATATGCCCTACCCTCCCTTCGTTACGAAAATCAGCCACTTAGTAGCCACATTCGGAAACTAATCTTTACTTTAAACTGACAACTTTTTTCGTCAAAATATTTTTCAGTTGACAATAATCGAATGTCCGGATAATCGGAAGTCCGGATAGACGGGATTCCACTCTATAATATACTTATTACAAACTCGTAAACCTGACGCTATAATAACACGCTCTTGAAACATTATACACATTGAACTTGTCATTACATTTTGTCGATTTAGAAGACAGTTTTTTTATTTTATAATTTAAACACTAGTTATTAATTTACTCCAAAGAATTATTCTTATAATTAAATTATTGCAAAACTTACCACCATCATAATTATTGCTTTAGCAGCAATAGGGAAGATAACTAGCATCAACTTGATGTTGTATTCTAATAAATCATTTCAGGCAACTACACAATACCAGCTGAAACTTTCTGCCACATTCAAATATTTGATCTTCATCGGCGGCCAGACTTATACGAAAATCCGTTGGAATTTGATCCTGACAGATTTTTGCCTGAAAACTGTGCCAAACGTCACAACTTTGCTTATATACCATTTAGCGCAGGACCTAGGAATTGCATAGGTTTGTTCATAAATTTTCTACTTATCTAACTTAAATCTCTTCCTCATAGAAAAGTTTTAGCATCCATAGTATATTACTACCATAACAGTGAACGACTATTCAGACACTTAAATTTGTATCAACTTACTCCTGAATAATGAAATTTACCTATACCTACTTAATGTAAATTCCTGACGTGGAACGGAACGACGTGACGTGGAAATTAGGTGATAGGTATACAAATATTTAGTATGTTAATTGAATCTTCTATTACCATTATAATTTCAGGTCAAAAATTCGCGATGATGGAGATGAAGTCAGTGTTGACAGCAATCTTAAGGAATTTCCAGTTGGTCCCAGTGACCTCACCCTCGGATATAGTCATCGCATCTGATATTGTGTTAAGAAATGCTGATCCTATTTATATGAAGTTCATTGAACGCGAAAATAAATTTTAAGATTAATGCAAACCGTTGAAGTTTGAGTACATAAATAAATGAAAAAGGTTTCTGCTGAGTATCAGATTACTTAGTTATATCGTCACTAACGATTATAATTGGAAATCTGAAAGAGTTTCAAAGGCTTAAAACATTTTATTTTATAATAAAATTGTTTAACAACATCGGCATTAGAGAGCTTAATTTATTTTTTATGTAAGTACCTATGTGTTTCATTATAATTTCGTAATCCTATATCTCGTCGTTGTTTGATATTGAAGTCATTTTTCATTCAGTCTTTAAATATGTCCAAAAAATAATAATAAATAATTAACTGACTTTTTACCATAAAGAAATAACCGACTTCATCATCGACAAGCCGACATTATTCAAAACCTAATCGCCGGATGGTGCTCAAATCAACCCATCTATGTAGGTGTAAAGTTCTCGTCAATACAAATTAATCAAACGCAAACACAAGGTAACTGCTGGAAATTGTTGAGAACTTCCCTCGACTGTCTTTTGGCTCCATCATCAAATCGACTTATTTCGAACAAACGCTTTAGTCGCCTCTACAATTTTCGAAAGCTCCCTTCGATTTCTCTGCGACGCGACGCCAGATTCGGATCCTGGTGTCCTTATCATGTTAACATCCTTAGAATGTTAACTGTCCCACAAAAAAATAACATAAAAATTATATTATGTTGAATTGAGAACCTCCTTCTTTTTTGAAGTCGGTTATAATATAAAGTTCTCAATTCGTCTGAATGTTTTTTGTCTTATGTGTATCACACATAACTTCGTACTGGGTGAACCGATTTCGATAATTCTTTCGACATTCGAATGACTGCCGTGTGGTCCCATTTAATGAAACTGAGTGACATCTGACGGTAATTTTTTGAGTTATTCTCAACAATGTGAATTCAATTTAGGCTTATTTTGACGTGACAACGTCTTATAAATTGGTTTGCCGGGTGGCACTTCAAGAAACTGCGTTAGTAGCTCCGCTCACGTTATGCGCTTACAATGAGAGCGAGTGAGAGGCACGCGTCCCTT
This sequence comes from Hesperia comma, assembly GCA_905404135.1. Taxonomy (NCBI): domain Eukaryota; kingdom Metazoa; phylum Arthropoda; class Insecta; order Lepidoptera; family Hesperiidae; genus Hesperia; species Hesperia comma. The sequence goes on along the minus strand of FR990014.1, from coordinate 14,860,224 downwards.
CCACTCGGGCATGGTTAGCCCGCCTAAGAGCGAGAGAGACAGACATAAAAAGTGAAAGGCACGCGTCCCTTCCTCCTTAACATTACTTATGGTAGCTACGGCGTACACACGTTGGCGTGTTTCAGAAAATGGTACAGCGCCATCTCTGGAGAAGTAGAGTAATCTCGTTTGTTACCTCACTTAGTTGTGACTAATGGTTAATGGTCTAACGGTTAGCAGCGCTAGATGGCGGATGGTGTTACAATGTTTTAAATATAATTCTTTGTATAAATAAATGTTTTAAATTGTTACTATTATTTCATCCTTCTTCCTACTATACGAATGAATATTCACATTAAAATCTACTTTCCTAAAACCTTGGGTTGCCTGGAAGAGATCGCTATGGAGCGATAAGGCCGCCTTTTGTATTGTGTATCCTTTGTCGTATTGTTTTAAACATTTATATTTTGGTATACAAACAATAAAGTGATTAAATAAATAAATAAAATTATTTTACCACTCAAAGTCGTTGTCACGTAAAACTTTCGCCCGTATACCGACTTTACAGGCAACCAATTTTTTAACTGGGTATTCTGATTTTGATGATTCTGTTTTTGTTCGAAAGGTAGGCTTGTCGTGTGGTCCCTTATAAATTGGAGCGACATCTGGTGAGTGGTTTTTGTGTTATGTCGACTTTGAAGTCGGTTATGTTTTTGAAAAAAGATATTTATGTATATTTTATGCTGCATGACCTATGAGTAGCTGTAGCAAAAAAGGAATGAAAACTATTACAGGCTCTAATTATGGTACATTTAATTACTACTTAAGTATGTGTACAATAATAAATTATTATGGAGCTGTGAGGTGGATTTGTGTACATAGTAAGTATTAATTTAATATGCAATCAATATCTGTGGTTAATAATTACGGTGAGAAGCAAAATATAATGTAATTAAAAAAATTAAACCAACTTCAAATTGTTATAAAAAAGAAAAACAAAACAGCCAGTGAACTGGAAAGAAAAAAATTCAGAATTTCCCTATAGGTAGGTATGCCTGAAATTACTGAAGCGATTTCAATTAAACTTATACTGTTCCCTAAGTTGAAATATACCTTACTTAAATTAAACTTTGATATAACTTTTAGTTTTTGAGAATTTGTGGACAAACATACACTTCTCAAACTAACTACATACTCGAATATTATTCAATTCCAACTACAGTACATACATAACTAAATACTTATCAAACTATAAATATTGCAGGGTAAGAACTAGTTCCGCCTCGCCTTTCTTTTACGAATGACCAAAAATGCTTTGGGTTATCCAAAATAGATTTTTCTGTTTTAGCTAATTTGTAATTGTTGTAACATTCTGCTGTTAATTATTTATTAATACGAGAGTAGGTCTAGAGGATTTTTGTATTTTTATATTTGATTGTGATTTATGCTTTTCATTACCTAAATCAGATCTCATAATCAAGTCAAATGAAAACGTATTGTAATAGAAACGAATTAATGTTTCAAAAATAATATAAATTATGGTAAAATGTCTGCTTCACCTCATCAACGTGTCGCTATGTCGCCGCATCGCTTATTCCTACATAAGTCATCTCATTTTATATCAGCTAAGTAGCTAAGTAGGTACGAGTTTACTGTTTTGTAGTCTTCTTTATAAAAGTTACGTTTGACAAGAGTTATAGTGTAGGGTAAGATAACTTCTTCGTGTAAAGGCGCCTCTACACGTTGGACAACACATTGGCGAATGCTGTGGCAAAGTTGTTTGCCAAGAGATTTTGATGGCGTCCACACATTGGAAGGTCGATCACGATCAGTTTGCGTCGGTTCGGGCCAATGTGCGATTGACGATTGGCGATGACGATATTAATATTTTCTCAAAATTTATATTGTGGTTATAACGGCTGCTGCGGTTTATTTATTCTCAGCATACCGCTACTACACAAATGTGTATAAGACCTATTATTCACATTTATTACATTATACACATTATTATACATATTATACACACTATATTACCTACTCATAGTTGCCATGTCGTAGATAGGTATACCTAATTTAGAAATCGACGTGCGTGAATAAAGTGCATACGCTCAGCGTGGGCGCTCGTGGTTAACTCACTTTATTTATACCTAAATCTATTTATTCAACATTTTCGTTTGATATAAAGTGAAACTGAGCGAGTTAATGAGTATTTGTACTTGTTGAAATGGTAGCAATTTACTACATTTAAAGGTATGTATAGATTTCTCACTATAATGATCTTTTTGTGATATACAATGTTTAATACTATTTAGCTAACATCTAATTTTTGTTTTGGCTCCAAAGTGAATCGTAATTTCATACAAAACATAGATATTGTATGTGCATTAAAGCTGTAACTAATGTACTTACTGCGGTTATTCTAAGCAATAATAACAAAAATTTCGGAGGTACACTAATTATCGTGAGGTAAGTATATTTCCTGCTTATAAGCTAAGGAAAAGACATAATTTTATAGTCTTACTGCTGTTAAGCTTAATGATATTTTTAGGTTCCAGTGAAGATAGAAAAACGGGAGTAAGACCAGTTAATAGAGCATTACGTGGCGATTCAGATTATGTACTTAACTCATTTTTGAAAAAAATCGACTTGCTGCTCTTATTGTTAGCGCGGCAGAATGGACGGGTGTATTGGATCCACATGGCGCAACACATAAAGCGTACCAGCGACGTTGCAGGGACGCGGGAAGTCAACCAAAACCAGATCCAATATGCGATTCGTAGAGTTTGATATAAAACTGCATTGTTTAAGATTATTAATATTTATGAAATCCATGAAGTATCTGCTGATTTGATGAAGTCAGTTGATAACTTGATGATTGACTTATTACTTCCCAATTGATATTGCTAAGATTTATGACACCTACAATGTAAATATTACCTACGATTAATTTGTATACCTATTGATTTTTATAGGTCGTCCAAAAATGCTTCAGTATTGCCCTTTGAACAGGTGGCGGTCACGGGGTGTCCTACGTGAGCGACGAATACTAAAATCCTGAAACAGTTCATTGAATATCCATGTAAATTGTGTAATGTTCGTTTTTATGTTCATAGTCAAATTTTTAAAAGGAAATGTTATTGTGTTCTTCTTAGAGCATTTACAAAAAAAGCATGTTTTAAGAATTACTTTGCTTTTATTTTATTTTTAATTTTTAGTTATTGCTGGCTTCTTAGCCTGTCCATTTCATTTAGCGCATCATTGTAACAGGGTAGTTTTGTGAATTTTGAACAGTTTTCAATAACGAGGCCTTCTAATTATTATTTAACCCTACTTAAAGCTACGTAGGTATGCTTGAACAGAAGCGAAGAGCTTCGAGCCTTATTGTGTATAGAGTAAGCCCAACATTTCGAACATCGAATCTCACAAGGTAGGCCTCGCCCCATTCGGACACTGCCCGTGAAGTGAGATTGGCAAACTGCACCATGGCCTCTCTTTCAGACTGTGTTTCGTCTTTTCTGGCCAGGTCTCTCCAGATCCAGATCTCTTCACAACCTTTCTGCATTCCCATAAACATCGAGCATGAGCAGGGCATTGTCGTGAAGCAGGAATAGAGATGCTGAGAGAACTCACTCCCGAGGAACTCCGATATTGACTGTCATTGCTTGCGAAATGCAGCCATTGATGTATAATATATGTTACTTAGTACATAGTATCTCAATGCATGCAGCCGTCGAAAAAAATACGGCACGATCATTCGCTCAGAAAGTCTTTAACCCAGCTCATAACCAGGAAGCTTGCTCATAAGGCAAGCGTGCCCTATCGAAGGCGTTCGAGACCAGTGGCGATTCCTGGTGTTTATAATTGGGGTGGCTCCAGCTTTTGTTATATAGGGTGTAGTGTTAAGTGCGCATAACCGGAAAACCATTTCTTCAGACAGACAATCTAACAAACTTGCAGTCTTTCATTAAGGAACCTACTTTGAAATCGCAAATAATTGCTTTTTACAAAAAAAATAACCGACTTCAATCTTGATAAGTAGAGATAACTCAAAAACTACTCGCCAGATGGCGCTCAATTCAACATGTAAGTGTAAAGTTCTCGTCGCTACAAATTAATCAAGCCCAAACACTAGATAACTGCAGTAAATCGTTGAGGAGTTCCCTCGACTGTCTTTCGGCTTCATCAGATCGACTCCAGATCTTCATGAAATAGTAGCGCTTTAATGTACTTATGGTAACATGAAAAAACACACTAGTTGTCCATACAATTTTCAAAAGTTCCCCTCGATTTCCCTGAGATGCCATCATCAGATCCTGGTGTCCTTATCACCGGACCCCACTGCGGATATCTACTTTAGAATAAGAAAAGAATTATCAAAATCGGTCTATAAACGACGAAATAATCGCTGAACGTACATAAAAAAGCATATATACGGTCGAATTGAGAACCTCCTTCTTTTTTGAATTCGGTTAAAAAGAAATTTCATACAATTTGACATTTTTATTTTTGTATGAAATAGCTGATGTTTTTTCGCGATTTTAGGGTTGGTCCCATAGTGAAAGTCCATTTTCCACTATCAAACGGCAAACGATCTCGTCGTGAAAGGTCTTTCTAAAAGTTCTTGTATCACAGATTTTATTGAATCACTCATAATTTCATGTCATTTCATTATAAACTAATTACCTACTAAATAAAAAGTAAATTAAATCAATAGAAAGGTAGAAACCGTAATCACAAATCTACACTATCACGAAAAACATGCGAAAACTCGTTAGGTAATGCGCCATTCCCAGCGCCAGACCCGCGTTTCAAACTCAGTGATACCACAGTATAATTTTACTATGGTGATACTAAGCGATCAAAGAGGCGCGGGCGGCCGCGGGCCAACGACTTTGTATGGACTATGCATGCGCTAGCAGAAGCGCATGCCTCGGCCGCGCTCGGCGCCGACCGAACGCGAAGACAATGGGCGTTTTTCCATTAGCCGGCCCGGCACCGGCCCCGGCGCCGGCACGGCACCGGCGCCGGGTCTTCGTTTTTCCACTGCGCCGGTGTCGATGCCGGCTTATGGCCGGTGAGTGGTACAGTACTGACACGGACTTCAGCACGACAACACGCAAAGTACAACGCGTAGATAAATATAACAATGGTATCTTCAAGCCGTCGACTATATTTGTTATATCTTTTATATATTTAAATAATTTTCATGTAAATAAGGAATGAGCTAGTAAGAAGATTTACTATGTTGTTATTGAATTATAATATTTCATTCTTCGCAATCAATATCAAATGAGCTCATACTAACATCGCTACAAGCACTTTGTGACTCTTCGTCACTAGTATCTCCGACTTCTATGATAAAATCTAAAGCTAGGTACCTGTAATATTTCCTGTATTATTACTAAGAGGCGATATTATCTTCCAAATATTTATTAATATAATGACAACGTCAGTTCTTACATACTTCCTCATCGGATGGCCGTTCTTCTAAGTGGCCATACCACATACATCACACCCTCATACTAAATTCCTAATAATACCTACAACAATTAAAAATTTACAACAGGGGTAACAGAGTGGGGATTCGTATGAGTTGGGTCATTCTGCAGCGTTGAGAATTGCTCGCTATCTATCTCTCCTCCCCCAAATCCCTGGCAGGTGACCGCTCCGGCTCGCCTGCCCTCGATGTTCCCGCACTCGGCTCCGATTTTTAGGCATGTCAGCCAGTGCTGCGCATACAACACACGCTCGGCACTGCCCTTCTACTCTCTTTTGACAACCAGCCGGCGACGGCGCCGGCGGGACTCAATGCCGGGCCGGCGCCGGCGCCGGTAAGTGGAAAAGCGAGCCATACATTTTCATACAGTTTTGCTTCTCCGGCACCGGCTCGGCGCCGGCACCGGCGCTAATGGAAAAACGCCCAATCGCCGCGAGTCGCGTTCGTGATAGAAGACCGCAGCGCTCGTAAAATGTAATTATTGTACTTAGGTCTAAATAATTAGGTTGTAAATATATGATTTTTTACATTTTATTTAATGCTTAAAAATTATGGTATGGCGGCGCCAAACGCGCCAACTTAGAGAAATCGCCACTGTTCGAGACATATCAAACCCCAGTAATAAAATATATTTTTAAGTAGATATAAATAGTATAAAAATAATAAAGATTAATATTTGTTAAAGCAAACTTTTCCAGGTCGCACCAGACTTTGATAACAGCGGATTAGTAGTGATAATAATGTATTCTGTCACATGGTGCACTTGTAATCTCGTATTTTTGGCGATATTGGTATTTCCGAGTAAGCCTGCATAGATATTATTAATTGAATTTAAAAAAAAATTAAAGTTTTCGATATACCTAATACATCATTAGATATGATAATTAAAATGCTATTAAAAATTTGCAATATAATCAGGGAAAAAATAACTAAATACAATAATAATATAGCGTAGAATGTAGATGAACTCTTCATTGCTTGCACACCACAGAACATTTCAAATTCATTACTATTAAATCATCTCAATCCATTCTCAGAATGAAAAGGTTTAAGGCTGTAGTCCACCACGCTGGCAAGTGCGGATTGGCGGACTTCACTTCAGGTTTCCCCACGATGATTTCCTTCACCGTTTGTAGCAAGTTACATTTAAATGCTTAAAATATTATCAATAAATACCCCTTTCGGACCGTTGGTTCCACACCTAGGTACATTAAACAAGTCATTCGTTTGAAAAGCAAACTCGGAACAACCGTGAATCTACACTTGGGTTCTCTAATTGTACAAGTGAGCAGCGAGCAGCTCTACGGAGTATTTTCTCGCTCAAGAAAGAGACAATTAAGAAATATGACATTCCGTGTAAACAAAACAGATGCCCATGCGAGCGAGTACCTACTTGCTTACTCGAACTTTTCTCGCCATAAATGACTCTGAGTTTGATGTTCCAAGGGTGGTATCGTGATAAGGAAACCAGGATCTGATGATGGCATCTCAGAAAAATCGAAGGAAACTTTCGAAAATTGTAGGATAGGCCAATGCGTTTATTAATGTTTTCATTATGTATTTTAAAGCATAAGAATTTAATGCCCTGATAATGAAGCCGAAAGATAGTCGAGTGAACTCTTCAACAATTTACAAAAGTTACCTTGTGTTTGGATTTGATTAATTTGTGTTGACGAGAACTTTCCACCTAGATGGGTTGAATTTAGCGACATCTGGCGAGTGTTTTTTGAGTTATCTGTGCTTGTCCATGTTGCAGTTGGTTATTTTTTTTAAAGAATGATGATGGCAATATTATATACGCTGAATCGGTGCGACCAATCATAATAACTAGGTACTTACTTCATGATTCATAGATTTAAAAATATGCAAACAATTACGTACCTATATAGATTTTATATGGTATGAAGTAAATTATGAAACCATTTATAAAATGCGTAGGTATTTACTAATTGGTACCTACTTATTACTAGTTATTTAAATATGCACATAATTTTACCCCTTTGATTTTTGCTTTTTTATAACTTGAAGGTTTAAGAATTACTTTAAGTAACTTTTTACAAAAAAACGACGTCAACATCGACAAGTAGAGATAACTCAAAAAGTGCCGTCGGGCTCTAATTTTGTATGTCACCAGCTCACCAGACGATAAGCAGAAGCTTTAGAATAAGTAAAAATCGGAAAACCCAGTCAAAAATTATGAGGTTTAAACACGCATAAAATAAAAAAAAATCTGTTGAATTTATAACCTCCTCCTTTTTTTGAAGACAGTTAAAATAGACGGGCCATCCTCGGCATTTTTAAAGCCGTTCTTGAAGAACCTCAGGCTCAGGAGCAACCTCATCGTCTTAGCTCCTCTTCTAGATATTTTTAATATCATAAAATTATAGCGAGTTCAAACATAGTCGTCATAATCACAATCCGTTAGGGCTTATTTACATCAAGGAATATTATCTGCAAGTTATACGCAATTACCGCGAAGCAATCCGCCCGGCTTTGTGGAAGAACAAAAATTGGTTTTTGCATCACGATAATAATAAATGCCCCTGCTCACACATCGTTACTTGTGCGTGATTTTTAGCCAAAAAAAGACGTGTGGCACTCGGAGACTGCCGCGGTAAAGCTATTGCATAGCATTTTTTATCAACTTATGCAATTACAATTATATATTTATTTTATTTATTATATCACAAATCAATTCTTATATAGTGCTGTTATTAATATTCGTCTTGATTCCTCATAACATCAATAATCCATTTGATTATATACACCCGCGCGTCGTTATGTTTCAACCACACAGTTATAAAAAAATTGGTTGTCTGTAAAGTCGGTTTACTGACGATAGTTGAACGTGACAACGTCTTAAGAAAATACTGATGGAATGGTAGCATAATCACTAATAGTCATCCTAAACTATCTTTGAATACTTAGTTATAATTTATTTACTGTTATATTGCAGTTAAAAACCTTTATTAAATATTTTACCAAAAAGACTAGTCGTTGCATACCGTATAACGAAACATTAATCTTTAGCTAGCTAGTCTGTGCATATTATGTCATGTCAATGTGCTACAAACAAGTCAAAAGAAACCTGGCTGGTTATAAATAATTTCGATAAAAAGCAAAACTATAGAGACGTCAGAGTTACATTGACAAAGACCGATTGTGCTTCTTTGTCGCTCGTTCCGCGTTCTCGCTTGCACACGGTAACGACGCATGACGTCAGTGTGCTTAGTACGAGTTGCATCGAAAAGTTCACCTACACGTCATCCGTCAAAACGTGAGTGACGGTGACTATCGAAAAGTTGCGAGTACGAGTGTCAAACGTTATAACCAATTCGATCGCGTATCAGCACGTTTATTCACACGTTCATTCGCAGAAACCATTTATTGTTATGTTGGCAACAAAACGTCGTGACAGAATCCTACCAAATAAAGAAGGTTATTCCTTTTTTACTAAAGTATTAATGAAAAGTTACTATTCAAACTGTAATGCTTATATCGCCATTTTTAATACATAAACGTTTGTTATAATAATGCCATAGAGAAAAGCTAATGTTTTAATTTTAATAGGAACATAGATAAATGTGATTAGTGAATAAAAATTTCATTAAATAAAATAAGGAGCCCGGCTTCATTTGTTTGCCGCGCCGGTGCAATTCTTTGCACAAAAATTAAAAAACTCTTAAGATGACTATTTATTTCTTTAACTAAGGCGATAGCGCTAGATTATAATCCCGCTCATCTTGAGCAGCAGCCATAAACAATTTCTAAGGAAAAAGATTGAAACATTTCTGTCCAAATACAATGCAATACTTACTTTATTAATAATAATAAATACATCTTATGTATGTACAGTTTTAAATAGTGAGGCTAGCAACTGGTAGGATAAAAGAAGAATAAGTTTTTGTACCTATTAAACTGTCTGAAAAAATGGTGATTTTGTTCTATGTCGTTTATATTACATTGTGTAAAACGGAATAATAAAACCACGTAATTTGTAATATGTACATTATTGTCTTTGTTTTAAGTATTTCTTGATTAGATGTTTTTGTAGGTTAGAAAATGTAAATATTCATTTTATCCCACATTTCACTTGTTTTTGGCTGAGTGTAAATACACCAACGCCATATCCAAAAAAAATATATTGTCTATCATAAAAAGTATTCACCGGAACACGAACAACACAAATACCACTTTTCTATAATTTCATTCACTTTGAGATTTGTGGCCGTAATTATGCTCCCAGCAAATACAAATATCCAGACAGAATTTTCAACAAACAAAACAAAAGTGTAATTAAAATAATAGACCATCTTTTTTATGATTTCACTAGTAAATTACACGTGAAAACTTTTCGATAACACGTTCCCTGTTATCGAAAATCGTCAAATATGCCACTTGTACCTACTCGCGCAATGTTCGAGAAACCATACGTAAACGTGACGTTTACCACTGACAGTTGACTTTACTTTCGTAAACGTGATCGCGTAAACTCGTACTCGCTATTTTGATTCCTTCACGTTTCCGCTAGATGTCTCTGCTTCGATCCCATACAAATTTTAGTTTACGTAGTGAGCACGTTATGTCAAATAAAACTCGTACTAAGCACACAGATAACGGCACATAAACGTCATGTTTTTCGTGCGTGCAGCCGATATCGAATTATAAAACGTAACGTTGTCACGTCAAAAAACCTTACTATAAGCTATGTTATAAGGTTATACCTACCTTTAGCGAGCTGCGGTGTTGCCAGGCTGGCAATGCCAGCTCGCTTACTCGCTCTACCACCGACCGATTCGAGTGACAAGTCATGTTTGTTTTACGCGCGCAAATATCAAAGCTGTTAATCTAATATCTTTAAACGAGCAATTCTTGTATATTTATTTATTTATTTTCACGATCTCGGAAACGGCTGCAAAGATTTTCATGAAAGTTACAGATTAGGGGGTTTTCGGCTCAAGGAATCGATTTATCAAGGTCCCAGGTTCGAGAAAAGCTCGGTTCCCGAGATAAAGAGATTTTAAAAACATCATACTGACGCCATATATGAAACATTAGGATAACTTCTTTGAGGTACTGTTTGTAAACATCATACTGACGCCATCTATGAAACATTAGGATAACTTCTATGATGTACTGTTTGTAACGTGTTGAAATTTCAGTAGTATGAAACTAGATGGCGCTGTAATCTCTATGTGGGCAAATGGATATTTATCGTATCGATATTTTTCAAATGTATCGATATATATCACCCAAGAAATATCGATATTTTTTAATGTATCATTTCGATTTGGGAAAGTTGTAGGTCTCGTCAAGACCTACATTTCCAATGACAGCTGTCAAACTTCGAACCGAGATATCCCGGCAACGGCTGCTCCTGGAGCACTGGTGTCTTTGGGAAAGTTGTAGGTCTCGTCAAGATCTACATTTCCAATGACAGCTGTCAAACTTCGAACCGAGATATCCCGGCAACGGCTGCTCCTGGAGCACTGGTGTCTTTGGGAAAGTTGTAGGTCTCGTCAAGACCTACATTTCCAATGACAGCTGTCAAACTTCGAACCGAGATATCCCGGCAACGGCTGCTCCTGGAGCACTGGTGTCTTTGGGAAAGTTGTAGGTCTCGTCAAGACCTACATTTCCAATGACAGCTGTCAAACTTCGAACCGAGATATCCCGGCAACGGCTGCTCCTGGAGCACTGGTGTCTTTGGGAAAGTTGTAGGTCTGGTTGAGACCTACATTTCCAATGACAGCTGTCAAACTTCGAACCGAGATATCCCGGCAACGGCTGCTTCTGGAGCACTGGTGTCTTTGGGAAAGTTGTAGGTCTGGTTGAGATCTACATTTCGGATGACAGCTGTCAAACTTCGAACCGAGATATCCCGGCAACGGCTGCTCCTGGAGCACTGGTGTCTTTGGGAAAGTTGTAGGTCTCGTCAAGACCTACATTTCCAATGACAGCTGTCAAACTTCGAACCGAGATATCCCGGCAACGGCTGCTCCTGGAGCACTGGTGTCTTTGGGAAAGTTGTAGGTCTCGTCAAGACCTACATTTCCAATGACAGCTGTCAAACTTCGAACGGAGATATCCCGGCAACGGCTGCTCCTGGAGCACTGGTGTCTTTGGGAAAGTTGTAGGTCTGGTTGAGACCTACATTTCGGATGACAGCTGTCAAAACTATTAACGTTGAATATTTATTATTAATGATGCCAAAGAAGTATAACTTCTTACGTGCGTACATAAGTACACGCAATTCTTTTTAAACTCATATTATGTCGGAAAGATCGAAGAACATTATTCATATTTTATCAGTATGCGATTCATACTAAATATAATTTTCAACCGAGCAAAGCTCGGTCAACCAGGTACTGGTTAATAATTTGAGAATCAAGCTTTTTTAGTTTTTGTGCACAGCGCATTTAGTTTTTGTATTTTGGTCTCGATCTAATTGATTAATATATACATATATGTGTATGTAGGGCGCAATGATGCTTGTAGATTAGTAGTGCGAGCGAAGACTCGATTTCAGCGCGCCCGCCCCGAACCCGATCCTCGCGCGCGCCCTAGGTTGCAGCTTGCAGCCTAATTAGCCTAAGAGTTAATCAGGCCCTGAATGTACGTATATTATGAGCACTTGTAATAATTAATTTAAAGTACTTTTCTATCTATCAACCTTTAAATATTACCTACGTGCCCTTAAGAATGAGATTTTGTTACAAATTAATCAGAAGCAGAAATAAAAATGAAAATCTTTATAAACATTTATTTGCATGCACAAAAGAATGTACAACAATAATTTGTTTTTAGGCATTATTTTGTGCATACCCTCTTGAAGCAATTTTTCATCTTTTTTTCCTATACTTCGTTCGATATGAAATTAGTTCTAATGGCAACGCCCACAAATGATAGCTTCCGCTTTTGTGATTAAGATTAAGGTCCACTGGTCCGATTCAGCAGCATACTAATGCTATAATTATAATATATGATACTCTATGGTGTATATTTCCGGAACGATGACTGAAATAAATCTCCTCGTACCTACTTCAGTAGATAGGTAAACAAAATAACTTCAGTCGTTCGGTTCGAATATAAAGTGTAGATGTGAACGAAGTATGAGAATTAAGATTACATTTGAAAAACAATATACCTAATACCTTTATCCGTGTGTTCGGATTTTACAGTTTAAAATTTTATTCAATCATAATAATTTATGGCTCTAAATTCGCATCGAATTCATTCAGAGGTAAGTTAATTCTGTGAACACTGAACATAAACTTGGACCGATTAGTGAATTGTGTTGAAGTTGACGAAACTGAATCCGAAATTATCAGAAACGTTAGGTAGTTTATATACCTAGTAGTTAAATTCTCTAAATTTTTAGTCGGCAAAGTATCAAAACTAGACTTTTACCTTTTGGTTTTTATTTTAGTAAGTAATCACAGCGTTAACTCAAATGTTTTGGTTAAGTTTAGCAAAATCCTCATTGAGGATTGCGTAACCAACGAGTAAAGGAAAATTCAGTTAACCCATATAATATATCGAACAACAGGATCCAATGTGGTCTCCTAACCTATAACTTGCATAAAATGGGCAATACTTAAATACCAAACAAATTGTACGTGGTTCGCGACACAATGTCACTACGTAGTTATGAATTCTCTAAATATAGGCCGCATCATTCCCATCAGCTCTTGGCAATTGGGAATCGCGTATTTATAAACGATAGGCCGAAGAAATGGCTCAGTGCATAGTGCGCGCGCGTGGTACCAGGGGCGCACGATTTTACTGGACCCGTTCGCAGTCCACGTTTCCTCGGGTTAGGAATCTCGGGACCCGGCTCACTAGTTCGGTTATGCGTTATTTATCCAGCGGTAAGAGCTGTGGATTTGAAGAATTCATTATGGAATGCGATAATGATTTTGAGGTAAACTAGTGTTCTCTCACGGTTTTACTAATAAAAGGCTGACTCCGACTCCGGTTCCGATACAATTACCTCCGTTACATCCCTGGATTGTAGGTATACATATTTTTTATCATTAATGTCATTACTATTGAAAACATGTAGTAAAGAACTTAAATTATAATTTTACAATAAGACAAAGATGCAAATAATCATCACTAAGAAACCTGGCTTCAATTGCAATATACACGCATTGCATTCAAAAAAATAAACACTTAAGTGACGTTTAATACACAAACTTATCGATTTTAGATAGGCGTCTAGTAGTTTGTAGCTATCGCATCTAAAAGCGATAATCGTAGTCACTCGATTACCCGTTTGTTGTTTTGGCATTGAATTAAAGTGTTGGTAGATACATGCCTAGACAGAACCACATATACGTCATCATATTATGTACATTGTAACGCATCCATCAGCCAATATCACTGTCTAGGTCAAGAGGACTACGTATTTCTTGTCAATAAAGTAAATGTAGCTACCACATCCATCATTATCTCGTGACTCGTGGGTATCCCTGGTCAGAATTTTGTTTGAGTTACCGCCTTTGACGGCCTTTGTTATCAAAAATCTGCGATAATCAATGTTTTTATCATTATCATCATTGTCGTAATAAAAACCCAAAGTTACCGAGTTAAAAGTTAAAATGTTGAATATACAGTACCTATGTAATAAGCATAAGTTCACCAATCAAAAAATATACAAATGTAAAGTAAATAGGTAAGTAGTTCACACACCCTTAAAGAATATAGGAAAATTAATTACTATACCTACTTACTCTCTTAACTCTCTTTCGTAGCGAATGATAAATTATTAATTCGTAGATACTGAGGATGAACAACTTCAGGTTATGGTGGACAATAAACTCTCCTAATATTATAAATGCGAAAGTTTGTAGGGATGTATGTGAGTGAGTGTGTGTGTGGGTTTGTTGCTCTTTCACGCAAAAACTACTGAACGGATTTTCATGAAACTTTGCAGTAATATAGCTTAGACATCGGAATAACATAGTTTGTTAAAATTTATAGAGACTTTTGAAGGGTCTGGTTCCCCGAAGCGAAGCGAGGGCTGATTTACTAGTTTCTCATATTTTTGCATCGTTTTAAACAATATATAGTCGACTTATTCATTTCTTTTTTTATAAAATTAATTCAATAAACGACGACATATTATAAAGTTTATATAAAAAACGCGACCCAATTCAAAGACCTGAAATCGCGTATGCTTTTAGACTCATAAAATTTTGTAAGTAGGAAATTATTTAAATTTATTATTATTTGAAGATCACAAAAGTAGGCCGCCCACAAGTAGGTAGGATATTCTTAAAAAATATTATGCATATATATCCATAAAATATTATGTAGTATATTTTTAAACAATTTGAAACTCAGTTTTAATCCTGATGGTAAATAGTATCTCCTAAATATGTACGTACCTACTTATTTGTGTTGGTCAAGGGAAAAATTAATAGTTTAAAAACTAAAAAACGCTTTTAGAGTAAAATTCTAAGTGAATTATTAATTTACATGTGCTGTTCCAATTCTGGAGTTAGGCTTGGCGTAGTAGGTACCTATCCGGCTATGCTTGTCATAAAATTGTGTTGTTATAATTATATAAATGTGTTATTAAGTACTTATTGATTAAATTCCTTAGCAACATGCTTTTTTTTCTTGTCAGCTCTTGGTTGTGGTAGCGTTGGTAACGCCCCTGTCTGCAGCAAAGTTTCTTTTATTCGTAGAATAGGTATCAACAGACTCTTAACAATACATTAAAGTTCGGAGGGGAACGTAGATACACGAGCAAAATGATATCGAGATGACTAATAACCGGAAATTATACGCCAAGGCATTCTCTTATCAAATTATCATGATTATACGGGTTATTCCGGTTTGATACTTGAAAATAGTTGCATCACAATAGATATCCAGGGTCAAACGTGTATTATAACATACTTAATAATGATGTAAGGAGGTATTGCAATTTGATTCCTTTTTTGGTTCTTAGTAGCATTATGCAAATTTTTTTTTTATTGAATTAAGGTAGCAAACGAGCATGCAGCACCACCCTTCCGCTGCCGCCCATGGCAATTGTGACCGACTTAGAACAAGACCCAATTTAGGGACTAGGGTGGTTAGTCCAATTAGTAGATGGTGTTAGAATGTTAGTTGGTTAGTTTGTTAATAAGTGTGAGGACAGGGACTGTTAGTGATAGTTAGTCCTGTTAGTTAATATTAGTATTGTCCAGTTAGTAATGATTAGTGTGAGTCTTGTTCCAATTCGGTCACAGATGCGTTGCTACCCCTGAGGTCTGAGATGGTCGCCTCTAAAAAAGTGAACCGGCTCCACACCTTCCTATCCGGAACACAATTGCTCTTAAAAACAATTATTATGACGGTAGGAATGGCTGAGTACCTTGGCGGGCGGTGGCACTACCCCGGGCTTTTTTTTTAATAAGTAGGTACACAGTTTAAAGGCCTGATACGTTATTTCTACGTTATGTGGACTAAAGTGTCTTGGACAAAACCTGCATAGCGACATCTTGTTCTCATAAACTTAGGTATAAACAATCAACGTAAAAGTTGAAAATAGGGAAGGTTGAACAAATCAAAGCAAACTTTAATTAATCTATTACCCTTAGACAGAATTACCAGCCGTGCAGAGCAGCTTTAGAACTTCACACATTATATTATAATATGTTATATCTCTTAATTATAAAAGTAAACCAAATAAACAGCCAAAATAAACATAAGACCCGCCCACGTTCTCAAATTATCACCTACGACGTAGCGATTTCATATGAAAATTTAATTTTCCCGTAAAGGATACGTCATAGTGAAGGCAAATAGTTGCGTATCGATAAGGCGACAGTATCGTTGAGGCTCGAGGGGCAGTAAGTTGGCGCCTGCGCGTGGCAGGCGAGACCGAGCTACGAGCTACGAAGCGCGTTCGAGTATCGTCTTCGTTCCCCGCTCGCCGATATGAGCAGCCGGCAGCTTCGGCGACTCGCTGCCGTGGGCAGACCCGTGTTTCAGCTCCCGGCATGCTACCGACAGTACAGTCAAGTGAGACCCGTATATGTTATAGACGTGAGTGTCCTTTCTAGGTGTTCTTTTCGTTACACTAACACACAATTTGAGACTAAGTCGGGCGTTTCACGGTAAATGTTTCGCGGTGATAAGGGTTTACTACGGACTGTTTGATCGGGTGTCTCGTTAGGATCTGTCGGTGTTCATAAATTATCGTGAGTTTTGTTTTTCATAGCGCTATTTTTGTTTCAGAAATGGCGCAACTCCGCACCGAATTTCTATGCTTTTCAGTCGATAGACATGAGGTAAGCTTAAGCATTATGCTTAAACAGACTCATTAACACAATTGACATCCAAAATCAGTGCATATAGTGAAGTCGTCCATTGAAAATAAATTGAACACGATCGACTCCTATTGATCTATTAACTGGGAACATTGAAATTGTCACTCACCCGTAGGCGCCGCGCCGCCGCGCCGCGTCAGTAACGGGCTATCAATTCACCCTTGACATTTGAAAATGCACTTCCCACAATTGTAATATAGGTTCCGACACATATTCCTAGTACAATATTCAAGTATGGAAGATTGGAAGCGGTCCAGTTATGTAAACATTTCAATTCCTTCGATGAATATAAATTGCAATGAAATTCAATGATAAATCTTGCTGGGTCAAGTTTCGCTATAATGATGTCTGTTTTTAACATTTTGCTATTAAATGAAGCTAGATGATCATGTTACGCATCTAATACTAAATTGTGTGTTCACGTTTCATGGTGCAGGCACTACTCATTCGTGCACAACCTCGATCCGATATTGTGAGTACAGGAGTCCTTAACAGCATGTTTCGTGTACATAGCATTGTTTGTTGTAAATAATTAGTTACGTGAAATATAAGAAATCTAGCATTGGTAGCTTTTCACTGCGCCTTTTTCATTTTTCCGGCATTCTTTCGTAGATTTTTTCAGGTAAAAACGTAGGTATTTAAGAATAATTAGATTTAAGTAAATATTATGCATTATCCACATGCTATTAAGTAGCTAATTACATAGAAAATCTATGCCAGAGATTTTGAAACTCAATTATTGCAACTATTTCTATTTTCATTTAGTAGAAATTTTCTTTCGTAGAGGTCTTTTCGACAGGGTCGCGATTGTTTATTTTTATCATTTAAGTAACACTTCACTCCATCAAAGTCACCCATGTGATAATATTATGGACGTATTTAGGCTTTGCCCCAAGGAAGATTTCTAGTTAGTAGATTATCTTACGAACATTCATTAGAAGGTTACCAACCTAATTATTTCCGAAATATATTTATGCCTGCAATACCATAAAAATAACAATCAGAACAACAACAAATTTAAACAAGTCGTAGTTGATAGAATAGCACATTTCTAAAATTTTAAATGATTCCTAGCGCTCATGGTATCTTGACGCGTCGCCAAAAATTCGCGTCAGGTGACTGGGCAGCTCGTGTGACCATATAGCTACATACGTCGCAGACACACCCGTCGCACGTCAGCTATGCCGTACAAACAATTGGTATTTTTAGAATCTTGACGCCTCCTTAACGCAGCTACGAAGTTGTTTGTGCCTCCCAATAAATCCTCTTGTCACGTTTCTTCAGTGAAATTACATGTTGTTGTATTTAGCATATCATTGCTACTAAATTATATCAATAGCCAGTCCTAATGCATGATAATAATTGTGTACCTACTGATGCACTTATTTACTTGCTACGTAGGTATAACAATTGCAATACGTTTAAATTCAATAAACTTTCAGAGTCCGTGAAGGGTCACACAAAAATGCGGATGATGTCTTGTTCGATATGTTCAAAAATGAAGAAACTGGACTTCTCCCTGTTGGAAAATTTTTGGCTGTAAGTATAAATAAGCATCACCAAATATTGTTTTTTTATGAAAATTCATAAATTATTATTATTCATTACTTCCTATAGCCTGAAGTTTAAGACGTAACGTTTTATTTCAATCAATAAAGGGTTACAAGAAACTCCTAGTTTTAGATATTTTTAGATATTTTATCAACCTTAATTGCACAGTGCAGTGTGACTTTTATCAGGACGAAATCAATATACAATAAATTCATTATAATGATTTCAGGCCCTGAGAACAACAGGAATTAAGAAAAATGACTCCCGCGTAAAAGAAGTCATGCAAAATTTGTACAAGGTTCACAAGGAATCAAACTTTGAAGGGGGTTCTCCAGAAACACTCAAATTAGATAGGAAGACGTTCAAAGAAGTAATATCTCCGAATATAGTTCTCATAACAAGAGCCTTTCGAAGTCAATTTGTTATTCCTGATTTTCAAGATTTCATTAAAGACATAGAAGAGATGTACTGGTCCGCTAAAAGTAATACCGATGGAAAAGTTGCTAGCTACATTCCTCAACTGGCAAGGGCGAGTTCTGAGAATTGGGGCATCAGCGTTTGCACAATTGATGGTCAAAGATTTTCAATAGGTATGTACATACATTTAGCAATACCACTAACTTTATTTTATAAACATTAAAAATTTATTTTAAGCCAAAAATGTTATAAATGCTATGATTCATTTTCAGGTGACGTAAACGTTCCATTCACTTTGCAATCTTGCAGCAAACCACTGACTTATGCTATGGCTCTCGAGACTTTAGGCCCAGATGTAGTACACAAGTATGTTGGCACAGAGCCGAGTGGACGCAATTTCAATGAACTTGTCTTGGACTACAATAGTATGTACACTTTAATTCAATGATTCAGAACAATACAAACATAATTTTTTTAAGATTTTATCGTCAAAAATTTTGACTTTATCAAATAACGTGTTTTTATTTACAGTGAAACCTCACAATCCTATGATCAATGCAGGAGCAATTTTAGTTTGCTCATTGTTGAAAACTTTAGACAAACCAGAAATGACGCTCGCAGAAAAATTCGACTATGTTATGTCATTCTTCAGCCGGCTCGCTGGAAATGAAGTTTTGGGTTTCAATAACGCTGTATTTTTATCGGAGCGCGAGGCTGCAGACCGAAACTACGCTTTGGGCTTTTACATGCGTGAACACAAATGCTACCCAGAGAAAACGAATCTTCGCGAGTGCATGGATTTCTATTTTCAGGTACATGCAGGGACGAGGTACTAATGTTTTTCTGCATCTAGATCACTGTCCAACTGAAATTAAATTTCAAACATTTTTCCTGTTCTGTTTCAGTGTTGCTCAATGGAGGCCAATTGTGACATAATGTCCATAATGGCTGCTACGCTAGCAAATGGTGGTATCTGTCCCATTACTGATGAAAAAGTATTGAGACCTGATTCAGTGCGCAATGTACTATCTTTGATGCACAGCTGTGGAATGTACGATTATTCTGGCCAGTTTGCGTTCAAAGTTGGCCTTCCAGCAAAATCTGGAGTTTCTGGAGCTATGCTGATTGTTGTACCAAATGTGATGGGAATTTGTACTTGGTCTCCACCATTAGATCCTCTCGGCAACAGTTGCAGGGGACTCCAATTTTGCGATGTGAGTTAATAGTTTTTAATGAATATTTTTTATGTAACTTATCAAATAGAGATGAAGATCTACATGAGTATTTACTTACTTAAATTTGCAGGAATTAATACAGAGATTCAACTTCCACAAATATGACAATATTCGATACGCAAGTCACAAGAAAGATCCTCGTAGATACAAATTTGAGTCTACTGGGCTCAGCATAGTCAATCTTCTGTTTTCCGCTGCAAGTGGAGATATCAGTGCATTGAGAAGGTAAGTAATGGTTTTGAATAACATTCTTTAATAATTATAATTCTAATAGTTAATTCGTATTGGTGTGCCTGAAATACTTTAATATTCATCAGCGACTCGCCAGAAACTGTTTGCGAGCGATCTGATCCATCTCTACTTCCTGTGCCGACGAAACCTCCGACTTCAGAATAATAAAAAATAACAAGTAAAGCTAAGATAACTTAATCGATTGCTTGGCATTCGATCATTTACTAGAACTCATAATATCTGTAACATTTACAAAAATATCTTAGCACTGAATTCTTGAATTCTTTTTAATTTACAGCTGAGGTCACTGAAGAAATTTTTGTTTTTGTTCACGTTCACTAATTTCTCAAATTTATTTATCATAAAGATATAAATATCTAATATTATACAGAGTTTACAATATTTGCCACATGTTACGACAATCGGCCAGGCTGAACATTTATTTACATAGGCATCTCAATCATTCGCCAAAATTTTTACAGTTTGTTTAGCTTTAGCACATTAATCATAATTATTTTCAGCAATTGCACATGACATTATCTATTGCATAACATAACTTCTTTGTTATCGTCAAGCGCAGATGTTTTTTCTTTGGCTGTAGAAGACGTCTATTTGAAGTAGTGCCTTTTATAAATGTGACTGTGCTTATTTCTTTCGACAATAATGTACCTACTTACTCACGCAATAATTTGTGAATATTTGTGAATTTCAGACACCACTTGTCTGGTATGGACATGACACTGTCGGACTACGACGGCCGTACTGCTTTACATTTGGCAGCTGCTGAAGGACACCTCTCATGTGTAGACTTCCTACTTGCTCAATGTTCAGTTCCACATGATCCCCGTGATCGCTGGGGCAGTCGCCCTCTGAATGAAGCCGAAACCTTTGGTCATACGGCTGTAGTCAATTATTTAAAAGAGTGGGAACAGTCACACCCTGTTTCTGAAAAGGATAAAGCAACCGATCCAATCGGATCGGCAGTAGACGAAATACTCGATGTCAAATCAGAAGGAAAGGAGACTGATAAAGATTCTAGTGCACAAGAAATCGTTTCTCGTAATGGTGATAAAGTACAATAATTTTTCTAAGTAGAAAAAAAATAGATATATTCAGTTACCTATTTAATAAATTTTCTGCATTTCTCATGAGGAAATAAACCGACTTATATTTATTTATATCGACGCAATGGCGTCCTTGTATGCATTGCCGTTACCATTGCATAAAAGTAAAATAACAATAATATGTAATGAATGTGAGGTAAAGGTAATATATTTTCCGTTGTGAAATTACTTGATGTTATTTGTTTATACTTTATAGGTACCTACCTACTTACCACTAAAGTAGGTACCTAGTCGTTATTTATTTTTTGCAAAAGCTGCCTCATTTAAATACCAAACATGGTAGATATCGTTATTTATAAAGTGTAATAGGAGGTAATAGCGTATTTAAGGAATTTATTGTTTAACACAATCCATATAAAATAAGAATCTCCTTATTATAAATATAATTATTTAGGGGAAGACGGGTGAATGGCGTTCACTTAAGGAAAACATGGTGTGTTTTTTAAATTGTTTATTATAAGTGGAAATTAAGAAAAATAACGAAGTCTTTAACTATCTAGTAATCAACTTTTTAACAACAAAACCATGCATCTTTCACCTACTAGGAGTAGGAAGGCATTTAAAAAAAAACAGGTTTGAGCGGCATTACCCCTGACTATGGGTAATGCCGCTCAGAGTTCCATCAAACATAGTTGTTGGAACATAACAAGTAAAATACATATTATTAAAAAAATATTAATAAGATCAATCCTATACAATCAAATTAAAGTACTCGTATATAATCTCAAATTAGCATCAATTATCCCTATTGCTACATAAGATTAGCCTTTGTCAAGTAAAAAAAAAAATAGTAAAGTCCGCATTGTCAAATCAACTTCAAATAGTATGATATAATATAGAATAATAATTGTTATTAAGATATGGCAACTTAGAAATAATCATATATTATTTTTGATCACATAAATCACAGATGTATCCATTTGGCGAATCACATCTTGAATATGAGCCTACAGTCCACAGATGGTGCCCATTATTTTTTCGAATTTCAGTTTCTTGGTGGGTGAAAACGGGTTTGCGACTAAGTCTCCAGTTGTTTGCTCATGTTTGGATTTTTTGATCGATCTCTCAAAGTAGTAAATGGCATATTGTGTAGTTTTGCGGCTTTTCTTTTACACAAACATCCTTTATCGCAATCTTAGCAGATTGAAGGTTTTCTTCGGTCCATGCTGCTTCAGCGGTTTTTCTTTGACGATGTCTTGGCATATCTCCAACAATTAAGGAGTGAGTCACCAAGTAGTCATAGAGGTCAGGTGAGCGGTATTACCCCAAACAATCGTTTTGTAATTGATTTGAAATTTATAAAAAATCATACACAATTGTTGAAAATTTATTGCACTATCAAAATTAGATAAGTTTTAGTATTAGAAAGCACAATTTATAATGAAATAAGTATTAAACTTTTGGTCTAACAGACAAAAAACTTGAACCAAAAATTAGATCAGCGCAGTCGAAAACGAAGAAATGCACTTCCTGTTCACAGTACGCGAGCTGTCTCTCTGTTTGCAATGTTGACTGTTAGACGCCCTCTCCCCTCGCACTTCCCGCGAAGTGGCATGTTTCTACATTCCATTTTGACAGAGTTACAGGGGTGAGCGCCATTACCCAATGAGCGTCATTAACCCTGCTTACCCTACCTATAATGCACTTACTTACCTCGTAGGTACTTATTTATTTTCTAACTCGTGTAGTTTTTATTTTATTTTTTAATGCTAATTACATTTGATTTTTCTTCGGCTGTGATATTATAGATTATTATGTTAAAAGAAATTATAGTCTTCACAGACAACCACTCTGTATTCTATACCTACCTACTAATTTGATAAGGCTCAAGCTCCCTAACTTATTTGTATATCTACTCTTTAGGTATACATTTAGGTCTCTAATTATGTGCCTGTCACCTGATTTCCGAAATATGTAGTCAAATACGTAAATCAAAGTTATAATCTACCTACATTAATAAAATAAATGATGAAAACATTCCAATAAATATGTGGAATTCAAAACAAAATATTTTTATTGTTAAGGCTATAGCATCCTATTTTAAATATAATATACAAAAATAGTACATATAAATACCAGTTGTTATCACAACAAAAAATTACAAGACATGTAGAATATTTGGATTATTACTTATTTTATTGAAATCCAGCAGTTTTGAAGATAAATGTGATGGTTTATAACAGAGATGTTTGATAGTGGATAGGTAGGTAGGTACTCATAGGGCACCCTACTTTATGAGTACTCCACTTTTGTTTGAGTAGGGTAGAGTTAGGTTAGGTACGTACCTACCTTAGTTAGGTACACTAAAGTATTTCCTAGATTAGATACCAAAGGTAGATAGATTACAATATACCTACTCCTTCGGAGGTTAGGTAATATTGATTACCGACATAGCTTTGGTTATTTTTGTTCTATCGTACGTGGTGCATATAAATGCACTTATAATCTGGTCGTGAATTTCTGACGCAGGCCTGTAGGCATATTATGAACTCTTAATTCCAGACAGTTCACGTTCACAACTTGTGGGTGACAGAGACAGCGCTCTTTTACTTGTAAGGCGCTGTCTCTGTCACCCACAAGTTGTGAACGTGAACTGTCTGGAATTAAGAGTTCATAATAAGGCGCCTGGCATCTCATAGGAAAAGTCAATAATGGAATAATGCAACTTTCGCTACTTAATTGTAAGGTTACAAAAATCTATGGCATGTCATATAGGTATAAGTTATAAACTTATGGTAGATATTTCAATTACGACAATAAATAAATTTACCTACAAATTATAATTGGTGTTGTTATATGAATTGAATGTATTACATAGTTTGGTAGGTACTTGCCATGAAATGTATTTTGCTGTCCATGTTATAATGATTGTCAATTAAAGTCGTTAAATAAAATTTGTTTTATTTTAAAGTACCTAAGTAGGTAATTTAAAAACCACAGTGATAAAGATGTGTTGAAGTTAGGTACCTTAAGTTAAGAATTGCATGATTTGAAGAGGTATAATAAACGTATAATTTAGGACACTTTATTATATAATAATATTACGTACCTGCATCTATTTTAAGTCTAGTTACTTAATTCAAATTTTGATGGAGGACTGACTCAAATACCTACCCATCGAGTTAGAGCCTTACAGCGATGTTGGGGGCGTGGCAATTTATCCGGACACGGGGTCCGGTAGTCTAAAAGGTGTTAAGAATGGGAAAAGTGGACTGTATACTTACTGGTTTTTTAATTTAGGTAAATATTTAACGTGTCCCTTTCTGAGCAATACCCCTCAAAGACAAATGCACACATCATAATTGCTTTTTACAAAAAAAATAACCGACTTCAATCTTGATAAGTAGAGATAACTCAAAAACTACTCGCCAGATGGCGCTCAATTCAACATGTAAGTGTAAAGTTCCCGTCACTACAAATTAATCAAGCCCAAACACTAGATAACTGCAGTAAATCGTTGAGGAGTTCCCTCGACTGTCTTTCGGCTTCATCAGATCGACTCCAGATCTTCATGAAATGGTAGCGCTTTAATGTACTTATGATAACATGAACAAACACACTAGTCGTCCATACAATTTTCGAAAGTTCCCTTCGATTTCTCTGAGATGCCATCATCAGATCCTGGTTTCCTTATCAGGGGACCCCACTGCGCATATCTACTTTACAACAAAAAAAGAATTATCAAAATCGGCCCATAAACGACGAAATAATCGCTGAACGTACATAAAAAAAAGCATATACCTATACGGTCGAATTGAGAACCTCCTTCTTTTTTGAAGTCGGTTAAAAAAGGGAATCCACCAACTTTAAGTCCCGTTGCGTGGTGTCGATAGGAATGGCGCAGAGATGGTCTTCTTGTGGTTTCCGCACACCAGTTAGCAGCTTCTAACACCGTAGACTCATAAATAATATAGGTACGAATGCGACGAAGTAAGTTTTAGTGGCTGGGTTGACGAACTACTCGAATTTACTTAGTAGGTAAGTATACGAAAAAAAAATGCAGGCACGCCGAAGGGCTCGCACCGACCGGGACGACTCGTGAAACAGCACACACTGCAGTCTACAATGTCTACATGGCGAGCGCGCCATTGGCGTTGCTCGCGCACGAAAATGGAGGGTAGAAACCAAATTAATGCGAAACATTTTATCTCTTGCAAAAGTATTGCCAGAATAAGAACAGTGTAGCTAAATATTACCGAACAAGCGGTATTCACAAACAGTACAGAGTACTATCATATTATGAACTCTCGCAGTACAGTAAAACCAATCTCATCAACCAGTGGGAATAACCCAAACCAACTTAACCTTGAAATGAAGAGAAGCGCTGTTGGACGCATTGGACCAATCATTGGACGCAATTCGAGAGGTAGTAACTGATAGATGAATGACCCCAATGTACTTATGAATGACTTTTTAACATGGCGGCATTAGTTTGAATTTTTGCTATTTCAGAGATAAGTTGGTCGCACTTGTACCTACCTACTCACGGGGTCATTTGGTTTGACTGTTGACATTTGGACCAATGACAGTGCTGTATTCAACGCTATGACATAGAGATAGGAATATACGTAAAGTATAGATAGTCCTATAGATCAATGGGCCTCACGGCCTCATAGAATAAATACATAATTAAGTTTTGTTTATGAATACAGCTATTAGAGCTCAAAACCTTTTTGTTCCATTTATTTACAAACCTATCACTACTTTGAGCTCTAAAAATATTTTAATTATTTTTTATACTGGTATGATTCCTGAATTTGGGGTCACGGGAAAAAATACCATAATACACATATTAAGTACATTGCCAATTGGATTAATAACGTAGTACTTAATTTGTCATTTAGGTAATAAGGCGTCAGCCCGTGTCATAAAGGTTACCAGTACCTAATTACCTGCTGTCAGTGTAAGGTACCTATACCTACTGTTCTTGAATAAGTTAATTAATACTATTATGTAAAAGGGCAAAATAATACGACTCGTGTTACAACTTCAGTTACAATTTATTGAATGATGAAAGTATTGACAACAACAAATCTTCCTTTGCTGTCGTTGTTCCATTTTCAAATAGGTACCGGCCAGGTCGCTGGCCAGTAACATTTTAATAGAATACCTGAAAAGAAAGATCTGACTCCTCTCCTCTCCTCTCTAGTCTCTAGTCCACTAAAACACTACTCTGCTCAAAAGCACCGCTCCTCTCAATAGCACCTCTCCACTCCACATCTGGCAACGCCAGTATGCCAAAACTGCCCTTGCTTCAGCACATCTCATAATTATCACCACCTCCTGCAGTCATTGCTCCTCACAGTTGTTATAGCACGGGCATAAAAATCCGCCGTTACAATTAATAGCCAAAACATGGCCAATCTGCCTGTTGAAAGACCTGGGCCCAGCTGCGGAACAATTATGCATGGACAGATATGACACACATACAATAAAACTTTTACAGCAAAAATATAGATAACACATTATCTAAGAAGGTAGGGCATGTAGGGTGCATTCCATCCATAAAGAAAAAAACAAAATAAAACAAATAACACTCAGACTCATAACCCCACTCTAGGATTTCCTATGTTGTGGGTGCTATGTACAACACACAAGACAATTTATTAAACACACCCAGACCGAGCACTGAAACTCTTCATCAAAATTTGCATCTTGTTGGGAATCAAACCAAGAAATCTTGTAACAGAGAACTATTGTGTTAAGCAATGGGCCATTTGGATCTTCAAAATGTTAAATTAACTACTTAGTTTATAAAAAACTGAAATTTTCAACAAGGAAATTTTAAACCACCATTGACTTAACAAGCCGACAAACCGAACAATGAACTGCATATTTGAGACTCTATTTTTTTGTTTTATAAGGTATGCCATAGTTGTAGGTTTAAATAAATAAAAAAGGTTTTAGTTTTAATTTTATTACTAATGACTAAGGTGTATCAATAATTCTATTTATAAGGATGTTAAGTAACTTTTGGTCGAACTGGTGTTGAAACAATGCCTAACAATTTGCAGTCAGCTTCCAGAAGGGTTAAATCGGTGCTGGAGCCCAGAAAGCGGGATGAAAGTTCCAAGTCCTTGATTTGTAGCCGCACTCTGGTGCCTCTGACATATTCATCCCCTCTAGTTGTGGGTCTTGTACACACACAGTGAAATTTCCAACCAAAATCAATGTATAAATCATCTTCAACTACATGAAATATACTTCCGATTACGGTTTTTCCAACTGGATCACCCAACTGAAAGAAAATTGCAATTGTATTGTATTAGTCAAATTAGCAGCTATAAGTAGGTTTTTATGGTTAATGTTTAACGAGATATTAAGTAAAACTATATACCCCAACATTTACAAACAATAGCCGGGTAATCTTTAGAAATCGGCAATATTATTTGCGTAATGTTTTATAACTTAGCATTTAAAGTTGATGAGAGAACTTACGTCTACGAATTTAGATTTTCGAAGTAGGGCAGCAAATGTTTCATTTTGTACATTATCGCCTTCTAATATTTGTGCCTGCTTTTCATATGATTTTGCAAAGCCACTTAATTTACTTGAGGTTTCTTCATTTTTATCTTCAGTATTAAAAAGCCATCTGGTGTTACTAAACAAACGGGCATTACTTATCATAGGTTTTGGAAATCTCTTGAATATTGTTATACAACTATTCATGGTTTTAAAATATATGAACAGTGAGTGTTTTAGCAGCAATCTGCATAAGTTCTAAATCTAAATCATTAACTTTTTAATACTATAACAGCTTTAGTACCTAAACTATTTATAATGCCACCAACTTATCTGTTCAGTAGAAAAAAATGGAACTAAAAAAAGACAACGTCAATTTTGAAATGTCATGTCCGCTGTCAATTTTTTGAAGTGCGAGTGCTCTATGTGTTATAATTCGATTTTAAATACAAAAAGTGATTAAAAATGCCTGAGTCTCTTAGAAGTTATTGCACAGTTAGTTATTTTAAGAGTTTTAGATTTTATGAGGGAAGAAAATCGCCTGCTAACTCCGAAAATAACGTTTGAAAAAGTGGTATAACGCATCGCCGTTGCAATAGGTTAGTGTTGCTATTGCAAGTTAATTAATAGTCCCGCTTAAATATTTCAGTTATTTTATGTTCCTCGCTTATTTTTGCGTAATCGATTAAGGTGTCACTGAATATATTTGGTATCTAATTTTATTTTATACTTCATATAATATTTAATCTTTGTTACAGGAGTTAGTGAACGATTTGTTTACAAGCTAATGAGTGAAAAGGAAAAAGCTGAATAAATTTCTCTGGCGCATTGGCATCATTTTCCACAGGGATTTCTCGTGTGGAACCCCTCAAACTTAGAGATCACGATGACAATTATTTTTATAAAATATAAAATATATAAAAATATAAACAATTAAATCTGGTAACAGCAGTATGCCAATACTGCCCTCGTTTCAGCACATCTCATATCACCACCTCCTGCAGTCATTGCTCCTCACAGTTGTCATAGCACAGGCATAAAAATCCTCCGTTACACAATTATAACAATGGATCTTTTATTTCTCTTGTCCTGAAATTTTAATCTTACATGAAAAAGTAAAATTTGACTGTGTTGGCCTATGTAATTCTTTTATTTTTGGATGTTTCCGTTTTTTTAAGTTATGTGCGTTTTAAGCATTTAAATGTCACTTGCTATAACGGTAAAGGAAAACATTGCCAAATCGCACTTGTTCAGCATGGTGAACTATGGTCTTAACCTTCTCAATATGAGAAGAGACCTATGCTTAATAGTGGGCCCTGATGGATTGAGATAAAGTTAACATCCTATGTTACTCCTGTCATTGCATGGTAGTTTAAGTTAGTAGCCACAGCCCAAGTTGTGTATCTATATTCGTCGGAAAGGCTTTGTCATCATTTATCATCGAATTATGTGCAACATCTGGTAAAAATCATAGGTCTCAAAGTTGTTGAGCTCCCTTGACAGTCGCCAAATTGTTTTATATGGTAACATTGTCGCTGCACTAGCGACATCCGTTTACTGAACAGATAAGTTGGTGGCACTATATAACCTCAAATCAAAACTCAGTAATTTAATTTAAACTGTCAAAGTCAATAAATTGTCATGTGAGTCATGTCATTTATGTCATTATCCAGTAATGGCAACTTTACTTTTTATTTTATTTTAAATTATTATTATTTTTTAATTAGGCTAAATATTGCGGATATTTTGTTTCTAGATCGAATCATCCTAATGAGGGTAACCGCGTGTGGATTCGCCGCTAGAGGCCGCTAGTGTAGAGGGTGGTCTGCCTGTCACTTCTCTCTTGTCTATTCACTGAATAGTATTCAGACAAGTGTCACTTGTCAATGTTTATGTATGGGCGGGCTTTGACAGCATGACCGCCGTCTGCAGTGGCGCCAACTGGTGAGCACAAAAACGGTTACCCTCATTCCACGTCTTTTAGTAGTAATTAATGGGGGGGGGGGGGCTTTACATTATACAATTTGCAGAGCGCTAAGTAACTCAGACCAATGGACTTTAATATACTAAACACACAGGACTGAGCTGAGCACTCGCAGCTGAAAAGCGAGCCGGGCGAGATAGTTACAATTACAACCACGGGTTACAACCAACCGGGAGAGTGTGTCCCTTTCTAACAGGGTAACAATAAGATTTTATTAATGTGAGACAAATTCAATCTTGCAATATTTCTACGGGTGTGCTATAGATCTAAGATACCTGAAATTGATATTGGTATGAGTTGGGAGACAGACAGGGCTTATAAGCCCCAAAAGTTGATATTGCGATAGAACCTTGTCACAATAACAGCTGCGTGACGTCATCCGTCGCAAAAAAGTACAGATAGCAAAAAAATTGTAATAAAAAGTAAATAAGCTAGGGTTATGGGTTTATTTGTAATGGGTTTATTTCACGAGCACGACTGTTAATTAATTTCTTACTCATTTTAACGGGTAATAGGTAACAAAACTAAACAACAAAACTCAAAAATAAAACAGGATAACAAAAACAAAAAGCTTTAGGTAACAAGTACTCGATGCGCGTAAGCACGTAAGCGCGGGCATTCCTTGCGAACAGTACTGACGGTGCACGTCGACTACGTCACCAAGATGGCCGCCAATCGCAATATCAACTTGCGGGGCTTATAGTGTGAACGTTTGAAACCATTTTGAAATACAGGTGACGCGTTTTAAATTAATAATGACGAAAATAAATTCCATATAATCGCTTTTTACAAAAAAAAATAACCGACTTCAATCTTGATAAGTAGAGATAACTCAAAAACAACTCGCCAGATGGCGCTCAATTCAACAAGTAAGTGTAATGTTCTCGTCACTTCAAATTAATCAAGCCCAAACACTAGATAACTGCAGTAAATCGTTGAGGAGTTCCCTCGACTGTCTTTCGGCTTCATCAGATCAAATCCAGATCTTCAGGAAATGGTAACGCTTTAATGTACTTATGATAATAATTATGAACAAACACACTAGTTGTCCATACAATTTTCGAAAGTTCCCCTCGATTTCTCTGAGATGCCATCATCAGATCCTGGTGTCCTTATCAGGGGACTCCACTGCGCATATCTACTTTACAACAAAAAAAGAATTATCAAAATCAGCCCATAAACGATGAAAAAATCGCTGAACGTACATAAAAAAAAACATATATACGGTCGAATTGAGAACCTCCTCCTTTTTTGAAGTCGGTTAAAAAATTGCGTATTACGATTGACATTTCTTGTCAATTTGATCTCGAGTAAGAGGGTAAGCTAAGCTACAACCCACTAATGGCCCACTACTGAGCACGGGTCTCTCCTCATTACTGAGGAGGCCTAGAGCATACTCCACCACGCTGCTCCAATGCGGATTGGTGGAGGGGTTAGTGGCCAACCCAACGTCGAAAGTTTTCAAGCCGCCCGAAGGCCTCCGACATGGCTTAGCGACTAAGAGGGTAAAGGGGCCTAAGGGGCCAAGTTGTCATTGATCATAGCTATCGCGAACTGTCTACTGTCACTTTAAATGACAGAATTGTAGGTACATATGTCAAACTTCTATCAAATTAACCAACATGACGTGTGATGACAGCTTACCGCCATGACAGACTTTTGTTTTTGTGTTGCAATTTTAAGTGTACATTTTTGTGTTATACCACAAAACTAAAGCAATTTAAAGGAATTGGATGATTGAAAACTGTTTTAATTGTGTTTCTCCATTTTTGAGTATGATGTACAAAGAGGTGGCAGGGGCTCCATACATTTTGAAACATCTCCTTTGTGAAATGGAAGGTAGCACAAAACTAATTCTACCTGAATCTACAAAAATAACGTATTACGGTAGACAATTGTTGTCAATTTGGTCTAGAATAAAAGGGTAGATTACTTAGGTACCTACCTAAAACATGGAAGGTAGCACAAAAATTTTCAATGTCGTTCCGTTAATATTGTTATAAAGTGAATGTGCTCTGTCTTGTCTTTTCTGACCGACTCAATCCTTTTGTGGCAGAGGATGGGACTCATACGCAGAGGATTGAATGATTGATTGATGAGTGATAGAGTGATGAGGTTTTTTAAAAAACAAAATTACGACAGCATACGTACAATACAATTGATAATTTTGTTGGTTTTCATTTATTTACTGTGATTAAAATTCCAACCCCAAACGCAGGTACCTTAGATCTATAGCGCAACCCTTTCTGCTCCTAGTTTAATATAAACATATAGGTATTGAAGTATATCATGAGCAATGGGCTCAAGGATGGAGGAATGGATGAAGAAATAAATAAAACAAATAGTATCTATCTACTCGATTTTCTCTCTTTTAAATGAAAACTGCATACGACTGAATTTTTTTTATAATTTTTTGCTTCACGTGTAAGTATACTACTGAGCCATTTTTGTCGCATTTCTTCATTTATTGGGAAACTGGAATATTAGCACAAAATAGTAAGAACCTTACTCAAACACACAATACAGGAATTTATAATTCATGGTCACCACAGTTGTTAGATTCATAAAAATGTCAAATCATCGACGTCATTATGACATTCATGCGCTTTAACGGGTTACCATTAGAAAAAAAATAGGTTAGATATTTTATATTTATATTTTCTTTTTGGAATTTATATACCTACAGTGGAATTAATGCAATTATAACACGATGACTTAAGCTTGTTAAATTAACAATAATACACAAGTGTTTCAACCAAGTTTTGAAAAACAAAATTTTCATTCAAATATATTTTTAAGCTGGCAATATGAAAGAACGAGACACAGAGACCTCGGTTGTGACTATCTCTCTCGGCTCGGATTAGCCTCTGTGTTAGGCGCAATAGAAAATATACTTTAATGTCTTGTAATTTGGTTTATTTTCGTAAATACAAATTTTCGGAGTGCTCAGGCTCAGTCCATTGGTTTGATTGGTTTCCTATTCACAATGATTATTTACGAACGTTAACTGTCTATGTCAAAGTCTTCTGACAAATTTATAAACACGCACAAATAACGTCAAAAACGGAACAAATTCTGATATGGGAAAACGTTAAAAATCTCGAAAATGACTGAAGATCTAGACTCTAAGGACTCGCAGTCCGATTCGGGCAGCAAAACATTTATTAATAAGAATAAAGACAAGAAAACAAAAAGTCATCGACCTCTTACAAAGGTAATGGTTTGATGTGCATATTGTTGCGAGGCATTTTGTAAAGAAACGAGTTCTCGTTGTAGCTAACTGCGTTTTCGTTCCAGATTATCCTTCGACGACTGCCGCCTACCATGACGGAGGAGGCTTTTTTAGATCAAGTATCTCCAATACCTGAACACGACCATTTCTACTTTGCCAAACCTGACCCATCGCTTGGCAACAACATATTTTCTAGAGCATACATAAACTTTGTTAACGTGGACGATATATATCTATTCCGCGATAAATTTGATGGATATGTATTTTTAGACGAGAAAGGTAACTAGCAAAATCTCTTGAGACATTTAGAGTTATCCCTTTTTTATTAATGTTAAACTTTCTTACAGGGGTGGAATATGTAGGAATTGTAGAGTATGCCCCTTTTCAAAGAGTTCCTAAGAAAAAGAAGAAGAAAGATCCTAAATGTGGTACAATTGAAAGTGACCCAATTTATCAAGAGTTTTTAGATAACCTCAATAAAGATCAGGAAACTGACAGCCAACCAAAACTTGAATATTCATATCCAATTAGTGACGGTGAGTTTAATATGAATTGCATAACAAGGTTGTAATTTAAATTTATTGATCCCACACACATATCATAAACACACACACACACACACACCCATGGTCAAAACAAGAAAATTAAAATGTTTTGCTAATTATAAATAGATCAGTGCATTTTTTGTAAAGCTTATTTTTACACCTCGGATACATTTATATGCGATTTTGACAACCACACTTGATACTGTCTGTCTTTAACTATCTTCAAAAGGGTTGTAACATAGCCTAATCAAATTTTCCATTGGTTGGCTATTTAACGTTCCCCTTTAACCTCTACCTTAAGACGTAAATAATATCATAACAAACCAATAAATTAATAAATTTAAAGAACTGACATATAAAAATATCCTCCATCTGCCTTAACAATTTTGTTTTACCAGGTGTCATAAACTACCAGACTATTTGCATAACTGCTTATGTATAGAATTTTACATGCATTTATTTATTATTTATTACACTGCTAGAGTAATTTTTACTGGAACTTATAGAATATGATAAGAAATATGTTTTCATTTGATTATCCTTTGTTTTACTATCCAACTATTTTTGCAACTACCATAAAATTTTACCAGACTTACATATAGAGTAGAGATAATAAATTTAAAACAAGCACTTAAATACCAGCAACCACTTTTCCCCTATTTCCATGAATCCTTACTATATATATTATATATCCATACTAATATTATAAATGTGAAAGTGTGTTTGTTTGTGACTCTTTCACGTCGCAACATGGCTATTATATGTGTATGGTTTATGTGTGTGGGGATAGTCAGGAGGGTGGAGAGTGACATAGGCTACTTTTTCGCGCGGAAAAACATCTCATTTCCATGGGAAGATCTAGGTTTTGTTAGTTGCAAGATATTTAGTTCCGGATGTTGTTAATAGATGGCGTTAGTAAAATTCATTTGCAAGTCGAATCACGCTATCAAATACTACATGTAATTTACATAAGTCATAGGCAAATGTTATAGGCTACTTTTTAGCTGAGATTCCTACGGGAGCGGGATTTACGCGGCTGTACCTACGGGCCCCGTTCTCTAGTAAAAAAATAAATATGATGATATCAAATTTTATCTGCCCACCCAAATGGCGCAATGGTTAAGATGCGGAATGGCTGTTATAAGGATCCTGGGTATGATTCCCATAAGGCAGAAATTCGAATGATGAGTGAGAGACTCTATGATCATTTTGGAACTAAGTTCCTTATCTCATAGTACAGATGTAAGCTATAAAAAGAAAAATGTAAGTTTTGTATGTGATCAATTTGGGATTATATGCTAAGCCCAGTTATGGATCCCATCTGTCTGGTCAGGTTAGTCAGCTGTTATGTGAGGTATGTCAGATATTCAAGGTAAAGTGCAACAATATAACTCCATTCCAAATGAGAGTTCTGCTACACTCACATATTTATTAAAACTACTTGTGTCTATGTGTGTTCATTGTATGTTAATTTTTTTAATATTATCAGGTCATGATAAGAAAGCCCAGTCAACTCCACTACTGGAGTATCTGGCTTCTCGCAAGCAAGATAAGAGAAGTCGAGATGAACGTCGCCGAAGAGAAAATGACAAGAGAAAAATGAGAATTGAACGGAAAACTAAGGATGGATATATTAAAGTAAGTTTAAAATAAGTTTTAATCATTACATGCTTGCAATGCGAGATAATCATAATTTCTTATTGATTTATTATTAATGTTGCACATATTATATAGAAATATGGAGATTTATCTGAAGATGATGCGTATAATGATGGTTACGAGTATTATGATTACAAGCAGCACCAAAATTTGTGGTTTAGTGACAGAAAAGGATATTATAAAAACAGACCTAAAGCTAACTTAAATTTAAGCCAATTAAAAATCGCACATGGCTCAGATGAATTCATCAGTACTGACTCTGATTGGGACAGCAATTTCCCTGCCCTGGCTACCAAGACTCATAATACCTTTACCCTGTCTTCTGCCAAATTTTGCAATAAAAAGGAAATCCAAGAGGGCAATCAAAAAAGTGGTGGTGATACTCACTCTAAGGTTTCAAAGCTTTGTATAAAATATGTCATTATATAATTGTATTGTAGTTTATTAAATGACATAAAATTAAAATAGTAATAGTTTTGCAGCTTAGAGTATATTATATTTATATTAAGGTCATCATAGTTATCATCAGAAGCCATCCAACCATAATAGGGCTCACATCTCTTCCTGCAATGAGAGAGTTATAAGTATCTTGCTAAAGAAATATCTGCACAGCTAGTGTGTAATTTTAATGTTTACAAAGCAAATATAGTTCTATCTATACTTAAGTCACAGACCATAATCCAATTGCTACTCCCTGCCAATCCACCAAAACCAAACTACCAAATTACCAGTGCTCACAATTCAATTCAGCTTAATTGCGGAAATCTGGCATTTGTGTGCCATGCCGAATTTCAGATCGACCGCGAACGGACTATTTTTCTGATTGGATTAAATAACATTTTTGTTTATATCTCATTTATGTTCTTTTACGGGTATGTTACAGGAAGAAGAAGAAATTATTGAAATTGATATAAAAAAAGTTAAGTCAAGGGAGTGGGAAAGAGAAGATGAGCATACAAAATCAGATATAAAGGATGGAACTATATATGAATCCAAATCATACAAAGATCATCGTAAGCCCAGCACTAGTGTTTTATCAGATAAAAGAAAAAAATCGGATTTTGAAAAGAAAGATATCATTTTGAAAGATGACGATCAAAATGATGATGAACGGGGATTGAAGAAGGAGAAGCGTGACAAGTTCAAAGAATCGTCCCGTGAACAAAAGAGTAAAAAATATAGTGACACAAGAAAGGACAGGATTAAGGAGACAGATAGTATAAAGACAGAGAAGCCAACAGGTATCAGTAAAATAATACCTTTAGACAGTAAGCCGAAACTGTTAAATCATGATGACATCAAGCCTTTTACTCAACTCCCCCAAGTAAAGACTGATGATTTAGCTAAGATCATTGATAGTATGGACAAGAAAACAAAACATGAGGAAAATCATTTAGATGAAAAACAGAGTAAACCAGTCCAAGATGACAGTTTAAAATCTACAGCATCCAAAACAGATCGCAAAGCCGACGTTGTTGTAGCTACTGGTTCAAAAATTAGAAGGGAAAGTGTAGAATCAGATGATGCTAGTGTTGGTGTGGATATAGAATTAAAAAGGCAAAAGTCTGTTGAAGACAGAGGTAAATCTATCGAACGTGAAGGTTCTGAAGAAAAAGACAAGGTTGACGGTAGCGATCGTCGTACCGAACGCAGAATCAGAAATAAGGTAAGCTAATGATTTTCGTAAAGTAATAATATTAAGTACATTTCAGGATGAAAACTAGAAATGAATTTCATTAATGTGTATCTTGCATATTGTGTTGTTTCAAATTGCATAATGAGCTTAAAATTTGTACTGCAGCGTTATATGTACCTTTTTACAAAACTATTAAACAAAAAATAAATAAATATGTCACCACAATTATTGCTCCGGACTACTAGGATGAGCCAGTCAGCCGAGTGAAGTGAAGGGAGGACCGTATCTCCGTCGATTATATTTTAGTACTGCGCGTGCGATGCACGATCTGTGAGCCGTGAGCTCTGGCCTAATACGTTTGTTGTATATCCTTCTGTCGGTACAACAGTTAAAAGTTTCTATTGTTTTTTAACTTATTGGGGACAGGAAGAATAAATTGGGAAAGGAGAGAAGAATGAAATCAGAAGCCGGCAAAGTGCAGGTAGGCTTGATCGTGTTCTATATACCTATAGTCCGTTTTTTTAGAATAGAGTTAACTACAAAACAAATATGGCCGATAATTGTCAAAGTCACAGTAGTCAATAAGACACTGACATTACACATGTACAGTAAAACCAAATTAACCTTGAAATGAAGAGAGGCGCTGTCGGAAGCGTTGGACCAATCATCGAGAGGTAGTAACTGACTGATGAATGGCCACAATGTATTTATGAATGACTTTTTAACATGGCGGCGTTAGTTCCAATTTTTGCCATCTCAGAGATAAGTTGGTGGCAATTATCGAAAAAAATGTCAAACATGTCAAGTTCTTGTTGAAATGCATGTTGAAATTATTCATCTGTGAAAAGTGAAGTTGATGGATTTGCACAATGTATGAAATTTATTCATTATTATTGTAATTTAAAATCAGTTTTTGGTGTAAAACACAGGGCGATATACCGAGTGAACCGATTGAATTGTTTGTAAGTTGTTTCACGCGTGTAACATTGTGGAAATTTAATGTTTAGGAAACTCAGTGATTTTTTTTGTAGTTAACTCTATTCTAAAAAAAAATCGGCCAAGTGCGAGTCGGACTCGCGCACGCAGGGTTCCGTACCGCCAAAACGCCAAAAAAATCTGGTCTGTTGTATGAAAGCCTCACTTAAATATTTGTTTTATTGTAGCCACATATAACGCCCAACGCCATCTCTTGGACCGAAAGGTAAACTATCGCTGTGGCGTCGTAAGTATACTATGGGCGCCCACTTAAATATTTATTTTATTCTGTTTTTTAGTATTTGTTGTTGTAGCGGCAACAGAAATACATCATCTGTGAAAATTTTAACTGTGTAACTATTACGGTTCATGAGATACAGCCTGGTGACAGACGGACGGACGGACGGACGGACAGCGAAGTCTCAGTAATAGGGTCCCGTTTTACCCTGTGGGTACGGAACCCTAAAAACGGACTGTAGGCTTCGGACAGTCAACAATCTTAGACCAACTTATGGTAAATGTAATACAGTCCATTTGATAAATCGATCATTTTTGGTCCTTCGAGCTGGATTTTTGTAATATTCTAAGCCAAATGCCGTCAAGCTGTATAGCTCTTCATTAATTCTAATATTTTCATTACTCATTAATTTTCCCAGTAGTATAGATATTTCTTACGACTCTAGTAGGAATAGGCTGGGAAAGGCTGGGAAACTTGCAGCTTAAAATGATATCTATATCTAAAGAGGAATCATCGTTAGAGGTAAAAAGGGCATCGCACGCGCAGTACTGAAATATTATGATCGATGGAGGCACAGTCCTCCCCTCACCCCTTCGGCTGATCGGTCCCTCCTAGGACACCTGAACACCCCCGGCCAACACCAACATGAGGGTTTCTACCGGAGTGTATCAGTGTAGCTGACATTTAGAAGTACCTCACTGAAAAAGACAATTTTTTTTACTACACCTAGGTATTCTTAAACAATTTTGCAGGATCGTCCTAGCCTACCAATATATCAACCAGGAATGGGCAAGTTAAGCAAGAACCGGCTGGCGAAGGAGAAAGAAATCCAACCTACACCTTCAACTGGAAAAGCCGTCAATGACAGTGAAAAACGGGATACTTGAGGAAAGCATCGTGATTCCCAAAGTTTGGACAACGTAAAACGGAATGACCCTAAGGCTGGTTACCAATTAATGTGTCAGAGTAGAGAGGACACAAATTGACCAACTGAGGGAACGATTACTCGTGTTTATTCAATGTTGTTTTTTATTGTTTAGTTTACATTCAAAGTTGATCAATGGAGGTTTCATAATGTTTATTAAAATCATAGTAACAGCCGAAACTGTTACTTCATATTTTTAGCATTTAGTTCTGATTGTTTAATTTCGTTTAAATATAATTCAATTTTAAATGGCTCTCTTGTTTCATTTACATTTTGTTATTACTTTTTTAAAGCATGATAAATAAATTATTTGGATTTTAGTATCTTGAAGGTCTCAAGATACTAAAGGTAGTTAGCTGATGTTGTCATTTTGTGTATATAAAATATTTAACCTACATAATTATCTTCTAAAATGCACTAAGTACATAGATAGGTAAAAGTCAATGAACCTATGCGCAAGAATTCCTTTCTAAGTCTACCTATGTAGATAGCTTGTTTTACGATCAAAATCCATTGTTATTGTAGCTAGCTATTATCGGTTATCCGTGATAAGTAGGCGCGCAATTCGTGTTGGTAAATGTCTAGTGCCACGGTACTTTTACATCAAACGTAAACACCTTTTCAATCATCATAAGAGTTAATCGTATGAATCATACGAGGTATAAACGTGTCCTAAATTGATGCAGGTGCTCCTTATCTGTTTAATTTGTAAGCAAATTTGTCTTGTGGTTAAGCAATTTATTTATGTTCTTGTATAGTAGATACTAGATATTATCATCTGAGCCGCGAGTCGCAGTTTGACGACAACGGCTGTAGACCTATGAAGCTATGGGGAGGGTCGGGAATAGGTCATTATGGATTGAAGCCAGTAAAGAAAAGTGTTTTGTAAAGATAGGGATGTAAAAAACCATTATTTTTGATTAGTTATTTTATTTTAATTCCATGAAAGTGGACATTTACAAAAATACTTTCGTAAAAATAAACATTGTGAAAATACGAATAATAAAATAAGGATAACATTTTAATTTCTTTGGCGATTAAGAATCAGACGCACCATTCAAGTTAATTACAAATATTACAAATATACATAACAACACAGCCAATGTTTATTACATTACATTGACTTATTAACATGAATATTATATTACCTTAATAATTAATTGTGTAATACAAATTTTATTAGGTACCTTGCTACTTAGGTACATTGATATGGGAATAAAAAATAACTTAAGGTAACTGTCAGAGGGAGTATAATGCGTTTGTCCCTAAATATGATTGAAATAATAAAAAAAAAACTTAAACGGTGAGTTCAACTCAGGTAAGATAAAACCTAATTTGATATTTTGATTTCTAACTACTGCATACATTTGACTTATCTAATGGATACGTAAATAATACGTAGGTAGGTACCGACCTACTAACCTAATAGTAGGTATTTACCCCAAGTACCTATAATGGCACTGTGTCACGAAACTGTCTACGCGTAAATTCATTGATATTAGTATACCTACATACACGTTTTTGTTGCTATATGTGGGGAATTGGGGCAATTCCGAAGAATTATAAAGGTCACAATAGCCTACATCCAATTAGCTATTAAAAAAATGTTCAAATTTTCCCTAATGCACCTAAGTATGTAAAATGATTGACTATTAAGGTCTCGAAATAAATGGATAAAATGGCAAAGATTTAATTATTAAAAAATATATAAATATATTATTTAGGATGCATGAAAAAGTCAAAACTTACCTAGTAGCTAGGGAGCCCAAGAGGGGATTTTTGGATTTACTCGAGCGCGTCAGATTAAGGTACAGGGGGTACCTGGTACCCAGTTAAGTAGCTCCACCAAATATGAGCCCCATATATAAGTTCGATTTTTTTTGCACATTATAATAATGGTAGCGAGTTTGCGTCACATCGAAATCGTCAGATTATTGAATGAGAGCTTTTTTTAGGTTCACTTAACACCCCCCATAGAAAATCTGACGTGCTCGATTTGATTTTTTCTCTCTCATTTTCAACCCTTACGTACGGTCACCCCCATCAAACAAACGATCAGATTAACATAGTACATTATTAAAAATACGTAGAACATTGATGCTTACAATATCTGAAGCGCTCGAGTATGTACACATGGACATTATTTTTTTACATATTCAAAAGTCTATAGCCGCTTCCCCCACCGATGAAAAGGTATACATTATATAACATTTTTTTCTTCTTATCATGTAAGCTTTGCAACCCAATAGGTCTCTATGACGCTCGAGTAAATCCACATTTAGCATCGTCGGCTCCCGTACCATAGGTACATAATATTTTATGTTAAACATAATAGTGGATACCACCATACAACAATAAATGAAACCACGAGCGCAGGGCCAGCAATTCATGCAAGGAACATATTACATTATTTTAGTAAAAAACGCCTAACTAACATCTTATTTACAAAAATGTTTTTTTTTTCAAACAAACTAAATAGCACAAAAATACAGGGAGAAAAATAGAACAGCCTTTCTAAAGATCGGTCACTACATTTGACATGTGCCTTTGACAAGAGCGGCAATAATCTTCTGCTATTACAATAATAATAGATACAGCGTGTTGAAATTTTGAATATTGAAAAAAAAAAATGCTGTGGCTAAAGTAAAGGAGGTATTTGATTGAAAATATTTTTGGGGGCTTAGGTAATCATTAGGTAACATAAAATTTAATTTATTGTTGTATGGTGGTAACCACGTTGTATAACATCCAGCATACCATTAAATACTAATCAGCCTTTTGAGCCTCTAAAAGTTATAATGATGTTGTTTGACTTTGCAAACATAATACAATTCATCGTATTAAACGACATCACATTATTACTAAGGGAAGATCTGGATTTTATAACGCAGGCAACTGTAAATGTAAACTTACTTCAGTTTACCTATAACAATATATCTAAAGTTCACGTTACCTACTCATGACCTACAAGCGTGCTACAAGTCAGTAACACATATTTAATATACGATACACAAATGGAATTCATGTTAAAATAATCTTATTATATATAGATACTTGCATGTAAAGTAGGTAAATTCTAGGGTCTAGACTTAACCTATTTTTTATGAAGATTTTGATCATGAATCAGTAGGTACACCCATCCATACATCAACTTCCACTAGAATTAATGTTATTTACTGTGGCCGCACTTTTGTATGTCGCGTCAAAAATCATCGTTTTATTCAAGCTAGATAATTTCCCGAAACATATGATTACATTCAATTCAATTACAGCATGTCTATGAAAGAACTTTTGTTGGACGGCAATCCTATGCATTTTTTTTTCTTAAATAAAAATCTTTTTCTTAAATAAAATGCAATAATCTTATGCAACTTGCCTTTCAATAGATATATCTAGGCTTACATGATAACTTATTATATAAAAACGTATGACTATAACTGTTACAGCTCTACGATCACATCTTCTCTGAAGGGTTTGAAAATGAGAATGGAACAAATTCACACATTGCTTACACTCTACACACATTATAATAGGTAGGTATAGGCACACATATAAATTCATCGTTTCTTCTGATTTAATGTTTACTCGTTACCTATTCGTCGTATTGTCGAGCCATAGACGCAAAATCGTCTATTAAAAAATCTTTCATAAAGAAGCTAACGACCTAAAATGTGTTACGCTAGCCATTGACGCTAAGGTTAACTTTTACTTAGAGTTAAGTTTTTCAGTACAATTCATCTGTACTCTGTACAGGTAAATTAACATGATAAAGTGTCCAAACAAACCCGCCAGGCATACTCTGGCATGTATGTTAGCTTTATATCGATATTCCGTCCTGTCGAAAACTCTAATATTTAAGACACGTCGTTAAGCAGACCAGCAGTAGGCCGTGTGTCTTCAACATGAACCGGTGTAGCCTTGATCTTCTTAGCGGCTCGTTTGGTCTGAGCCACGTTGTGTCGGTGCATGATGTAGAGCAGCAACACGAA
This sequence comes from Hesperia comma, assembly GCA_905404135.1. Taxonomy (NCBI): domain Eukaryota; kingdom Metazoa; phylum Arthropoda; class Insecta; order Lepidoptera; family Hesperiidae; genus Hesperia; species Hesperia comma. The sequence goes on along the minus strand of FR990014.1, from coordinate 14,817,218 downwards.
GCCCACGAGGAAGCCGGCGAGCCCCCCGCCGATCGTCAGCCACGTGCGGCGAGTGCCTTTCACGTTTCTGCTCTGTAACACGCAAACGTGAGGAGTGAAAATAATTGAAGTTAAAAATCGACCGTGTAATGTTTTTATACTTATGCTTACCCGCGGAATTTGGATAACTGAGGAGATTTTGAAGAAATGATAATTTAGTTGTTGGCATTACAGTCCTCAAGAAAAAGCAAAAATAAGCAAAATTATTTAGGAAAATGGTACCTGAGTATAGCGCGATTCGCACTGACGATGTGTTGAGTTCAATGTATCGGAAATTTCAAGTCGTGGGCAATTATTAAATTCTGAAAACGGGAGAAAAAATTAAAGCGTATGCTAGATACTAGATACAAATCCTACTATCCTACTTCCTATCCTTCCTACTAATATTATAAATGCGAAAGTTTGTAAGGATGATGAGTGAGTGTGTGTGTGTGTGTGTTTTTGTTGCTCTTTGACGCAAAAACTACTGAATGGATTTTCATGAAACTTTGCAGTAATATACTTAGCTAAAACATCGGAATAACATAAGTACGTTGGGGTAAGATCGGTGGTGGGGTAAGACCGTTGGAATCAAATAACTCACTATTTTGGCTTTATTTTTCAATGTTAGCCACACTGCGCGAAAGATAATTCTGTTACGCCCCACCCAGCAGTGGTCGCCAGTCGCTCCTGCAAGACGCACGTATGCTACATGCTTTTAAAGTTAACAAGGTAAATTTTCCAAAATTTTTGTCCATCCGGTCTTCCCCCTCAATTTTTTATTGAATATTGTAGCGAAAGTATAATGTATTTTATTATTATTTTGCCTAAATACTAAAATTTAAGCAGTGGTAATTAGATAGAACTAATTGATATCCGTCTAGTATCTCTGCAGGCTGAAATCCGGTGTTATCCTTCTCGGGTGAAGATCGGATAAAAATATCCGATCAGCGCCAAGTGATGAAATTTGTAGTGGTTGTCAAACTTTTATAATATATGATTAAAAACCAAGATAGATTATAATAACAAAAATCTGATTATAGAATAAGCAACGTAACTTGAAGTATCCTAATAGATTAAATGCATACATCGCTAAAAAAATATATAATTTAGAACATTAAGAAAAAATTAACAGCTATAATTATTAAATGTATGTGCTTATTAATAATAATAAAAATAATTCTTAAAGCTTAATAAATCTAATTTTCTTCTAATGTACACGCTTATTATTTTAAAAACTATTCTACCAATTCATAATTTGGCTCTAGTCTCCTTGGCTTCCCTTTATCACTCTCTCATATCCATAGTTTTAATTATATTTAAACACATAAATTTGCTTGAAATTACTACTTGTACCTATACGTACATAAAGAAGTAAGTAGTAAGTAAAGGTCATTCACTTGTAGCAATTTAACGATAATTCTTTTAGAGACAAATGTCGAGAGAACCTAAACTTTGGGAACCATTAAATCGCCTAATTTTAATATAAGGGGTAAGATCGGACAGCCCGAACGAAAAAAAGAGCGAAAAAAAAGTAATCATCTGGAACATCTATGTTCGTAGCCTTATATAGATTTCATTGATATCATATTAAAGCACATAAAAGATCGGATATATCCTTGTCAAACACCTTGTGTTCTTTGCAATAGAAACAGTTTTAAATTACTGTCCGAACTTCCCCCTTAATGACCAAATTGTGATTATACTCATAAAAAAGTATATCGAGTTTTTGTAAGCGTATAAATAATAAAATATTGAGTGTACGAAGAGAAATGCTATTTTAAATTATGTTATGTTTATTCATCATCCGTTTGCACTATATTTCATTGACATAGCACTTACTGAACTCACAAAATTTAAGTTTTTACAACATCCTTCGAACTTGTCGTAAATCCGTCCGGTATTACCCCAACGTACTAATTTATTAAAATTTATAGAGATTTTTGAAGGGACTGGTTACCCGAAGCGAAGCGAGGGCGGGTTTACTAGTAAAATAGATAAAAATTAAATAAAGCTCAGTTGACAGGCTATATTTGGGTGTATTTTCCTATTAGACTCGGTAGAACTGTACCTAGGTACCTCTAGCATCTCTAGTTATGAGTTGCAGTTAAAATATTTACATAGGTCATTATTTTTGAAATACAATTCACAAAAGTGGTAGTTGGGCGTTTTTGTAAAAATATGTACCGGTTACAAAATGGAGAAAAAAAATATGCCTTAGAATATATTAAAGATATATATTTTTTTATGGATGCAGCATAAATTAAAATTTAATAAATATGTAAAATAAATAAAAATTAACATTTCTGGGAATAATTGTGTATTTTTAACAGGGGAGAGGGGTTTAATGTTCCATATTGTTACTTTTTTAAACGAAATTTAACAATAACATAGGTGTTTTTATTACACGACTTTCCTTATTTATGATATCAAGAACATAACGTTTATCGTTTTACATAAATTTATGTGTCTAACACTAATTAATTAAACTTTTAATCTTAAATTTTAATCCACTTTGTAACTTTTAAGTAAAACAGCCTTGATTTTTTTACATAAAATAGTGGTAAAATTATTCGAAAACTCACATGTAATTACCGATTACCGATACCGGGCGCCAAAAAGAATGGCGAAGGGTGGAACAATTTTGAAAATGTTGAAAATATCGAATATCTCGGAAACGGAAGGACTTTTACTGAACATAATATTTATTCATCTGAACCGGCATGATGCCCTCTACACGTAGGTTCCGTATTATCCATTCGTTACGGGACACCCTGTATAGCCTTCCTTAATAAATGGACTATTCAAAACAAAAATATTTTTAAAATTGGACCAGTAGTTTCTGAGATAAGCGCGTTCAAACGAACAAACAAACGAACAATCTCGTCCACTTTATGTTATTAGTACAGAAGTATAGATTTGTGAATGATAAAAATTAATTTTTTATTAAAATTCAATAACCACGTGATTAATTCAGATACTCAAGAGGAATTTACCCTTACATTTCTATTTTGTAACTTTGACGTTCCACATATACGTAACCAAACAAAATGGAAGTAACATTTCACTGATCGCCAAGACAAAATTGCCTATATTTTAAGTTATTGTTATCATTTATTAAAATAAACTACTTTCATCACTTCGTTAATGATTTAAGTTATGAATTTTAACATTTTATTAAATAAAAACCCAAACTTACCCGCTAAATTCACAGTTACAAAGTGGAGGGAAAAAATTGAATGGTAACGCTCTGCAAATTACGACACGAATTACATAAACGCGCGGCTCCTGATAACTACTTCAATATGGTAGAACTGTTGAAAATGTTGCCACAAAACGAATAAATGCTTAGCTTAGTAGCTTTTTCTTTCAACTTTTTATAATATCTCGGTTACAAAGTAGAATTTCCGCACATGTCTAAATCGTAGGACACAATTGAAATGGTATAATTACACAAAAATATATAGCAATACCCATAGTTTCTGTTTTATTTTGGTAGAACTCACCCATTTTAATGTATCTTAAACCCTCTCTAGCTTTATCTTGAGTAATACTTGTAAATAAACTGATACAAACTCAGACAGGTCCCTGTAGGACATACGAAAGTAAGGGGGTTCAAAATTAAGTTTTATTAAATATTTTAATACTTGTTCATTTATTCGAGCTATTTATGCATGTTTTTAATAGATATTATGAAAATCTGTCTAAAAAAAGTCAATTTTCTTTTATACTAGGTTCCATTTGTTAAAAAAATATGTTAGAAGTGATAGGACAAGGTCAAAACTTGTGTGGACATACATATTTTTACGAAAACGCCCAGGTATCACTGAAAGGTACACCCATACACGTCATTTACTTCTAAGTATCATTGATTCGGAAAGGAATAAATTATGGAGGCGAATAAACGTATAAAGAAACTCCACAGTGTAGGTAAGTATAGGTAGGTATTAATAGATAATTTTTAAACTTTATTTAATAAGCCGATTAAAATAATTATTTTATTGTCTTACCTCTAGAATTCAATCTGTTGTAGTCACTTAGTTGGAAATAAATGCCTTTTTCTTGAAACCATGTTATTGTTAGTTTGATATTGCAAAGTGGTATTTTATCAATGGATTCAGTTAGATCCACCTTTTTCAATCTGCACATCGCACTGAAATGATGTGGATCGAGGCTTTGGAGCGGATTGTGTGATATATTGTACAGTACCAACTGTGGTAAAATACCCCAATCTGGTAGCACCTTAAGTTTAGTGTCCGAGATATCCAGAAGTTCCAACGGTGCTTGAATAGGTTTCGTCAGTTTCAGGTCCTTCAACTTCATGTGGATCAAGGGATTCGAATTTAGATACAGTTTGCGTAAAGACGGTAATTGGAATATTGTCTCGGGAAGTTGATATATGACATTAGTAGAAAGATCTAACGTGTGGAGATTGCTAAGAGATGAGAAGGCATTGTCGTCTATTGAATATATACGATTCTCTGCCAAATAAAGAAACTTTATACTGGAATATCCATCAAACGTGTCAGCTTGAATTTCTTCCAATTTGTTATTGCTGAAGTCCAAAATCTGCAACAAAAAAATAAGGTTCTCATGGCTGGTTCGATCCTAACCGATCAAACGATTTAAGCAACTACCGGCGCGGTTTCTAGAAGGGTACTTAGGTGACCACTGGTCCATATTGCATTCAAACTCCCGTAATTTGGGTTTACCATTAATTCCTCGACCAATCCGCACTGGAGCAGCGTGATGGAGTATGCTCAAGCTTCTGTGCCCGTTAATATTATCAGTCGTTAATGGGTTGAACGTTGAAGCCTTATAAAAATAAGAGACCCGTTTATTTACATCCAGTCCATATTATAGTATTACAGAGATTTATACATCTAGGATTTATTATGCCTTATGTAATCATATGACATAGGGGCATTGTTATGTGTTATTAATACCACACATTATAAACAATTTTGAGTCATTCTAGGAAACAACATAAAAGTTAATTAAAGGCAAGTAGATACATAATTATGTATGAAAGATAAAAAGAGATAAGACAAGACCAATGATAAAAACTCTAAGCAAGCAATGCGTCGATGCCAGAAATTAAGATGTCATGTTATGTATGTATGAATCATAAATTCATAATGATTTTGCTTGAATTTGAAACCATTCAGTGCGTTTAATAATACCAGTACCTACTTAAACCACTATTAGGTAAGTACGTCAATTATTTTTCATATTTTCGATGATGTTGTCTGTCTATTCCTAAGTAATGCGTTTTCCCTTAATTATTTAGATATTTTTATTTAATACCAATATTGCCTACCAAATCGGACGTTAAGCATTTTACACTTGTTTTCCAAAATAGTTACAGGCACACCATAAGCAGACTGCAGGAGAGATTGACTTGAACTCAATTTTCACGGAGCCCTTTTATTTAGTTCCCTAATACCTATATTAGATCCAAGTGAAGTGTTATCCAAGAAGCACGTATGATTTTCAAACATGCTTGTTCTTCAAATATCACTACTTACCTACATCAAAATATGTGACCAAATCAATAATAAGTAGGTATGATAAATTAATTAATACGTTAGTATAATGTAGGCACTTTAGGTAAGCAGGTTTCTACTTATAGTGAAATCAATCAAAGAGATTCTGTCCGATAATAATTTCAATTGACAGATTATTTTAATAATAGGTACGCAAAAAAGTACAGAATAGTTAGGTATATGAAGCTATAGGTACTCCAATGTCTTATCATTTTGTTAAAGTAGGTATGTACTTTATTTTCTTTCTTTTACTAATTAATATAGGCAGGTGTGCCTAGTTACGAAATGCTACTATTACGCGTAGGTATATACCCAACTATAATTATTTATTTTCAATATTGAGTAGCCATTGGTTGTCTTTCTTTTCAAAACTATTTAAATTGTAAGTAAAAGATTTGATAAGATATCGTACAAATAAAATAACTCGAATACCTAAGTAGGAATTAAGTACTTACTATTTATTTGTTTGACTACAAAGCGATACTTAACACAGAATATAACTAGGTAGGTAATAGGTATAACAACATCAATTAAGATAACATTTAACACGTATTAGTTTTGTTTCGGTGCATTACGAATACCTACAATAGTAGTATGTTAAAGATATTATAATTCGCTAATAGCTTGGTCTACGATAGTAAGGTTTGTTAGGTGTAAGACCAGTGCCTGTGCCCTGTAGTGGGATGTTAATGGGTTAAAGCCAATGATCGACAGAAGATCGTCACCGTAATCTCTTGATTGTTGAGAATAAGTGGGCATGGGCATGTAGAGGCATCAAAATCAATTGATATTTGCTGGGCTAACACCTTTATTTATATTTGTAGTGTTCTGTAATCTCATAATAGGAAGGCGTTAGCAGCAAAAGAGACCATAAATTTTCTTTGATAAACTTTTGGTACCAACTTCATGGACAAATAAATAAGCTAAAACGACCTTGCTCTAGAATGTCTTATTATGTAAGTACCTAATTGACAAACGTGCAGTAGGTAACAAAAGTCATCACCATTGTGTTTCCAGTCAAGAAATAAATAAAGGGAAACGGGTAGGTACCCATCGCCATTCCTTGAATACCTTTATGAACTCACCTCGATACCACCCCTGAGACTGGGTATCTTCCTGAGGCCCAGTCCGCCGCAGTGGGCGCCGTACATATCGTATGCGTATTCGTAAGTACATCGTTTTGGCAGGGACGTCAACGCGTCGATATCAGTCACCTCCTTGCTCCAAGCGCAGCAATATAAAATTGTAGCCAGAAATAGTCCTTCTTGAATTCTGAAAGCATATTGGTTTTTGAAATTAGAAGTGTAAAGGGCTCGATTAAGGAGTTGAAACCAACGAGGCAAGGTTTGGTCTCTCCTCCAATTGGAGCCGAAGGTATTGTGCGTGGTAGTACCTAGTTTTTAGGGCTCACCCCAGGGTGCCAAACGAAACTCTATTAATTAATATGTTTTCGCTGCCTGTCTCTATGACACAGGCAGGGCTCTATCTATTAAATGGAAATACGCAGACAGCTGAAATTTTCGCCGTGTTACTATGGTTGTTATCGCAATAATAATAATAATAATCGGTAATAAGAAGTTAGATCCTAAAGAGTTCTCCGTACTACCTATTAATCTTAAAAATATGTATAATAAAGTAGGTAGGTAGAGTCAATATCGGTCGGTGGTACGGAACCCTACATTTACATATCCAACTCACACTTAACTGGTTTGAGTTTGAGAGTCAGACTAAGAGTTAAGCTAAGCAGCGTGCTAGTGTGTTTAATTTTGCGAATATGACAATTTACCATTTTATCAGTAACCAATTTGCCCGTTTTTTAAATATTGAGGCAAAAAGGTTAATTTAGGTAGTTGAAGTAATGCACTGTGCAAGAACAGATCCAGTCATAATGACTGCTGATCTAGCTCAGCCGAATGATATGACTCAGTCAATATGCATATACCTACCTATACTAGTCATTATTTTATCGATCGATAGGGTCAAAAGGTCTGGCGCAGAGAGGAGCGTTCTCTTCATTTCCAACAAAGGTTATCATTTTAGACCTTTGCGCTCAAAGAGGGTTATTATAATTGTATACCTAACCTTCTCTTTTTAATTCTATCTTACCAAAAAGTAGGACCTACCTACTTAGTTACCTTACCTAAAACTTTTCGCAAAATTTCTTGTTCCTACCGTATTCAATGAAACTTTGATGATTTTATACATTGATAAATTTATCGATTAAAAAAATGAAATAGGTTGATGGGTTGCAGTTATGTAAGCGATATAGGTATTGATAGGCCAAACATTTGGAGGAAAAGACCTGGGCATAAGAATCATGCCCGAGGTTGTATTGAGATGCTTGTAGTAATAGATATTATCTAATATAATGATGACAGGGGGAAACCTTAAAATCTATCGGCTCATCATTGAGAGATGTGCAATAAGAAAAGGCCTGGGCGACCTACAACAGCTGGCGGTGACTGCAATGAAATATAAATTTAATATTATTTCCTATTAGGTATATAATACAACGTAGTCGTACAATTTTTCATCCATTTAATAAATTGTGTTATTATAATATAATACAAGCAAGTATGAAACCCGCTACATGAAACCATTTCCTGAAAACACCCGTCAGCTAGCTAGCCACCGTAACGGTACCGCACCTATAATTTGCGTTACCTCACGTAGTGACATTGTAAAACAACGTTATTCTTATGTCACCACAGATAATGAAAATAATAGAAGTAAATTTAATAGTAAATTAGTGGGTTTAACGTAATGCAATAACAACACAGTGGGTAATGAGGGTCGCCGGTAGCGCTCATCATGACAGATGCTCATCAGAATCTGCTGTATTTCCCAGTTCCTAACGCGGCGAGGTTCGTTGCGAATATAGGACGCCTACACAGACGGAAACATACAGCAGTGTTCATTTTGTGGTTGTATGAAATAGAATTTGTCGTCAGTTTGTCGTACATTAAATGTAGGTACTTAATTTGCATATAATTTGCATGATGACAAAGTTCCCTTTTACATTTTGCCTTATGCAGTTTCTACCTAGGTAGGTATCAATTGCGGTAATAGCCGACAAAAGTGCAGAAAAGCCATCTGGTAGTTAGCGGTCACAGTCGCCCATGGCAAACATAAAATAAATTAAATAAAAAATCGGCCAAGTGCGAGTCGGACTCGCGCACGAAGGGTACCGTACCATTATGTATAAAAACGCCAAAAAAAATCTGGTCTGTTGTATGGGCGCCCACTTAAATATTTATTTTATTCTGTTTTTTTAGTATTTGTTGTTGTAGCGGCAACAGAAATACATCTTGTGTGAAAATTTCAACTGTGTAACTATTACGGTTCATGAGATACATACAACCTGGTGACAGACGGACGGACGGACGGACGGACGGACGGACGGACGGACGGATGGACGGACAGACAGCGAAGTCTCAGTAATAGGGTCCCATTTTACCCTTTGGGTATGGAACCCTAAAAATGTAGTTTTGCGCTCCAGTATCTACCAAATACCAAATCAATGGCCGGCTTTTCTCGTCTCTCACACTTTTTCTCGGCACTCTGGATTTCTGGTACGGCGCAGGCGCAGTAGGTATTCTAAGTAACATGCTCCAATACGATTAAAATTAATATTGTCGAATTGACATAAATACAATGTGTTTCTTTTACACTTGATCAAACGAAGTGTGCGGATACTAGACAAAAAATCACCGACAAAAACATTTTTTTTTATTTTTTTTATACACTCGAAAATAGCAATTTAATTTTTTTTATTAAAAACCTTTCTTTTTGATTACTTTTTTGATTTCTTCGTCTGGGAACGGTGTATTTTCGTCAAAGTAGTCTCTTTTGAAAGCTAAAAAGTGTACCTACCTAAGCAAATAAACACATGAATAACAATATCGAACATAAGCTTCGAAAAAAAATAAACTATTTGAAATAATAAAGTTCCCTTTAATACAAAAAGAAATTAAATTGAAATCGCTTCATCCGTTCGGGAGCTATGATGCCACAGATAGCCAAAGATAGATAGAAGTTATGATATTCACCGTCAAACTGACCCTAGTTTGACGGTGAATATCATAACAACGAAAATAGATAGAGCAATAGTTACTTTAGAGAATTTGTTCATTAGATCATGAACTTTAATGAAACGTTCAAAAACGACTATGTCAACGACCCCATTTTAAAGTTAGAGGTCAAATATCAATAAAAATCAAGTTTTATTTTTATTATTTCAAATAGTTTATTTTTTTTCGAAGCTTATGTTCGATATTGTTATTCATGTGTTTATTTGCTTAGGTAGGTACACTTTTTAGCTTTCAAAAGAGACTACTTTGACGAAAATACACCGTTCCCAGACGAAGAAATCAAAAAAGTAATCAAAAAGAAAGCTTTTTAATAAAAAAAAAATAAATTGCTCTTATTTTCGAGTGTATAAAAAAATTAAAAAAAAATGTTTTTGTCGGTGATTTTTTGTCTAGTATCCGCACACTTCGTTTGATCAAGTGTAAAAGAAACACATTGTATATTGCGAAAAAATAAAAAATTCTCCATTTAGCTGTAGGTATAAACAAACATCGGCGATTGAAGTATTAGTTGCCAGTTTTTTAAATAAAATTTGAATCATTATTTTCAAGAACTTCAATTATGTTTAAATTGTACATACCTATTAGGTATATTACGAATAGATAAATTAAGGACAGCACATTATGTTAAGAACAGGTTATTTCAGTAATTTCGTTCTGTTTTACATTGATAAGTACCTACTTAGAAGGTGTAAGATAAAAATTGTATTATCAGTCAGAATATCTGGTAAATATTTTAATATACTTACTTACATAATATCTCACTTCGATTTATAATAAACTTGACATCTCCTATCGCATTCTATCAAGGTTATTTATAAATTACGAGCCGTCATATTAAACCATGTTAGACTCAAATGCCAAAATCGCTCATTGAAGGCATTGAGTGCAATAATTCATTAAACGAAAATTTAAAAACCTCCCGGCTAAGATTTTATGCTAAAAATGCCTTACATCAATTTTGGAAAAAGGGACAAGGATTTCGGGGTTTTTCCCGTTGGCTCACATTCCCGTTCTCACCCGTCCCACTATACCCCGAAAACGATTAATTTGATTTATTACTTTTACCTTCTTTTTTCAACGTGTACAGTCGATAAAAAAGGGCTTTAAAGTATTATAATGATTTTTGTAGGGGCTACTGCCTGCCTGTAGCTACTGCCGTTTAAGCCGTATCAATGATACGGGGCCCCCGGGTTACAGGGACTCTCAACATGACAATGTGTAGTGTAACTAAAAATTGGTAAAATGTTATCCGCAATGTCACTTACTCGTAGTTCCCGAGAAAAAACATCAATACTTATAATAAATCTGTAGCTGGTCGCTGTCTGTACTTAGAAAATAGGTATATGAGATTTTTTACTGGGGTGTTTGTTAACGCAAGAGAACCTAAAATAATGATTTTTTTTATTCTGTTTAATTAAGCAAATTAATAAGGAGGCAGGTCAAATAAGACTGATTTTGCACTTTAAAGATTATTTTATTATGTGTTTATACATACATATTTTTATTATAGTTAATTCCTTTCACTCTCGTTAATTTAGCAAATGTATGTTTATGAAAATAATACAGATTATAACATGTTTTATACTACTTATTTGTTTATTGAAGTAAATTACCTATATATTGTTGTTAACTACTTATATTTTACTCCAGATTCTTTGGTAAATAACGATGCACAAGTAGCCTTATTCTCTAGGATTCCGTCTCGTAGGTTCCATGGGCATTATAACACCCAAACCAAGAACCAGGCCAAACCCAGGATACTTAGAACAGCAATTCAAGATATCCATCCGGCGTGTTTCAATTTTTACTTAAAGACTTTTTCTGATAACTGTACTTTTAAGCAATGTTTACTTTTATTTGACGTTATCTGTCAAATCGGAATTCGGGGTCTAGTGGGACGGGTGAGAACGGGAATGGGAGCCAACGGGAAAAACCTGGATTTCGATTAAAAAATCTGCACTCAAACAGTAGGTACCTATTACGAAACGTGACAAAATGGAGTGAGGGGGGAGGAAGAGGCACATTTTGAGTGAAGTTACACTCCGATATGTGGTGTGGCCCAGTTTGGTTTTTAGCTAAGTATAGATTTTATCGTAGAAGAAGACGAAAACGAGCATGAACGAGCATTTACAGTATATTTATAAGTAGATGGGTAGGTGGGAACCTCAGTAAATTTCAGCTAAAAAAGTCACTTCAGTAGATGATGTTTGATGGTTTGCTTTTCAAACGACACTAAATATACATACAATGAGCTCACAGATTGTTGCAAAATATAAATACCAACAATAGATTTCCGTAACGTAACGCCTGATACTTTTAATCAAGTTCAAACTGACTGCAGTGATGTGCACTGATAACGAAAAACATAAATAAGTGATGATAACGCTACACAACATAATCTACCAGTAATTGACCATGCCCTAAATATTAGTAAGTGTGATGATAGATATGTCGTGGGCACATCGTAGATTTGCTCACATCATGAAATGATCGACCATATCATGAAATGGTCGCATTTCATGATATGTTCAACTGTCTATTGGCCACATCATGATGTGGTTTGAGCAGATCAATGATAAGAAATCGTTTCTCGATATGGGCAACTAAACGCGCGGCTTTTTCATGAAATGGTCAAGATTATTTTGATCATATCGTAAAGTAGTTACATTAATTACCGGTAGAGGCGCTGCAAGCGCTTTGTTTATGTGTAAAGATGGCGGCCGTTGGCGTAAATGTTGTTTCTCTTGTGAATTCGGCCTAGAGTAAAAGAGTAGCAACAAAAATTGCTAATTGCAGAATACAATTCATGTTAATTGTTAAAAACGAGTAACATTGAACGGAAGCATAAAAATTAAGTTGATTTTGGATATAAAACAAAGAATACTCATTTCCATTACTACTCAGTCAAATTCTTCAAGGTGTAGGTAGGTCGAATTGGTTACAGAACTGAATTAGCCTACCCCTACTCCACGTGGTCTTGTATGCCCTACCCCTAGAGTGTTTTTTAGAACCCGGAGGCGCGGAGGGAGGGCAGCCCGGAGCCGGAGCGGCTGAGGCTGGTCGCCGAAGGCGACCAGCAAGCCGAAGCTGCGCAGGCGAGCGTGGGTGTCTGTGCTTTGTTACGCAAGGGCGAAGGGGCTGCACCTTCCGCAGCGCCGGAGACGTCACGATTCGAAATTATGCCCTATATTCCGCGTTTTTACGATCTGGCCAAACGTTGATGACCAAATCGTGAAACGTAGACGAATTTACGATCTGGCCAAACTGAGTTGACCATTTCATGAAATGCGACCATTTCATGATATGGTCGATCATTTCATGATGTGAGCAAATCTACGATATGGCCACGACAGATATACCGCGTCTATCTTACGAGTACCTAGTTAACGCGAAGATAAACTATGTACAAGGTTACACAACGTTGTAGAATTTTGGAAAGTAAGATCACTGATCATTCTTATACCTTTTAACGAAACTCATAGCTATACTTAGTACAGTATTTTGCAGTTATATTGATTTTGTTAAACTAAACTATTGTAAGATAATTGTGGCATTGTTATCAATATAGTTAACAAGAAATCATTAAGATATTATAATCCTCTAAAAACTATTAAGAGTTAAACATGTAGATAACGTGATAGGCATAGGTGTAAATTTAAAATTTAAATACCCCCGATTAAAAAGCTCCTTAACCTAATGATGAAACTCCCGAACAGAACTTCATAATTACACAGTTTATTCCATTTTATGCCAAAAATGCCTTAATAAAAAATTACAGTCGAATTGAAAGCCTCCTCTCTTTTTTAGTTGGTTAAAAAGACTTCACTTAGGTATCCCAATTCCCACTAATGATTGTGAGAGGTTTAGGAACTCTAGATCTAGAATTTACGAAGTTATATTTCTGTCCCCCAAGAGATTGTCAATAGTGACAATAGCTTGGTGAGCCTAACATTCCCTGGTCAATTAAAAAAACAATATTATATTGATTTCAAATATTACAATCCACTTCATACTATAGACACAAAGTCTGATTTAGACAGCGTAACTTTAAAATCACGAACCCTTAAAATTCTTACAATGACGCCTTCATGAAATACATGTCTAGTAGATAAAATGATAGACGAATAGAATACAATAAGATATGTTATTAACCAGCTCATATTTTTCCATGTGTCCAGCTTTTTCGACATTATGATATTCGAACTGCAAAATATTATGAACTTGCAACAAGCTAGGGTGTCCGAACCTCATAATTGTTCGAGGTCATATTAATTCCTTTAATTGGCGACTTAAGGACCCACTAGCATCATCGAGTTGTTTACTTCGAGGAATTGTGCGTGCACTAATGATTCATGCGAGGCGACTTGTATGTAGTATTCAAGTATATTCCGAATGTCAAAATAAGATAACAAGATGTTACTAACGAAAAATTTCCGTTTCGTGAAATATTATGTGAAAGTGGACTGCCAATTCAGTCTTACCTAGGCCTTTATTATTACCTATAGGGTAATGTTTGAAGAAATTCTGGGCAGATTCACTGCAAAAACTGTAATTCCGGCTAGAGGACTCTCTAAAAGTACTCTCGTAATTTATTAGACTTTATTCTTGAGATATGTTTTCAATATCCCTTGCAACCCCCAAAAAAGTGAGTGGATCAGTGAGGTATAGGTACCTACCTACGATAGATTGCATGCAGGAGAGCTTTGCTTGAACTTGAGGATAAATTAAATTATGTTTTAAACTATCCGAATGTGTTGTTTAATGGAATTCTCTAGGATAATAGCTACTGAATATGCACATTTAGTCTCCAGTGATCCATTGAGCGGAAGCCGAGTATATTGTGCGGGGCACTCCTGCGCATAGTGCGTAGCGGACGGCGGCCCCAATTGTCTGATTGATCTTTATGATGCCCCCACGCCCCTGCTAATGTTGATCGAAAGAAAAATAGAATCATAAGTACGTCGAGACATTGTCTGAGTTGAGAGAACTCGCATTGGATTCTAAGTTGCTTGTGCAGATTAAGGGGAGGGCAAAATTGTCGCTATCGCGGTGCAAGAAAAGTGTTTTACTATGTTAGTCTACTAGGTTTATCTTTATGCTAATGCTATTTAGCTACTTAATGACACATTTTCCATTTTCGCATTCCAGTTACAGTTTATTGTAGCGAAAAGTAGATTTTAACACCTATGGTTCTTCATCAATGTAGAGCCCTATTGTGTTCGTTACAATTACAATCGCCTGGTAGATCTCTGTAAATTGCTACTTCTACATATAATCCTTTTATAAAACTGACAAAAATTTGGTAGTTATAATGAATATTTTTAGAATGGCGAGTGATATTCCTTCGCAGAAGTTGTAGGCCTTTGCAAATGAAATGAACTCTACAAATAATTAGGTACTGGAAATCTCTCATACATCACAGCCTGTGGAAAAACATGAAATAAGTAACTTATATCAAACTTGTTTAAAGGAACGGTTTTTAAAGGAAACTGAAGCCATATGAAATTATTTATTCTATCTCTGTATTTTTTATATACCTAAGCATTATGTTGACCAAACGTCGATATTTAGCTAGGACTGGTCGGAAACAAGGAAATCATAAGACTTTGTTGACATAATAATTATCATCGACTTTTTCGGTTCCACCTGAAACATAGATAATGTACAATCAGCATAGTAGCTGCACGAGCTGCTATGACTATGACTGTATCTGCCGAAAATGATAAAATTTGATTCATCATGTACTTATTTACCTACTTAGAATCGGGCGGATATTTGTGACGCATTAATCTACTTACATTTCAATTTCGTATAAATGCCCATTTTCCTTTTTACGAAATAAAGGCAGGCAATACTTCACATCCTCTAAGTGCTTCTCCATCCTTATAATTACGTGAACTAAATATACTTATAATTAAATGAACGATAATAATTATAAACGCAATACTCATATACATTTTTGACGGCAAACGAGCACACGGCACCACCATGCTGCTACGCCATGACCGCTGAGACCAACAGGTGACAAAACTCAAATCGGCACTTATACTATCGGATGTATATACTTTATTATATATCGGATGTATACTTAGCAGAGTGTGCCATTTTTTTATTGTCAGTTCGTTAGTATCTAGCTACGTATGAGGACTGGGGTAGGGACCATTAGTGATAGGTATGTTCGTAAGTAGATACTTAATTATATTGCAAATTGTACTTAGTAATTAGGTACTAACAGAGCTAATTTATCATTAACTGGACACTAAGTAGGTATTAAGTAATAGTCCTGTTAGTAATTGCTAATTGTTAGTAAGAGAGAGTTTCGTCCTTATTCGGCCACAGGAGTGTTGAAAGTTTGTTTAAAAAATAAAAATATTTTTTTGATTAAACAGAGGTTTTTTTAAAACCCCCACTGTTCAAGAGACGAATGGTCATCGAGGGTTGGCATGCCATCGGAGTTTATGACTTTGGATATCTACAGGCTCATGTGACCAAAATAGATGCAATTGTATGTTAAACTAGCTTATGCCCGCAGCTTCGCCCGCGTGGAATTCGTTTAAGTTTCACCCCCTATTTCACTCCTTTAGGGGATGAATTTTGAAAAATCCTTTCTTAGCGGATGTCTACATCGTAGTGGCTATCTGCATGCCAAATTTCAGCCCGATCCGTTCAGTGGTTTGGGCTGTGCGTTGATAGATCACTATATAAGTCAGTCAGTCACCTTTGAGTTTTATAGATATAGATTTAAAAATGGCTGCCATATTGAATATTTTTATTGATCGACCCTTTCGTACAGAATTAAGGTGCCATTTCACCAGAGATGTGCTAAGCTACGTTGCTAAGGATGTAAGGATACGTATGACATCCATCGATCGTATTCATTGGCTAGCACAGTCAGGGCCAGGGGGGGAGCTCTCTAGACGGCTTTAAATTTTAGCCACATGGAATTAGCATAGCATAGCACATCTATGGTGGAAAAGCACCGTTAATGTTGGAAGCTTTGTTTCTAAAATACAGTTCCTATTTCAGTCCAAGATTTTGAAGTAATTAGGTAGGAAACAAAATCGGACAAATTTGTTTTTGTAAATACGCGACAAAAAAGCAGATAACCAGCACCTAATGGCGGGTGGTCATCGTCGCCCATGGACATGAACAACGCCGAAGACATTACGATGAAAGTATTCATAATTAAATGTACCTAATTAACTCAGCTCTATGCATAAAAGTCGGACCTCAGTGAAACAAAGGATAGGCAAGAAATGTAAGGACCTGCAATTTGAAGATAAAATAGTAGAGATGTTGAAACATCTTATCAACATCATCTATTTGACAAACATTAATTTATAGATATAGGTACTTAGTTGCTTTCATAAAATTATCTGGTTTAAGTAGCCATTGCCCATCTCCTATCAGTCCACGGCGTCTCCGCATCTTTGTTATGATTATTTAAAGCGAAGAAAATGATATCATGAAAGTGACAGAATTCTTCACTGAAATCTTTACAGAATTTTTATGAAATTATTATTCTTCAGTAACGTTTAGGTTTCATTTGATGTAAATAGGTATACATGTACCTTGTTATATTCATTATTCTTTACATGCTAACAGTTTGTTTTATTTACTAAGCATTATCTAGCGAAGTTCAAAGTCACAAGGAATAGTTTCGGGAAAGAAAGTACTGAGAACCTAGATGCCTACTTGTTTATCGTGGTCATCTTATAAATGTCGAACAGGGCAACATCTCAATAAGATTGAAAAGAAAAAAACATGACGATAACTAAGTACTTTTGGCCTTTCAAAAATTAAAATTTCACGTTTTCTACGGAAATATAAGTTTTATTGATTAGTTAATAACATTTATACAAGTTATTAAACGGAATCTATGAGACTATGGAATATGGAAATTTGAATATAAAGCAAAATAATGTCCTCTGTCAGCCTAGCTGTTATCATCTAGACAACTGAAACTCGTCTTACCTGAACATTTTCAGCGTTTATCAAAACACAGTCATTATCAATGAAAACCACACTTTTTCTCACATCACCAACACATAATATTCACAATAAGGAGAGCACTTCTCAAGCGCATGTAGCGACGTATTCGTTCAGGCCGCAATCAGTGGCGGAAAGCATTCGTTGAATTGATTCAATTAGTCAGACGGATTGTCTCCACCGCTTCCCAGCATAGTTCTTCACCGAGCGGAGGATTCAATGATACTGTTGCCGCTGAAATCTTTTATCAGCGCTTGTCCTTACGGGATGCGTACCAGCTCGTGGACGTAATGCACTCCGCGGTGAGAGACAAAGACAACGACATGGCTACGAACAAAATATCTAATGATATTTTGATAATACGTGCGCCTATCTACATTGTTATTGGCTATGATTGTATTTACTCAAGTGCTATGCTTGATAAGTGGTCTTTGTTTCAAATAATTTGATAAGAAATGTTCTTATAGAACGTCGTACCTACCTACGTTATTAATGTCTTTAATGACCACATTAAGTAATATGGTTCACTGGAAACGAATCGATTAAGACTACAATAAAATTTCAAATATCCAATGCATGACAGTTCCTATAGGTTCAGCATTGCGCTTAAATTGTCTTCAATTGAATAATAGGTGTGGACTGCGTGGTGTCTTCGCAAACGGAACTGTGTTGAATGTACCAACGTACTAAATATCTTTATGTGTTTAGTCTGATGTTCTGTTGTTACCCACTGCCAAAGAATATATAATACCTACCTACTACCTGTATATCACGTTATGTTTCTCTCAGTATGATAATGATGCTAGTATTTCACAATAGCTAGTAGGTACGTAAACTTGTAGACATTTTTTGTGGAATTAAGGTAGCAAACGAGCATGCAGCACCACCCTTTGGCTGCCGCCTATGACAACTGTGATCGACCAATAAAAACAACACTCAATAATTTAGGGTTAGGTACATATTATGGTTAATCTCGTTAACAGATGATGTTGGTTAGTGCAGTGGCAAGTGTGAAGACAGGGACTGTTAGTGATAGTACCTACTGTTATTTGATGTAAGTATAGTCAGTTAGTGTTTGTAAATATGAGTCTAGTCCTAGTTCGGTCACAGAGGCGTTGCAAACCCTGAGGATTGACATGGTTGCCTCTAATAAAGTGTAACCACTTCTGCGAATTTATATCCTTTATAGCCTTTACCTATATTTTATATCCGAAACACAATTGCTGTTAAAAATTAGGTAGGTATTATTGCGCTAGAAATGGTAGGTAAGTAGGTACTAACTGAGGGTACTAACTTAAAAGTTACAACCAAGTACCTACCTACCTAAAACCATGAATAAACAAAACGAAAAAAAGTTACTCATATTGCCTACTACCAGCAATCAAATCTATTTACAAATAAATAAATTATTGTAAAACAAAACAAGTTGGTTACTAACCAAGATAAGCAGGTTTATGTAAATACCCACTTAGCTCTCAAACAAGTAAAGTTGCCACCGGATGGGGCGGATGGTAATAGTAATAGGTTAATAATGCCAACGTACCTACTTCGGTCACCATACGTAGGCTGTATCCCCAATCATAATTCAAATAAGTAGGTAATAGGTAGGTATCCTATTGAACTCCAACAGGAAGGACCTGGTTCCAAAGTCCTGTCAGCCATTCTGTTGTTTTCTGTTAACAGAACTCCTGAGAATTTATAATTGCCCTTATTATAAGAAAATAAATTTAGGATAGGGTCGTCTTAACTTGAGGTTCTTATAAAGCTGGTAAACTTTATAAGCAAAGTTGATAAATTAGACTAGGTAGGTACAAGAAATTGAGTGTACAAAAAACCAATTGTATCTAGTAAAAAAATTAAAACGATGAATTTTGAATTTATCTTAAAGTCTGAGTACGTATAAATTTATAAAAATTGCACATTTCTAAACGAATTTAATGAACAAAAGCAATAAAGCAAAAGTATGATGATACCTGGTGACCTTTTTAAGTTCCTGTGTTTTTCATTCAGACTTCCATTCCAGTCACAGTGTACCTATTCACCACTGCATAAGTACCCTCTAACATCACACTCGTATAAGACAACTAGCTTTCCACCCGCGGCTTTGCCCGTGTGGAATTTGGTTATAAGTATTGCGCATTTTTACTGAACTCGACAGCGCTTTTTCTTTGTATTTATTTTACAAATACCTAAAAAATAAAATACCTTTAAAAAAATTAAAAAAATATTTTTTTCAGACTGAAATCTTATACTTTACTTAATAGAGTAAGATCCCAGAGCCGTAAGACACAACTTATTTTCTAAAGCATGTAAGTAACTATCGGTTTACAGTAGTCTCTTGTGTAGGTACTTTTTAATAGGTACCTGAATGTTTGTGGAGCTTGCCCGGTGACACCTGCGCAGCAGGTACCAGGTGAGAAAGGTGACTAAAAATCAGAGTTACTTAACTTAAATTGTGTAAGGTAGAACCAGAGTGGTCCAAGTGACTTTTTGCATTGACCCCCGATTTTGGCAAAAAGATCCAATTGATTTATTTGCCTATTATTGATCCAATTGCCCTAGACAATGTTTTTGAATTGCAATTCTGCAACTGAACTGCAATTGGATCAAAGTGGAATAAAAGAATATTGAGTTTTGGAGATCTTTATGCCAAAATCGGGGGTCAATGCAAAAAGTCACTTGGACCACTCTGGTTCTACCTTACACAATTTTTATGACTGATTTTTATATATGCTTTGTAGAATATTACTCTGAAGTCATATAAAAAAAATCAGACGCTTTCCATGAGCCAAAACTTTTATCAGACGCTTTAAAGCTCTAATGGTGCGTACACATTATGCAACATGTTATATAACTTTTGTTTTATAACACCTCCACACTATCTAACATTGTTGTCTAACAATGAAACATGTTACAAGACCGTACACATTAGAACAACATTGTTGTATAACAATGTTATATAACAAGGCATGAGTAGGTAACTCGTGCGCAAAAGTTAGGTATATAATATTGTTGCACAAACTAATAAAACATGTTATTAAACAATGTTTTATAACATGTTTTGTTACATAGTCTGTACGCACCATAAGAAAAATAAATGAACTTAATATTTTTAAATGTCTGATTTTTTTATATTTTGTTAAAATAACTATTACAATGTTATATTTAATCAGTCAGACAAATTGCAATGACCAAACATCCCCTAAACACAAAAATAACTCAACCATGAGTATGAGCGCGAGAGCATTATGCGCATGCGCTTCAGAGTAAAATATCTTAATATTTGAAAAATACTTACTGTTTTTAATATGTATATCTACTTGATCAAGATAAAATTTATAATTAAAGTAATAATTCATCATTTCAAAAATAATTTAATATCCTGCAAATATATAGGGAAAATAAATTTTTTCGGAGCAGTTGTGTTTTAAAGAAAATTATATTTATTTTGTTTTATATAGAACTGCCATTTTTGACCCAGACCCGACATGAATGAAACATAATATCCCAGTTTTTTTGTTTTGTTGAGTATAACAAATATCTATTATTGTTATATTCGAAATAAGTGGCTAACACAAAGTATTTCACTTTAAACTTTTGAATTTTTTCGTACTAAAAAGAAATGTTTGATATTTATTTGCACAAAAAACTTGCAAAATATAATAATGATTGGATTAACCAGATGACCTAAAGTTCTAGTAAATAATAGTACGGTCGGCCAAAGAATTGGTTTACCACCCTAAGGTTGAATACCGTTTGCAGATTCATAGGTGATAAAGGCTAGTTTCGCTTGCAGATCGATCTGACAACTTTTATTGCCATCTTTATCCGATTATAAATACGTGACATTTGTTTTGTTCTTAGTTTAAACTTGATAGAACCATTGACTTCGGAAGGTATATTTTGTGAACCGCTTTAAGATTTTCACACAAAACTAATAAACTGTGAGGGTTCCCTATACTTAGAACTGAAACTCTAAAAAATTTTTTTCATCAAACGCATACATGTGGAATATCTATGAATAGGTCGTCAAAAATGATATTGAGGTTTCTAATATAATTTTTTCCCAAAGTGGTAAAATATGTGCCCCCCCCCCTGTAACTTCCAAAATAAGAGAATAATAAAACTAAAAAACATATATCATGTGCATTGCCATGTAAACTTCCACCGAAAATTGGTTTGAATGAGATCTAGTTAGTAGTTTTTTTAATACGTCATAAATCGTAAACCGTAATTTACCTTTCATTCAATCTACTTACTCAAATATTTTTTTATATTATGTTACTTGCTGCTACGGAACCCTTCATGGGCGAGTCCGACTCGCACTTAGCCAATTTTATTACATTACTTGCATACTTTGATGTTTTAAATATCTAGATTGAGCGTCGCCCTACAATAAAAACAAGGCAACATTATCAAGCATGTGTGCGTGCAGGCGATGTTTTACCCGTTCATCTATTGTCTATGTGTGCGTAATGTGTGCGTAATGATATAAAAATTGTGGCTAACAGTTAGCCATAATTTTTTGACACGTTTGCGCGGATTCGATGTTCCATCTAGATATTTAAAACATCTTTGCTTGCATATTTATTTGACTAAATGTCAATTGTCAATTTTCTTTTTAAAAAGAATTATTTTGTCAACTGAAAAGTTCTTATGCTTTTGTTCAGAATATTTAAATCTTCTTTGCACAAATTAATGCATTATCCGTTTCTAATAAAGATTAAAATGTCTTGCACCTATAATGTGACCTATGATGTATGTAATCTTAACAATTAGGTTTACGTCATTATTATGTGTCTCTTTCAGTGATATTTCCTATGAACTTTGATGTAACTTTTGATAACTAGGAAACTAAACGAAAACTGGTACACCACTTTCTTGGCCCACCGTACCTACGTAACTATTGCGGTAAGAACTCACGATGCGGAATTTCTCCGCGTCCGCCGCGGAAATGGAATTGCGCTACGGCGCACGTCGCGGAGCTAAAACGCGTCGTGAATTTTTAGTTTGCTTTTATTTTATAATTAAGTAGTTAAGTAGATATATTTTAAAACTTCAAGTAAGTTATATCAATCGAGTGAATGAAGTGAGTGAGTGAAGTGAATGAACCTTTCATTTCATTTAATCTTCGAAGGTAAAGAATAAAGGTACCATTAAAAATCTGGGAGCAATGATGTTTTAAATATCTAGATTGAGCGTCGCCCTACCATGAAAACAAAAAAAATAAGGCAACATTATCAAACATGTGTGCGTGCAGGCGTTATTTTTCACGTTCATTTATTGTCTATGTGTGCGTAATCTGTGGGCTGAGTGCGAGTTTTCAGTGACAAAACGCGCTCGCTACGGAACTGCGAGTTAGCTAAAATTTGTATGGGATCAAGCTGAGCCATTTACGTCCCGCTAGGTGGCTCTGCTCCGATCCCATACAAATTTTAGGTAACTCGCAGTTACGTAGCGAGCGCGTTATGTCATTGAAAACTCGTACTAAGGCTCCTGTGCGTAATGATATAAAAGTTGTGGCCAACAGTTGGCCACAACTTTTTGACACGTTTTCGCGGATTCGATGTTCCATCTACATATTTAATACATCTTTGTCTGGGAGATTGATAGTTGAATATAATATTGATTGCTCTAATGGAGATAAAAGTTTGGTGACTGTCTATATTTCCTATTTTTATTAACTTTGGGTCATTCTAAATGGATACAATTGCCTATTAAGTGAAAAATAAATGGTTTTCAAATATTTCGCCTGAGTAAAGTCACATACTTAGCTAGGTATAAATAATTGTTAGCCACTGTTATTTAAAATACTGTTACTATATTTTTATAATAATTATGTAATATAACAAAAAAACTGAGGTACTTTTCATTAGGTACTGTCGGGCCTGGGTAAATGGCAGTTCTCCTTTCCCGCCACGAAGCCTTTTCCTTTTACGCCTTTATAATGCCAGGCAGGCCAGAATGCCACCAACTTATCTGTTCAGTATGTGTTCAGTAGAAAAAAATGGAACTAAAAAAAGACAACGTCAATTTTGAAATGTCATGTCCGCTGTCAATTCTTTGAAGTGCGAGTGCTCTAAGTACAGTGCGCCCAACTTATCTCTGAAATGGCAAAAATTGGAACTAACGAAAAGTCATTCATAAGTACGTTGTGGTCATTCATCTGTCAGTTACAAGTGTGCAATGATTGGTCAAATGAATGTCAAATGCGTACGACAGCGCCTCTTTCGTTTCAATCTTAAGTTGGGTTTACTATAAAACACATATAGTAAACACATATAGTATACTATAAAACACATATAGTAAACCCAACTTAAGACTGAAACGAAAGAGGCGCTGTCGGACGCATTTGACATTCATTTGACCAATCATTGCACACTTGTAACTGACAGATGAATGACCACAACGTACTTATGAATGACTTTTCGTTAGTTCCAATTTTTGCCATTTCAGAGATAAGTTGGGCGCACTGTAATTCGATTTTAATTATTTCTCTTGTCCTGAAAGGAGTTGTTTCAAAATGTATGGAGCCCCGGCCACCACTTTGTACACCATACTAAAATATGGAGAATCGCAATTCAAACAGTTTTTAACTATCCAATCACTTCAAATTGGTTTAGTTTTTTGGTACAACACAAAAATATACAATTGGAATTGCAACACAAAAACAAAAATCCGTCTGGCGGTAAGCTGTCATCACATGTCACGTTGGTTGATTTGATTGAAGTTTGACATATGTACAGTGCGCCCAACTTATCTCTGAAATGGCAAAAATTGGAACTAACGAAAAGTCATTCATAAGTACGTTGTGGTCATTCATCTGTCAGTTACTAGTGTGCAATGATTGGTCAAATGAATGTCAAATGCGTCCGACAGCGCCTCTTTCGTTTTAGTCTTAAGTTGGGTTTACTATACGTACATTTCTGTCATATTAAAGTGACAGTAGACAGTTCGTGATCTGTGATCAATGACAAATTGGTAAGACGCCATGTTGAAACTTGATAAAATTAAATGATAGATACAATTTTTGTACTAGAAAAGTATGCATTTAGGTAATTTATCTTTATTTTTCCCGAATTCCATGGATTTTTCTCGATTTTTCGAGGTACGTACTGTACATATTGTGGGCCGGATTTGAAAAATCTCCTTTTAATTTTTACATGAAAAAGTAAAATTTGACTGTGTTGGCTTACGTAATTCTTTTATTTTTGGATGTTTCCGATTTTTTTTTAAATAGACAAATACACTTGAGAATTATTGAGAAACTTTTAAATTTTTGAATAGTTAAATTTATAATTCTATTCACATAATTATATTGATTGAGATTAAAATAAAGATTAAAATTGTAGCGGTGATAGCCTAGTGGTTAAGAATTCCGCCTCCTATTCGGAGGGTCCGTGTTCGAATCCCAGGGCACGTACCTCTGACTTTTCTAAGTATGTGCGTTTTAAACATTTAAATGTCACTTGCTATAACGGTAAGGAAAACATTGCCAAACCGCACTTGTTCAGCATGGTGAACTATGGTCTTAACCTTCTCATTATGAGAGGACACCTATGCTTAATAGTGGGCCCTGATGGATGAGAGATAATGATAACATCCTATGTTACTGCAGTCATTGCATGGTAGATTAAGTTAGTAGCCACAGGGCCACAGCCCAAATTGTGTATCTATATTATTCGGAAAGACTTTGTCTTCGAATCATGTGCAACATACTTTATCTGGTAAAAATCATAGGTCTCAAAGTTGTTGAGCTTCCTTTACAGTTGGCAAATTTTATTATATGGTAACATTGAACGCTGCACTAGCGACGCCATCTACTGAACAGATACCTAAGTTGGTGGCGCTATACGTTAGTCTATCCTATTCTTTATGCTTTGACCTGGACTATGGGCATATTATAGAGATATAGAGTAAAACAGCCAAAGAAAACAATGTAGTGTTGCGTGCTCTATGGTTGGGGTTGCGTGTCTAGAGTTTTCCATAGAGGTAGGAAGGAGTTTTCAGAATTGTGGTCTATGGTGTATATCTTTCATAAAAGAATGACGTGTGAGTGACAGAGATAGGTAGTGCCTTACAGTTGGCCTTACAGTGCGCCCAACTTATCTCTGAAATGGCAAAAATTGGAACTAACGAAAAGTCATTCATAAGTACGTTGTGGTCATTCATCTGTCAGTTACTAGTGTGCAATGATTGGTCAAATTAATGTCAAATGCGTCCGACAGCGCCTCTTTCGTTTCAATCTTAAGTTGGGTTTACTATACCTGTAAGGCGCCGTCTCTGTCACCCACACGTCAGCTAAGCGCCAAAAGATTCTTGTAGGACTATAACTATTTATTATAAGTAGAGTTTGTAACAAAAAATAAAGCTTTTTAAATTTTAACTTCTAATAGTAACCCTTTATAGTCCGTTTTTTTTTCGCTACGGACTAAATTGACACATGCAAATGTCAATTTTCGAAATAATGATACCAGCTTTTTAATAGTAGTGTTGTACTACGATACCGGTTTTATGAATCGTAACTTTTTACTTTTATCAGATAATTTTTATTTGATAATAGACGAATCTTTTAAAAGTCATGGTAACTATGGAGTATCACAGATAAAAAATATATTTATTAATTTTAATTACGTATTACACTAAGTAAATACGAAAATTATTAACTTTTTGTTGAAGAACACGCAATAACGAGGTTAAGGTACATTATATAGGTATACATGTCGGTCATATAATTTTAAAGACACATTTTTTATTATTACCGAAAAACGATACTAGATTGTAAATTACGTAAAGTTACGGTAGAGGCACATCACTATTATGGTTCGCAAAAAAGTGGCAACACAGCTAATGTCAATTTAGTCCGTAGCGAAAAAAAACAGACTGTAGGTATAATAAAGAATTGATTTTACCTAACTTTTTGATTCGTGATTCATTTATTTTGATTTGTGTGCAATGTGCAACATTATGTTATGGCAACATTTACAACATTATATTTTGACAACGACAATCTAATGTCGACAATGTCGTCAAATGACATTTTGACTGACAGTTTTGACGAAGCGTTTGCGGCGTTTTTGCCCGAGAATAATATTTTGGTGTAAACAATATAAAATTACTTCTCCATGTCTATATCGCTAGTTTTATAAATGAAGATGAATGCCACTAGTTTATATGTTTCTACATGTCGGTTAATAATTTTAGCAGACTCGGCAGACAAAAGTTCATGGATAGATTTATTTCGATTAGTCCCTTATTTACGACAATCCCTGTCCTGTACAGTGTGTGGAAACTTATTAAAAGAACCTTATACGCCAACGAATGCAGGGTGCCAACATCACGTGTGTAAAAGGTGTAAAGGTGGTAGAAAAAAGTTAAAGCCTTCCTGTAGCTGGTGCAAAGATTACGAGAGCTACTCTGAAAACTTACAATTACGCATCCTACTTCAGTGTTACAAGAAACTCTGTGAATATTTCATGGGCACGGATGTGTATAAGACATTATTAGAGCAGGATGAAATAGCGGCAGGCGTAAACGGCGGCACAGTCGCGAGTTCAGGTCTGATAGACTTGATACAAGAAGGGGCTGGATTTTCGGACGACTACAAGAGTACTGCGGGTCTCTCAAAGTCGGCATATAGCATATTACCTTGTGTTTACACAAATTCAGCATCCACACAAACGCAAGGTGCCTCATCATCTTCCAGTTGTTCAGAGCCTAGATCATCTAATAAAGACTCACCAAACTCCAATAGAAGCGTTTCAAATGGATCTCCTTTATATTCAGTCATGTATGCCGGGTCGGGCAACAAAATTACAATCAAGAGGAAAGCAATGGATGATTCAGATTCAAATTCACCAGGTGAACCGCCATCACGGGAAGGCAAGGTAAATAGTCTATAAAGATCTTATTAATGCTTTCAGGTTTATCTCTTGAAATGTTTATAATAATACTTACTTGTATATTTTCAGGCACATCAACAAGTAGGGTTTAAGAAACCATCAAGCCGGTCACGAAGTTCTGCTAGTAGTAAAAGGAAAGGTTGTCGGTGCGGCAATGCTACAGCAACTCCCGGGAAACTCACCTGTTGTGGCCAGAGATGTCCCTGTTATGTAGAAAGCAAACCGTGTACAGAGTGCAAATGCAAAGGTTGTAGAAATCCTCATAGACCAGATGGAATGAAGGTAAAATTTTACAAACCAATAAGATTGTTAGTGAAATGTGTTTAATGGCTAGACTGTTACTAACCACCAAACCTTGGATCGTCATCCCTCACCTCATCACTTCTTGCTGAATTTCCTTCTTGTTGTTGTCTTATTAGTGGTTATACTTATACCACTCATCCTATTGACTCCCTCATTACAATTTTATTATTAGACTGGATTGGACAGATTGACCATCATTAGGTGTTCGCAATCAATCTGTAGTACATAGCATTGTGGGTTAAGGTTGCAGGTAACATTTCTGTTTGTGTACAACTTTGGCTTTTAATTGTGATTAATATTGTACCAAGTAGTAGTTGTTGTTACCTATATGATTTATATTGAGTTTACTGACACATTATATGAAATATGTAAAACTGTATCAAGTGTCCTATTTTAGGCAACTTACTGGTGGCTTATACATGGTATTGATAGATACCAGTATACTTATTATTATATGTATAAGAGGAGAGGAAAATAGTGACCAACATTATTATGATAAATAGTAATTAAATCTCTTTGATTTGTTCTGTGTTGATAAATAAAATCACCATCAATGAAGATCAACACTAAATTAGATTATCAATGGATATTGAAGTAGGTGTCAGAAGTCAGTGGTCCCACATTATTATACTTCAGTCACAGACAATATGGAATTGCCACTCCCAGTAAAAACAAAATTCACGGCATTTTAAATTTTCGCTGTCACTGTAAAATGAACCTTAATCACTGGGATGGAAGACTGGTATTAGTGTGAGTTGAAACTTAAACAAATTCCATTTCATACAAAAAAGAACATAGATATTTATGTGATAGATAAATATTTGTTCTTGGGTCATGGTTACTAGAGTTGTAACACAGGGAATTCTAGTGCCGGAAATGAATGCAATCATAGCTTTTGATATGGGCATGAGTGTCTTAGCAATTTGTTATTTATTTAATACAATAAAATTAAATAATAAAATTTCAGGTACGACCGCACATACCTCAACTGGATAATATACAAATAACAATAAATTCAGCAGAAAGTTCACCTTCATGTTCAGGATCTATAGACAGTCTAGATACTGACATACTGTCAATAGAGTCTATGGAGGAATCACTTAGCTATGCTGCAGAACTGAAGCCTTCTAATATCCAAGGTATTTTTCTTATATCTATATCATTTGTTTGTCCAATGTATATCACTAAAGTTGTTCTTATGTTAAGTGAGTTGCTGGATATGATACATTATTATTATAACCGAAAGGTAGTGCTAGTGTGGAGATTTACTAAGATAAGAGATCAACCAAGCTATTAGAAATATTAAAGTGCCATTTATGTTATTGTATTTGATAAGCACTTCCTTAAAGTATATTAAAATTTAAGCTCCCTCCGCAAGACTATAGTATATGTGTTATAAGACCGGGTCACTCACATGCGCGAACCATTGTACATTACACGAATTATCACATCTTTGACAGCTGGAAATACCACGAGATTGTCAAAAACTTCGCTTTAATTATTTGCGAAGGTCCATACTACACTTGTCGGTTCGCGCATTCGTGCGAATGTGTGTGTGCCTTTAGAGTTTCATTATTTATTTATTTAAAACTTTAATGACCACAAAAACAAATGAGGTACATAATGATCATGGTAATAATAATCATTACTTTGCTTGTAACTTGTAACCCATTTACTACTTTCCGGACGAATCTATTCTACTTAATTTATACTTTTATTTTTATGTTACAGTATACACAAGTCAATTACATGATGTATCACCATCGTTGCCTGCCACTATATTAATGGACGAGGATGGCTCTCCAGACCCAGATGAAGACACGAGTTCGCCACAGGAGTACACCTTGTGTTCCCCGAGGGACACCCTCGATCAAGACCTGGATTCCACTCACTCGGAAGGCACACAGGACATGATGAGCGATATTGAAGTCGATGTATGACATCAGATTGAGGTTTTTGGTAACTAGCATAAGGACACTATTGTAATGGTGTACAATAACTTTTTTTACACTACAAGACACTGTCTCTAAACTTCCATCAAAACTTGGTGTCCCTAGTCACATATGAATTGTATTTCTATGGTTTTTAAATTGAGACTAATAATTTCAAGAAAGCATAATTGTATAATTTAATTGGTGTAGGAATCCATGATAATTTTATTAAATGGTAATCAAGTAATTCGAGCAAATTGATAACTGGTATGATGGTTTTGAAATATGATATGATATGAATAAATTTTTTATACACCATGACTTACTAAATCGCAATATACAATACAATAAAGAAGCAGATAATAAGTAATCCAAACACTAAAAACACATAAAATGTGAGTGAATGAAGTTATTTATTTGAAAACTTTTCTTAGTCGCTTTAACAAATGAAATAGCATGGACAAAAAAGCAAGCAGTAAATGCCACATCCAACTACCTACTGATACCCACTACATAATAATAATATCTTAGATTGAAAACAAAGTTTTAGTTTAATAATAATATTTAAAGTTTTTGTAGTTCAACCAGGAAACCATAATACGAGTATAAAATGCCCACTTATTAAGTTTATATTCAAATTGAATCACTGACAGAGACAAAGATTATGTTCTGGCCACATAACCTTAGCGTCTTGCGTATGCGATTTAATAAAACATTCGTTGGTTTGTATGCTGTATCTGGTAGGTAAACTATCTATGTATATATTTTCTTACATGTCAACTTTATTCACCACAACATAAATACATATGTTATGGTTCAAAGGCGTGCTTAGTGCCAATTATATTTTCTACCAGCTAACCATTAGACCAAACCATAATTGCTTTTTACAAAAAAAATAACCAACTTCAATCTTGATAATTAGAGATAACTCACAAACTACTCACCAGATGGCGCTCAATTCAACATGTAAGTGTAAAGTTCTCGTCAGTACAAATTAATCAAGCCCAAACACTAGATAACTGCAGTAAATCGTTGAGGAGTTCCCTCGACTGTCTTTCGGCTTCATCAGATCGACTCCAGATTTTCATGAGATGATAGCGCTTTAATGTACTTATGATAACATGAACAAACACACTAGTTGTCCATACAATTTTCGAAAGTTCCCCTCGATTTCTCTGAGATGCCATCATCAGATCCTGGTGTCCTTATCAGGGGACCCCACTGCGCATATCTACTTTACAACAAAAA
Source organism: Hesperia comma (assembly GCA_905404135.1). NCBI lineage: Eukaryota > Metazoa > Arthropoda > Insecta > Lepidoptera > Hesperiidae > Hesperia > Hesperia comma. The sequence goes on along the minus strand of FR990014.1, from coordinate 14,786,190 downwards.
AAGAATTATCAAAATCGGCCCATAAACGACGAAATAATCGCTGAACGTACATAAAAAAAAAAGCATATATACGGTCGAATTGAGAACCTCCTTCTTTTTTGAAGTCGGTTAAAAATACACAGAGTGGCATAATAATTGATATGGTAACCAAAAACTATCATCTTTTCACGAAAATTAAACGGACAGAGGAGTATGAACTTTAGTCCAGCTAAAGTTTGTATAGACAAGTATCTAAATGCATTGTATGTATTAATAAATACAGTGTTAAACACTAATATAGATCATTTTATGCACATTACCATGCATCTGACACATTTGAAATCTGTAAGTTCATAGTCCGTTCGAAATTTGAGCGCGTAGTGGGTCTCAAGTAAATTATAAATTTATAATATTGCGCATTAGTATAAAATTAGTCGGCCATACAAGTTTTTAAATTACTGAACAAATATTTGTGGAGTCTACAGTGTAATGGATGAACTATGCATGCCTCATTAACTAACAAGCATTGTCTCCAAATATTACCGTTATTATTGTCTACGTAAATTTTAAATTACTGTTATGGAAATAGCTACTTTTGGAACCAAGTACATACTAATTGTTATTGAAATCATAAAATTGGATCTCATGCTATTTCAATTCGATATTTTGCTGTTACGTAAGTTAAAGTAGTACCTGGACACTCGTCACAATATGAGTGATGGGAAGTACGATTTTAGAGAATATTTTAATACCAGAAAATAAGCAATTTGGACTCTACTCCAAAATTGGCTTAAAAGTTGACTATTTTCTCTGAAGCTACAAAATATGTATCATATCTATTTTTGTAGATTTGTAGCCCGAAGGAATATGAAATGTATTTATTGGATGTACGAGAGTTTTAAATAGTGTAAAAATATATCTGCATTTTGTATTCATGCCATTTTATAATATGGCCTCTTCTACTCCATAATATCAAGCACTATTATAGCGACGCATCAAAGATATTCGATTTTCGTGGTGGAATGCCACTACGAGTATATTGTGATTGAAATTCAAATTGTTTTATGTTATTATTTATTTTCGCATTTTATGTGCAATTGATTGTGGATTGATGTCTCTTGTGTGTAAGTTATGTAAATACTGACTGAGTGTATATTCTCGATTATATTGTACATATAATGTAAAGGTAATTAAGCCGTCAGACTTCCGTTAGTATTAGTTAGATTAGAACCAGACAATATGATGGTAATGAAGAATCTGTGAACAATATTAGGAGGTTGGATTGCTGATCTCTTTATTAAAATACCCACGGAACACAGAAAAATACCGAATGGATTGTCGTGGTTAATTGATCTAATTGATTGAAGCCATTTTGACGTAATAGACGTAGCACTGTTTTATTGCAGGTTACGCTCAATTCGTTAATGAATTCATGTCAAATAAAATGCATTTTATTTTGTATGATGATGAAGTTGTCAATGTTTAATGGTAAAAGTTGAGTTTTTATATTATAGAGGTCAGTCGATAGGGCAGACGTATCTTATTATTATCTCATCCAAATATAGTTTTATAATAACAATTATTACAAATAACATTGAACACCAAGATTTTAATTGTTACTGTAAAAATGAAAGTATGTAACTATTTTGTACTGGTTGTCCGAGTATTACTACTGGTTTTACTTTATAAACTTACGAATTTTAACCTTCTAAGCATAGCAATAAATTGTAGATAGAAATTAACATATTGTAATATAAAGAGTTATAGAAATGCTATATTTTATAAAAGTAAAATCAGTAGAAAAGTAGTATTTTCCCGTTTTTGTTGTAATTTAAGTTAAATGTCTAGCTTCTAAGGTATAACAAGGGCCGTGTCGATATGTCGCGCGGTGGTAGGACCAACCTGAAACTCGCCTTACTAAGGATTTGATTTAATGGTTAAATTATTTGTGCCAGCTGCCTGTCAGAAAACCATAAAGTAGTATATAATTCAAACATGTCATTACACATATTTAAATTAATTTATTATATAAAATTCCTAATAGCCGAAAAATAGCAGTTGGAATAGGGAAAACTCCTAATTTATTTGAAAAGGACCTTTCAAATATTCTGGTATATCTGTTCAGAAACCCGCTGTCCCGCTCATTAAGCCATAATCATCGTATTGTATTGTAAAAAATATTTTTTTTTACAAGAATTCGCTTGTTATTTTAACACTTGTGCCTGCATTAGTATTAATAAATGATTTTTTATGTATTGGTCACTGATAAAAAATGTACACAACTCAATTCAAACCACAACTTTTTTATTTATTGATTTTTTTGTAGTCAAATTTGATTTTCTTTGACCAAAACCAAAAATAAGGAATATCTCGATAACACGCTGACTTGGTACTAGGGGCATTATGGCTAATTTTGTTGGAAATTAGTAGTATTACCACATTCCAAGAGGAATACGTCGAATTACAAGTCACCCTGTATAAAATTCATAATTTCGCGTAATTAAAATGGCCGGCTGACAGGCGGCTGGTTAATGTTGGCATTTTTTAAACTGCCATTATATTATAATGCAATGCGTTATCGAAGTACTCATATTTAAGCATACTTATGAAATTGTTTGGTAAAATTATAGCAAATATGTTCACTTTCATAGTAATAATCCCGCATTTCTTTGGTAGAAATCCTCGAAAGTTTCATATAATCAGTTACCAGATGTTTGATAACACTTTGTAATCAATTAATCTTGCCAACATTGTTTTCATTTAATTTGAAACAAGTTAATTGGTCTCGACAACATTAACTTTAACTAATTGGTACAATTTAATACTATGAACATGTAGTGAATAAGTAAAGGTGCTCAGAATCATACATTTGCAACAAGTAATGTTATTATCAAATAGGTGGAATAATAGAAGAGATAAAAGATTCGTAATAATTTGTGACATTATCTAAATCATAATTATACCGGTTAGGACAATTGCTAGATCTACCAATAATTAGAATAATGTAATTAAATAGGTATATATACCTTTCCATTTTTATATAAATGAATAGAAAAAATTCAATCACTTTTTAAATCATGATAATTTTGCAACATGAAATATACGCACTTTACCTGAAGTTTTCGGGGCGACTTTCGACAGTATAAAATATTTGTTCAATTATGGTGAAACTATTTTTGGCTATGAAATTTCCTTAGATTAATAATCGTTGACTGTCAGTAAAGTAATCGCGTATTTACTACAATTGTATCTGTGATAATAGCATCACTGATTATTCGAAAGTATCGTGTATAGTATAGACTATTGCTTTAATATTCGGAAGTGAAACGTTCGGCGCAGGCCAACGAAACACACTCAAGTACAAATAAAGTTATATAGGAAACTTACCCCGTATGTGAAAAATTTAAATATTGAAAAGATTCTTTGCTTTACCGTCATTGTCTTATTTAGGTGAATGAAATAAATCAAGATATTTTTGTTAATCAAAGACTTTTATTTTATCTCTTATGACAATCAAGTTAATTATGTATGTTGTGGCAACTTTTATAACTCGAAACGAAATAATTTCAACAACAGTTATTAAGTTTAAAAATGATAATATTCTTGTCATAATTATTTCAAGATTTCCGGGGCAGAGTTCCAAATTCTTTCAAATTCACGTTGCAACGTTGAAACAACATTTGGTTCGGAGGTTATCACAGTGGTGTCTCTATTACAGTTCACACGACTGAGCTCGTAGTCCACCGAGCCTATGACGGCTACAGCATCAGCGCAATATCCGTCTATCAATATAAACTCATGCTCCAATTGGACAGCTGAACTAATCGCTTTCACTTCTATCCCGTATTTAGCTAAGGTTTTTAAGTTTTCGTAATCGACACTGTGGTAAATAGCTATTCGTATCTTCGACCCTCCTTTCTGCTTTACGTTGATAAGAGACTTGACTATCGTATCACTGGCTAAACTCGGCGCACACAAGTCTAGAGTATCTCTGGCGTGTATTAATACGTAATAAATACATAATAGATTGTTCAAGCCAACTTGTCTCCTTTGTTCTTCATCTTCAGCGCCATAAAACAAAACTTCGTTCAAAGCAGCGTCACTTCGACTGCAAAACATATCTTTGATTTTTCTAGGTAACCTGACTATCTCAGATCCACCAAAATTAAATGAAGACTTCCAGTTGAATATGTTCATTTTATTACGATGGCGTTTTAAAATGTAAAGTACTTAATTTTCTGTTTAACAATTTAGATAACAAATTTTGCAACACGCTGCATGCAGTGCTTTTATTTTTCAACAGTAAAAAATATCATTTACTATAATGTGGGTACTTTTAGGACAGTTATTTGTTTATTAGTCAAAGTGTGGGTAGGTAAAGTTTTAGGGTTGGTGCACACTCATAAAATCGAAATCAATTTAGAATGGCCTCGCCTCGGGCCTTTAATAAAAATAATAATTTTTAACCCACTTCAAAAAAGGAGGAGGTTCTAAATTCGACTGCACTTTTTATATGTAGGTGATATAACTTCCTTTTATCTAATGATGTGATTCTTTTTATATTCGAAAGCTGGTGCCTGTCTTGAGGTCCCACATGTATTTTAGCGACGTCTGATGAGCATTTTTTGAGTTATCTGTACTCATCCAAGTTCAAGTCGGTTATTTTTTGTAAAAAGTTAACAATTGTGAAAAATAAGTGATAACGCACACTATAGATTAGTATAAATATTTACTTATATAAAACCTAATAAACATCCAAAAAGTAATGAAACCTTGGCAGTTCGGTTTTCAAAGTCACTTTGAGATAGTCAACTTCAAAATATTTGTTGACGTTTCATTTCAACATTTTAGGATTTTTTACATTGTTCTTAGCTCATGAGGGTTTTTATACTTTTATGATTTGTAATGCTCATAGAATGACGCAGCCTCAGAATACCCGTAAGGCGTTCCCTTCTATCGCCAGAGATGGTCTCGGACGAACTCCACCAACACAAACCAAGGGGTCAGGAGATTCAACTAACCAGAAACATAGAAATCGAAGTAAAAGCAAAAATAAAATACCAAAAAGTGTACGGTATGATTTGGAGAATGCGCTAGTTAGTGTGAGTAACCTATACAGTTTTATAGCGCCTTAAATGAGGAAACAGCAAATTTCACTTCAATGGATATTAATGTTCGGGATAGGGCAGGGCGAGACACCCTGGCTTCTCTCTGGAAGACTGGTTCTTTACATTAACAATACATGTTAAATTAAAGGTTAAAGTTTAGTATGTGGACCGTTGAATTTAGGGGTGTGGAGGGGGGGATGATGGGAAGTTCCACCCCGAAGCCTGAGACGCGGAGCCTTATAGTTTTTTTTTACATCTCCCACACCCTTTTCTTGTGTTTTGAGGGGGTAGTTTACGTGTTTTAGGCGTTTTAGTACTGTTTAGGTGATGACTTTAAAATTCGATAAAAAAAAACTACTGATTTCCGCAGTCTGAAATTTTGCGTAAATATTCCTTATATACTAAACTCTTTTAGATATAAAAATATGGTTACCCAATTCAACGGTCCACATACTAAACTTTATCCAAATTAAATGTCATCCCATTTTTACAACATTTTTCATTGATACTCCATTCTTATTCGTTGTAACGTGATGTTATATAGGTACAGGTACATACATATATTATTCTATTTGTTCGTAAAAGTAATAGAATATATTTAACATTGTTCGTAAAACACACGCGGAACATTCTTCGTACAAAGTAATAAAAAACATTCGATATTTGAATTCCAGTTGTGCGACGTATGGTTCGAAGAGATCAAGCCGTATCTGGTGCGCAACAACGTAAAGATGCACGTGCACGGCGCGGGCGACGTGGCGGGCGAAAACCGGCGGCCCCCGGCCTGCGCCCATCTCGATCCAGGTGCTGCTTCCGATGTACGAGCTTCAGCTCTGACGTCACTAGTCCTTTACAAACCGCCTATGGACACTGCAATACACTGCATGTGAATTCCATGAATAGCCATTAAGTATCTTATTGACTCTTGCATAATCCCAGAAGTCTCCGTCAGAGTAGTAGGACATCGGAAACACTAAGGGTATCAATGACGCTATTGCATGCCAGGGAAAGCTGAGGATCAGTTTACTTTACGAAACACTCATCATAGAAAAACTTATCATGGATGAGTTGCTTATCCAACCTCTTGCTTCGCTGACAGAAACCATTATCTATCAGGAAACCTGCACACTTAGGAGTTTTCCATTTTCTCACAGATATTATTTGTCAATCCTTACTTAGCATGCCTAAGCATGGTGAACTTATAGATCAGTATTTGGATGGATACCAGCATTGGGAAAGATGAATGAAATAAAAAAGCAGTAATCAATTGTGAGCATATTTATTAGCATCATCGGCGTCCGAGTGTGAGCTGTGCCAGTTGCTGTTTAACGCGGCCAACAGCATCGACAGCGCCGTGTCGCAGGCCGCGGGCGCCTGCCCCTCGCCCGTGCTCGCGCCCGACACCTTCCCCTACAACCCAGGTACCCTTTAATACCTTCTGTGCAGGGAGTAAGTCTGGATTGACGGCAAGGGATATTACGAGTAAGTAAACAGATGTCTCGGTAGTTAAGCGACGAGGGAAGGGGGGGAAGTTGCAAATCGGTATTGCACGCAGGCTCTCATGCAGCCTGCGGCGGCCCTGCTACTTTGTTATAACTTGGATGGTTAATGTAAGAAAAAGTTAATAAGCATGTCTGTATACCCGACAGTTACTGTTCTTTATTTTCCCAAAATGTGTAAGGGCAATCCTGGGCGTGTGTATTAATATTAGGTACATCAAAGAAGACGTGCCGAAATTATGTTCGTATTGTTGGAAGTTCTCAAACGGGAATGAATGAATGAAATGAAGTTTATTCGAAGTAGGTTTGTTCACAATTACTTTTTCAAAGTCAAACTACGCCATCCCATCAACAAATCCATACGGTGAGTGGTCTGTGAAGAAGAAACGGCGAGAAACCTTTAAGGAGCTCCTTTTCCTACTTACATTTACAGAAGGAGAGTTAGGTAGGTACCTATCTAAAAGGCAATTCGACTAGTAAGCTTGGTGAACTTTCCACCGCAATTCAGAAGGTGGAGTTCAATAAACACTTTAGAAAGACATTAAACATTGATGACTTTGTATTGCCGCTGCAACACGATCAAAGTGGCTCTTGTGTGTAGTGTGTAACATGTTCAATTTCAAAATGTTCAAGTTCATATTACAGAATCCATGTCATGATATCGTGGAGCCACAAGCGCGCAAGCGTCGGAGTCGTAAGCGCGTCAGCTATTCCCATCCTCTACCTAAATCAGCTCCTGTACCACGCTTGTGTCGGACTTATAGCATCCTACCTGCCTTATCACACGAAAAATGTATAAAAATAAATCAAAGAAAAGAAAATGAAACGAAGAAATTTACGGCCAAAAAATATGTAAGTAAGTTTTTTTTTGTTCCATTAACAGATTTAAAAATCTAAAACCTTGTAGAATCTCTTGTTTTGTGTGTCTCGGGTTATGTGTTTTTGTATAACGGCCCGACAGTTAAACGTTGTAAGCATGTAAAAGTTGCAGTTTGATCAAACTTGAAATATAGAATAACTTACATCTCAATTTATACTTAGTCGCAATATTATTTTTGCAAATTATTTGTTGTATCAGTCACAATATTATCTGTTAGCTCCAAACAATTCCGACAGATGGCGACGTATGTTTAGTAGATTGAGTAACTATTCAATTAAAAAGTACCAAATAACGTTAGGTATAAATCTTTATTGCAGGACAATTCAACTGAAATGGATCCTAAAATGAAGGATAAAATCACTCAGACGGAGAAGAAACTAAATGGTGAACTAAAAATAGAATCAAAAATGAAACCATTAAAAAGTTTCGGCCGCCGTAATGCCACTACCACACTCTTAGCAGAACAAGTTAAATCATCATCGAAAAAAGGATGCCATAAAACATCTCCGTTATTTAAAAATGTAATTCCTTTCGTACTTAAGGCTTCCTTTAAATTACTGAAGGCTACTGGGTTCGATTCCTGGCGAGACATATAGGTGACTGCTAGGTATATATTATTGTTTTTGTATCATTTATTTTTGTATTATCTAGAAATGGGATTTAGAAGGTTTCCAAGAAAAGAGTAACTGTTTGTTCTTGATTAAGTTAGTGCACTTATCATCCTCGACTTCATCTCCACTTATCATCAGGTGCAATGTCAAACATTACAAATAAAACGGATACTTTTGCCAGGACTGAAAGAAGGTATTGTGGCTCGTGGGCTCTTGTTATAATTGCATTAATACTGTTTGTTTCAGGATCTAATAGATATAATTGCTGAAAAAAATGATAAAAGACTACAGGTTTTGTACACAAACCTAAATAATGAAGATAATCCTTCTATAATGAATTTGATGCCGTCGCCAAAAACAATTCCAAAAGTACTTTTACAGATGAAGCCTTGGAGATAAGACAAATTAAAATACTAAAAGTGACAGCAATACATACCTAATCAATACCTATTTAACATGAACAATCGTGACATACGTGTTTTATAGCGATATTCCAGTATTTCGACCCAGTTATCCTATACCATAATTACGTTGAAACAATAGCGGTGTGAAAACGCTTCACAGGATGATACTAATGATAGATTAGCCTTTCTATCTTACGTCGGGTTCCTTTTTTTCTTATAGTTTTAATACATGTTTGATATCTTCACGTCAAAATCACGCATACTCAAACCGAGATCAGTCTCAACTTAGAATTCATTAATATCCGCCTTGTTGGGTTGTCATGGGCGGCAGCGGAAGGTGGTGCTGCATGCTTGTTTGCTATCTTAATTCCATAAAAAAAAATCTATAAAAGGCTTTAGTTGACATCATCTTCCCTCACAGCCCATAAAAACAAAATCATTCGTGTTCATATACGAGTGAGTAAAAAGACAATAAAATGAAACCCAAAATCTACGCTTTTCCCAAAAATTTCAACATACCAGTTTTAAATTTATCAAATACCTACCAATTTAAGGTGAGTCCAAGAAGTTACTGGATATTACAAACTTTTTAATAACTGTAGAGGCTGGTATGTACAATAACAGAGTACGTTTTTAATGTTTATTTATAATATGTATCCAGTTATTAACTAATAAAACGTACGACACGCAAGATAGACTCTATATAATTGGACTTGTTAAGATCAACCTTCAAACCTTACTGTGACAGCGTCCATTACTGTGATTCCTATTGTTGTGTATGAAACGTTTTTTCTCTGATTTGTTGAAGCTCAAATTTATTATAGTAGATTTATTATTAATATTTATTAATATTGTTTTTATGGAGCCTTATATGCAAGGCTTAGGCCATTTATTTGTTTAAATAAAGTGATGTATAATTTATCGAGTGTCAATTAAACCTTATAAGCAACATGCTCGGTAAATATGATGTTTTAATTTTTAATTTTTGTTTTGTTTTAAATAATTTGCTTATTTCTGGACGAAGCTACAGTTTTCGTAGCATAGTGCTACACGCTACTACGCCGCTACGTGATTGCTAACAAACTCTGTTATGCAATGTAACACGATGGTTAGCGATGAAAACTTATAAAATTCAGGGCCACTATGGTCCTGAATTTTATAAGTTTTCCTTATATTTATTTCCGTATATTTAGTTTTCCTTATAAGTAGTCGTTTGAATATCTAAAAGAATGTTACCACTTTCTATATTTCTTACGCTTTCTATGTCAATTCAACAATTTCTATTGTATAGTAAACAAGTAAATACATATTTTCTAATCATCACTTCTGTCATCAATCTGATTGCTAATGTAATATACTTTTTTGTAACCTAGTGGCATTTGAATTACGTAATGAACAAAATTCAATGTTTCCTTTAATGTTAATTAAATGTTTCTTACAAAACCCATTTCTATTGCAACTTCCTGATGGATCAACTAGGTATACACAAGTACATAGTTGTGTCATCTATTTTGTATTATTTACGAAGCCACCTCTACTTTTACGAGACTCTAGTTACATTGTGTGACTTATTGTTCTAAAGAAGATAATATGTGACCCATCCTAACACATCGTGAGAGACATGCAATTAGCCTTACAATGAATAATTGTGCGAGTTTCTCATACTTTATTGGGTTAGGTGCATATAAAGCAAATATCTACGTATGTATTGTACGTTTTATTTCGCATTGGTTACATTTTTTGCGGCGAACCATTGTATACGTGGCCCTTAACCATTGTAAATGATAGAATTCATTTAGTTCATATTTGTAGTAATTCTATCAAATGAAACTATAGCCGACAATTAAATATTTTTGATTTTTCAGCACGACAAATAATATTTTTACTATTTTGAAAAGGACAAATAATTTGACAAGATTCGCACACGACACATTTTATTGGTAGGTATATAACTTAAGGACTACTTCCTTACTTACGACTCTTTACAAAATTACAACAGACGTATCGACTAAATAGGGCAGTACAGGGAGTGCTTTTCACACGAATAAAATAATTTACAAAAAGCAGTCGAACATATTCATCACACTCATTTAAATAACTTAATAAATAACTCACACTTGACCGTGCTTCGATCGCGACCGCGACAGCTGCCGCCGCCCGGCCGGGGTCGAAGCGCGCACGCTCTTTGGATCCGAGAAGAGTTTATGGAACGTCCACGCGTCACATTCGCACCGCTTTGTATTTTGCCATTAGTTCGTATGTTTCACGTAATCCGTTTCGAAGTAAGCGGCCGCGCCGTGAGTACCCTTCCTATCAAGCGCTCGGACGCGCACGAAAAGAAAAGCGGCCACCAACGATGCCACCACCAGCACTAACAATAACATCACCAAACCCGCCACAAACGACGGCACCGACATGCATATCGTCTCGGGATCTGTAGCTGGAGACTGGATCACGACAGTCTCATTGGATGCAGCGTTGTTCAAAGCGAAGTTGACGTCGCCTGGGGCCACCACTTGTATGATTCTACTTGTGTTCACATCTGTCATTTCTTGAGCATCGCGTTTGTAAATCCGTGTAGGTGTTGATGTTTCACGTCTTCTCCTAATTCCAACTAATCTTTCTGGTAAGTCTTCAACTGATCGTGGTCGTCCTCCCAGGGTCGCTAGGTTACCGTGGCCTTCGTCTTTCCTTTTAACTGTATTGTAAACACCTCGACGACCAGGAGGAGGAGGAGGTGGTAGGTTGACTTCATCATCGTCCCGCGATGGTGCTGGAGAAGTCGGACTCGGTGCGTGCGACGTCGAAGATACTTGCGTGGGAGGTGGTACTGCATCATCACGCTTGTCTGAGAACGCTCCCGCGGAGTCAGCTGGATGTCGAGGATCTGGGAAGGCTGGCGGCACTCCATACTCAGAGTGTGGAGCGGGTGGAGGAGGACCATATTCAGCATGAGGCGAGTTAGCTAACCCGTAATCTCCAGCACTTAAGGAATTACCGCCTAACAGAGGAACTCCGTAGTCGGCAGTTAGACCGCCACATTTCGGCTCTGGGCAGTTATATCTGCAAACTTGGATTACGCACTGGAAGTGAACATTCATCGAATCTGGGAACTTGAACGCCTGGAAATATGCAAAAGATACTACAGATGCAGACGGTCCAAAGTTCTTTATCTTTTGGAATTTACTCATAATTTTAGGCCTGACAACGCATCCATACTGGTCGACAAGTTGAATAGGTGCTCGTTTGCCATCGTGTGCTACACAGTTTCGTACAAGCATATCGAATTTATTTTCATCGTCTTTTATCGCCAACACCATTGTCATTGTTTGTCCAATCTTCACTATTCCTGAGACTTCAGATGCCCAAGGGCCTTTTCCGACTTGAATTTGCATCCAGCACTGCAGGTTGTCCCCAAGAAAATTAGCCGTTACTGCGTGTAACATATCAACTTGGAATGGTCTAAAGGTAACTGCTTTTTCATAAAAGTCATACCACGTACATCTTAACTTTCTCGCCTGATCCCACACCTCCTGTACATATGGATCATACTGGACAATTATCGTGTTCTCGACATAGGAGCCGCTAGGTGTAGGACTTCCATAAGTTGCAACGTTATGATTGGCAGAGCTGGACATTCCGCAGCTATTTAGGAATATTTCAAACGTTGCGCTAAGATGACCAGTGCCCGGTTTCAGATGCATACAGTGAGGATCGCTGTAGAAACCTTTAGAGAAGATCATGCCGTAAAATGGCCGGTCAAATTCAATATTGACTCGCATGTGTGTTTTTTCACATTGCACTTGGAGATGCTTTATCTTCGGACTGTCTGGTGTCGCTAGAGGCCAGGGGTCGTCTGTGTGAGCGGCGGGGAGAGGCGGCCCATAGCCGGTCCCTGCTCGGTGCTCCAGTGGTAGCGATGCAGAATCTACCGGTGGCTCGCATGTTGCTTCCTGAAAATAGATAAAATATATCTTTATTGATAATATCTTTTGCATTTTACGTTTATAATGCGGCTTACCTCACGTACAGTTTTGTCGGATTCGCCCGAGTAGTTTCGAACCGATTCCGAGGTTCGTCATCAGGAGCCACCGGCGACGAGAGCTCGCTTGTGACTGAAACTAGTCGGGCGAATTCTGTACGTGAGGTAAGCCGCATTATAAACGTAAAATGGATTCAAACACTCACGAATCATTCAGTACTTAAATATCTTTTACAGTCGCTTTTTTATGTCTAGTCAAGAGATCAATGGTTTCGTGGTTGTTTTAACCTTATTACTCGTACACATAAACAATTTGAGAACATAATCCAGTTAAAATATAAGAATATTATTCGCATAACTTGCGTGTGGTGGCATTGGCATTAGATTATTTTAAGTGTTAAAAAATAAAGGTATTGTATTCCTAACCAAATTATGGGATTAGGGTAGAGTCACAATTTATTAATGTGAATGCTGTGCAAATTAGCATACCATATTAGGTACCTACTGCCTTACGTCGATCGATTGTATTTGTTTGCGTATTTGTATAAATTAACTACATACGATAAATCGTTGTCAAGCATTAACTTATTTTAAGTAAAAAAAAACTGCCAATTCCTAAATAACGCCAGTATTTCCAATTTTTTAAAGTATTGTCCTAAATTAGATTTTAGTTCTGTTATTAAAGCACCGATAGTTATCAAAACTTAAAGGATGGATTGATTTCCGATATAGGTACGAGGCCGTACGAGTATTACTCTCTTCCAGCGTCTTGAATTTTGCATAGATAAAATACGTCGTTATATCGATGACAATATATTAATGAAATTTGATGATTCCAAAATATCTAGATGGCATCGCCTTTTCTTCCGACATCAAAGCCGACGGATCCGCAAGTTGTTACTGCGGTGCTACAGTAGTAATGAATGCATGGTTGGCCACAGAGGAGCACATTCCTCCGGTGCGTCTCACTCTACTTCACTACACGCGAACGCGTGCGCCCGCATCTCGTTGCGAGTTCTTTCCGACTTTCTATACTGATGGATAGCGCGCGCAACCAATTATAATATTAATCAGCACAATCATACCGCCTCAGATGAGTTCCAACGCTGCTTTCACGCTATTTAGCAGATTCTGTACCGCTTTGTATTAACTGAACGTATTTGTATGGGCACTTACGTAAATACAAATGCCTGATCATTTTTTTACTATTTTAGTACTTGTTTTTTTATAATTTTGGAACTCAACTATGAAATAAATAGATTTTTTCACAAAAATATGTCAACTAAAATGCTTGTGTCCATGTGTGTTGACGACAGTATAATTAATTGCTGAAACAATCAAAACCTATTTATAAACAGAAAATATTTATTTTACTAAAGGTGACTGGTGATATAATGATAGGTACTATGGTATGTAGGTACTTACTATCATTTAAATTAAGATTATTTTTTATTATTTTTATATTTATATTTAGCTTTGCCGCTGAGTCTTTTGGATTTTTGTATGTAAGGCCTGTCATTTCAGTCCTTATTCTCAGCCTTATTTAAAGTCGTCATCGCTCAGGGCTTTATTATAAACTCATTGGCGCTGAGAGCAACTTGCATTTTAGTGAGAAAATGCGTGTAAATATCGGCGGTCTTGCACATTATTAGAAAAACAAACGAAACTACATGTTTTGTTTTACAGTGTAATTTAGATTATGTGGCATATTATGTGTCACCGATTTCTACGGCTCTCCTTTTTGCATTATAATTTATACTCCCTCGAGTAGCAGGTCGTAAACTGGATTCACATGTAGTTTTAGATTCGCAGAATATGGAGCGAGAGTAGATACTAGGCAAAACCTTGTCTTGTTCTGATAATGTGTAAGGTGCAGCAAAAGCGGTGGCACTGCCCATTGGTAAACGCACGGGGAGGTGCGTACGATCGCGTTTTCTAAACCGGTTAGAAATTACCCATTGCTCGAGATTGTCAGTTGCGGAAGACAACATAGAATCCGTAGACGGTAACTCCTAGACCAGAACTTTCTATAAAAAGTACGTGAATGTTTCAATTTAGCGAATAACTAAGGGCTTGTGACATATAATGGCCTGCGTTAACAATATCATTACATTTTTAATGGTGTGTGATGTTGTCAATTGACTCATTAAAGAACTAGATCAATGTATTTTTAAGTTATTTGTCTACAAGTCTAAATATTTGTATTCCTGCGTATCAAAAACTAATATTTACTGCCTACAAAATACGTTGTCCGTATTTGTAAAAAAACAAACAGTAACAAAAAATACCGACTTCGAAATTGGTAAGTCAAAACCTGCTCATCAGATGTCGCTAAAGTTAAGATTAAACCACATGACAAGCACTAGCTTTCGAATAAAAAATTCATAAAAATCGGAACACTGTAAAAAATTATGTAAATAGGGAGCACACTCATAAGAAGTGGAATAGTCGAATTAAGAACGTCCTGTTTTTTGGAAGTCCGTTAAAAAATAACTTTTATTTTCAATCATTGTATACGATTAAAAAATTAATCGTTGTCCACGATAAAAAAGAAATCAAAGTAATATAAGTAATGACATAACCTCTTTATATAATTTTATCGAAACAAAATAAACAAATACGATAAAACCGGATATAATCTGATGAAATTGAACAAAGAATTTGTCATGGTCTGATTTTGTAATTACATAATTGAAGGGGACGGCGCGTTGTAATGTAGTAAATGCTTGCATTACTCTGTACTCCGCGACAGGTGGCCAGCCGACCAGCGCGGGTGAAAGTATCGCAATAACTTACCGCATCCGTTTCCAAAGAAAGCTTACCCTCTGCTTGGTTCCTGCCTCTACGGTTACGTTTTTAGGGGTCCGACCCTTACGGGATAACCTACATCCGGTGTTACTAATGAAAAAGAAATGGTCACTTTTTCGTGTCAAAGCGGGATGGCGTACGGACTTTTTTAGCATAGTAAGTGATAGGATAAATTAATAAGGTCTTTTTGCAAAAGCAACCAACTCAATCCGATGAAAAAAAATTACAATTTTTAGAATCCATAGTTTATGGGATATAAAAAGTTTTACAAAAAATGACCGTAAGTTTTTAAGTTATTCTCAATAATATTATGAATTTAAATTATACGCATTACCTCATGACTTTTGACTGGGTGTTCCGATTTTGATTATTATATTTTGTTCTAAAAGAAGGTAGTGCTTGTCGTGTGGCCCCTAATAAATTTGTGCCACATCTGGCGAGTGATTTTTGAGTTATCTCGACTTTGAAGTCGGTTATTTTTTTAAACAAGTTCGCTATTGAAAAAAAGAATTATGAAAAGTAATCCTGAATTAAATTACGTACTTTCAACAATTGTCTTGCCATCATAAATTGAGAAGATCTAGAGATGAGTAGTTCGTCAAGTTAAAGTCCCTACATACTTTAATAAGACATTTCTGTCCATCTAAATATTATAGACGATAGATGATACCGCTCTACGTATAAAAATGAAAGGCAAGCTTATAAGTAGTGTATAGTTAGTACAGGTCCGCTAAGAACGAATTTTGTCTTATTCCACCCCTAAAATGTGCCTAGAAATCTAGACACGCAGAAGCGTGTCAAGCCAAGTTCTAGCTAGACTCGAAAGGTTTTGTTAAATCAACTCCTAAGAGTATAAACTAATTAAGAGAGTTTGTTTTTAATCAGTAACAAAAACAAAGTATGAAAATAAAACTTTATTTAAGAATACATTTATTTATCAACGTCGATTAATAGTCCAACGATTGTTTAATAAGAACGAACTAAGTTCCATAACATATTTTTCTGAGCAGAAATTCAAACAAGTATTAATAAACATTAATTAACATTACATTATTTATTTATTTACACTTTAATAAACCTAAAGAAGAGTACTAATAAAAGGCGAATATAATGCCTCAATGCATTTTAATGGATATGTAATGCATTTATGTAATGTATTTACATTTAAACCTTAGATTAACAGGTAAAGAATACTATAAAATACATTTTACTAAGTACGCTATTCCATTGAATATCGCCGTTAAGTACTAAAAATTATCTTCGTGTCTGGTTATCGTACTTAAAACTGAATTGGTAAAGGTTGTAGATTAGCATCTTTACGTGTACACATTCCAAAAGTGCGCACAAGAGATGAAAGTTGTCGAGAACATTTATTACAACCGGATTTCTGTTTAGGTAAGTACTCATGTGAGCCTAAAGTAAACAAAGTTCGTTTTAATTAGGAAAACTAATAGCTATTGAATGTATTGAATATGTTTATAATGAAGCTGGGAATCTTAACCTTGCGCGTGTTCTAAGAACAAGAATAAATAAGCCTGTTTTATGATACTTATAAAATAACTGATTGATGTCTATTTTGGATATATTTTTAAACACAATAGATCTCGGAACAAATATTTTTATAATGTTTTAGAATTACGTTTTTCGAATGAATGAGTAGGTACTAGATAGGTGAGCACCCTGATTATTTTTAAATAATTATGTAATCATTCAGTTTATTGATGACTTATTCTTGTAAAAATGTAAAGTTCTATACGGCATCTAATCTTTACAGTAGGTATTTGTTCTTCCGTGGGAATAAATGGTTTTTTCGAAATTAATTTACCTAATTTCCCGTTGTATAAGTTACGAAAGTGCTTGTACTTTAGAATGATGTTTGTATAATCATAATCTGATCAGTTGTTTTGCTTGGATTTAATTCCAAAACAGATAGAGAGAAAAAGTCAGACAATAAATTCGTTTTGGTCTCTATATCGTATTAAAATCTACTTACACTAAAATTGCCAAATGTGATTCAATATACCGATTACGATGCCGTCAGTTTTATTTATTAGTAGAAATAGATATAATATTCTACGCTTCAAATCAAATAAATTAAAAAACCACTAAGCAGATATTCCTGTTTCAAAGGTGTGGACTGTTAAGTCGTATCTATTCCTTTTAAAACGTTGAAAGTTAGACCCGTAATTTTTGCTTAATAGCTTCGACGTGCTCGTAAACTTTGTCTTTTCTTGGCAAGTCTTGTGACGAAAGTGAACGCTGTGCTTTCTATCAACTTCAAGCTTTTCCTTGCAACAGTATCGAGAATTATTATCGATTATAAATTTTATTGATGACCTTTTAAGAAAACCATTGAAGATAGTATTCATTTGATACCTCTATAATTTTAAAAGCTCGGCGTAGAATATTGCAAACATTAAGATCCTAGATTCGCTTTTAAATATCTGTGATTTAAGCCTCAGGCATAATACAAGTAAAGGAAGTAATAATGCTTAAAGTTCAGTCGACATTAGTAATACGAAAAATATTACGAAACATCTCAGTTGAACACCTAAACGAAAGTGATTGTGAATTTGCACTTTCTATAACACTTTCTTACCAGCATTAACATATGAGATTATGAAAAAATGTCGAATGAAACAACTTTGCTTTTCAACTTTTATATATTTTTTTAATTTGGTAATTTATCTGCTGATTTTGTGCTCAACCTTAATAGGTTAATTAAATTATTTTTTTCTTTCAGTGAATAAATAGGATGTGCTGAATATTACAAACAATGAAATTAATCCCATCCATATACTCGTAGATGTGATAACTGCAAAAATGGTTCTTAGGTACCAATCTAATATTATAATTATTATAAAAGGTTGTAAATTATTCAATTTACAGTTAACAACAAAATACTTAAGTAATCCTTCGTGTCAGAAAATTAGTAATAGGCCCAGATATTTCTGATTTAACTTAATTATAATAATTAATCGATCAATTTATTTGTAAGTAACTATTCGACAAACCATTTCATACATTTGATTCACAGGATTTTTAACAACAAACTAGCAAACCCGGCGAACTCCGTTTCGCCACCAGATGGCTTCGTTTTTTGTAACATTTCGTTTGGGGATTAAAGAAATTTTTTTTGTTTTATATTTGAAAAGGTGATAGAAAAAACAGAGATCAAAACAGCATAGGAAAAATAATTTATTAGACAGTAAAACGTAACATAACAACATAATATCCTAGGTAACCAATACGCCAATGCAACCAAATTACGTATGTACAATACACTTACAAATTGTTCGGTTTATATATTTCTAACACCTGCCCTTAAACTAAACAATTTGTAAACCAAATCGGACAGATACTCTTATATAATTAATCAGTATCTTCTACAACCCGTCTCACATATTGGTTCTTTATATCGAAGTAACTGACCCTTTTACATTTGAATTTACTTTGGAACTTTTCCCCAACAAATATTACATTTAGTTTCATTATAATGTAACTCAAGCCCTTTTGAAGTCATCTTTCCAACCGATAACAAATTCGTTGAAAACCCGGCACGTAAATAACTTCTGTTAATTTTGTAGTCTTAGTGTGCCCTTTTAACAACAGCTCTTCTTCACCATGTACTTCACTATGCATCTTTTCTCTATTAGCCACTGTCACCAACCGCGGAGTATCCACAACATAATTTTGCAATAAAGCTTTGTTGTTCGTCATGTGGCAAGTTGCGCCGGAATCCAGGCATTCGAATTTACATCTATAGCTAATGCCGATAACAATGTTCCTCTCCACGTATTTTCACATGTTTCTCCTCCTTTTCCATTTTTGTTGGTTTTTGTAGGACAGTTCTTTGCATAATGATCCTGTTTCTTACATATGAAGCATTTGCCTTTCATAAAAGGTTTATTCGCTGTTTTTGCATTTCATTTTGCAAACATAGCGCCTTCTTCGCTCTTATCAAAGCCTCTACGCAATTCTTCTTGTAATAGTTTGCTCTTTACTGTCTCGCTGCATAATTTAATATTAGAATTTTCCAATGTCAGGATAAGCGGGTCATAATCTGATGATAGACCGCTCAGTAACAACACTGACAGGAAATCATCATCTAATGGAGCATTAATATCTCGTGGTTGTTGATCTAACTCCATGATCCTTAAGAGATACGCTTCCATATCATTAAATTGTTCTAACTTCAATCCGAACATTGTACGTAAAAGTCCAAGACGTCTACACAGTCCTTTGTCTTCATAGGCCATTTTTAAATTATTCCAAGCCTCAAAGCCAGTGGTAGCATTTCGTACATGCGAAAACGACGATGGCTGCACCATCAAACATATTTTGGCAAGAGCCCGTCGTTGCTTGCGTTCGTCATTGTCCCTAGGGACACCCGACTCAGCCTCAACGATGCAGTCCCATAAGTCCTCATGTATCAAATACATCCGCATCAAAAACTTCCAATTGCCGTAATTGGATATACCACTAAGCTTCTCAAAATTGACAGTTATTCCAGAACTCGAAGCTGTAGACAACCATTGAGATACTATGTACTAAAGTAGACAACAATCAATCAACAATGATGCCGGCATCGCCGATGGCGATCGAACATTCCTTTTGTTCTGCATCTCGTTTTAAAAACAAAATTTAATACGTACAATTCTTTCTATTAATCTTGGTTAATAACTGGGAAGTGTGGAATACCTCCTGGGGTATCTGGGCCCATAACCTGATAGAAAAACAGAGATTTACACAGCATAGGAAAAATATTTTATTAGACAGTAGAAGGTAACAACGTGGTATCCAAGGCAACCATATGACAATCCTACCAAATTACATATGTACAACACCTACTTAAATTGTTTGGTTTACAATGATTTTCCCTGTTTTCCTCCTTTTCTGTTGAAAATTTCCCGAATTTTGTTTGCTACAAACCTCACGGAGCTCGAAACCTTTCCAACGAATGCAAAACCGTGGAAATCGGTTTGTGCGTTCTGGAGTTATTAAATCAGGAAGGAAAACCCGACTTATTTTTATATATAAGATAAGAAATATTTAAATCCCATAATTATATCATCTTGGAATTACGCCACCTTACTCAATGCATAACTATTATGTGATTGAATATGAAATTAAAGGTAGATCCAATCCCAGACAAACTCCACTACTCTAGGCTTTGAATAGAACAGTCAGACAAAACTTTTTATATTTAATGTAAATATTCGTTAAGTAACTTTATAAAAATAAAATTGGAAACAAATTACAAGGCTTTAAAGTAAATCACGGTATATCTATAGTACGTACGCGACAGATTGACATGGCACTTTTCTAGTGATGTGGCTTATATCGATATAGTTTATATCGATATTTTTCTCATGCAACAAAATAAGAGTAACATCAATTAAAGTTTATTATAAGTAAAATGAAAATGAATCAGATTTATTCAGTTTAGGCTATTGTGGTACTAGCACTTATGACTACATTAAAATAATATTGTTGATAGACAGATAAAGAAATATTTAAATAATTTTCATGTAGATAAGGAATGAGCTAGTAAGAAGATTTACAACTATGTTGTTATTGAATTATAATATTTCATTCATCGCAATCAATATCAAATGAGCTCATACTAACATCGCTACAAGCACTTTGTGACTCTTCGTCACTAGTATCTCCGACTTCTATGATAAAATCTAAAGCTACCGAAGTTATTTTAAAACATAACAACAAACAAAAATGTGAGTGAAATTAAAATCGATAAACGCAGTCGATATAGGCTCGCGTATTACTATTACTAAGGCGCGCGCGGGTGACGTGCGGCATGCGGGGTGTCCCTTCCCCCGCGTCTCACCTCATACCCCGAAAGCCATGTTTACCTGTCGCGTACTATACTTCTCAATGCATCATAATGATAAATGATAGTAAAGTTATTCCAAAAACTTTACCATTCAATGTTGTAGCCGAAGCGTAGCAATAAATCACATCATAATAAGAAAGTTATTTATAGTTAAATTGAGAATGACAGAAGAATAGATATATTAGGTAGTAGGGTATGGTAGTAAAGAATGCTTATGAAATGAAACTATGACTTCCAGATAGTTTTATTATGGTTGGCAAATGCATATAACCTTTGCCCAAAAAAGTTGCGTAAGTGTTTGCTTGGTAAATTAATATCATGTGGAGGACTTCGAATAAGTGAAGTAAAATAAATACAAAGGATCTGACATTTCTTAATAAAATGATTTCGACTATTCGGATCAACATTTAAATCAAACGTAAAGAAGGCGCCATAGAAATTTTGAATGATTTGCTTCGGATTCGTGAGGGATTAAAATAGTTTCTATATTTTTTCAAAGTTGTTCCGCAACCAGAATAGAATATAAAATTTTGCATCAGTAGGAATTTTTTCAAACTTAATTTTTTTTAATCTTGTTTTAAATTTTCATAATTCTAAAGCATTAAAAAGGAAACGTAGATTTTCATGTTTACACTTAGACGTGAAGGTTTTTCTTTATTTATCACTAAAATTTAAGTTAAAGCTTAGGGATATAACTTCTTTCTTGAAGGAATCGCTCAGAGGAGGATCTTTTATGTTAGGTCTCTATGAATTATTTTCTCTCTGGTCTGTGACTAGATATGAAAATTTAATTTGCGCATCTAATAAAATTTATTGGGATACTTGTACGAGTCTATTATTAGTTTATCTTAATTACTGACTTTACTAAGATAAGTAAAATATATGAGTTAATATTTATTTTCACCTTATCTTGGATTATAGTTATTTCATAAAGTCTTGGTCGCCTGTAAAAATTTTCAAATTACAAGTTATATACAACAACAACCGCCCGCCAAGGTACTCAGTACATTCCTACCGTCATAATAATTGTTTTTAAGAGCAATTGTGTTCCGGATAGGAAGGTGTGGAGCCGGTTTCACTTTTTTAGAGGCGACCATCTCAGTCCTCAGGGGTAGCAACGCATCTGTGACCGAATTGGAACAAGACTCATACTAACAATAACTAATTGTACTATTACTAACATTAACTAACAGGACTAATTATCACTAACATACCCTGTCCTCGCACTTATTAACAAACTAACCAACTAATATTCTAACACCATCTACTAACTGGACTAACCATCCTAGTCCCTTTGAGTCTAGTTCTAGGTCGGTCACAGTTGTTATGGGCGGCAGGGGAAGGGTGGTACTGCATGCTCGTTTGCTATCTTAATTCCATAAAAAAAAAAAAAAACAACAACAACAACAAAATCCTCTTTATTGTACACCAAAACAGATTACATGATCATATTATCACACGGAGATGAGTACAATAGGCGGCCTTATCACTAAATAGCGATCTCTTCCAGACAACCTATTACTAAAATTATTAATTATTTTGATTAATGGTTGGTCATAATGATTGGTCAATTAATTATTTTGAGGTATTTTTAGAATTCAGAATTATCTACAATAAAGATAATTAACAATAATGGCCAATAACGACGTTATTGTATGCACACAATAACGAAAATTAATACATAATCATGCAATAGAGAGTACAATTTTACAGTACATTTGAACATGAATTTACCATCCGATTGTGCCGCTTACACCAATGTAAGGCCTTAACACGCCTATTCCAATCAATTTGCAACTGACATGTTTTATACATTGATTTCTCCATTCAATACGCAGATCGGCAAATGCAGTTACTCGTAGATCCGATGGTCCGCTGTTTTGTGGATGTGCTAACGGAATCATTAGCCTACTTGAACGGGAGCGGAAAAGCTGAATAATGCAACTAATACGGGAAAAAAGATGATGTGTACTAATTAGGTATACTAAGGCTACGAAACTGCCTAACGTCAAATCAGAGATTTTAACTATAATTAGTGTATGTCATAGGATTTAGTCACGTTATTTAATTTTTTAATAATTGCATAATCTGTGATAAGGTCAATATTAAATGTAATCAAATCACAGTCAATTATTTAGAGTTGGTCTAAAATATTAAGAGCTAAGGACAGAGTATGAACTGTGAAAATTTATGTAATAGCCGACGGAAAGTCTTAGGTTACGTAATCATCAGTAGATATGATAAAAAATATTAAATTCATAATCAAATTAAGAAGTAACAATAGGTAACACATTATACACTGCGTATAATATTCTGAGATGCACCTACTTACTGTAAAATTACTATAGAATTTAAGTGTCAATCGACCGCACAAAAACATTAACAATGCTCAATGGAATTCCATACCTTCGCGAGAGATACAAGAGCACCCGCGTAGAGGCGCCGCTGTTCATTTGTCAATATAATCTAGACCACTGTTATTGTACGCAGCATTGTCTGATAATGATTGTTGTAATACTGTACACTGGACGGTTAGCTAGCTGTAGCCAACGGTATCACTTATGTGCTTCGATGATTGATCTCGCCCCAAGGCGGTTCTTTAACATGTTTGTTTTAGCATCGAATTTTATTAACTGTGTGCTACTTAGTTTCAATTTTGAGTTTGAAGTCTACACGGAATGTAGAGTAGCAATAGGGTGTAACTATACTTTTTGTGATATTATTATTAGCTGATTCCAAATTATTATCGATATGACTTAAAGTTAGTTTATATATAATTATGATATTATAGTATTTTGAATTTAAACTCCAACATATTATCGTTACCTAAGTAAACAGGTATCTACGACATTTTAAAATTTGAAGATACACTTATATTTAATTTTGAAGGTTTTAATTATTAAATCCCATTGGAAAAAGTGTGCAGCCTACTGGACAAGCTGCTACTACATCCAATCGACCATAAAATTTTTAAATGTTTTGATCGCAGTCGTATACTTACCTAACCGTTTGCAGGCGCGGGTAATTACCTATTTACCTAATACAGGTCGCGCTTTTCTTTTTCAGCGGACAAGCCAGTGACAAATTGATGTCTATAGGCGACAACGATCATACCATCAAATTGTTTCTCTGTACGGTAGTCGGCCATTTACATAAACAAATACGATCACTACTGAACCCAAAGGTTCGGTAAAAGAGAAGGCTTTAAGCATTATCCATTTATTTAAAAAAAAGTAATTAAAAATATAAGCTCACCTTTAAAAGGAGCGTCGCGATCGCCAGCAGGAGCCTAGTCCTCCTCATGTTTCAGCCCAGCGTCAGTCGACCACCTGCAATCAAACAGCTGGGTGAACGGGTGTTGGTGAAGGCCGCGCGCGGGCGGCGCGGGCAGCGGCGCGAAGAGCGGCGCAGATAGCGGCGGCGCTAGTACCGCGGGGCCGCTGGTGCAAGCGCGGCGGACATGGCGGCGACTGTACCAGTCCCCCACGCATCCCTCCCCGCGCGCATGGGGCTGACCCACTGACCGAGTGCAGCGCAGCGCCGGAACTGCACCGGCTGCATCTTTCACTGGCGCGCGCTCCCGTTCGAACGAGAGGAAGCACGCGGCCTTCACCTTATCGCCGGCCAAGGTCGCCTTATCTCATTTACTAGTGACAAACGTTTGCTCTTGATTTTTTGTAACTTTTTAATGTTTTTGTTTTTACTACTTATAAAAGACGTTTGAAAAAGCTACTTTTTGGCGTACGTCGCCACGTCGTGTTGTATTATTTACTTTCAACGTTACAATAGAGGAAGCTTACTTGTAATAGTTACACTTTCATTTTTCTTTTTCAAAAATTTCTCCTTAACTC
The DNA here is from genome assembly GCA_905404135.1 of Hesperia comma. Taxonomy (NCBI): domain Eukaryota; kingdom Metazoa; phylum Arthropoda; class Insecta; order Lepidoptera; family Hesperiidae; genus Hesperia; species Hesperia comma. The sequence continues at coordinate 14,761,214 of FR990014.1, read as the reverse complement.
AAGAGTTGTAATTACGGAATGGAGGCGTATCTCAGAGTGTACGATACGTATCGCACGCCGCGCGCCACACGACTGCCCGGCTAAGTGCAGCGAAGCGCAAGCGACGACGCCGCGGCTTCCCCCGCGAGAGCACTAGTAGAGCCGATATATTAAGATCATTCCACACGTGATTTTTCCTGAACGTTCAGTTCATATTAGGCAATGTATGCATTATTTTTACGAGAAAAATACTGCACATTTAAATTATAGTAAAATTAAGCTTAGAGTTTTTTTTTGTGTGAAAAGTAAGTACGAAACGTACGTAAGAAATATACGATCTTAGATCCGAAATTAAGGAAGTAGCGTAAACGTATATAAGTTTAGGAGTATTAAAACAACAAAAATCCAAAATTATTAAGTTTCCTAAGATTTGTTTTAATTTAACGGTGTCAGGCAATTTTAGATCACTGAAAAAACATATCATGACTAATATAAAAAACATAATTATCATGGTTACAATCGTAAGACTTTTTAAGGCTTCAGCCGTTCTAATTGAATTAAAATAAATAAATAAGTGTATGTATATATGAGAAATTGCTTAGAAGTATTACGTTGTAGGATTACAAAGCGTAGCATGTGTGGCCTCGGCTTAACAGGTGTAAGGCGGTGCTCGCGATTTCACCCCAGACGTTTTATCGCTCGCTGGTTAGAAAGTCTCATCTCTCGATTCAAGACTGCAGTAAATGACTAGCCACTAATGTTAGACAAGTAGATTCCTTTTATAGAAGTTATTGTAATATAGTGCCATACCTGTAATATAGTAGTGATTCACAAGTATTTTTGTTTGGGGTAGATAAATAGCAGTGCATAATGCTTATGAGGTGCTTTACTAAAAGACATTCGGATAATCTTAGTATTAAATAATGTTTTTATTTGGACGACGACAAATCGCTCACGGTGATAAATCGAAACTGATATTCTACGATCAAATAAATAGTATTAGGTAAATAGACACGGTAGGTTAATTTTCCACCAAATCAAAATCTAGCTTGACAGAGCTCGCAAACTAGGCTATCGTTAATTTTCAAGAAAGCAGACCCTGAGTTATTTTCTATTTCCATGTAATCAGCCAGAATATTATAATAATAGATGCAGAGGTGCCGGCTGCGCTCAATTAACCGTGCTCAAGAAACGCAACCAATGTGGGCCATGGGTATCGCAATAAGCGCAATCAAATCGATTCCTATCCATAAATATCTTCTCGTACGGAAACCGCAGCGTCTGTGGTTTCATGTCCGCTTCAACCTGCGCTACCTGTCCTACGCGGGATACTTTCCTATCGGCTATCGGGCCTGCCACAAATAGATTGCACGAATCTCGTTTCTTACACCCTTCGGCGATAAACAGTTGTATTCCAATGAATGAGAAGCGATATCTCTATTGATGTAAGTAGATAAAGTTTTATGGCAGAAATCGGTCAGTTGGTGACTGTGGTCAGTTACTTATTACCAGTCTATGATGAACGATAAAATATTTAGTGATAACATTCCCGTAAATTGACGATTATTTTTAATTTTATATTGTTTTATTTTAAACTTAATCTTTTTGACTAATTGAAACATTATACGCACCTACGAGTATGACTTATTCTAATAAGTCACACAAAATTTTAATAACCTCCTTTAAAATTGGACTAATATGCCTCTAGATTCGCAAATGGAATCACTAACAACAACAACTGAATTATGAAGTTATAAACTTGTAAAGAGTTCACGGTTTTCAGTGATTTGTTTCGGAAGTTTTTTTATTAGATTGCCCCATATTGTTAGTACGGGTACAATTAATAACTATAATTAAGTTACTAGTAATTAATCTCTTAAGATAATTATTATCCTCTGGATATCCCTATTGTATTGTAACAGAAGTAATCAGCTGGCGAATGTATGTTGGCAGTCCTGCCCGGGGCGTATTGTGGAGATTAGGTCGCGTGAACATTTTAAACGGGCGTTAACTATCTATGATTGCTGTGTCAAAATACTTATTAGTCTGTAAGACGGACGGATGGTGTTATCCAATTTTACCGGCCATTGATCAACGTCTAACAGCCAGTGAAAGCTGCTCCAAATTTTCACAACACTACTGCCTAAATTGATTCGGTTATTAAAGATCTCTCGTCAATCCTCTATTCTACCACACCCACCTTAATCCAAAAATGTTACTTTAATATTGCCCGTCAAGTATCTCAAAGCTGATCACACAGCTTGTCACAAAGTCTGTTTTTTAAATAATCTTGTTTTAATCTATGCATCAGCTATTACTCCGTGACGGCTTAAGTTCATTTCTTCTTGATAAAGTTTTATGTTTTAATTAAAATAAACAAGTTATGTGACAGGGGACACGTAAATGTTATGAGGGCTTCATTGAAAGTACGCCGAGACGCTTGGATGTTTACCTATGTGTACTACAAAAAAGAATCGTTCGTTCGTTGGCATTTCATTCCCACTGCGGTTATTCAAGAAAAATTAATAATTTTCAACATGCGGGAATGGAGATTGCGCTGACTGTTTTTTAATGATATCACAATAACGTCGTTGACCGTAAATTAATGTAGTACCAACACATGATAGCAAAGATTTATTATTGCTTTTTACAAAAAAAAAATAACCGACTTCAACCTAGATACGCAAAAATAACTCAAAAACTACTCGCCAGATGGCGCTCAATTCAACACATGTAGGTGTAAACTACAAATTAAACAAACACAAGCCCAAACACTAGGTAACTGCAATAAATCGTTGAGGAATTCCCTCGATTGACTTTTGGCTTCATCAGATTGACCCCAGACCTTCATGACATTGTATTGCATGAAAATATGAACAACACACTAGTCGTCCCTACAATTTTTGAAAGTTTCCCTCGATTTCTCTGACATGCCATCATCAGATCCTGGTGTCCTTATCAGGGTATCCCACTGCGCATCTACCTTCCAACAAAAAAAGAATTATCAAAATCGGCCCATAAACGACGAAAAAATCGCTGAACAAAAAGCAAACTTAAAACGTTGTAGTTTTCAAAATTGTAGAATGATTATGGAAAAAGATTTTTAGGAAATACCTACTTCTAATCTATCAAGTTAAAACAACGGCACTTTTAAACTTAAAAAGTTGTAGTTTTCAAAATTGTTCAATGAGCAAAACAGTCGTCTATTCTCACTGGCCATACCAGTAGGACAACCCAGTATGACCACCGAGAATCACCCGTCTAAACATCTAAAGTGTTACATTAAAAAAACATGCAGACGGCATTGTGTAATTTAAAAGTTTACAAAAACTCTTGTCTAAATTTCACACGGGATGATCAACAAAAAGTAACATGACTCGTAACTTTACAAAGAACTTTCATTTTCTATGTATGACTAATCTGAGAAATATTGCAATAAATGTTTAGAAGTTAGCGTTTTTCATTATCTATTCAAACGACGCATTTATTTGAGCACACGTTAATTAAATGTTTGAATAGGAATAGATTTTAACTCAATTTTACTTAAAGGAGGCGTTCACTTAGCGATCAAAACGCTCATTTTTCTGTGAAAAAAGTGTCTTGACCATTGCGATCGCTAGTGAACCCAAAATGTTACGTTGCTTCCATAAATTACGCAAACACTACAAATTTTTTTTACAACGACCCAAACTTTTCCAAGCAATATTTTTTCCATGGTTATGGTGTTTAGTTTAATTTTCAAATATTAAAATTATTATTTGCAGTACCTAACAAAAAGGTTAGTACATCAAGGTTTCATGATATTTTTTTTATCGATTGATATTTGAATTAATTTAAACTGTTTATATTGAAAAAATATGTATTTAAGAGACACTGAGAATGGAAGTATACCTACTCGTAACAGGATTTGAAAAAAAAATTAGATAATAGTAGGTACCTATATCTATCTCGTATATTTATTTCGAGGAACATGGAAAGAGATTTATTTATAATTAATGTCGCCAATCAATGCCACTATCAAGAAGCATGATTTTGGCAAAATTTTTCAGAGGGCATACCAGAATTTTCTTTAAAAAGACTTCATACAATACAAGCCGACATACGTATACCTAAGGTCCATAGATCTTATCTACTTTAATAATTGCATTAGTCTTGAAATTAATAAAAAAAAACACGATGTAAAGAAACATTAGCAAAACAAAAAGGTAAAAGCACCTGACTTTCTCATTTTAATTAGTAGAAAAGAATTTTTGTATCTTCCGTATTCATCAATCATGATAAAGGTAATTTTAACGTCATCGATCTATCAGTTATCTGATAAAACGCAGAGTAGGTCTGTAACTTGAATTAGAGGTGTCAACACAAACGGGCGGTCCGTAAACAGATTGTTATTAGTGGGTGTGAATAATTAATAATGCAAAAACACATATTGAATACTTTTGAGTCTTAAGTAGCCTTAAGATGTCTGTTATATAAAGTTTCTTTTATTTAGAGTTAGTGAAAATATTTGTATAGTAAAAAGCTCGATGCAGATTCGTGTGGAGAGTTTCTTAACTAAATACATGTATTAAAAAAAAATACACTTTATAAAGTTACATACTCGTAATTTATTGGCCTTATATCACACATTAAAATTCAGTTCTATTTTTTAATTTGCCTTTCTATCTTTCTTTCATAAGGTTCAAATTAAAGATATAAATATGCGATGAGGAATACGCGCTTAAGAATGTATACCTACCTTATAAAAATATATTTGTATTTCAGTGACTTAATCGTTAACTGCAAAAAGATTTACGATAATTGCTTTTTACAAAAATAATAACCGACTTCAACATCGCCAAGCAGAGATAACTCTACACGATAAATGCTACGCCTAACAAGGTACTTATGTAATAAATCTAATGTATTTTTTGTGACATATGTTATGCATGAAATAAATGAAATAAAACTCAAAAACTACTCGCCTAGGTATAAAGTTCTCGTCACAACAAATTAATCAAGCAATTCACAAGGTAATTGCTGTAAATCGTTGAGGAGTTCCCTCGACTGTGTTTCGGGTTCATTAAATCGACTACATCGAAAACATTAACAAACGCATGAATCGCCTCTATATTTTTCGAAAGCCCTTGATTTCGCTGATATTCCATCATCTAATCCTGTTGTCCTTATCATGGGACGACGGCAAAGAAATCCTCGAACGCTCATAAAAAAGTTCCGGATATCCGTATCAGCGGATATCCGACGAAAGAAAGATCGGTATCCGTATCCGTATCTGTTTCTTTTCTCGCGGATCTTTTACGGATCTTTTAACTTATTAATTTTCAATTGATAGGATGAAATGCAATATATAGGTGATTAGGTAGATTTAAAAAACTATTAAATTCAATTCAAGTATTTTTTATTTCTTAAAATCAAATATATATACTATATATTAACATTTACTTACATTTACTACTATATATTAATATTTTACTACACTCATATGATATTATCGTCTTAACCGAAACGTGGTTAAACGCAGACATTTTTGACAATGAAATAATTGACTCCCGTTACTTAGTATTTCGCAGTGATACACACCTCGGGGCTTCTGGCCGGTGCGATGGTGGTGGTGTGCTGGTGGCTGTATTACGCTCGCTGGTTTCCATGCCCAACCATAAACCACCGTCGATAAAAATCACTATTGAAATACCTTAAATCGCGTGCGCTGCAATGACTATTGATGATGGAGCAAAATAATGTACTACGATTTTGTAGACCACATTATTAACTACAGAAAAGTCCGCGGTAGGGTATATCTAAGTATTATAGTTGCGCCAATATAAAGACTTTTATAGTTTAACAAACTATTTAAATCGGCAACGAAAATAAGATGTCGATATTCATACCATGGTATTTATACTTATCTAAATAACTTACTTTTTATTTATCAGTAGTTCAATACCTTTACATTGCTGTTTAAATTATTTTAATCGGACACTCCATTCAAAAGATATAGCGAGTTTAAAAATTTGGGTAAATTTGCTTAAAAATAACTAAGCGCTTCGCCGCATTGCGTCGCGATGTTGATTGAGCGTAGCTGAAGAGCGCATGTGCATGCAATATTACATATAATTTACTTGCCATAGGCAAACGTTATATTTGATGTTCCAGATCATAATTATAGGCTACTTTTTAGCCGAGATTCCTACGGGAACGGGACCTACGCGTCTGTTACCTACGGGTCCCGAAGCGAAGCGCGGGCGGTTCTCTAGTCTAACATAAACCTATCAGTGGAACATAAATCTGACATCAATTTATTTGATATTCATTTATCTATAGAACAAGTTAGATGCGAACTCAATAAATTAGATGTTACTAAAGGTGCTGGAGTGGATAACTTACCCCCATTTTTTCTTAAGAACACGGCACCATCAATATCATTACCGGTACAAAATCTTTTCAACTTAAGTTTGCGGGAAGGTATATGCCCTAGAATATGAAAAACGTCGAAAATTATCGACCAATATCTATACTGCCTGTTCTGTCGAAACTTCTTGAAAGACTAGTTCATACAGCCATTTATCCTAAATTGCACACAATAATCATCCCTCAACAACATGGTTTTGTCCGTAGACGTTCTACCACAACCAATATGCTTGTATATGTATACAACCGACCTTTTTGATAACATGGATAATAATCAACAAACGGATAGTGTATATACAGATTTCCGTAAAGCATTTGACAGAGTAGATCATAAAATATTATTAGAATAATTGCTTTTTACAAAAAAATAACCGACTTCAATCTTGATAAGTAGAGATAACTCAAAAACTACTCGCCAGATGGCGTTCAATTCAACATGTAAGTGTAAAGTTCTCGTCACTGCAAATTAATCAAGCCCAAACACTAGATAACTGCAGTAAATCGTTGAGGAGTTCTCTCGACTGTCTTTCGGCTTCATCAGATCGACTCCAGATCTTCATGAAATGGTAGCGCTTTAATGTACTTATGATAACATGAACAAACGCACTAGTTGTCCATACAATTTTCAAAAGTTCCCCTCGATTTCTCTGAGATGCCATCATCAGATCCTGGTGTCCTTATCAGGGGACCCCACTGCGCATATCTACTTTACAACAAAAAAAGAATTATCAAAATCGGCCCATAAACGACGGAATATTCGCTGAACGCACATAAAAAAAAGCATATATACGGTCGAATTGAGAACCTCCTTCTTTTTTGAAGTCGGTTAAAAAATTGCCTACAATGGAATACGTGGTAATTTATGGCGATGGTTTAAATCTTACATAACTAACCGCTCTCAACAAGTAGTCATAAATGGTTTTGAATCTAACATGGTTACTATTACTTCTGGTGTCCCTCAGGGTTCTATTTTAGGACCCTTACTTTTTAACTTGTATATTAATGACATAGGTCAATGTTTTCATCACTGTCGGTATTTATTATATGCAGATGACCTTAAAATCTATAACACTGTAAATGATTACGCGGACCATCGAAACTTCCAGCTTGATCTCGACCGTCTATCATCTTACTGTAGTCGTAATAAACTTATGTTAAATATTAATAAATGTAAAACAATTACCTTCACTCGTAAAAGAATTTTTAGTAATTATTCGTATCAGCTCTGCAATGCCACTATCGAAAGAGTACAAATCATAAAAGATCTCGGATTAATTTAGATAGCAAACTTACTTTTGACATACATATTGAGCAAATCACAGCTAAAGCCTTCAAATTATACAAATTTGTAATACGTTCCTCTCATAATTTTAAAAATGTATCTACCTACTTATATTTATACAAAACACTAATCCGCCCACAAATAGAATATGCAGTTACTGTATGGAATCCCTTCTACGCCTGTTATCAAAATTGTTTGGAAAATATTCAGAAGAAATTCTTGCGCTGTATGCACTTTAAATCTCATCATGTATACTTAGACTATCCGCAATTATTAAAATTGTATTCACTTCTGGATTTAAAGCAACGACGATTGTTCCTTGATGTAAGTTTCTTGTTTGATCTCTGTAATAACCGCTATGACTGTTCGGCCTTAGTCGACAGGTTACACTACCGAGTTCCTATTCGAGCTCTTAACAGGCAATCTCGTATTAACTGCCCCTTTGTTACGCCTACCTGTCGTACTAACACTGGACTACGCTCACCATTATGTCGTGTAACTCAGTCATATGATTCTAAATTCAGTTCAGTTGATATATATAATTTATCTAAATTCAAGTTTAAATGTCAAATCTTAAAATTGCTCCAAGAAACTGTTTAGACTTCCTCTTCGAATTTATTATTTTATAGTCACATCTCATTAGCTTAATATCATTATTCTGATTTTTATCTGTTTATGGTAGTTTAAATATTCCTCAGCATAATAGATACCTACACCCAAGTATAATTTGATCTCTGAAAAGTATTTGTAAAAGCCAACCTCGATTTGACTTTTTTTTCTCATTAATTCACGTTTTGTTTTTAGATGACTGTTAGCTAATCTACTCTCAATCTTATCAGTAATACGTGGTCAACGGTGTTGGTTTCACAATTAAATATCCTGTATTTTGTATAATATTTGTTACTTAAGACACATTGTGTTACTGTTTGTTGATCCTCGAAAATAAATAAAATAAAATAAATAAATAATAAAATAAAATATTTGGCACCTTTATATTGCAAACATTTAGGTATCGTAGTAAGTAACTATACCAATAATACATAACTCAAAGGTACTAATCAACTATCTTTATGATAAGATCAATATTATAGATAGTTCTAACATTACTAAATCTTTTTTATAATTATAATGAGATCAATATAATAGAAAGTTGTAAGTTATAAGATCACTTTTTGATGATGAGAAAACCAAAAAAAAATTCTAATTTAATGATTATTCTAATAAATTAAATTAGTACTGCGTACCTAGTATGTACTACCTACAATATAAAAGTGTAAACATTAGATTACACGAGCAAACACGGTGAAAATTAGAGGAACTTGAAAAAATTATTAATTATAATTGAAATTGAAGATCCATAATTATCCGTACCCGTATCCGCGGATCTTGACACCAAATATCCATATCCGGATCCGTATCCGCGGATATACATATTTAACGATCCGGCACATCACTAGTATAAGGTTGAAATGAGAACCTCCTTTTTTGAAGTCGCTTAAAGACAAACTATATGTCCGATAAAATTAATTGGAAAAAAGTTAAGGTGAAGTCAAGCAATAAATTATAAAATGATGAATTGTCATAAAAAGCTAAAACAAAGACATAATCGAAATAACGTTGATAATTACAAATTAAATGTCCTCCGCAAATATCAATTTATGTACATGTTAAGGGTACACCTACGAGTATAAAGAAAATTAGTTTAAATGAAATGTATGCAACAGTAATTGTTAAAAATTGCCATGTGCCAGAGCCATGTGCATTATATCATTATGAAAGGGCGTAATAGCATTATATAGAGACTTTATCTCCTAAGTTAATATATTGCAAAGTCACTTTCGGCTCTGATTAACAGAAGCGAGTGCTGTGACTTTTAATTGGCTGTTAACGAGCTGAAAGTTTTTCTTAATTAATGAATGGGAATGGCCCGAAAGTCTCCGCTTCTCTTCTCCATTATTCCTCGGATGTGACTTAGAAAGTGAATCAGGTAGATTACAAGTGGCTTAGAGCCATATTCATCTCTAAGCGATCCATATTCTCCACTGATTAAGAGCGCTCGTAATTAAGTAACTTCGGTAAAGATTTCTCTAAAAACGTGGTCGGATCTTCAACGCAAAAAGGAAAATAATTGAGCTCAATTGAAGCGTTTCGAAGAACAATATAATCTAATAAAGTGCGTCGCCGCGAGTCGAGGAGAATTGAATTAATAAATGGATGAGACAACACATCGCGAGCCATTGTTATCCAGCTTTCTTTCTTTGTAAAAAGTCAATGCTCACTTTTATTACCATTATTCTTGTTACTTAATTGCTGAAATTACATTTTCACTTTTGTGGGCCAATAGTCGACTACGAGGGAAAAACTCTTGTAATTAAAGTAGGTAGGCACTTGCTATTTATAACATCGTACTACATTACTTGTGTTTGATAATTTTCAATTCTCACCAATCAAAATAGTTACATAAAGATAAATATTGAATTTTTTATTATTCTTCAATCGTATGTATGTTTGTATGTAAGACCATTTCTTTGGCGGGCCCTACAACCCAAACAGTTAAACGGATTTTGACATACGAGGTGTCGTTGAATTCTTCAGAAAAAGAGGGGATAGTCTTGTTTTTTTTTCTTACCTTCGCAATATGGGTATCAAGTGAGAAATCGTGAATAGAATATTTCAAAAATATAGCTATTATCATAAATACTTTCTACTATCATTTTAAGTTTGTACCTAGTGGATATTTGTAGCAGTCGGGTTTTTTGGTTTTTAATTAATTTTACTTATTTATCTTAATGAATTAAATATTCACCACAAAAAATATCAGTTAGGTATTACGTTTTTACAGCAATTACATTTTAATCGCTAAAATCCGCATCTACGTATAATGCTGATTATGAGTTATGACATGGAGAATATTATCTCAACTTGGAATGAGATCAATTTCTGTAAAATAAGTGGTCATACTTATAGGTCATATACTTACGAAATTATCCTGGCCTTGATTCACAACCTGAGTGAGGTAATTTATTTATAGGTCGAAAGTTCTTCGAAACTTATTTTGATAACACTTCACAACAGATCAATCTTTTTGGTTTACATACTCTTCTCTACACGGAAGCGTTCAAGTTTTTTTCACAAGGCATCGATTAAAATTCCGACGGCAACCAACATCGATCGAGTGAATTGATCGTTTTTGTAATAATTATATTAATTAATAGGCCGAAAAGTTTGTAGCAGCGCATTCACAACGTATTATGTATCTAAATACTTCAATGCTAAACAAAGTGGCTTAGTATACAGACTTCTTTTTTGCATCCCTACAATGAAGGGCTTAGGTTTATTTATACACTAGATTTTTACCAACTTTCGAACAAAAACTTCCTTGAGGATTATCCCCCAAAAACAGTGTTTTATTACTTTAACCAAGATTTATGGTTTTAAAATAATCCGATCCACAGTTTATTTTCAAATCCAAAATAAAATAGACAAACCTAACAGTTCATCCGGCTACAGCTTTGTAAAGATTATAAAAATTCGTGTTTGTTTTTTGTTTTCTCTTGCAATTTATTGAAAAACTGGTAGTTATGTTATACCATAACTTTATTCATGGACAGTTTATGGCAAACATCGTAAAAACTGATTAATAACAAATTCTTTCAAACCTATCTTGTTTTTGCAATACCTACCTTTGAATTTTGCGAAAAAAATATTTACTTTATAACTAAAAAACCAGCTTCAACATTGTCAAGTAGAGATAGCTTAAAAACGACTCGTCGATTAAACGTCTCGAAATAGAAGCCTACATTGATATAGATAATACAAGAAGTCTAACAACATACATTGAAATCATCGATGTAGTAGGTATTATTCTACATCGATGATTGAAACCCATTCCTATTAGTAGGTACGTAGGGGTACCTACCTGGTAATCCAGACTGACGCATAGATTGATTGACAATAATAACTAAACAAAAATTGATGTCTAGGTCTTATAGTAGGTAATCTTGAAACTCTCAAATTGATTTAACCGTGCTATAGAGTCGTATTTTCAGCACTGAAAAGTTTATTTTAAGCTATCTTCCAATATTAGATTACAAGCTCGCTTCATTTCGAAGAGGAACAAAAGGTGTCTGAAACAAAGTCTAACATGGGCGGACGAAAGGAGCTTAAATGCGCGTATAATTCATTACATTACAACCGAAGATACGAGTACAATACCTACTATGGACAATTATCTTAGTAAAAAAATATTATTTCTTAATTTAAACGATGGTAACCCCATAAAAATATATTTACTAACTAATAAGTAGTTAAGATTTCACCATCACTTCTGATGGATGTCATTTAAACATGATTGTATTCTACATTGAGATACTATGTACTAAATTCTAAGTCAAAGTCCATTAACGTCTACAAATCAGGACACCTTATCAAATATTCGCAGAACCAGAGCGCCGCCGCCGTTGCAAAAAAGTGAGTTCTCACATTAGTACACCTGCATGTCACATTCTAGATTAACGTATCTATTAGGTGATGCGATGAAGAGCGACTCGGGCGGCCCACCTCAAGGTTACGCCACGCAACACTTTCTCCGCCCGCAGTTCGTTGCTCTCCGAATTTTGCATCTCCGTATCAATGGCAAACAACCCCAACACCATGAAACTTTTACACAAAAACACACGAAATTCAACATAAAACCCTCAGTAATAAAGTTGAATTTACATTACGTTGCAGCACCCGTTGACGTATACGTTCAATGCCCGTGTTAATGGCACTGAGAAACGTAACGTGGCCCACTTTCTCTTTTAAGCACACGTGCTCTCTTTCTTACGAGCGAGAATCAAAGCTGTTGGAGCGAGATGACTGTATTTAAAAGGCTTTGTAGTGGAAGCTGGGTAACTCGCTTTCTTAGGCGCACTTGGCATTGGTGGTGCACTAAGTCCGGTAACTTTCGTTAGAACGATTGTGTGGATTCCGAGAGCCGTATTGTGCACCCGTGGTGCACATAGTGTAATAGGTACTTCAATTACTTCAAATACTTTCATTGATTACATAGTATGAAATAATGACGGCAAAATTTTTGGCAATCGCCAATAGTAGAATACAATACAATACAAATACTCTTTATTGTTCACCAGTTTAAACAAAAATAAGCTCCTTAAAATATCAAGAAAACAATCGGCGGTCTTATTGCTAAGCAGCAATTTCTTCCAGACATCGTATTGAGGGAAAAATTACAAAAGGACACAGATTTATGGTAGGGTGTACGAAAGTTAACAATTGATTATAAACAATTTTGTGACTATATTGAAGACAACAAAACTATTATAATAATCATTTTAAGAGAGCGATCATAATGACAAGTAGTGATTTTTAACTTGGTTCTTGAAGGATTCTAAGGAAGGAGCACGTCATAGAGATAGGTAAGGAATTCCAAAGTTTTACAGCGGTGACAGAGAAGGAGTTATCGTAAAAATTGAAAGAATGGATAGGAATAACTAGTGCCAAGTTTGATGAGGAACGAAGGGGGAGGTCATGTGCCGAACTAATGAAACAGAAACGCTCTTTTAAATAGGATGGACTAGATGGATTAAAAAGGACGCAGTACAGTGCAGAAAGAATGTGAGTATTCCGGCGAAGGGGAATTGGGAGCCACTTGAGCTTGTTACGTAATTCAGAGACATGGTCATATTATCGAAGGCCGTAAATAAACCTTAAGCATAAATTTTGAAGACGCTCAAGCTTATTAAGCTGCTCCTCAGTGAGATCAAGATAACATACAAGGTCTGTTCAAAAAATATCGCGACTTTAATGTTTTTTCGAAAATTATTTATTTTTTCATCAATCTTTATTTTGTGTCCTTTAAAGTATTCCCCGGTAGATATTATACACTTGTGCCAACGTTTCTTTTACTCCTCGAAACACTTTAAAAAGTCGTTTTTTGTGATCTCGTTCAGCTCCTCCTTCGATGCCGTCTTTATCTCGTGAAAAGTAGCCTAGTGCCGTCTTTTTATCGGATTTTTCAGTTTCGAGAACAAGAAAGAGTCACAGGGGCCAATCTGGAAAATACGGTGGCTGTCGTATCATTAGAGTGGTTATTTTGGCTAAAAATCACTCACAAGTAACGATGTGTGAGAAGGGGCGTTATCGTGATGCAAAGACCAATTTTTGTTATTCCACAAAGCCGGGCGGATTGCTTCGCGGTAATTGCGCATAACTTGCAGATAATATTCCTTATTGACAGTTATACCCTTTGGCAAGAACTCATGATGCACCATGTACTGCAATCCATACTATTTTCTTCGCTTCATTAATGCTTTCGTCTGTTCTTGACGTGCTCGGGCGTCCGACACGTTGTTCGTTGTTCACATCTTCTCGGCCCTCTGAGAACGTTTTGTATCACCGATACACGGTACTTGAGTCCAAGGTAGTTTCTCCATAAGCTATTGTCAATATTCGGAATGCATCCGCGCATTTTGTTTCGATTTTTACACAAAATTTAATTAAGATTCTTTGATCCATTTTTTCGAATAGGCACAAAGCCACGACACGTGCCATTAAATCAGCTGTCAACAATTACCTGAATGTTCAAAATGGCCGAACTTGTCGGCATACATCAAAGACAGTCATGTATACCAACATAACGCCACAAAAAATTAAAAATCGAATAATCTTAACCCACGGAAATTAAAAAGTCGCGATACTTTTTGAACAGACTATGTATGTCAGCATAATCGAGAATGGGCAATAATAATGACTGTGCAAGCGCAATTTTCGTGGATATGGGTATAAAATATCTACGTCTGGTGGTCTACGGAGTGACCCACTAAATGCATACATTTTACGACACACATCATTAATTTGAGGAGTCCAAGATAGTGTGTTATCAAACAAAATGCCTAAATTTTTAACAGTTACTGAGTATTTGAACTCCATCAAAAATAATGGGACTTAATTGTGGCACATCTAATTTGATGATCAATCTTGAACTGCCTATTATTATGGCCTGAGATTTCAGTGGATTAACCGTTACGCCATGAAGTCTTCTCTAGTTAAGAATACAGGCCAAATCTTTATTGATTAATTGTATAGCATTCGGGAGATTCTCTAAACTGCTGTGGGTGTATATTTGGAGATCATCTGCATACAAGTGGAAGAGAGAAGAAATGTGGGAAGTTATAGTATTAATGAAAATAGCAAACAAGAGAGGGAACAACACGCCACCTTGCGGTACGCCAGCAACAGTATTAATCCATGTAGATACCTTAACTTTTATCCTAATACGCTGCCGGCGCCCATCCAAGTAACTATGAAACCAGGCAACTGCGGTTGGAGAAATGTTAGAAGAACGCAATATACTTAATAATATGTCGTAATCCACAGTGTTAAATGCGTTGCTAAAGTCCAACAGCACTAGCACTGTGACTTGACGGCCATCCATTCCAAGACGAATGTCGTCTGTAATTTTCAGTAGTTCCGTGGTTGTACTGTGGCTTTTTCTGAAACCAGATTGGAATGGATTAAGGATATTGTGTTTGTAAAGGAAGGAATTCAGTTGTTGTTGGACAAGACGCTCAAGGACTTTGGAAAGGAAGGGTAGAATGGATATAGGACGATATTCGGAATAGCAAGAAGGATTGGCTTTTTTTGCTAAAGGAATAATTTGAGCGTCTTTCCATTGACCAGGGAAGGAGCTAGTGGAAATAGAGAAAGGTTTAATGAAAGAAGTTTTACGTCATAAATAAAAAATCCGCTTAAATAACCCAACATTGCACTTTTTCATATAAGTAGTATCAAAAGTAGGTATACTTTTTTTACTGAATAAATTTTCACATTGAAAAATTGCCTGTCTACGTTAACGTTAACATAAAGACACAGGAATATTTTTTTTTCGCAAATAAAATATACAATGTATTATTAAGTACTTAAAGATTTAAATTATCAGAAAGTGTAGTGGGTATCTATAGGTTTAATAAATGGATATTTTTAAGTAGATATAGGTAGCTAACTTTTCACATAAAATAATCGACATGAAAATCGATAAGAAGAGATACATAACTCAAAATTCGCTATTTATAGGTATAGGATTATACGACAGGCACTAGCTTTCGATTAAAAAAAATACAAATCGGAACACCTAGTTAAAAGTTATGAGGTAAATACAATGAATTAAATGCGGAATATTAAGAATAACTTACACGACTCTCAAACCCATAAAACTACCCGTCAGATGTCGCTCAAATGTATGCGGAACCAAACGTATAACACTACCTTACATACCTATATAAAAAAACAATTGTTAAAATCGGTTCACCTCGTGCAAAGTCATGAGGTAACACCAGGGTAACACACACTAAAAAATACGGTCAAATTGAAAACCTCTTCCTTTTTATTGAATTTGGTTAGAAAACAATCACAATTATAAAGGCCGATTTACATTTACGTGAATTGTTCACTATAGTATATAGGTATCTCTATCCAGATAAATTATTGTTCGTTACGTGTTTAAATTATGATATTTACGGATTTTAAGCGTTGAGGTTGCTAGGAATGTAGATGAGGATCCGGTAGAGGATCAAAGTATACCTAATATACATTTATATTTTATAACTTAACTTTTTCACGTGTTTAGGTTAGAAATATTATGATATTAATGATAAATAATTTAGAATCCAAGTGAAAAACGTGATACAATTGTTTTAACGTATAGTATAGAAAAACACGCTATTCTTTAATCATAATTCTCAGACAAATGTTTTTTTATCTTCTCTGCACAGGTACAAACTGTACCACTCATTATAAATACAATCAAAATTTAATAATATTATGTTAGCCGCAAAACAAAACCTTCTTGATTAAATTATACAATTGTTTGGCAAAATTATTTGATGCATGTTTTTATGTTATTAGGATATTGACGTACAAACAAAAATAACATAAATAAGTGTATAGCACATTGAAATCCAAAATAGGGGAGATACCTTGTGACATGTATTGTATAATAGGGTTCTTTCCGTAATGAAAAATAAACTATGAAATTTGATAAAAATAAAAATTTATGTAGAAATATACTTTAATATTCTGATTTTGAGTCATAAAAGCACATAATTATTTTAATAAACAATATTAAAATTCGAAATTTTTAATCGGTATGTCACGTGACCTAAAACATGAGAGGCATTGGTGTGACGTCATAAAGGCAAACCTATTCCTCCAAGAACCAAACTGTCAGTTCAGTTTCGTGCTTAGCAACTTGAATGAATGCCGGTCTTACATTCAGTGCCACAAACTTATTTGACCCGGTAAGGGTGGCGCTACTGTCGTGGTATTTTTCTGACAACAGTATAACATTTGCATTAGTTCCAATTTTGGCCACCGGGTCAGATAAATTTGTGGCACTGTACAATTTGCCATTATTACGTCATCAAAATGGCTGACAAGTTCTGACAGCGTTTTTCCGGAAATAAAAAAAGAATTAATATTTTATTTTATTTTAAGGCGAGAAAGCGTGTTTATTTTGCCGAAATATATTTTTTGTTGCTTTTTATTAGGAAAATCAAGTTTATTTTTCACTACCGAAAGTACCCTATTATATAATTATTTTTATTTGAAGTTGTCTCTATTCAACAACCATACTAGGCAAATATATGAAACCCAGAATTTAAAAGAAATAACTTTAAATAATATTTAACCGCAAAACATTCATTTGAAAGCTAATCACATGGTTTCCTGGCGAATATACAAGCTAAGGTACTCGTAGTTAAATATAACATGTCGAACAGAACTTACTTCGTTTTGATAAACATTTATCAAAAGAGACTCGTACTTCCTTCAGTGCACTTTAATAAAGTCAGCATTACTACAACCCTAAATGACAGGCGGCTAGAAACGTGGGCGAAAATAGTCCGGTTTCAGTGTCCGA
This sequence comes from Hesperia comma, assembly GCA_905404135.1. Taxonomy (NCBI): domain Eukaryota; kingdom Metazoa; phylum Arthropoda; class Insecta; order Lepidoptera; family Hesperiidae; genus Hesperia; species Hesperia comma. The sequence continues at coordinate 14,743,626 of FR990014.1, read as the reverse complement.
TCCCTCCCAATATCCATTCTCGTGTAGCCGGAACTTCCGCCGCCCGGGAGAAACGCGACTCGTTCCGACATCACTCTATACTTCGTCATCTCGCGACAACCGATACCCGCTATCGTGTAACCAATGCTTGTCTCTCACTGTTTAGTGCTTACTTGAATAACCACACTTTATCACCTACATTTAACAATATTTGAAAGCTTAAAATGACATAATGTTCATTGACCATTAGTTAAGTAATTTCTTTTGGTGTTAATAACTTAAGTGCTTTAACAAACTAAAATTCTCACGTAAATGAGTAAAATGATGCCTTTTCCCAAGAATTTGACTAGTTTTTTGATGTCGTTTATGCTAGAGATAACTACTTATTATGTGTCTAACTAAATGTTACATTTATAGACACTTTATCACCGCGAGAAATCTTACACCACTTGCAGTTATAAATAGGCCTCGGACATTACGTGTCAGCGGGATACTGAAGAGAAAGTCGGTTCAAGGACGACCGCCCGGCACATTATTGCGTAACGACTTTACCATGGATTCCCACTGCTTTTTAAGCACAGGCAATAGGGTTAATAAACCCTGTGACAATAGAAATGAGGTGTGTTTTAATTGAAGAGTTAAGAATATGGTTTTTTAATTTCAAGATAGCTTGCTCTACATTAGGTATTTCACATCTGTGAAAATTTCAGAAAGTCAATAATTGTTATACTTACAACACTTTGTAATTCATTTTATAAGGTAACTAGGTAGATACATAATAAGAAATCCATGTAGGTAGGTACATAACTATATACTTAGTTAGATTTGATAACACTGATAGTCCATTTTCATTTTATCTTCATTTCCAATCTTTTCTGACAACTTTGTGATCAAAGTCTACTAAATCTAATTAAGATAGGCATTTCCTATTATATTCCTTTCAGGTCGTCACTCTACTTCTGACTCCTTTTACAACTAAGTATGTTTCACAACAACTATCGGTCCAGTTAACTTTGTAGATCACGTATACCTATCTCGCATTGCCATTTTAGCTGATATTACGAACTACGTCGATAATCCTACACAATCATCAGATTTCATCTTCTCGTATTCCTTCACTTAAAAATACTTAGCGACCTTAGCGTACACTTCCACAACATAGGTAGGTACTCCATCATCCAAACTATGTATAAAACTATTAAATATCTGTATGGAACACAACAACAAAATTACTATAGGTACAAGAAGAATACAAACACACCAGAAATATTTCATGATAGCGTTCACTTATATCACTCTTACCCACTACGAACGCCCAAACTTAAAGGTAATCGCCCCGACTTTCGTCACGAAGCGAAGCTGATACATATTTCATTCCAGATCCGTAATCAGTAGGATACATAGAAGAGAAAGTCAAGTCAAGGACGAGGGCATCGCTCCCGATATTGCGTAACTACGTGAGATAATCGGCGTCCGTCCAACTACAGCCGCCGTCACCATTGTGTTGAAATCACAATGCGGATGCCGATTTAAGGACAAAGACCTCGATCCGCTTTCTGACCCATCACCAAATTTCTTAGATACAATGCTTTCACTCAGATTCTTTCGATTGCATAAACCTTCTACGCATGGTAATAAGCGTTAAGTGGACCAGTCGCGGTGACCTACAAAATTAAAACACTTGTGTTTTAGGCTGTTCTGTGTTTATTCTGAGAAGCGTTGACTAATATTGATAGGCTATGTGATAATTAATTAACTGGAATTAATTAAAGTAAAATTAATTTGATATAAAAGTTTATGACCGACCTGATAACCTCAGTGGACATTTATTAATTAAATGACTTACCCTACTTTACAATTCAAGATATCGGTTGATATATTAAACACGCTAATACTCGTATATTACATATAATAAAAAACATGATAAATCCAAGACCTAGTATAAACCATCTATAATCTATTAATATCATAGAGTCACGACTAACACCATTTAAAAATTATATCTTTAAAGGTAGGTAGGTTGTTGTACTGTTGTATGTTGAATAAATTTGAATTTTTATGATTCAACAACATTATCAAATCATAATAGTCATGACAATTTCAAGAATTGTTTTATTATTCTATGAAATTTCAGTTCTAATTTCAGACCTCCATCAAAATTATTTACAGCCTATATTTGAACGCAAATATTTAAACAATGGAGCACAATAAATAAATTTAATAATGTTCCAATTCATTAAACATTAATAACAACTAAGTATAGTTGTTTACAAACAAGCACGGACAATGGGTGTCCTGTATTACAACCGGCCGGCATAATCCTTCAGCGAGCACTTTCACTCTCGTACTCCAAACGGACCCGCAACGGTTACGTAACGATCGACCTCTCGTCCCACTACACCGCGGTAATTATACAGAGAGAAAGTTTTATATTTTGGCAAAGAAATGATCGAGTGAACATGATACATAGCAGCTGTTTCCGTCTTTTAATGTATGAGTTGCGCAACCGATTTAATATCGAGGTTGCATAACGACGCTTGAAAACTACACGCCTGCATTTTGAATAACTTAAGTGTATCTATGAGCAATGTCAGTGTCATTATGCTTGTAATAGCTTTTACTTTTAGCGGTTTATAAGTAGCTAGTGGCTTTCGTTTCGTATCATGGAATTTGTTTTAATTTTAACTACGCGAGACATTGGAATCCGGTATTGTATCATGAATTTCATTTTTCTTCACGGGATGTATACTTACTCAGTTTTTTTGTAATGATTTTAACAAATAATTTCAATCTAGGACATAAAGTGGACCAAAAGAAAAAAATATATTTTAGGCATAAAATACTTACAAAGATTTTTCTCCGTGTCATAAATTGTTGTGTGATTAGAGCGTAGAAAACCTGTAACAATTAAAAAGTATATGTACATTGATATTTCATAAACTAAAAACACAAACTCAATCTCCTTTTTAAAGCTGTTATAGCTAACAATAGAGGTCAAATTTTATTCAAAGTTAGCCACAAGATTTATAAATAAAAAGAAACAATCTTAATTCACATTACTCAGACTTTTTATCAGATTTACTGATGAATCAAATTAGTTTTGATTAATCAGTAAATCTTATCTTCTCAAATCATCTTATTTCAAATGTATTAAATGCTAGATGTTGAAGAAAATTAATATTACAAAGATATTGACCGCTTCAAATGTAATCATGTAAAACCTAACTAAGTACATAATTATACGTACTATACTCCGAATTTTAATTACACACGATTAACGAACGATAATAATAATAATAATAATAAATAACGCTTCACACTCATAGCCCCACACTAGGATTCCCTGTGTCGTGGGTGCCATGGACAACACACAAGACAAGGACACACACCCAGACCGAGAACGGCAATTCGAATTCATCATTCAAATTTCCGCCTCGCTGGGAATCGAACCCAGGACTCTCGGAACAGCGATCCGGCGTGTTAACCATTGCGCCATACGATGTTTTGATTATTCGATTTTCTTTTCTCAATATGTGTTTTAATAAAATATAATTAAAAAATCAGAGAACAATACGGAAAGGTTATTTATTTAAAATTATATAGTAAAGGAAAAATATTAAACACCGGTACATGCATGCTTTTAGTACATACATGCACTAAAAGCGCTTAACAATTAAAAATGTGGGGGGAAATTGATAATATTTTTTACACGCTTTATTTTGTGTAGTTATTGATCCTGTAATAACTTCATGCAGTATTATAGCGATTTGCTAAATTATAATAAAATAATTAAAAAACGGTAACACTGGAAATGTCATTTTAGGAATCGAATTAAAAGTCGGAGTATAGTTCAAATAAACCACATCGCAGCTACTGGCACCTGCCACATTGTGGTTACGATGCGGTCTCTATCGTTGATGTCTTAGAAACAAACAAGCTATAATTCTACAAGCATCTTTTGGCGCGTGGGTGACAGAGACAGCGCCTTATAGGTAAGGACAACACGCCAAAAGATCCTTGTAGGACTCTACGTGGTATTACATTGTCACACACCAAGTGCCTTCTTATTTTAAAACTACGCCATTAAGCAAAATACCTATCGATGAGATTAAGTTTAAGTGACTCGGAGCATAAACAGATTCAAAGGAACCGGGGCTAACGTCTGCTGACTTATAAATTCAATTTGGATATTTAAGCTCATTTCATTTTTAAATGCATATTTTAAAAGTTGAAGTAAAAATTATGTCTTCAACGTTCAGTTAGGTACCTTAAAACTTGTCCCTGTAGCTCGGGACCAGAATACGAGCTTCGGTATCCCCTGCCTGTCGTAAGAGGCGACTAAAAGGGGGCTTTCGGGGTTGCGGGCGGCTAGAGTGGGAGCTCAAACCGTCCATCAGCAACCCCGAGAAGGACGACGGTATGTGTGGCCGCATACCGTTGTAAGGCGCTGGCAAGCGACGGGGCATTTGTCCCTCGCGGGAAGAGCCCGAACAAAAGGGCGCCGCGCTTGGAGGACTCCGGTTGTGTTCCTTACGGAGATCCCGGGAGTGGGTAAAAATCCCACATTACCTTGTGTCGCTCCCACGGCACCGGGTACCTTTTGAAGGTTTCCCCCTCGTCAAAAAAAAAAAGGTACCTTAAAACTAATAACATTAGTAAACCGCTTAAATATAACAATGTATCAAACTATTCCGGCATGATATTATTGAAGCTTTCATAAATTATTTATAACATCACACATTGGGACGTTGATGTCTTTTCTTTGTCGGTTGAAATATACCTACCTGATCAAATCGATCTTGATGCCGAAGTTTTCAAGAAGAAAGTGAATAAAATTTTAATACCTAAGTTAGTGCACTTAGATCTTAAACATTATCTCCACTTTAATGTGAAGTGTCAAACTACTATTTTTTCATCATGAACACAAAGGATCTTGAACTTAAGCTAAAATCTAAATTCCAAGATCTTCACGCTTTTTTACAGGAAGTTTCATTTGTGATTATAATATCAGTAGGAATGTTTGTACATTCATCTAAGTATAATCCTACCTGCATGCATGCATCAATCTGTTATCTTTTGTCTTTTGATATTGAATAAGGTTCGACCGTTCATTTAATATATCTACCATGTAAACGATGTAACGACGTCTTTTATGACGTGCTTTATATCTTCGAAAAATATGAATAAGATATTTTGAAAGACTTGACAGATTGAACGCACTATTCATCATCCTAGTATTGTATTACTTATCTCCAGTAAAGTACACGAAGAAGTCGGATATGAATAAGAAGCATTCGTTCTTTGTCGAAAGAGAGTGAAATCGTCCTTGCGAACAATACCACGGGACACAATGGTCTATTTTCGCGATAAGCCCACTTCCTGTGTCGCAACCGCTACTTAAATGCGAAAGTGAAAGCATTTTGCATCATTATCTTTTGCCTTAACAACGGCAAATGTTTTGCCGCGGCACTCATGTCTTTTATCTAATTAAGACACCACCATTTTACTGAACACTATACATTGTAACGAGAGAACTTTTTGGATTTTGACACTTATTACGATTAGGTATTACAATTTTTGGCAAAAACACAATATAAAAAATTTCGATCTAATACAAAATTTATATCAGTACAAAAAATCAATTAAGTATATCACGCATGAATCAGAGAATAATATTGTTAAAAACAATCGCGGTCATCAATAATCTCGATATCCAATTAAACCAACAGCAAAGCGCACTGTTAGTCTATACGCATACCTACAAATTGCACTTATACCCGTATACAAGATGAAAGTGGTGAAATCTTTAGCAGGTCGAGAAATCGCCGCCATAATAAATAATGCACTAGTTGGAGACAGCCCTTCGTTTGCTATCGTACTAGACGAGAATTTTGTCAAGAAATATTGACAGCATTACTTGTTTTAGATCCGTATAGCTTTATAAACCTGCTGTAAGCTTAATAGTCAGTTATACCACTAAATTGTTTTAAAATGTACAAGGAATCCGAACACATTGTAATACTAATTACATTTCACAAAGATGAAAGTGAATAATTGAATTTTAATAAATGGTAATAATATGTACCAGTATCCAGATCTTTCTTGGTTTATTGCGAACGAGAGAGAGGCTGTTAAATCAAACGCGTGTCGGACCATAACAGCCGTGGCCGTGTGTCCAACGAGCCGATTTCTAATCCGCATGCAATCACTTATTTCGACGTATTCATTGATTACACCATAAATGCAATCGCTGTAATAATGTAAAACGTAATTAAGAACTTTTACACTTTTAAATAGTTTTTTTACTTTTCACATGTGTTATTTTGTGTATTAAATCTCTAAATTTTTATAAGTTATTAGGGTGCAAACAAGCATGCAGCCTCAGACCAAACTATAGACGGAGCGCCGTGAACAAAAGCGTGAAGCCGGCAAAAGTCAGCCGAAAGCACACATCGAAACCAATAGTATGCCCTATGTTGACAGTTTGAACTAGAACAAATTTAAACATTCTTTTTTTATTATTTAGAACACAAAAGTCGTTTTGGTGTGAGTGCCGCCGTGTGTATTACAAGGCTAGGCTGACTTTTTGCTGCCTTCACTCTTTTGTTCCCGGCGTGCCGTCTATAGTTTTTTGGTCTGAGCATGCAGCACCATCCTTCCGCTGCCGCCCATTAGAACTGTGATCAACACAGACCAAGACTCAAATAGGGACTAGGATGCAGGCAGGTCCAGTTAGCAGATGGTGTTAGGACATTAGTTGGTTAGTTCGTTATTAAGTATGAAAACTTAAATAGGGACTGATAGTGATTGATAGTTAATAAGATCGAGACAAATTATAGTTATAATTATTGATGGTACTAACATTGATAGACTAACATTAAGTAACAATTATTAATTGATAATAAAATAAAAGCACCTACGATGACGATTGTCTATATAACTAATTCTGGAAACTGAAACAAGTAGGTGTACTTACACATAAATATTAAAATAATCATACGATGGTATTTTATATACGTCAATAAAATGTATTATTAGCATATTTATAATGTAATTATTATTAACAGTAATTAAAGTACAATTTAATAAATAAGTTAATTGAGTTCGTAATTATTTACCGATAAATAAATAATTAAATTATAATTACATTTTTTATGTTTAAGCGCGAGGCCGCACCACGGTTTTTTCCCGCGGTAGTAACCGCGTAACCGCGCGATTCGCATACCTTATCAGAAACCGCAAGTGCGGCCGCTTGTATTGTTTTCCTTGAGTTACAAAATTTACGCGGCTAGAAACCCCGGCGGTTTAGCCGTAGTGCGGCCTCGGCCTATGTTAGTTTTTTTTATTTTTTATGTTTGTATTTTAATGATGGAAAATATCCATTACCCGACCTTGAAATTGATATTAGTTTACACACCTATTACAAACCATTCAATTTCACTGTTGCACATTAATAACCACTTTATCTGTGAAAAAGTGAAAATAGTTTTAACATCAAAAATGCGCAAAAACCTAAGTGCACATAGGGGTGCTATCATCTTGTAACAAGCAATATTTCATACGGGCTTGTTAGCTTGTTTATTACGAATATTAAACGGTTTACCTGCATTGACATTTGAAAGTACTTTTCGAAATTACGAAATCTTTGTAACGCAGAAGTTACGTGTCACCCACATTTTGTTACGGTCTAAAAGCTACTAACTGAGTTTTCAAAGAGAATATGGTGTGTAAGAATACCTAAAGCTTTTAGCTTATTTAACACAAAACTATCAAATAATAAAATTATATTTTTGGTGGTGCATTCTTAAAGTTATATCTAGTTACTGATGTTGTTAAAGGTTTAGGTGTTAAGTTTATTTTAAACACATACATAGGTACTTATTACACTTAACAGCATAACTATCTTAATGATGATACAAACATTATGACCTGATACGTAGTATAAACTGTGCAAAAGATTACATGAATACTTGAATAGACAGTTTATAAGTTTTGCGACACCAGTAACAAAAACAGCGTCAAACGTTTCAACACAATCTAGAACGGCATTAAAACTAAACGTAAACAAGATTCAACAGTCACCGATACTAACACGACAAATGAATGTTGTTGACCGTGTTTATAGGAATAATATGAGCGCGTGGCTTATTTCCCAAGCAAAAGAAAAGAGTTCCACTTCCAAACTATGTCTTGAAACAATACCGAGCACTCTCGCGATGTACGATCACACCCATCGCGGAACAATAAAAGGTTTTCCGCAAGATAACTCACTTCCACTAATGTTTTTATCTCTGCATACGGTGTAATTAGGTATGTTGTTCGCGATTTCTTTATTTATTTAATAAAATTCACAAGACATTCTATTTTGACAACAACTTTATAGGTAGGTATACTGTGTAATAAAATTATTTATAGCAATTGTTTTCCAGATAGAAAGGTATGGAGCCGGCTATCTGAGAGGCGACTATTTCAGTTCTCAAGGGTAGCAACCAACTAGCTTTCACTAGATAACAATCCCTGCTCCAGAACCCATACTCACTGGCAAAATAACCAACTAATATACAACAACATACAACATACAATACTCTATCTACAAATTTGACTAATCAAAACATCCTAGTCCCCATTTGAGTTCTGTGTCGGTCACAGTTGTCATGGTCGGCAACGGAACAAAAACACTAACTAAAAAAATCTTCGGGCTTAGCCGTCTTCATTCATACTCCCTGCATTCCGAGGTTTTACCATTTTTATGTCTTACGGCACACCACTAAATGCTAATATGTAACTTATTGATAAAGATAGTCGTCAGTAACAGTTAATAAGAATAAAAATTATTTGCAAACTATTGGGAGGGGAACCAACAGGATTCACAAATCCTGATGGACCCCCGACATCAGAAGGGGAACCACTAGTACTTATAAGTCCTCATGGACCCACTAGTGGAACTGAACAGGGGAACCAATAGACCTAAATCGTCGTGTCGTAGCCGTAGCTTGTGTCGTCTTTAGTACAGTCAATCGGGGTAACTTTGATACATCATCGCTGTATTTTCTTTAAAAAATCTTGCTATATTTCGCTTATGAGATAAAAGTTATGATTTAATCAGTGCTCTCAGGCTGGTTTTCATATTGTCAAATTATAAAAAGTCTTTAATAATAACAAAATATATAAAAATATTGCAATTTTGTTCTGTGTCAAAGTTACCACCCCTATATGGGTAACTTTGACACCGATGATATTTATCAAAAAGTCTTCTAAACTACCTTATTTATAACTTTGATGTAACATTTATTAATAAGGCGATAGCCTGTTTTATGATAAGACAACAAAAAAAAAGTAGTTTGACGGGTTAGTTTTCATATAAAAGGCACTAAACTAAGAAAATTCAATGTAAAATATTGAATTTTGTTTTTTTAAATCCTTTTTTGGTCTTCTATGAAAAAGATATTAAATAAAATATATCATCAATTGATTACCTACATTGATAGCTTTGAAATGAGACATATTTCGGCTTCCTAGGACGTCTACATCGATAGCAATGATTAAAACAGTACAGGCGCCCGTGCTTCGAGGTTGAAAAAACAAAATGGCTGCAATTTTTTCATTTTATTTCTGGGAAAATAAAGAAGTCCCGGGGGCCCTGGGATGTTTGACTAACACTAAAATTGGTAAATCTCAAAAGTCAGGATACATCTAAGGGATAGGTAAATACATTGATACTGTCAAAGTTACCCAGAATTTGTTCAAAATCTGACTTACCGGTATTATTTGTAATTTTAACGAAGATGCAATTGAAAATTAATAAAAATTGTTTATGTATCGAAAGTAGACATGTCTTTTACATGTTATATTATTATACATGTTATGTTATATTGTATTATATTATAACACACCTTGATAGCATTAAAGTTTTGAGAAATATCTAAAAAGTTTTACGTCGGAAAAAACACGAATAGTTACGCACGTTTTTGAAAGAAAGTTTTTTATATTAGCTTTGTTTGAAAACCACTTTTTATTTAAGATTACGTTAGCGACGTTCATACGTAAAATGTAATAAATAAATTTTATGCGCCAAATGCTTTTCACGTAAAAAATAAAAAACTATTTTGGGACCCGACTGTCAAAGTTACCCTAAAGAATCAAAGTTACCCCGATTGACTGTACCTATTTCTGTTTTTAAAAATCTACGGCTGTTTTCGCCAACCTCTATGGTCGGTATTTCAACCACGTACCTATATTTTAAAAATCTCTAAATTACTTACACTTTTTTTTTCAATCGACAAAAGTAGATTATTAAAACTCACCGTACCTATAAAATATTAGTTGGATATAATACAAAATAATATGATAAACTTTTTTTTTGCAGTCCCTTAGTAGCTTTCAGTTTCGTTAGCGTCCAGAAAGCCAACAACAAGGTAAGGTAGGAGGCAGAAACTGCGATAAAATTTAAATTATTTCCACGTAAACACCATAAACATGTCAGTGCGGGATAAAAATCTGGTTCAGTGGATGCAATATTTTTCACCGTCCCCAATGCAAGCGCAATTACCTGCGGTTTATGTGACAGCGTCGTCGTCGGAACCGGACTGCGCTCACCAGTTACTTAAATCTGTATAATCCCACCCCTATAACGCCCTTCTGGTCTACATTTATCAGCTTAATTGATACGTAGGCGATCTAGTTGCGCGCCTAACTAAGCATTTCCGAAGAGTCTAGTTAGGAGAAGGCGATAATGTTAAGATAAGGATCACGGTCAGGAGAACAATCAACTACTAGTACTACTCGTTTGACGTGCACGCATTTGACTTATTCAGAGCAAGCGGATGTGCGTACGGTTGGTAGAATTTGGAATATCCAAATCGATGCAGTCAACGCTCGGTATATACGGACAGATAACAAGTGCGTTAGTTAAATACGAATCAGGTGTTACAGAGATGGTGAGATAGGAGCGGCGAGTAGTGCTTCTTGAGTCTGACACACTGACTCGCTTTCCACAGCGCCCGAGCCGCCGCACCGCGCCACGCCGCGCCGTCGACGCTCCAGTGACGCATAGGGTGCCTGTCCACTGGAGCGGAACAGACAGTAATGAACCAGAGCGTTGACTATAAAATTGTTCTTTTTGGCAAATCACCGCTGATTGACAGTAAAGAAGAACGGAGCAATTTTGAGGAGAAAATATTTCGCCCGATATTGTTCTACCCCAGTGAACTAACACCTTTACAATAGGAATGAATAGAGTTGACTTGTCATATTAAATCGAGATTTAGTGGAGAAAATGATTAAATCAACACACCTTCAAGACTCTCCACTGGGACTCATATAAAAATATACCTAACACTATAAAAACTTAGCGTATTTAAATAATATCAAACTTTTACATTATGACAAAAACTAGCTTTTGCCCGCGGCTTCGCCCGCGTGGAATTCGTTTATATCGCGAACCGGGGAAGTGGGGGAGAAAGTACGTCATCAACTATCTTCCTGGGAAAATTCATCAAAATCGTTGTTTTCATACAAACTTTCATCCCCTATTTCAAGCCTTTAGGGGTTGATTTTTAAAAAAAAATTAGCCTATGTGTGACTCTGGGTCTTCAAATATTTTCATTCCGAATTTCATCCAAATCGGACTGGTGGTTTAGTCGTGAAAACGTCACAGACAGACTTTCGCATTTATAATACTATATGTGTGTGCCCGCTACTTCGTACGCGCAGGAGTTTATTCCGCGTAACTCCAGATCCCGCGGGATTTCCAGGAAGACAGACTTGTTAGTTTTATATTAATGTTTGTTTAGAAGCTATTTATACCCCATACGCGAAGAAGGTTTTCCCGCGTAAATTCCGATCCCGCGGGATTTCTGAAAATATCCTATATGTTAATCTAAGTTGCCCTCTTTGTGTGTGCCCGCTACTTCGTACGCGCAGGAGTTTATTCCGCGTAACTCCAGATCCCGCGGGATTTCCGGGAAGACAGACTTGTTAGTTTTATATTAATGTTTGTTAGTTTTATATTAATGTTTGTTTAGAAGCTATTTATACCCCATACGCGAAGAAGGTTTTCCCGCGTAAATTCCGATCCCGCGGGATTTCTGGGATAAAAAATATCCTATATGTTAATCTAAGTTGCCCTCTATGCGTGTGCCCGCTACTTCGTACGCGCAGGAGTTTATTCCGCGTAACTCCAGATCCCGCGGGATTTCCGGGAAGACAGACTTGTTAGTTTTATATTAATGTTTGTTAGTTTTATATTAATGTTTGTTTAGAAGCTATTTATACCCCATACGTGAAGAAGGTTTTCCCGCGTAAATTCCGATCCCGCGGGATTTCTGGGATAAAAAATATCCTATATGTTAATCTAAGTTGCCCTCTATGTGTGTGCCAAATTTCATGAAAATCGGTTCAGTAGTTTTTGCGTGAAGGAGTAACAAAGCTATTTATACCCCATACGTGAAGAAGGTTTTCCCGCGTAAATTCCGATCCCGCGGGATTTCTGGGATAAAAAATATCCTATATGTTAATCTAAGTTGCCCTCTATGTGTGTGCCAAATTTCATGAAAATCGGTTCAGTAGTTTTTGCGTGAAGGAGTAACAAACAAACAAACAAACAAATACACAAACTTTCACATTTATAATATTAATAGGATAAGAAAAAGTAGCGAAATTCCCGTGGCATTACGACTTGTAAACATTATTTTAGAATACTTAATCGATGTAAGTTACGACGTTGACTTGTTAGTTATGTAATAAAAAATATTTAAAACTAATAAATTTTTATATTACTTACTATAAGAAGAGTTCTATGCATTATGAAATAAGTAGTCTACCGTCTAATTAGACAAGCCTAGCTTCACTTAAACTGAAACATGTAAGACTTCTTGACGAAAATTAAAACCGAAATATGCTCATTAACGCTTTCACCGAGTCGTTTCCGTTACATTCGAAAATTATCTCGTGAACATGAAATCTATAAACAGAACGAGAAAGTGAGAATTAAGTGCATTGAAATAAATACCGTAGTGGTTTGCATTACAAGCGTATTTACTTACGTCAAAATATGATCTTACTCCATTTTTAGCTATAGGTTCCTTATCAACGAAATGTTGTAAGTAATTGATTAAATAATATAAAAATTAAACAGGATTCGCAAAGAAATGCTACATACAAATAATTGATGTAAATGAGACGTCATATGTGTATAAAAGTAATTTTAGCCGAAGTTACTTAATCTCCACATGATTTTAAACTTCTATCATTAGCAAAGCTAAGCATTTTAACTGTAATTGGTACACGCGACTTTTATTCGTGAGCACCTGTTACAAACTCCTATGCTTGTACCACGCAGTTCAATCCAATGGTACCTATCTACTACAGTGTTGGTAAGGATATTTTATCCACCTGGCAAGTTACTACCTGTCTTATAAAATCGACAAAGTTATGATTTATACTTACGTGTTTTAGTCGTAGTGTGGGGGAGCCAGAAATAACGCAATTTCTGGCGTATTCCGAGCAGTTACATATCGATGATATTACTTTTTCTCATGGGAAGCGGTAACAAGTTTATAAAAAATCTACGTTTTCAAAAATTGGGAAAACTTTATTTTTTAAAATAATAAGTAATAAAATGTGTACAACGGTGAATTCTGTCTGGTGAAAACGCATTCATTTACCTAATATTCAAAACATGACAATATCTTTAAGTTACCTAAATATTTCATTCAATGAAATATAACCACGTAAGTTATTCAATTAAGTTAAGCTTGCGACTTAAGATATAAATGGTCAATATCTGATTTTATAAAAATGTGAGTTAATGGAAACTTACTATTTCCATAAAAAAGTATAGTACTATTATTTGTTTAAAAAGATTTCATACTGGTAATGAATATTTTTATTATAATTGTTAAAGTTAAGTATAAATTACCTACTTATGTTCCGTCGATAAAAACATAACTAAGTACCTGCCTATCTCCTCCTCCTCCTAAGTGCTTCCTATCTACTCATAATGCTAAAAAAACATGTTTATAACCATCGCTGCTGACACTGACATTATATACTATTGATAACACAACATCAACATTAAAGAAATAGATAGACAGCCGTCACGTTAATTTTGGTCACCTAGATCTCAATCAAGTTGTTCTAAATCTGCCTATATCTTTTATTTCTTGTGACTGTCGGCTGTTAAACTACCGTATTACCAAATAGTAGCCTTGGAGAATGGAGATCCGCGTGACGCATTATGGTTACAAAATTTGAGTGCATCTGAACAATAGAATGGGAAGCCCCATGTTGGGACGATGTTGTCGAATTTCACAACGCATATGAACATAACCACTTAAGACTTCTGCAACGTTTGAAGAAACATCCGCTTCGAGATAAACGCAAGCGTAATTTGACGTGCGACTAATTTCTTCGGTCGATGTTTCCGCACTTAAACTATGCTAATGTTGAAAATGATTTACATGCTTTTCAGGTTACTAGATAAGCAAACTTTTTAGTGTTTAACTTTTAGAAATAGTAATTATGGAAAAGAAACGTACAGAATACAAATATTTTTAAGTTCTTTCGAAATTTCTTGGTTTATTTTTAACTGTTTTTTTTATTTTTATTTCACGCCCATTTTTATCTCTTTATTTGACAACTTCATTGCTTTTTTTGGAAAGAGGCTTTTTCTGTGTAGGGCCGCACTGGCTTAAACTTATGTACCTACCTGTATAAAATGTAAAGTGTCGCCAAAATGCCGAAGTAATACTGGCCCGAAGTGCGAGTGGCAATTTAAAAAGCATTACAAACGTAACCACAATGATCTCTCGACGCGTATTATTATCCATAAATGTAATGTAATGCTACATTTTGTGCCCACTTTTTGTACACATTTGTCAAAAAGCATGTAATTATTCTTGATTAATATTTTTTTATTTTCTACAGTAAAATACTTTATTAATGCTCAACGTTCATCGTTCATCATATTTCAGTATTGGTTTAAAAAATAGTTAAAGCAATTAAAATTCTTTGAACAGGACTAAACAACAGGCTACACCCATTATTCATAATTAATTCACATGTTAACATAAACAAGAAGCCCCACGGTATACCTATAAAATGCGAGGTGTGTGACGCCTGCCCTACTTTCCACACACCGCATGCCGGCTTCACCACATGTCGATACAACCACATCTCTCCATCTTTGAACTTATTACCATATACATAAGATGTAGAATCGCACACACGTTACACTTTACAATATAAAACATACTACTGTTCGTGGCAAAAAGTATTAAAACATGCAAATACGGTTTTCAAACGTCCGCGATGCGCGAAAGATGATTTTGGTTCGCGTAAGTGAAAGTAAAATTATGCAACTTTCTACCGCCATCCGAATTGCTGTACAAAACTTGTAAATGTACAAATATAGTAAACATGCCCTTCAGACAACAAATTATTAATTAACGCAATTAACATAGCTTAATCTTGCAATAGTCTGTAATAAACACAATATTAAATTGCTGCCTTTGAAATTAATATCCGCCCTATCTCGGATCTACCTATATATAAAAAAACGTTACGTTACTTCTTAAACTACATTCAACTTCTACAACTCTTCTATTTCTCTCTAGTCTACTACGGACTCTCTACTATACGTTACTACTTTCAAGTTACTTCCTATGAAAGTAAGATGACGCCAATTTACTCATTAATTAATTCAGTAGTCTCTAAACTTTATACTAAGTAGCTTATGTTAAGTTATATCCGTATAAAAGTATCACTCCACTTATTTTATTTCCTTTAAGCTGACCGGCACACCAGATTACGTCTTAAACCCATTGTGAAAGAAAATGACGATGGTTGTGATCCTGACATTACACTACTGTGCTTTTAATCTTAATTTTATGCACGTTTGCAAAACCGATGATTTTTTATTAAAAGTAGATAAAATAAAACACTTCACTCTTCAACGCAAAATCGACAAATATCGCAATCAAAATAATTTAACGATAACTTAAAAGAACATTTAAACAATCAATACTTTCACACACTTGAAACACAAATTAAAAGCTACACAAAATCCAAGTACCTTTTCAGGTGAGTTTTCGTTGCGGATAGAGGTCGAAGAAACAGTTTCAGGATAACACAGCGAGCTACCGATCACTGTTCCAGTGTTCACACAATCACTGATCCTATCACAGTCAGTGCGATGTCACGTCACTTTCGTTTTCGCGGGAGGGAGGTGCGCGGACGCACGCGCAATATCTCCGAAGCCGTCGCACTGGTCGCGCCCGCCGGCGCCTCCGCCGTTTTATACGCGTGAAAGTTTCCTCCGCACCTGCACTTCCACTAAGCCTCTATCCCGGATCGGCCAGTGCGGATTTGGATTTTGAAAGATGACGCCATTGATATCGTAATGAGTAAGGAGTTGCGTAGGATAGGGCTTTTAAGTATATGCAACACGAGGTACGAGGATGTCGTTTGTTAAATTTTATGTTCTTCATGTAGGTAAGTAGTGTAACTAATTGTCTGTTTACACAGCTTTACGGTAACGACTATGATGCAACGCCGCATAACACTAAGTATGTGGTCCAAATTTAGGACTGGCCTTATTTAAGTTAAGCAGACGTTCAATACCTATTAAAAAACACTTCTCAAACAATAAAAATGTTTTACACATTTTTGATAAACTTTGTTTTTAAATTGTACAAAAGGCTACTTCACTTTCAAAGAAGACTACGTCCTATAAAGATAATCCGGCTAAGTTGATTGATAGGCAGAAATTTAAACTTTTGTGTAAAATTTTAGGTCTAACACTTCTTCGTCTTCTTAACAGTCTCCTCCTTAAACTGTTCTGGGGAAATTTTGAAAAATCCCGTTTTAATAGATACTGTTCTACGTTACAAAGGTAACCTATATCTAGATATATGCGAAGATTCAGCTTTCTAGCTTCAAGAGTTTGGGCTTAGCGTTAATTTTCAGTCAATCAGTTAAATATGTCAATATGTCTGTCTCTTCTTTTTATAAAATTAACAGCTTAATTAACGGATATACATATTTTGTTATATTTTGTTATACATCATAATACTAGAGTCGCTGAGGACGTAGAATTGCCACTCTCCGCTAAAACAAACTTATTACTTGTGCTCACAGTTTAATTTGTAAGCGAAAATTACTTAAGGCATTTTAATTCTCACCGTCAATCTACAATGAACCTTTATCACAGGGGCGGAAAGCTGGCAGTAGTGAGAAAAGAAATTCCATTACGAACGCGAACTGTATATAGCAAGACATTAATGTGCAAACGAGCAGTTAGATTACACGAGTTTCTGTAATCCCAATTAGTAGCAGCCCCCGTATATTCACAGGAAGATAACGAATAGACAAATCACTCCGAGAAATAAATTTAGAATAATTTGAAACAACAGATAATAATTGCTTTTTACAAAAAAAAATAACCGACTTCAATCTTGATAAGTAGAGATAACTCAAAAACTACTCGCCAGATGGCGCTCAATTCAACATTTAAGTGTAAAGTTCTCGTCACTACAAATTAATCAAGCCCAAACACTAGATAATTGCAGTAAATCGTTGAGGAGTTCCCTCGACTGTCTTTCGGCTTCATCAGATCGACTCCAGATTTTCATGAGATGGTAGCGCTTTAATGTACTTATGATAACATGAACAAACACACTAGTTGTCCATACAATTTTCGAAAGTTCCCCTCGATTTCTCTGAGATGCCATCATCAGATCCTGGTGTCCTTATCAGGGGACCCCACTGCGCATATCTACTTTACAAAAAAAAAAAGAATTATCAAAATCGGCCCATAAACGACGAAATAATCGCTGAACGTACATAAAAAAAGCATATTTATACGGTCGAATTGAGAACCTCCTTCTTTTTTGAAGTCGGTTAAAAAGAATTATCAAAATCGGCCCATAAACGACGAAATAATCGCTGAACGTACATAAAAAAAGCATATATACGGTCGAATTGAGAACCTCCTTCTTTTTTGAAGTCGGTTAAAAATCAGATAAACCTTCTAGACATAATTCCAATATTCATAACATGTTTTAAAAAATAGTTAGTTGCACTATTATGAGTATTTCGGCGACATATTGAGGTGTAATTATCTTATAATTTATTTATATTAAACAATCAAAGAACTGACCTTTCCAATGCAAGAAAAAGTAACACAGACAGTTACGTCATTTCTCCAAATGCTAATTGACGTTTGTCGTTTATATTGTGTTCCAATGCAATAACTTTCTTCAAATCCGATTATATTATGCATTTTTACAGTTTTATTAGGTAAATAATCGACATACTGACCATCTGATTCTCACTGACGATGTGAAATCTTCACCAAAACAACAACAACACTTTGCCGATTGAAAATTAACCTGCTAGTGGAGTGCCGTAAAACATAAAAATAGCAAAACCTCGGAATCCAGGAACTATGAATGAATCTTCATAAAGACTGTTGGACTGTATTTCAAAATGCACAAATAGAAAAGTTAAAAAATAATAATTTACCGATCTTTGTTTTTTCTTTGTTGGTAAGTTTGTGGCCCCATAACTTCGTGTTGGGTAAACCGATTTTCATGATTCTTTATTTTCTTGAAAGCTAGTCCTTTGGTATGGTCCCATATAAATTTGAGCGACATCTGACAAGTAGTTTCGAATTAACTTGAATCATGTGTAAGGATGTTTTGTAGTGTGCATTAATGGTTTTTTCCTAATATTTTTTACTGAGTGTTTAGATTTTTATGATTCTCTTTTTATTTGAAAGCTGGTACTTGCATTGTAGTCTTATATAAATTTGAGCGGCATCTGACCAGTAGTTTTTGAATTATACTTTATAATTTTTTTGCATGTATATTACCTTATATCTTACTAGAGTAATTTTTGAGTTACTCTTAATAATGTGTATTTAATTTATGGTCGTTACCTCATAATTTGTCACTGGGTGCTTCAATTTTGATAATTCTTTTTTTATTCGAAAGCTAGAACTTGATGTGTGGCCACATATAATTTTCAGCGACATCTGACGAGTAGTTTGTATGTAGGAATAGAAAGATAAACGTTTAGTGTGTATGTAGGAATATTAACTTATAATTTAACTTATGGATAAATAATATGAAGCAAAATAATACATTCAAATGTTTACGTCCAAAATATGTATGCTTATATTAAATTATCTATATTAAATTAAACAAGATTACGATTTCCACAATAAAGTTTCGAAATAACATCAATATGCTATTGAAAATAAATAAAACAGACCATAAGACGAAAATGAAAGTAATTTTTCAAGTTCGAGAGCAAGAATGCATAATTTTAATTAAAGCGCCATACAAAAGATTTCAACGAACTCATCGCTCTACATGACTTAGAAGTTTTTTTTTAAACTGAATTTACATTTCTATGCGTCATGTACTTTTTAATTAATAGTAATAATAATTGCATTTGAAGGAAGTATTTGTTTTTTAACTCAATTAAATTTATATAGATCTCATCCTTTTTCAATTTCAAGTAATTTTTAATTTGGTACTTTGTACTTTGGTAGTTTGGTACTGCATAAACACCCACAATACACTGATGACTTTCCATAATTGTATTCATTACCGATATGATCTAATATCCACACAAATTGTATTAAATCTCGATTACGCAAGAAAAGTTGATAAAATAAGTGGCCGAAATAAAAAGCGGCACTAATCATACTTAATGTGGTGCGTATTATCTTGGATCGTTCACCCACACAGCGCTGCACAACGTATGTCGAGATTGAAACTAAATTATAGGCCCTTGTTCCCCACCGAGCGGTGTACAGCATGCTACAATTCTTAAAATGCCGTGTAATTTAATTTTTAATTTGAAAAATCTTTTTATAGCCACAGCCAATCATAAAAAAGGCGCTGGCACCATTTAGTTGTTCAAAAAGGAGTTCCTTATGTTGTTCTCCTAACATAACTAACATAGCATTTTAATTTATTTTCAAGGATTATTTTCAATATGATCAATTTACCAACTGTTTTCACAGCTTTAGTTGTTTTGTGTTTAGGTTCTTAAATATGAAATTTTAATGAAATTCTTGTAATTTTTAATTAAGAGTAGGTACCTAAACGTTGCTCGTTGACAGTGTAGCAAGAAGCTGAAACAGAAAGTAATACTTGCCAAATTCGTGCACCTTACAATGGGCAATTTATTCGATTTCACCTCTTTCTGTCAGTTTCATATACGTCCGTTCAGTTTCATAAACCATCCGTCCATATCGGCTGTGCAGCCATCCTGTCATATAGTATAAGATGCGTTGCTGATTGGATCCTTCTTCATCCATGCTCAAATTTTTGGAGAATAGACACAATGACGTAACTGGTTCTTTCTTGATGGGCCCTAAACGAAATTTTGTATATCGTGTTTCTGGAATGGTTTTGCTTTAGGTACTCTATTATTTTGGTTTGATTATTAGACGTGAATATAATGGGTACAGTTCCAATCGATTCAAATGTAAGTAGGTATCCCATTTGATGTATGTATCATCTCATTTGAATTTTGAAACGTATACAGTACCTATAGGTACAGCCCCCGTCCTGTTCCCCGAATTTTAATTTAATAGCCAGTACCTAAATACTAGCCCATGGACATCGGTATAACAATTAAATTTATAACATATCAACATTTACAATTTGGTTTTAGTAAAAAACTTGATTTTGACCTTATTTTGTAATTATGCATGTAGTGTCTGTTCTACTTTTTGTAATCAAGATTTTTAGAATCTCCAATTTTAAACAAACTTTTTCAATGTAAATGTTCCAATGCTAAATGTGAAACACGGCAACTGGAAATTGAAAAGAAAAGATGTCAAAAGGCTCAAAAGACTTTAGTTTTCACTTGCGGCATTATAATTACCTACAGCCATACCATCAGATCCGAGCAGATCCGCTTTGCATAACAATAGTGTGTCACAACTAACTATCGTCTCGAACGGAATACTATTTGAAATCAGGTTACATTCGTCACCGTTCTAGACCAAATGTACCATTTACGTAAGAGGCTTGTAATAATATTATGAAGAATTATCATTATGATTACGTCTATATTTTACAGACTAGTGGCCCATCCCGACTTCGCAAGTTAGGGCGCTTTTAGTGTCATGCGGATTTGCTCACGCACGCGGGATTGCTCCGCATGCGTGAAATTTCACGCTGCGGATCATACGCAGTTTAAGTTTCAGTCTTCTGCGGGTTGACGTGCGGGTTGCGTAGACGATTAGCTAGTACAATACGGTGCGTGCGCCCCGCACGACTCTAAAATGGGCACTGAAGTTGTAGGGACGCTCACGCATGCGGATGCCCCGCTGCGGGATGACGCCCCGCACAGCGTCCCGCGTCCCGCGTGCGTTTTTCACGCTTTACAGTAAATTCATATATGAAATTGTTCTTTGCGGGTGCTACGCATGCGGAGCAATCCCGCGTGCGTGAGGTAATCCGCATGACACTAAAAGCGCCCTTACATAAATGTTTATAAACATCGTGGAATATGTTTTGGTACTCTCATCAATAGTTTCTTCAGTAGCGCAAGCGATGAAATAATTTTATAGCTATTTTTAATGGTGAAAGAATTTTTGAAATCAACCTAGGACAAAAACGGACTGCGGGCCGTTTTCCGAGTGGTCCGTTTTACCCAAAGCCTCTTAATTTTTGAACGTATTCGTTACAAAACTCCAAACATACTTTTTTTCCTTTGTAATATTAATGTAGATTTGCGGTTTAAATGTACGCACACCCCATAAAATGAAAAGCTTGTGTACCTACGTACAGTTCCAAAACGTTCCAAAAGCGGAATGCCTTAGAGACACTGGAGACACTTAATGTTGTTGGTGTTAAAGCAGAGTAATGTTGGTTGTAGGTAAACCCCATTTTTGGTGTTGGTGGATCCAACTACGATTTTACGATACTGTTGTATCTGAAGATGATCCTTGAATCATCAAAATAATTCCGAAAGGTTCTAAGTTATTACAGCTTATTCTTCCTCTGGGGTCATCAGACAGTTAGGAGTAAAGAGATTCTTTAGATCAGTGGTTGTCACACTTTTCTGGCGAAGGGCCTCACGAGGGCGCTTTTACTTATGTAGAGACCAACAAAATCGACACTAGCTATAAGAGACTGCAAAATTAGTAGTTGTAGAAATTATTTGCTTTATTCCGAGCCGCAGTTTGACGACTATTGCTTTAGAGTCTCACATAAAAGTGTGTGCCAAAGGTCCTAACAATTGTTCAAACCACTCTTTTATTAACGTGCCGACTGACTACCAGCATTAGGAAAAGAAAAATTAGTAAATGTATTTATTTAAATGCAATATAACATGCTCAATGCTCGCTACAAAGTTTCTTTATTTATAACTTCCAGTTTTTAAACTGTGAAGTCACTTTATACTTTTACCGACTGATTTCAAATACTAACGAAAGCGACTATTAAAAACAACTTATAATAAATTCTCTGCGTACAGATCATTACAAGAATGACTAGAAAATTATGGATGCTATTATTTGTATTACCTATGATATTATTTATTTGTATTTTATTAATACATATAATTATAGTATAGAGTATCTATACTATAATAAAACTGTAGGAGCACGTGTTCTGTACATTGAATATTTTTTTGAAATTTCGACTAAGGGGCACTTACATATCGAGATAGAACTCAAAATTATATTTTTTTTATTTATTGTCTGTCTGTCTGTCTGTCTGTCTGACCGATCATCACGCTTAAACCACTGGATGGATTTCATTGAAACTTGGTAAAGTTATTACCTATATACTGGTGTCTATTATAGGCTACTTTTTTTTTCGAATAATATTTAGGTTCCCTAGGGATAGGTGACTAAAGTTTGTATGGAATTTTTTTATAACGTCGTCCGATTTACTTCAAATTTGCAACAAAGGGTTATCACTTAAATTAATAGAATACGTGTTTCTCAGTTTTTCGATATTTTGTAAGGAAAAGAAAAAAAACACAAAAGAATGCGGGAATTTGTAAATTTTTAAGGTAACTTTCTGACTAAACTGAAAATGATTTTAACCCCATGTTTAAAAATTATTACAGTGAAATAAGTAATTTTCAATGTAAAATCAGTATTTAAAAAATAGCCAGCAAAGGATGCAAAAATGGGGATAAAGTTGGTACAATTAGAGGTGCAGTGTTTATTCGAGTTGACTTAAGTTTTGTCATTTTTGTTGCGGGCTTAGATTTTTGTGAGACTTTCACTGAGAGATAGAGAAGGTTCTGGAGCAAAACATAGGCCACTTATTATCCTGGAATTCCAGCGGAATCAGGATTCACGCTGGAAAAACTACTATGCGCGAAGGTGCGAGTTTCATTTTTATAGGACTTTCACTGGGAGATAGAGGCAGTTTTGGAGCAATATACAGGATAATTTTATCCCGGAATTCCGTGGAATCCTTATTCACGCGGGAAAAACTCATATTCGGGAAATAGGTCGCGGGTTCAGATATTTATGGGACTTTCAGTGGAAGGTAGAGAAGGTTATGGAGCAGTATATAGGCTACTTTTTGTTCCGGACTTCCCGCGAGATCGAGATTTACACGGGAAAAACTCCCTCCACTCAACTGCTCTGTAGAAGTTGTGAAAAAATTCATTAAACATTTTCGCGCGCCAAAAATACTCGCACAATGCGAATTCTGTGGCATCCTACTAATATTATAAATGTGAAGATTTGTATGTTTGGTCCTCAATCACGAAAAAACGGATGAATGGATTTGGATGAAATTTGGTACACGGATAGTTTATAACCCAGAATAACACAGGACACTTTTTATCCCGGAAATCCCGCGGGATCCGATTTTACGCGGGAAAAACTTCGACGAGTATGGGTATAGCTTCATAACAAACATATTAATATAAAAGTAACAAGGCTGTCTTTCCGAAAATCCCGCGGGATCGGGAGCTTATCCCGAAATTCCTACGGGAGCGAGACCTACGCGGCTGATACTTACGGGTCCCGAAGCGAAGCGAGGGCGGTTCGCTAGTTAGTAAAATACGTGCTATGAAATATTTGTTACCATTTTTAAACGAACGTTTAAACTCCTACTGAAAAACTCTTCTACCATTAGAACTGCGTAAAAATTCAATCAGTGTTTATTGAAATCGTGTAGGTACAGATAGACACGGATTTGGTTGTTTATTTTGATATTATAATTATAATGATGAATTGTTTGTTTTATGTTATAAGTGTAATGATGAGTAAGATGAGATTTTATAATTATGAGACGTAGTTACGTCTCATAAGGCAATTTCTTTTAGTGATTTCTTTTCTTATTTGTCTAAGCATTATGCAGTTTTTATGCCGAGTAAAGCACACTTAACTAACTTAGAAGAAGCCTGTTACGATGAAACGGAAACAATGATACTGCCAATTTGTACCATCGATATATAGTAGATATTATAACAACAAAATAATGCCCGTCGTTTGCACTGGAAGGATTTTTACGATGAAACCATAGCTACCTCTACGTTCTATGATGGAAAGTGGATGGGAAATTTAATCATGTAAGTAAGCCATGCGCACACTCTCCGTAGTTTATTTTGAATGTAACTTGCAACGCTCATCATCGCTATTTATAGACCCTTTTTAAAAATATCCAAATAACCCTTAAAGAGTTCATGCGTTTAAAAATCTCAGTACAGTCAATCGGGGTAACTTTGATTCTATAGGGTAACTTTGACAGTCCGCTCCCAAAAAAGTTGTTTATTTTTTACGTGAAAAGCATTTGGCGCATAAAATTTATTTATTACATTTTATGTACATAATGAACGTCGTAAACGTAATCTTAAATTTTAATTGTAGTATGATTTTTAATGTAATTATATGATTGAATGTGTAAAATGAGCCCATGTAGCTTGAAATAAAGATTATTAGTATAAATAAAAATAGTTTTCAAACAAAGCTAATGTAAAAAACTTTCTTTCAAAAAAATCGAAACTATTAGTGTTTTTATCCGACATAAGAAGTTTTTAGATATCTCTCAAAACCTTAATGCTATCAAGGTGTGTTATAATATAATACAATCTTTTACATGTCTACTTTTGATACATAAACAATTTTTATTAATTTTCAATTGCATCTTCGTTAAAATTACAAATAATACCGGTAAGTCAGATTTTGAACAAATTCTGGGTAACTTTGACGGTGTCAATTTACCCTGACTTTGTATGCGATTTAACAATTTTCGTGTTATTCAAACATCGAAGGGCCCCAGGACTTCTGTATTTTCCCAGAAATTAAATGTATGGAATCTTGTATATAATAGTATATATATAAGTATAATAATAGTATGTAGTTTTATGTGACACAGTTAATTCTAATGAGTTTAAGAAAGTAAGTAATTCGAATTGAAATTAAAATGAGTTTAAAATTAAGATAAAACTGTAATTTTATAGTTTTATTGATTGGTTTATGACCCTATTGCATCTGACATTTGTTAAAAACATAAATTAATGTAACTGTAATGCTCTTACATGTTTTAAAGTTTAGATTTCGTCGATAAATATCATCGGTGTCAAAGTTACCCATATAGGCGTGGTAACTTTGACACACAACAAATTTGCAATTTTTTATATATTTTGTAATTATTAAAGACTTTTTATAATTTGACAATATAA
The DNA here is from genome assembly GCA_905404135.1 of Hesperia comma. Classification (NCBI taxonomy): domain Eukaryota; kingdom Metazoa; phylum Arthropoda; class Insecta; order Lepidoptera; family Hesperiidae; genus Hesperia; species Hesperia comma. Next base: position 14,717,970 of record FR990014.1, on the reverse strand, counting down.
TAAAACCAGCCCGAGAGCACTGATTAACTCATAAATTTTATCTCATAAGCGAAATAGTAAGAGTGTTTAAAGAAAATACAGCGATGATGTATCAAAGTTACCCCAATTGACTGTATATTCTTAAGTCTAATAAAAATTGTTGTTTTTATTTCAATGCGTGATCATGATCATCATGGTCTGTGACAGTATTAAGACAGTCAATAGGTAAGTATTGTCAATAATATGACTAGTGTCCGGGTAAAAACATAAACGGGGTTAATAGGCTACTTTGTGAAAACTGGGCACAGCCATGCCAAATTCAATCGTCGATGGGAAAACATTTGGCAACTAAACTGCAATGGACTCTTATCACAATGGAGCCACAAATCCATGTGGTTACCACTTTCAATAACAGCCGATGCGCCCTAAATATTAAGTGGCTAGCATGCCATTGACCCTTAGTCGAGTTATTGATAATTGTTGTGCAACGTATTAAGTCAAACTGTTCATTAGAATGAGTCAGCCGGACTTGATTATATAACACTTATTGTGCGAGTTCACACCAAAGCGACCGCCCTGACTTATTCAATATTCAGATTGTTCATCGATTTTATATCCGTGTCTCTGTCATAACCCATAAACCACATGGACGATTATCTCGATGTGCCATGAAATAAACTAGTAACTTAAATAATTTGTCGTTATTATGTATTTAACTTTAATCTTAACGACAGCGCCGAATATTATGGGAAAGTAAAAATACCTACTTTGGAAGTACTAATAAGCGCAAATTATTTATTATACAAATTATGCAAATATGATAAAGTAAGAATCATAAGCATAAGAATCTGGTCACAGGAGTAACTTGGAGCAACTATTTATTATTTATTTTAACTATTTATTTTATTTTTGTACTTAGTTTCAGAAATATTCATACTAAGTAATTAATAAACAATAACTAATTGATCTATCTTTCCTAGTCCCTAAATTCAGTCTTGTTTTTGATCGGTCACAGGGGTGGTGCTGCTCCTTTGCTGCCTTAATTCTATAAAAAACCCAAGTATTTCAGTAACACAATTATTTGTAACAGATTTTCTAAAAGGAAGGTTAAAAATAGGTTTTATATTGAAATATGTATATTGAGTGAGAATTATGAGTTATTAGTATTCAATATTTAATTTAATGTAGATATTAGGTACATGTTTTAAAAATTATTTTACTACTTTGAAGACTAATTGTGTAAAAACATAAAAAAAGGAATGATGTAAAAATAAACGTGAACTAAACGTTTTTATTCAATTTTTATATTGAACCTTGAATTAACCGTAAAATGTACCACATTTCAGTTGTAGTATTTAGCATTTTTGTGTATTATGTCACGTAGCCGTATTTGTATTCCAAACCGTAGGTGCCCGGTTGACGCAGCCGTTGAGAATGGGGGCGGATCTAAGTATTTCATAACTCGGGCCCGGAGATAGAGCGTCGCGCCTCGAGGAAAGTGAGAGCGCGCAGCAAACGGATATACCTTAATAGAAAATGGAAATTGTCTCAGTCGACCTTAACTCAATAATTTACCGTTGTATGTTGCAAATAAATACCGCGTAAATTGCTAAAGGTATATACGTATATTATGCTACTACTACTATGCTATATACGTATATTTTACATGTTAAAATAAATTTTAAGAAGCATTCGATGTGAAGACTATTTTCGAACATTCATCTACTTAATAGTTACACATCTGCATATTTATAAAACAAAAATGCTAGTTATATTAATTGATGACTTCATGAGCTACAAATAGGTATGCAAAGAGCTGATAAATTAATAGAACTTATAAAACGGATAAATTAAGAGGTAATAAGTGTGCTATTAATGTAAATTGTAACTTCGGAAATTGAAAAAGTACTTGGGTTCTTTATTTATGATACGGTAGTATAAAAAATTCAACCGTTGAAAATATTTTCTTTCCTTAGTTTTATTGTAGAGTAGGGCGCCCGGTCAGGGCTAAAAGGTCCGAGGGTAAACAGGTCTACCATAGGTATCTAGAAAACTAATGACATATCGTTCTTTCTAACTTTTGTTTATTAATAGGTATAAAGATATTTTTTATCATTAACGATTTATAATTAGTTTTTACAGTTTTTCAAATACAGTAGGTAATTGTCTACTCGATGTTGCCTGCGACCTTGTACCTATGAAGCGACGTCGATTCAGACCGGAATAACTCGATCAATTGATCACATACTTAGCATTTGGCTCTTCCGTTCGTTTGTTACTTAAGTTACAAATTAACTTTATCATCATTGATACCGGATGCTATTAATGTGAATGGATCATACAAGTTTTAAAAATAGTTCTTTTCTCAATTACGAATCGGTCATTCATTTCCATGAGACTGCAGTTTGCGTACATTTTGTACTAGTAACTACTTTCGCCAGTAGAATGCCTGAGCCATGTACGCGTAGTCGCGTATGAGCGTGATCTCTTATTGTGTGCAGATTAGTTTATGATAAGGCAACCATTGTTCGTAGGTATTTTACTCGGGTTTGGGATTGTGAGTTGTTGTAGTACAAGCTTATAGGGATGATTTACAAGTGTGTAATTATATGAATTATTTTACAGGTACAGTAACTGTTGTATGGCCACTTATAAGACCGCTCTTTGGTTCTTAAGCCCTTAATAAAAAACAAACCCTAAACCAGGAGTATTACAGTAACAAAGTTGATTATTATTTGTGCAATGAGGGTCGCCGTTTTTGTGCTCACCAGTTGGCGTCACCGGCGAGTGAGGTCCTGCTGTCAAAGCCCGCCCATACATAAACAGTTACAAGTGATATTCAGACAAGTGAGAAGTGACAGCGCCACAAACTTATCTGATCCGGTGGCCAAAATTGGAACTAATGCAAATGTTAAACTGTTATCAGACAAAGACAAAGACAGTAGCGCCCTTCGTACCGGGTCAGATAAGTTTGTGGCACTGACAGCCAGACCTCACTCTACACTAGCGCCTCTAGCGGCGAATTTACACGCCTTTACCCTCATTAGGTAGGTACGAACTGACAACAAGTTCGATTAGAAAATAAGTGTTACTTGCATTTTAGCCTAAATCAAAGAACTAGTTACCTACCACTAAGAATGAGTATCAAATAAACGATTTGTGATTAAAATCATTGCAACATTGAAAACCCGCTTGAATCATTGTTTATTACTGTAACAATAACACGGACATAATGTTGCTCAATACGGTGTCTGACCTATACGCGGCATATTACGTGGGGAGGTCCTGCCGACGTAATGTGTGACTCACTGTAAGTGAAAGTGGCACATTTCCAGCGATCCTATCTCCGCTCCGCTAACTGAAGAGGTAGTATGTTAATGTCATAATAATTAGATGCTTATTATTTTAGCATTTTTCTTAACTAATAAAATTGTAAATTAAACTACTAGGTACTAATACGAATATAATTATTAAAAATCTTTAGGACAAATATTTCAGTAACCCTACGTAGAATGTTACATGAATTGTTTGAAAAACTCAAAGAATAATTAATGGTATTGATGTTTTGAAGAAAATTTTTCGAATGACAAAGACCGCGGGAAGCACCTGGATTCAGCTGGATTGAGAGGACTGAATTCTGGAAGGAGTGGCGCCAATAGGAGAGGCCTGACTCCCAGCAGCAGCAATAAGCTTTCGGACCCGCTATTATCCATTTCATCAGCATTTGAGGTCTGACTTCACAAAGCTAATACTTTGTGTTTTAACAACATGGGTTTGTCAATTAGGTACTGAGAAAGTTCTTGGCCTTTCATTGCTGAAAGTTTGATGTTATCCAAAAATATTTTTTCCTAATCCATTATTTAGAGTAACCTACAAAAATTAAGAAATTCTTGGGGTGTTTATAAATTGTTATTTTTTTCTTCATTCTAATTAATGAAAGAATTTATCATTATTTAAATTAATTGTTAATTCATTTTGGTTACAATATACATGGGTACCTACGATCATGGCCCTGCAGCTAATCATAGAACTTAGCAAAAGTAAGTATGTGAGCATTTGATAAATATACCTACTCATTGCAATACAAAGCGTTGAGCATAGCAAAGTATGTACAGACAAGCAAAGAAATATAATAACAATAATAAATAATGCGTTCTGTATGTACCTACATAATGTAATATAATAGATACGAATCATTGAACCCAAATCAATACGAATGTTATCTATAGCTTTCGCTGAGGAAATCTCAATGGAATCCGAGAGTCTCGCATAATATAGAACAGGGAGTCTCGCCCACTATCTTACATCTTTAGGCTCGCTTCAGACAACTACGAGTAGATATTATATTAGCACCTATTTCATTGGAGACAATTTCATTAACAATATTGTTGCTATCTTACCTACTGTGTGCGTGCAATTTACAACCTCAGACCTAGGGACTCGCTGAGAGATCTGTTTAAAGAAGTTAATATACTCACTGTTACATCACAATATATCTTGGATAATATTATGTATGTTAAAAAGTACCATGATAGTTTTTTAAAGAAAAGTGATGTCCATAATATTAATACTAGGAATAAGGCTAAGCTGATTGTACCAAATTTTAGGCTTTGTAAAACTGGTGGCTCGTTCATGGGTAGATGCGTAAAAATTTATAATAAAATTCCGTTAGAATTAACGGAAATGCCATACTGTAAGCTAAAAACTCATGTTAAGGACATTCTTATGACGAAGGGTTATTATAAACTGGATGAATATTTTCAAGATGAAACAGCCTGGACATGAGTTTGAAATATAGCCTTAAGTAGTGATAAGTGTTCTCTGTAACTGTGAGTGGGGAAGAAAAAAGAAACTCCTTGGGAGTTTCTTGCCGCTTCTTCTACCAAGGCCACTCATCGTAGGGATTTGTGGAAGCGATGGCGTAGATGACATTCGAAAAGTGTTTGTAAAAACCAAGTTCGAAATAAATCATTTCATTTCATTTCACTGCTTACTATGAAACAAAAAAATTGTGATAGGGTAAGTCACCACACTGGATGATCACCGTCAAAACTTTCATTATCGTATAAGTATAAACCGAACCTAATACCGCATTTGCGGTATTAACTCGTATTAAAAGTATTCTTTACCAGCAGACAGGTCACCTTAGCTTCACGTAGTAAATAAATGTCATAACCAATCCCGCGTCACTAAGAAAGCGGAGGGCCTATAATACTAATTCAAGACAAATTAAACAATTGATTCTAGGAGGGTAAGGATAACCTACCACCATGCACGAGTCCTACCGTCGCCGATAGGAATCAAAAAACTTATCGACAATGTGATGAAGTAATAAATAGGTACACTTGCATACTTAAAGCAAATTTTCTAGGTATGCGCAAATTAAGAATCATTTATTTCTGTTTGTATGTATTTGGTCAATAATACGTTTATTGTTATATTTTGAGCAGATAAGCCACAGTTCCTTACAGATGCTATATGAGTTGGACAATCTTAAAAATCTATCTTAGATGTGAACAAAGCCTAACACATACACGACTTCACAGTTGCCGCCGGTTGCTTACACTTTCACTAGCGGAGTAGGCAGGCTTTGTTGCAATTGTTTACTTTTTAATGTGCCTTTTATGTCACAAGGTGTATCCGGCTGATGTACAGGTCGTTGGCTTAATATAATTGCATTACTTTTTATAATTTCGTTGCTGTGTTAGAAAATTTAATTAGGAGAAATTATGCTACTTATTATACTTACTCGTAATCTGTACTTAGTACACTGTAATGTCGCTACACTCACTTTAGTTGTTACATAATACTCGTAAGGTTAATAATAAGGAAGTGGTAATATTAGCATGTAGGTATACCCTTGAAAATTTAGTTTTCTTATTAAGAGGCAGAGCCTAGAGTTCATTCGGGGTGGTACCTCCACAAGGGTAGCAATGAATCTGTGACCAGAACAGACCCTGCCCAAGACCTCACAGCTGTTAACAAAGTAAGCAAACTAATGTACGAACAATATCTGCTATCTGTACAAGCCATCCTAGTCCCTATTCGAGTCTTGTTCTAGGTAGGTCATAGTTGTCATGGGCGTCAGCAGAAGAGTGGTGCAGTATGCTCATTTGCTACCTTAATTCCATGAAAAAATACAAACATACTTACCTAAGTACTTCAAAATCAATAAAACCAACAATTGATAGCCAACAAATGAGCGGATGAGCCGCTTAATCGTAGATGGTGACTGTTGTTCATGGGTCGACAATAACACCAAAGGAGTCACTTACGCCTTGCCGGCCAAGAAAGGTGGAAGAGGAAAGAAAGAACGATATGTATTCAAAATTTATTTTGGACTTACTTTTAACTTTATACAGATATTTTGGTAAAATGGAGATATTTTTATAAAGACATGACGTCATAATTAATTATCTTCCGTGGGTGTGCACGTTTGAGCACCAAAAGGCTGAACGTCAGATCAATAGAGACAAATAACCATGATGTAAGTAAATGACATTTTGTGAACATCATACATTTTCTTAACATAGTAGGTATGTTGTTCAATATTCACTAACGTTGTAGGTTTGTACGAGTACATGCTTACCTAAGTCTCTTATAGTAGGTACCTATGCATGAATGCTAGCTATAGGTACAACTATAATTTAATTTAATTATTTATTGATTTAATTAATTTTCATGGCACTAATTACAGTTATAATTTGTTTGTTTGGTAGTCTTGATAGCATAGTTTAACCTTGCTTCACAGCCTGGCTATAACTGTAAGGGCGGATAGGGCTGGCTTTTCCCTGGCTGTCGTAGAAGTTGATGAGCTGTTTCACGCTGCCGGGTCCAGGCGTGGTGATGGGGTTGGCCACTGGAGCTGGGTTCACCGGCTTGGGTTGTATCTGAGCTGGTTGTACCACTGGTTTCGTGGGAGTAGGAGCAGGCGCTGCGGTCACCGGTGCGGCAGGCTTCTGTGCCGAAGTAGGGGAAGGAGGGGCTGCCTTGGTCGGGGATGGGGTTGGATTAGCTGGTTTGCTAGGTGCCGGGACCGCTGGAGGCTGCACAGGGGTAGCCTTCCCTGTTGGAGCGGCCGGACCCACCCCGCCCGCCTCCATGTTGATAAATGCAAGGTTTGCATTTTTGTCAATCGGTACGTATGTCTTCCGACCTGCAATGGTAAAAAAATATATTATTTCCCAACATCGCACTTTATCCCACCTCTTGTCCTATGTTGGGACTGTAGGATTCGGGTATAATTTTTGACGTCATAACAGAGCTACACTTTACCAAGCTGCTTACATTACCAATTCCATAACACTCTACATACAAGGTCTGTTCAAAAAATATCGCGACTAACGACTTTTATATTTTTTCGAAAATTATTTATTTTTTCATCAATCTTTATTTTGTGTCCTTTAAAGTAATCCCCGGTAGATATTATACACTTGTGCCAACGTTTCTTTTACCCCTCGAAACACTTTAAAAAGTCGTTTTTTGTGATCTCGTTCAGCTCCTCCTGCGATGCAGTCTTTATCTCGTCAAAGGTAGCGTAGTGTCGTCTTTTTATGAGCCTTTTCAGTTTCAAGAACAAGAAAGAGTCACAGGTAGCCAACCTGGAAAATACGGTGGCTGTCGTATCATTAGAGTGGTTATTTTGGCTAAAAATCACGCACAAGTAACGATGTGTGAGCAGGGGCATTATCGTGATGCAAAAACCAATTTTTGTTCTTCCCCAAATCCGGGCGGATTGCTTCGCGGTAATTGCGCATAACTTGCAGATAATATTCCTTATTGACAGTTCTACCCTGTGGCAAGAACTCATGATGCACCACGTACTGCTATCCATACTATTTTCTTCGCTTCATTAATGCTTTCATCTGTTCTTGACGTGCTCGGGCGTCGGACACGTTGTTCGTTGTTCACATCTTCTCGGCCCTCTGAGAACGTTTTGTATTACCGATAAACGTTGCTAGAGTCCAAGGTAGCTTCTCCATAAGCTATAGTCAATATTCGGAATGCGTCCGCGCATTTTATTTGGTTTTTAACACAAAATTTAATACAGATTCTTCGATCCATTTTTTTCGAATAGGCACAAATCGCAGCCGAGCCACGACACGTGCCATTAAATCAGCTGTCAACAATTACCTGAATGTTCAAAATGGGCAAACTTGTCGGCATACATTAAAGACATTTGTACCAACATAACGCCACAAAAAAATTAAAAATCGAATATTCGTAATCCACGGAAATTAAAAAGTCGCGATACTTTTTGAACAGACTATGTATACCTACATGGATTCCGTTAGTATCATGTAAACTACAAAATATTTTTTAACACCTACAGTGGGCACCTGCTTAACTAGTTCGTTTTTGAATAAATGCGTTCTTAGAGGATTTAAACACAAAATTATATGTATATAATCAGTATTATAAATGCATCGATCTAATATTACAATATGACAGACAAAATTAAGGTCCGAAGTAACCAAGGTAGGTAAAATATTAAAGGGTAGAATAACTAAAGTTTCCCGAAGCTACTAAGTTTTCCGAAGCGAAGCGAGGGCAGGTCCACTAGTAGGTAGGTAGTAAAAGTTAAAAACACGGATGTCATACATTTTAAAAGATATGCTCTGCTATGTGCCTATTCTCAAAAATCCTCAGATGATGATGAACAAAGTCTTTGGGAAAATCTAGTAATAGTATCTACTCATATGTTAGATAGTGTACGTACGTGCAGCATAATACGACTTATTTCATTTGATTATTGTATAGCGAATAACATGCGCCATTAATTAATGTATCAAATTTCAAAATATGACCAACACTAACTTTGTGAAATGCAATAGTCTTCTGTGAAATGCCAGTGGCTCATCCCAGGAAGATTCTAAAAGTCTAAGGTTATCGATTCACACGATAATAAATGGTTTACTATCATTAAAATATGTGAGAATTATAAAAACAAAAAACCCGACTGCTTACAAAAGAACTCAAAAGAAAAAAACAAGTGTCACAATATCAACATAAAATACTTCATGCTGCCGCATGCGGTGACAAACGTAGTACCTACTTGTGATAAATCTTTTTTTTACCCGTAGGTAACAGTATTTATTGTTTGTCCCCGCCTGCAGCACCATGAAGTATTTTATGTTGATATTGTGACACTTGTTTTTTTCTTTTGAGTTCTTTTGTAAGCAGTCGGGTTTTTTGTTTTTATAATAATACTTTTATTTCAGACTTTTTATTAGTGGGTTCACCGAAAAATTCTACTTTTTAGGATGGTTTTTGACAATTTGTGTTAAAACGTGTGCCTAAACGTTACATGACATATATATATTTGAAAAGGTCTTTTCACGATCTTTCATTTGATACCCATATTGCTAAGATATGAAAAAAACTCAAGATTATCCCCTCTTTTTCTTCCACTTTCGGGCGCCATTTTGAAAATTCATATAGCCTGTGACACTTCCACAGTTCTGACGAATTCAACGATACCTCATATGTCGAAATCCGTTCAACCGTTTGGGCTGTGGGGCCTCACAAATAAATGGACATACATACAAACATACATACATACATACATACATACATACATACATACATACATACACATACATACATACATACATACATACACTCGAAAAACATAACGCTCCTTCTGACGCAGTCGCGTAAAAACAGTATGGTTTAATGTCCGCCATGGGTTTCTATTTTCTAATTTCAAAAGTGCATTTTAAATATACATTGTTAACATTAGAATAAGTGAGATGCCAACATAATAGGTAAGATTGATTACAGAACTATTTGAGTACAAAGAAACAAGCATACGAGATATCATGAGAAAAATAGCAAGCCGTGCTTAATTTGCGCACAAGAATGATGTTATTCTACGATGGGACTACGCGCAAGTATGAAAGTTAGATCTCGCAGAATACTCACATTCAGCGTAACAAAAGATGAACAAGAAAACAAATGCGCAAGCCTTCATTGTGCTCTCACTGAGTAATTTACAGACGCACGCCACCTGCTGTCGGCTTCAACAAACTGATGATCGCTAACGTTTTCAACAAACTCGATGGTAGCGAACATAGATCTTTATAAACACTAGATACGCTGTGCTTTATCAATTGACAGTTTCATTAAAATGACCACTTAAAACAGCGCCACCATGCGGGATTTTCATGGAACTAAATTTTTGCTACAACGTCTACAACGCATTCTCAGATTTATTGTGCGACTACAAAACGGTGAGACAGTATCAACATCAAGAAAAGAAACAAGTAAGAAGGCTCAAAAACATCATAAAGCATATCCAGCCTATATTATGTACAGATCGGTGGTATGTAGGTATCGTTCAGTGGTGTCAAATCAGAGATCTCGAAACACTAAATGACGGTCTGCATGTCAGTGAGTTGGCGAGTCGGCGACCTTTGCCAAACGTGACCTTATAAGATAACGTGTTTCTCGGTACGTTAAGATAATGTTTATCGAAGACCAAATAAATTGTGTTTTGAACTATTATTCACACACGCAGAATTTGTGAGAGGGTACTATTTTCCTTGATATTTAAATCAGCAGTAACAATAAAATTAAGTACATTCGAGAAGACAATGCCACCAGAAATAAACTCTATGTTTCTACCACAATTTCGTCTGAAAGTAGGTACTCATGCAGGGTAGCTGTCCGATTTAGGTTCTTACTAAGACCTTTTCATGATCTACGAATGTTTGACATGTTTCATGTAAGAAAGAAAACTAAGTACGTCTATTTAACAAACATTTGTTGTTAACACGCAGTAAGGCAGGGGGGTTAGAGGGGTGTTAGAGGAACAACAACACTCTTTAATGACCATTATAACACTGTAATGACTTAGAACTAAATATATCTAGATCAAACCGTTTGATATTAATGTCAACTAACCTGAAAAGGATGATTCAATTACTATTTTAGCATACTTACCTACGTCTCATTTTTATGAAGACTCATCTAATTTCAAACTAAACTCAGTCAACAAGGTACTTACCTAGTTAGTTAATCATAAAAGGAGATTTAATGGAAGAACTCGTTCGCGTCATCTGTGATCTCAATGCAAAGAACAATGCTGGTGAGAATGCAAAATGATAATTGCTACATCCGGAATCTCCATATACCGACCTATCTACATTCATCATGTTTATATGTCCAATTACTCGGATAAGTACGTATTGTAGATCAAGATGTATATTTATTATAACGGTTATTAATATTACTCTAGGGATCTGTAGGTTGTAGGTGGGTACGTAAAAACAGCAACATTTTGACAATATTACCGTTTAGCCGCTTGACCGTTTAGCCTTAGTAAACCTGTGATGTTTTTCTTACTTATTTTTTCTTTGTCAAACTACTAATTAAAATAGCTTTGCCAACTTAGTTTCTAATTTTAACTACCGAATCCAAAATGTGTTAAAAGTGAAAACGTTTCACAAGAGTTATTCTAAATTTAGAAGCTGTTAATTAAATCTTATTGCAATTACCTACTATAGAAAACGAGTCAAAGCTATCTTTTACTACGTATAAAAATGTCATCATTTCATTTATTCTGCTCACCTGGTAACAACTACCCTCCTTCAAAAATGAGGGTGTTTACCCGTGGTCCCGTTGGTTTGTCCCGTTGACGGGACCACGGGTAATTTTAATTCCCCGTAGTCCCGTTGCACTAGGGGTTACACTTTTATCGACCTTTTCAACTTCTGATATCGATATAATGTTTGAACCTCCTTAGAATAAAATAAAAATCCATGATAACGGCATATTGGAAACGTCAAAAGAGCATTCTTTTGACTATACTAGATAGAAAAAAAAACAGTTATTTACAGTATATTTTATTCAATCTTAAGCAAATGAAATTAAAATTATTTTATATGATTTTGGTGATTAAAAACATTTTTCGACAGTCAAACTACGCCATCGCTTCAACAAAGCTCTACGGTAAGTGATGTTGGAAGAAGGAGGGGTAATAAACTCCCAAGGATTTTTTTACTCTACACACAGTTACATACTACACTTATTCCTACTTAAGGCTATAATAATAACAAAGCCATGTCCAAGGTGTTGCAGACTGTTTCGCTCACATAGCCTCATCATTTTCCTTCCTTACTAACTATTCTCTAACACTTATGCTTCCTTTATATGATAGCTGAAAAACTGGATGTTTTAAAACATATCTACACAATAACTGCCATACATAGGTATTACATATATGGATATTCCTTAAAGAAGGTACATAGATTATTTTAATTACCATATTTTACCGTCAATCAGATTCTGACCTATTTTGTTTAATTACATTAGAATTTCGACATCACTATTATAAGATCAACCTACTTAACCGCTAAAATAAAGCCGGTAAAATCTTCAAAAAACTGAACAAGTTTTGAAAGTTAAGAGAAAAAAATAAACCTAAAATTAAAGAAAATACACTTAAATTCCATGTTCGGAAAAAAATACAGAAGAAACAAAACTGAAAATGTTGAATTCATAACCCATGTACACATACATTACATTAATGGCTCATTAAGATTTACTAGTTACTGCCTGCAACTTTGTCCACGTGAGAGAGAAACAACGTCTGAATAACCGTAGGGAATGCAGGGAAAATTAAGCTCTCCATTGTGAGAAAAGATCGAAAGGTTCAGTGACGCTGCTGGCCACCAACCTTTTTTATTTTAATTAAAAAAAAGGATAGATCAGGGTATCAACATTTCAAGAAAATTTTATAATATATTTATGGGATAATTTAATCGATAAAAAGTATCCTTTGTCCTTTTTCCACGTCTACTCTATATCTGTCCCTCATTAAAATTCATCTGTATTTCATTAAAATTTCCTCGTGCAAAGTTAATATGTCCTAGAAGTGGGACCACGAGGAAGCAAGGTATGCAATCATACATCTCCACTTTGGTCGCGTTCCTGTTTGCGCGTGCATGTATGTGCGTTTGCGATTAACAGACATCTTAATCAGATGTGGTCATGCTTAAATTTATACACACGCGCGGGCACTCACTCACACACACACACACACGCACATACACACGCACGTAGATATGTTTTAAAACATCCAGTTTTTCAGCTATCATATAAAGGAAGTATAAGTGTTAGAGAATAGTTAGTGAGGAAGGAAAATGATGAGGCTATGTGAGCGAAACAGTCTGCAACACCTTGGACATGGCTTTATTATATTATAGCCTTAAGTAGGAATAAGTGTAGTATGTAACTGTGTGTAGAGTAAAAAAATCCTTGGGAGTTTCTTACCCCTCCTTCTTCCAACATCACTTACCGTAGAGCTTTGTTGAAGCGATGGCGTAGTTTGACTGTCGAAAAATGTTTTTAATCACCAAAATCATATAAAATAATTTTAATTTCATTTGCTTAAGATTGAATAAAATATACTGTAAATAACTGTTTTTTTTCTATCTAGTATAGTCAAAAGAATGCTCTTTTGACGTTTCCAATATGACGTTATCATGGATTTTTATTTTATTCTAAGGAGGTTCAAACATTATATCGATATCAGAAGTTGAAAAAGTCGATAAAAGTGTAACCCCTAGTGCAACGGGACTACGGGGAATTAAAATTACCCGTGGTCCCGTCAACGGGACAAACCAACGGGACCACGGGTAAACACCCAAAAATGAAGGTTGCGCTATGGAAGATCCAGTATAAGGAGGTGCTGCTTTACTCACTTTTTTCAGTATCCTTTTAGAAAGGAGATTTCGCTTCAGTTTCTGCTTTACTTGCTTTTTTCACTATCTCTTTGGTATTTCTGTTGTTCAAGAGTAACGGAGACGACTTACAAGTATCAACTTACCATTACGCGTATCTACAGCTTGTTTGTCGATACAAATACGACTTGCTGCGCGACAATAATATACGACAATAGAGACGTAGAGAATATACAGTAGTGATACGTATATATATACTACTTAAACGCGCATTTTATAACAACTATCTACAAGTAATAAGTGCCTATGATATTTTACTAATGAGCATGCTAATATCAATGTAAACGGTTAAAATGTACAGTTCTTTAACTGCATCCCAGCGCTGGTCTCCATGCATAATACATGTAAGATACGTTTTCCCGGCGGCATACCACGCAACAGTTGCATTGCGGGTGCGCATTCGCTTGCGACCGTATATTTCTGATGATGTCTCCTTTCGACGACTTTCTTTTAGAACTTTGCAACATTTCTCGAAATGCGAATCTAATAAGAACTTGTTTTGCGTATGGTATAGAAACTTTGTACTAATTTACTTTGTCAACGAGTGATATAGTAGAGCCGGGGAGGATGTGAATAAATAAGGTAGAGATCCATTCTGGTATTGGGTTTCATTTTGAGTATGCACATAATTATGTAAAGAGATAAAGTCATCCGTCAATACTGCTGAAGGTTCAACTGCGCAGCATTGGAGCAACTATGAAATGTAAGATAAAGATTAGATTAGACGACAGATAGGGTATGTACATAGGGTACTTACGTACTGTGAATTTAGATGTGGAGGGTAAAAATAAAAGACATCAGAGTTTGCAAGTGCTCTATATAAAAATAATAAACAGATAGGTATATAAAAACCTATATTGTTCGATATATTAATAAACATGAACATAATATAATGTTAATTCCTACTCCGTTCAAAAATATTCACAAAAATACACCTTTAAATACTTACTTAATAATGATATCTCAAACCACCACTAAGACAAACACTTCCTCTTTACGTAGGTACCTAAAAATATATATGAAAGCTATATCTAGGTTACAGAAAATTATATGCAAAAGGTTATTTAGCTTCTTACAAGACCAAAAGTAAAAGAAAATATGGGGATAGTTAGATACTAAGAGAGAGGTTTTGGTTTTCTTTTTTACCATACGACCATTGGTACCATACCACGATATACCTATGAACTGGCGAACATGTCCAGTAATTTCGTATAAAATCTTATTACTTTGTAATGGATGAGTACGTTTTGTCGGAACAATAAAAGTAATGTAAGTAGATAGGTACCTATTACGGGCATTAATTAACATAACGAAACATGAAGGTCAATTTTGTTTACCTCGTTACAAATCAGCAGTTTGCATTCGGAACCATCACTATTGCTAAAGCTGGATATCCGCAGGTTGAATCTCAATAACAATCCGTATCTCCACACATACTGGGAGGTGACGTCACCCAGAGGTCATACGGTATCGCCTACTCGCGGGCCCACAGATCACTAGTGCGCCGCAATCGCGCTAGACTCAACGTACTACTGCTGGTCATCATGAAGCTAACGTTAGTATTTGTGATTTGTCTGGCTGTTTGTCGCGCTGACGACATAGCCCACGCAGCGGGCCAGATATTCAACAGCATCCTTCCCAATCTGATCTCCAACTCTGTGACCGGTCAAAAAGGGAAAACCGCGACGAATACTCTTCAGCAAATCGGTACAGTAGTCGGCGGAGTAGTTGATTACGCGAAGAAGAAATGCTATGAAGACCTTCTTCGACAAGTCCAAGACTCAACTACTGATGAAGACCTGCTCCGCATTAGCGAGGAAATGTTCAACGCGGATATCAACAATGCATTTAACTACATTCAAGTCAATTTGCAAGGCAAAACCAGCCCTATGTCGAAGAACGACGAAGCGCAATCTAAGTAAGTCCCCATGAATATTTAAAGGATATCTAACTAGACTTTGAATAAGTAGTAGTTCAGTGTTTGCCGAGAGACTAACTGATCCACGTACACTTTCACTTTAAAGGATAGGTTTTAAATAAAAAATAATGAGCTGCAGCAATCGCAATGAATATGAAAAATAATATTTAAATCTTTATCTAGGAAAGTAACTATTGTTATAATGCCATTATTGCTAACTTTGTAAAATGACAATATTGACTTAGTTACCTATGCCGTATGCTTTTATTTAGGGCTACACTAAATAAAATCAATTTTTTGTCCGATTTAAATAGAACGTTAGAAAACGAAATATTAGTACCTACAATAGGACATACAAATGTCATGTGCATTTACACCGGTGCACACCTGCATATAGTTAAGGGTGACGTAAGTAAACACCTTATCCATTGGGCCAAAGCAGTCTACCTTTGACGATGTGACTTCTCAAAGTCAATTCATAATATGACTCCGACTCACAAGGTACCTACCCGTTAAGTTCATCACGGCATTGTTTGTATAGTTTTTTTGCAAACAACAACCAAAATAAGATAATGTTTCATCCAGTGAATTGGGCATAGCTGTGACGTAAATAAGGTGTCAAATAACACATAACAACATGTTGGCACTTACATACAATTCCCACAAGTACCAACAATTTCTGAATTAAGTAATAAACAGATCATACGTATCCTTGTGTAATGTTTAAAATAGGTACACCCAACCTTCTTAATCCTAACAACTTTTAATAAACATGATTTTATTTATTTTCAGTCTTTTAAACGTCCCCGAGAATGTGTGGAATGGGCCTACAATAAGACCATTTGTGGCGCTCTTCGATAATTATCACAAAAACGTAATTAGGCCAGAGTTCGTGCGTGACCCCAAATGCCCTTCGTCCACTTTGGTAACTAAAGTTACGTAACCAGTTACAAGAGAGGAATTTTCTTTCGCTGTTTGGTAACTAGTTGTGAGAAGAGAATTATTTTTCCATTTTCGTAAACCCTTCGTCCACTTTGGTAACTAAGGGTACCCATTCATTAGTTACCAGACTGTTTTTCCGAGGATCTATACTACTAATTTTTATGCATAATTGCAAACACTTTTAACATTTAACATTTATTAATAATTATTATTGCTCTTTACAAAAAAATAACCGACTTCAACCTCGATAAGCAGAGATAACTCAAAAACTACTCGCCAGATGGCGCTCAATTCAACATGTAGGTGTAAAGTTCTCGTCACTACAAATTAATCAAGCCCAAACACTAGATAGGTAACTGCAGTAAATCGCCTCGACTGTCCATCGGCTTCATCACATGGACTCCAGATCTTCATGAAATTGTAGCGCTATAATGTACTTATGAAAATATTAACAAATACAATAGTCGTCCCTACAATTTTCGAAAGTTCCCCTCGATTTCTCCAAGATGCCATCATCAGATCCTGGTCATCGTCATCAGCGTACCAAACTGCGCATATCTACTTTATACAACAAAACAAGAATTATCAAAATCGGCCCATAAACGGCGAAAAAATCGCTGAACAAACATAAAAAAGCATATATACGGTCGAATTGTGAACCTCCTTCATTTTTGAAGTCGGTTAATTAGGTATACTAAAAAGTGTATCAATACCTAAATACTAAAATGTTTTCTTTTTTAATAAATGTTAAAAATGTTTGCAATTATACATAAAAATTAGTAGTATAGATCCTCGGAAAAACAGTCTTGTTGTCCCGCGCATGGGTGTGGCGTATGGGTGTGTTAGTCACACAGCGGGATGTGCTGACTTAAAAAAAACTAAATACCTATTGCAATTCAAATTTTATAATTATCAAAAATAGTAGGTAATTACAATAGTTAGCCACAAAAATACAACTCAGCGCGGCACATACATTTATATGTATAGGGTCGTGGGTGTACGGCCTCTCCGTTTCCACTCCGCAGCGTAATACTCTCCTGATGAATCCGGCCGACGGATGGTAGACTGCCCCAGAGAACGGAGATGTAGCCAGGAAATGCACGGCGTGATGCAACCCGTAGGGAACTCCTCGGCACTAGCGCGCGTAGCGAGGAGGCAGTGGCCAGCGTCAATGGTCCGCGTGCTGGTAGCGCCCAGTACAGCGGACGGCGGCGAACAAGAGTGGTGTTGGAATATGAAACACGTTCCTGGAAATGGTTACGGGGGGAACCATTAGAGCCTGGTTCCTACATTGCGTTCTGGAAGACCATCATCGGCAACACACAGAAGAATAAGCGTAGATTTGCCGTGGTGGTACTATCAGAACGGAGATTACAAGTAGAAAAAAAGAAGCTAATAAGCAGAAGGCCAAAAACAAAGAAAGATAAATTTAAGTGCCTAACGAAGAAAAACGTTATTTAAATTTTGAAAAAAAAATTAAGGTAGGAAAAAATAGGGTAATGCAACGCAACGGAAATTTACAAGCGCAAATTGCACGTCTGATTAAGCGCAGAAACGGCTTTAAAACCTCAATAATTAAAAAGAGTTAAGAGTACAACATTTAAAACACAAATTAAGTAAAACAAGCAAAACAGACAATATAAAAGGAAACTACGTAATTTAATGTGCCATTTAAAACTTACCCTAGAGCGGGAACACGGTCACACTTATTAAATAAAGAAAATTAAAGGCTTAATGCCGATGAAAAAATATTTTAAACCACGTAACGGCCGCTCAGTACGAAGCGCACGTAAAAGTGGCGTGGAGCAGTCGTCACGTCGTCAGCTCAGCCTAGCAGCGACTGAGCGATGAGGAGAGGAGCGACACTCGTGAACTCGTGAGCGTCAGCTAGATCCTATGCGCGAGGGCCGCGCGTCGATACCGGTCTCGCGATCGTCCCTCCCCGCGCGTCTCGCCCCGAGCGTCAAAACTACGGCTATTACTAAATGGTTTTAAATTTAAGGAAACAAATCAATTTAAATTATGTAACGATTTAATTTTCGTTACATTGTAACTAATGAATGGGTACCCTTAGTTACCAAAGTGGATGAAGGGTTTACGAAAATGGAAAAATAATTCTCTACTCACAACTAGTTACCAAACAGCGAAAGAAAATTCCTCTGTTGTAACTGGTTACGTAATTTTAGTTCCCAAAGTGGACGAAGGGCCCAAATGTGAGTTTTATTTAAGTTAATTATCCAGTTTTTCAAAAAATATCATTTAAATCTTTCAAAAACTATACCTATGTATAATAAGGTAGTCACAGATAATATTTCATTATTCAGCTGTTATCATCTCGGACTCTAAACATTTTTTTAAATGTTTAAATTTTATGTTACCGATCAATAATACCTACAATAAGTATTAAGTAGGTACACTTACATATTTTGTATGATACTTACCTAGTAGAGGTGACTCTGCAAGGCAAGTCATCAAGGAAACCTGTTCACTAATATAATACACTGGCTAGACTAATATGTAAATATATTTTTTACAGGAAGAATCGGAGCAAGTCACGTACATCAATACTATATTGGCTACTGGCCCAATCAGGAGTCTTATGAATTTCCTAGTAAGCAAAGGTAAGCCGTAACAATAATGATGACCTATCATACCGGTCAAGATTCCTGGCTCATCCATTAAATCGAATCTATCTGTTTTCGTAGTTTCTTTGTCCAAAAGTATGACGTCGGATGAGATGTACCTACGACAAAAGTTAGGTACATATTAAGAGACACATGAAAATATGTAAATCGAATTGGTCTGGTTGATTGCTAGTGGTAAAAAATCTATAGTGCTTCCGTGCGTCGAAAGGCACGAAAAGCCTTCGGCCTTCGTTGTTATCGTTCAATAGCAGTCATTAAGCTATGTCGTAGACCCTTTAGGAAGGCATTAAACTTCTGACACTTGGGTTGACACAATCCACATCCACACAAGAACAGCGTGGTGGAGTATGCTTCAGGCTTCTTCAGTTATGAGGAGGAAGACCTGTCCCCTGTAGTGGACCATTAATGGTCTTAAGCCAAAACTGTTGTTATACTTTATCTTATTCTTTGAGGGGCTATTAAATTGAATAACTTAATAAAATTAGGTCCTTACACTTACTCCATTTTCGTCTTTGTCAGGTCTGGCCCAACTGAATGAATACAACGAGCAAGTGGAGCTGCTGAAGAAGATCTGGTTCACGAAGTACGCGCGTCACTGGACAGGGCTCTGCAAATGCAGCTGCGCCTTCGAGAACATCTTCATGGCTGAACTCGAATCTGACACTGTTTTGGGTGAGCACTTTAAATTAACCGAATTAGATAGTAAAATCATAATGAGGTTTTTCGCATCGCTATGACATGGAGACCATGGAGTTCTTCGAGAAAAGTGGGAAAAGAGGGCATTTTAGTGCAATGCATTGGCGAGTTCTCTAATGTTGTACTTGTACCTACCCACAAGTCCAAAGGTGACGGTAACAGTGACTGACTACTTACCGTTCGGTGTTCCATCTGTCATCAGCACCTCAAGCTATAAAAATATACCTAGTATAAATAACTCAGTATGCCTATTACAAAAAAAACCAGCTATCTCTTCTTTACAAACTTTAACAAACTATTCCTCTGTACAGGTCTACATAGCTGGCTTTTCTTTGCGAAACGTGAATTGGATAAAAAAGCTAACTATCTAGTCTACATCGATAAACTGGACCTTTCTGGGGTAAGCATTTTTCTCCAAGTTGGTATAAAATAGCTCTACTGTAATAAGACATTTCACTTATTGATTGGTGTTTTGCCGAGATACCTACAATTTCCCACATAAATACGAGAAGCGAAATACAATTTATAACAAAAACATTTTTTAATGGAAATAGTATGTCCACATACTTATAAAATTACATGTTTAACGATAAATAAATTAGGTGCACGATTTATGAAAACCTTCAAAGGGACTAAGTCCGATGCACTTCATACTCATAATTTGTTAGGAACTGAAAAGTATATAAATGATGAGTGGGATATTATAAAGTAAGTATTATATGGAAATAAGCTACGAGTACCTAGGTACATACCTACCTAGTCTGCTCTTGTTCCCATACAACCTTATCAAAACTCTGGAACAAAACAGTGGCGAGCATTAACTAGTGTACCTACAGACGTAAAAATTAAATTTTGTATATTTTTCTTCCACAGAAAGGTATAATCCTCAAGCAGCACTCTATCCTGAGTGACACCAAGGACGCTCCAGAGATCACTATGTTCGTGGGAACATCGCCAGAGCTAGAGACCGCTCTATACACGCTGTGCTTCATAGCGCGTCCCGACCGACCCTGCAAACTCCAAGTCAATAGTGTGCCCTTCACCATCCAAACGAAGACCCTCAAGGCTGACAATGTGCTTCTCATCGATACTGCTTATCCCGTTTTTTAAATGTTAAGTATTATCTTAATAAACATGCCAGCGAACATGTCCAGTAATTTCGTATAAAATCTTGCTACTTTGTAATGGATGAGTACGTTTTGTCGGAACAATAAAAGTAATGCAAGTAGATAGGGGAAAGTGGGGTATATGGGAACACTTTACTTCTAACGCCTATAAATGATAGAAAAAAGACATAGACATAAACAACTTTTATTGTAACACAAACTTTGCTAATCTATCTACTTATCACTGATAATAAAGTATCAAAAAATAAACTAATTATTAGAAATATAGATCTCTCTCTTCTCTTTTCTCTTCTCTTTTTTCCTCCTCCTCAACCTCTTTTCCTCTTCTATGCTTCCTCCTTTTGCTTTTCTGTCTGTCTTGCACTACTGTTGTAAAGGTATGTTTAAATGTATATTTGATAAGTTTTGTTTGTTTTTCTTCTTTGTTAACTTTATGTACGCCGATACCCCTAAATGTTATCTGTATTTCCTAGCTTTTGGTGGGTTGCCTGGAAGAAATCGCTATGTAGCGATAAGGCCGCCTATTGTTTTGTGCTTTTGTAATATATATATTTTTTTCTTTGTTTTATAATCCTGGTGTACAAACAATAAAGAGTTTATCTATCTATCTATGAAAATCCAAAACATTGTCGTTCCTTTTTACCCGAACCCCTATGGGGTAATTGAGAACGACCCGTGGGGAAATGGGAATAGATTTGTAGTGATTAGGGACGACAAAATTAAGTCTCCATAATAGCCTACAGTTTTTTGGTTGGCACAAATAACACACGTTACTATTACTAATCCCGCCAGAAGTACATTTTTTATGTGAATGCTCACATTTTTCATGTTTCAAATTATTGCTCTTGGGGCATTGTATGTATATACGGGCGATGTAGAAATCTTCGCTAGCGTGATTGAGGTTTCGGTAACGTCACCGTGTGACGTGTGTGTAATTTAGCCACAGTTGATTTCGCTATAAAGTATTTGGTAGCAGGCTGGCCTAATGTGAGCCTATAATTTTTGGCATCTTCAATTGCACGCCGAAGGTCTTTGTAGTTTGTTTCAGTCTTGCGCACGTAGTTTCAAGGCATCTAAAGGAATTTCAAACGTTAAAGCATTTTTACACAACTAAATAAAGTTATTAGGGATGGTAAAGAACGTAAAGAGTGAATTGGAACGTTCCCAATTACCCTGCCTGCCGCTGTTCACAATTTCCCGAAATAGTCAATAAGTATAAATAAAAATAGCAGCCACCTTCAAAAGTTTATTCAAATCACATAAGGTTCGAAAACAGATAGTACGTATATAATAGCAACAAAATATGGTATATTTAACTTAAAAATATTACAGTAATATCAATTCTAACGAACAATAAACATTATAACAAATGTGCAAAAAAAGAAGTTCGACTCACCTTGACAGCACGCATGCGGCTTTTGATTCCCACTATTGCATATGGGCTGTTAGGTGCTGGATGCACCCGTTGAACAATTGCAAGCCAGTATAGAGTGGGGGAAACATTACTTATCTAGCTATTCCTAATTACCCGCCGTTCTCAATTACCCTACTTTCCCCTACCTATTACGGGCATTAGTTAACATAACGAAACATGAAGGTCAATTTTGTTTACCTCGTTACAAATCAGCAGTTTGCATTCGGAACCATCACTATTGCTAAAGCTGGATATCCGCAGGTTGAATCTCAATAACAATCCGTATCTCCACACATACTGGGAGGTGACGTCACCCAGAGGTCATGCGGTATCGCCTACTCGCGGGCCCACAGATCACTAGTGCGCCGCAATCGCGCTAGACTCAACGTACTACTGGTCATCATGAAGCTAACGTTAGTATTTGTGATTTGTCTGGCTGTTTGTCGCGCTGACGACATAGCCCACGCAGCGGGCCAGATATTCAACAGCATCCTTCCCAATCTGATCTCCAACTCTGTGACCGGTCAACAAGGGAACACCGCGACGAACACTCTTCAGCAAATCGGTACAGTAGTCGGCGGAGTAGTCGATTATGCGAAGAAGAAAAGCTATGAAGACCTACTTCGACAAGTCCAAGACTCAACTACTGATGAAGACCTGCTCCGCATTAGTGAGGAAATGTTCAACGCGGATATCAACAATGCATTTAACTACATTCAAGTAAATTTGCAAGGCAAAACCAGCCCTATGTCGAAGAACGACGAAGCGCAATCTAAGTAAGTCCCCATGAATATTTAAATCTAACTAGACTTTGAATACTTAGTAGTTCAGTGTTTGCCGGGAGACTAAGTGATCCACGTCTACTTTCACTATAAAAGGATAGGTTTTAAATAAAAAATAATGAGCTGCAGCCATCGCAATGAATACTTATCAAATATAATATTTTAATCTTTATCTCGGTAACTATTCTTATAATTCATTTAAGTAGTCAGAAATCAGCAGTAAAATATACCTAATAGTTTTTGTAAAATGTCAATATTAACTTATATAGGTATGCCGTATGCTTTAATTTAAGGCAATAATGAGAGACATCGAATGTTTAGATTATCTACATACTTACTTACTAAACAAAAACAATTTTTGTGCGATTTAAATAGAACGTTAGAAGACGAAATATTAGTACCTACCTACCTACAATAGGATATACAAAATGTCATGTGCATTTACACCGGTGCTCACCTGCATATAGTTAAGGATGACGTAAGTAAGTAAACACCTTATCCATTGGGCCAAAGCAGTCTACCTTTGGTGATGTGACTTCTCAAAGTCAATTCATAATATGACTCAGACTCACAACGTAGGTACCCGTTGAGTTCATAACGCCATTGTTTGTAAGAATAGTTTTTTTGCTGATGTTAAATAAAAACAACAACCAAAATAAAATATTATTTCATCCAGATAATTGGGCATAGCTGTGACGTAGGTAAAGCAGGTGTCAGATAACATAGTTAACAACTTATACACAATTCCCACAAGTACCAACAATTTCTGAATTAGGTAATAAACAGATCGTAGGTACACATCCTTATAACTTTTAATAAACATGATTATATTGATTTTCAGCCTTTTAAACGTCCCCGAGAATGTGTGGAATGGTCCGACGATAAGACCATTTGTCGCGCTCTTCGATAATTATCACAAAAACGTAATTAGACCAGAGTTCGTGACCCCAAATGTGAGTTATAATTAAGTTAGTTAACCAGTTTTTCAAAAAATGCCACTTAAATGTTTCAAACACTAAGTATAATGAGGTAGTCATATTATTTAATTTTTTTCAGCTATTATCATTTCGGACTCTAAACATATTTCATACTTTAAATTTAAATTAAGGATTAATGTTATCAATAGTCAATCAATAATGTTATCATTAGTCAATAATACCTACTTACCTTGAATAAGTTTACATACTTTGTAGTAGGTAACTCTACAAGGCAAGTCATCAACGAAACCTGTTCGCTAATAGACATAGTAGACTGGCCAGAGTAACATGCAAATATATTTTTTACAGGAAGAATCAGAGCAAGTCACGTACATCAATACTATATTGGCTACCGGCCCAATCAGGAGTCTTATGAATTTCCTAGTCAGCAAAGGTAAGCCGTAACAAAAACGACATACCGGTCGAGATTCCTAGCTCATCAGTGAAATCGTATCTAGTTTCGAAGTTACATATTACGGGAAACATGAAAATAAATCGATTTGGTCTGGTGGATTGCTAGTGACAAAAAATCTTTAGTGCTTCCGTGCGTCGGAAGGCACGAAAAGCCTTCGGCCTACGTTGTTATTGTTCAATAGCAGTCGTTATGCTATGTCGTAGACCCTTTAGGAAGGCATTAAACTTCTTACACTTTGGTTGACACATTTATTTAACTTCAGTTATAAGGAAAACCTGAGCCCTGTTATGGACTATTAATGGTTACAAGCCAAAACTCTAGGGCCTAGAGTCTAGGCAATATTCAGATCCGGGTGCATTTTACCTATACAAAATTTAATTAAATGATTACTTTTTGATAAATTCCCGCATACCTAGTTACTAAAAGCTATATTCGAGTATTTTTAATGAAATAACTTTAAAAACGTACCTAATTCAATACACTTACGTATTTTTTTTCTCTTCGTCAGGTCTGGCCCAACTGAATGAATACAACGAGCAAGTGGAGCTGCTGAAGAAGATCTGGTTCACGAAGTACGCGCGTCACTGGACGGGGCTCTGCAAATGTAGCTGCGCATTCGAGAACATCTTCATGGCTGAACTCAAGTCTGACACTGTCTTGGGTGAGCACTTTAAATGAACCGAATTAGTACAATAGTATTGAGGTTTTTTGTATCGTTATGACATGGAGTTCTTCGAGAAAACTGGGAAAAGAGTGCACTTCAGAGCAATTCATTGGCGATTTCTCTAATATAAGTACATTTCTCTAACCTTCATGTCCTTTGGTGACCACTTTACCATCAGATGGCCCATCTGCTTTGTCGTGAGCCCTTCAAGTTATAAAAAATTGTATCTAATAATAATAATTATAATACATATACCTATTACAAAAACAGCTATCTCTTCTATACAACCTTTAATAAACCATTCCTCCTCACAGGTCTACACAGCTGGCTTTTCTTCGCGAAACGTGAATTGGATAAAAAAGCTAACTATCTAGGCTACATTGATAAACTGGACCTTTCTGGGGTAAGCATTGTTCTCAGAGTTGGCATAAAATAGCTCTACTGTAATAAGACATTTCACTTATTGATTGATGTTTTACCGAGATACCTACAATTTCCCACATAAATACGAGAAGCGAAATACAATTTATAAAAAAAATATTTTTTGGGAAAATGTACCCACACAAATACCTACAAGCAGTTTAATATGATTTTGTACATGATTTGTAACAAAAAAATGTTTTTGTGGAAATAGTATGTCCACATATATGAAATTATATACTAAACGATTAACAAATTATTATTAGGTTATTTATTAAAAAACATTAGGTATTATTAAGTATTAAAAATTATTAAGTATGCATGATTTATGAAACCTTAAAAGGGACTAAGTCCGATGCACTTCATGCTCATAATTTGTTTGGAACTGAAAAGTGGGAGAATATAAACTATTGTGTGGATATCTATTAGCTACGAGTACCTACATACATACCTATTTAGTCTGCTCTTGTTCCCATACAACCTTATCAAAACCCTAGAAAAAAACAGTGCGCGAGCATTAACTAGTGTACACACGTAAACATTTAAATTTTGCATACTTTCCCTTCACAGAAAGGTCTAATTCTCAAGCAGCACTCAATCCTGAGTGACACCAAGGACGCTCCAGAGATCACTATGTTCGTGGGAACATCGCCAGAGCTAGAGACCGCTTTATACACGCTGTGCTTCATGGCGCGTCCCGACCGACCCTGCAAACTCCAAGTCAATAGTGTGCCCTTCACCATCCAAACGAAGACTCTCAAGGCTGACAACGTGCTTCTCATCGATACTGCTTATCCCGTTTTTTAAACGTTATATTACTAAGTAGTTTAACAGTAACGGGTAGGTACTCGCATAGGATGGCAACATTTCGACTTTGAACAGGAGTGGTTCAGGAAGGTACCTAGTCATTTTGACTGGCCTAATAGGACTCTTCCACAAATTATTTGATTACAATGCACAATCTGGCATAAAATAACTGAAAATCATTGAAGACCACTAGCCCCATAATAAATAGTTACTTCTAATGTGTTGAGTGATTTACATTTTTATGCGCCGGAGACCCTTGTCATTGTAGATACTCGTTACAGTTCAAATTATAATTTGAAACAAGCCATGATAACAAAATAAGTTACTTTCAAACTGTGTAGATAGCCAATCAATTTTCAAACAAGTCGAATCCACCTTTTTCTTTATACAAAATAATTTTAGGCGTTTAACAGTTATCACTACATAGTATAAAACAAAGTCGCTTTCTCCCTTTGTGTCCTTAAATCTATAAAACTACGCAACGGATTTTGATGCGGTTTTTTTAACAGATAGAGTGATTCAAGAGGAAGGTTTATATGTATAATAACATCCATTAAATAGTTATTGCACCCGTGCGAAGCCGGGGCGGGTCGCTAGTTTATAAATAAATTACTTATAAATCCAAAATGTTATTATTGTTTAGATGCACCTACTCATCCACCACATGGAAGATTGAAAGATTTCGTAGCTTAACTTCTAAAAGCTTTCTCAGTGTTTTTTTCCGTATATACAAAATTACTCTGAGGTGTTTTTGCATCACGATAAACTAGAGGAAATAAGTAGTAAACTGCATTTATAGCCCAATGGTTGATAGCGATTATAAGTGATCAACACATGCTTCGAAAACAACTAGATGCTTCGAAATTTCTGATGCGCTTTTCGGAGGAGGTGATGAAGCGCAGTCCGTATCGGTTATCGATAGATATCAGTCGTTTATCCCAACAGTGATATGCTTCCGACACATAGGTTGGGCACTATCTATCTATCTATCTATCAGCCTATCGAAGTCCACTGCTGGACATAGGCCTCCCCTAATTGGCGCCACTCCGACCGGTCCTGAGCCCTCTGAATCCAACGGTTTCCCGCTGTCTTCTTCAGGTCATCAGTCCACCTTGTCGGGGGGCGTCCTATGCTCCTTTTACCAAGACGTGGTCGCCATTCGAGGACCTTTCTGCACCATCGGCCATCCGTCCTTCGAACGATGTGGCCTGCCCATTGCCACTTCAGCCGGCTAACTCTTAGAGCTATGTCGGTAACCTTCGTTCGACTACGAATTTCATCGTTGCGAATCCTATCTCGTAGCGAAATACCTAACATAGCCCTCTCCATAGCGCGCTGTGTGACTTTGAGCTTTTTAATGAGGCCAACTGTAAAAGACCACGTCTCAGATCCGTATGTTAACACTGGCAACACACATTGCTCGAACACTTTCGACTTCAGGCACTGAGGAAGATTGGATGACATGATATGCCGGAGTTTCCCGAACGCCGCCCAACCGAGTTGGATTCTTCGAGTGACCTCTTTCTCGAAGTTGGACTTACCCATCTGGATCATTTGTCCCAGGTAAATGTACTCGTCGACAACTTCGAGAGCAGCGCCATCCACAACAACTGGTACGGGTGTGACATGGACATTCGACATGATTTTTGTCTTGTCCATGTTCATCTTAAGACCCACCCGTTGTGAGGCGCTGTTCAGGTCTCCTAGCATGGTACTGAGGTCCTCCAGCGTTTCCGCCAAGATGACTATATCGTCGGCAAATCGAAGGTGTGTGAGGTGTTCGCCATTGATGTTAATGCCGAGCCCTTTCCACTCCATTAGCTTGAACACATCTTCCAATGCAGCAGTGAACAGTTTCGGGGAGATAACGTCCCCTTGCCTGACACCCCGCTGCAATTGGATTGGGTTCGTGCTTCTGTCATGTAATCGGACTGACATGGTGGCCGATTTGTATAAACACTTCAACACCTCGATGTACCGATAGTCGATTTGGCACCGCTGAAGAGACTCCAGCACCGCCCAGGTCTCGACAGAATCAAAGGCTTTCTCATAGTCCACATACGCAACACATAACGGCCGGTTGTACTCTTCGGTCTTCTGTATAACCTGCCTGAGTGTATGTATGTGGTCCATGGTACTATAGCCCTTTCGGAAACCGGCTTGTTCGGGTGGCTGGAAGTCGTCAAGTCTGCGAGCGATCCGATTAGTGAGTACCCTTGAAAACAGCTTATAAACGTGGCTCAGAAGTGCAATGGGCCTATAGTTCTTCAAAAGGGTTTTGTCTCCCTTTTTGAAGAACAGTGTCACCAGACTTCTGCTCCACGCTTCCGGGGTTGTTCCACTGCTGATAACGGAATCAAACAACTTCTGCAGCACGACCAAGAGAGGCTTCCCTCCAGCTCGTAACAGTTCCGTTGTGATTCCGTCATCTCCCGGTGCCTTGTTGTTCTTTAGCTGTTTCAAGGCCTCCCTAATCTCGTACAGACTGACGTCCGGGATATCTTCGGTATAGTGTCGGGTTAGCTTGGCGCGTTTGTCGCTTCCCTCTATGGGAGCAGGAGCGCATGAGGAGGTATACAATCGTCCGTAGTACGTCTCGACCTCTCTCAGAACTTCGGGTTTTGACGAGACTATTGTGCCAGACTCGGTCTTCAGCCTTGTCAGTTGGCTTTGCCCAATACCCAGATCTTTGGCGAACACTTTTGAGCCGCGATTCTGCTCTATAAAGTGTTTTACACGACTCGCGTTATGAGAACGCAAGTCGTGTCGCCTTCCCTGCGAGATCTGCTTATTGAGCCGCCTGTATTCTGACAAAGAGGCTGGAGACTGCACACATAGTTCTCGTCTCTCCCTCATAAGACTGAGTGTACGTTCTGAGAGAACTCGAGACCCACCACTGGGGCGGGTTTTGTAGTACTTTAACCCGACCTCGTGGACCGTTGCAACCATCCTGTTGTTATAATCGTCCACTGTGGTGCAAGAATCTAAGCACGCAAAACGATTCTGCAACTCTAATTGAAAGCCTTCGGAGCCTTGGATTTGGACAGATGTTGGGCGGAGTATAGATTTCATCAGGCGAGACCTTTCGAGCTTTATGTTGATATTCAATGTGCCTCTTACTATTCGGTGATCGCTTCCGGTTTTGATCCTACTGATCACAGAGACATCATTGAATATGTGCCGTTTGTCTGCCAAGATGAAATCTATCTCACTTTTTGTGGAACCGTTTGGACTTATCCAAGTCCACTTGCGTTGTGGCTTCTTCTTGAAGAAGGAGTTCATCATGTAGAGGTTCTCCTTCTCCAAAAAGTTAGCCAGCAAGCGGCCTCGGTGGTTCCGACGTCCAATACCAACTGGGCACTAACACGACTTTAATTAATCCTCACCGGAGTGATCGTAAGTAAATCGTACGAAAAGCGTGATCATAGAAAAGGAGACTAATAAAAACAGTTTCAACGTAAATTTCTCATGAGTAAAAATATATAAATATTCAAAAAACCCTTAATTGCAGTTGATACTCTTTGGCCTGAATGGCCTGCAAGGTGTAATGCGGTAGTGCGGTAATGGTAAGATTTATGGTAGACGTAATTAGGATCACCGTTATCTGTGTCCTAAATAATAAAATAGCGAATATACAAATAATAATAACATTTCAGTATCGCAATAATTTATTGTCCAATACTATGGCACAATAAGGTTATCTAAAATCACACGACGAAAACTACACATTATTAGATAACTTGAGAATCGATGTTACGAGTAGGTACAATTACTAAAAATACTGAGAACATGCCTATAAGAAACAAAACAAATAATATGTCTACTAGAAATTATGCCGTATGTTACTTACTATATGTTTGCTAGGAACTAGGTAAAATGAGAAAATATTTAAAAAGGAATACATTCCGTTAAAAAGTAAAAGTTTTGTAGAAAATATTAATTTATAACATGTCAAAGGTTTAAAAAACGGCTTTAAGATAAATAAAATAATCTCAAAATGTCTTTTACAGAGTGTATAATAAAATATAATTGTTTAATAATTGATTGTAATTATCTTCGATTTTAAAACTCCTTGACTCAATACATTATCAAAAGTTGCAAGTCGTAATGTATAAACAACTTATTTTCTAATGCCATTATTTTTGTTATGACAAATGGAACCTTTTCATAGAACAGAGAAGGTATATTTTGTCATTTCACAAATCTTATGTTTTACAAACAAAAAAAAACAAGAGGCACAGATAAGAATATGTTGTCATCAAAATAGTTTCAAATAGTTCAAAATGCTTCGAATGAAAAACGCTTCTTAATATAATGTATTTTTATAAAAATGCCGATTCATCTAATCTTTAAATAATTTTTATAACTACATTATTTTTCGAGACTTACTGATATGTTTATAATTTAACAAAATATTGTTATAACCAACATGAAAACTAAACATTTTTTATTATTATCTTCTATGCTCATGAGTAAGCCTGACTAGAGAATCTGGGGTGATCTACTTAGGTACTACATAATGCACATTTCATAAATGTTATTCAAAAACTATGTTTTAATAACTGAACAACATAAATTTTGTAAAACTATGATCAAAATTCAGTACGAATAACTAGAAAAGCGTTTTACACAATTATCTATGTCGGTGGTTTATTACAATTTTAAAATATAATTGATGCGTGAGTGTTACTTCATTAAATCCTACGAACGAATTTTAAATACTAGTAATTAATATTTCGTATACTTATTCTTTTAACTTAGATTCATAAATATACATTTCACTACAAAATATATGGCTAGGTGCAATAATATCTATAAAAGGATTCAAGTTGAACAACACTAGAGGGCAGTAGGTAGAGTTTAATTCAGGATTCAGTCTACTTAAAGCAATAACAATAAATAGGGAATATGCATGTCATTCAAATTTAAGTAAATATTTTTTGTACAGTCGTTATCGCTAAAATAATGATATCTGTCACATTAATTTCTATTTAATCTTTTTAAAATCACTAAAATAAATTTATAAAAAGTGCAAATTTTACGAGGCAAATTTAAAATGTCGAAACGCAACGCCATTGGTTAGACATTGGCGTGACGTCATCCTTTGCGATGGACATGTCAAAAACATACTAGAACTAGCTGTTTTCATTTATATTTCAGTTAATTTGATTGCTTTCAGAGTTTATCGTATACTTCTTGCGTGATTTTTGTTTGTTAGTGATGTGTTGAATGACTAACAATGTCTGAAAGTGGATCTCAAAAGGCGCAATCGGATAATCTTCCGATAATTGATTGTTTGCGCCTACAGTTACATTCACTGACGTCAAATTGCTTTGAAAACTTGTGCAGGCGCTCGCAATAATGTCGGTAGTTTGTGTGGTGAAAATTATATTTTACCCGCGACTTACGTACATTCGGACTCGAACATTCTATTAACGGAGCGCACAGTGAATAAGCTTTCTCACGTATTAAATTAAATAAGATGATAATTGTATTTGCAAAGTCCAGAATTAAACCCATTGTTCATCATCACATCATCTTTTATTGAGCACCAAGCTCCAGTGTACTACTGTACATACATAGATGCTTTCATGATGAGTTCGTACTTCGCCTCAAATAATGATTTTACATCAGCTGAAATCAGGGGAGTCAAAGCTGCAAGGTGAGGAAGTGATAGATATTTAATTTAGGTACATGGTTCTCGTACAGTTTTTCTAAGTAATTCATAAAAGTCTTTAACATAACCTGTAAAGATTTAGACGTTTACCTTCTACATACAAATTATATTATATCCTTCATATCACATTTTAGGAATAAATGGTTGTTAATAAATAAATCCGTGTTTGGGAATACTTTATAATCAAATCTGTTTTTATCCCAGATCTGAACGAGAATCTTACAACAACTTTTTAGGGTTTGTACTTTTGTTAGCCAAATTAAACCAAAACTATTAATATTTGGTAGAAATAATTATTTTCTTCTTACGTTAAAATGATCTTCGCAACAGTATGCAGTGCTTTTTGTAGATATAATATCTCTTTTCACAATTTTACACCAATTTTTCTTATATAAGCATCCCATGGAACATGAAAAAATACTTTGTCCGGCGCGTTCCATCTCGTATTCTTGCACATAGGTACAATACAGTACTTAAAATAAGGTCTTCGGTTTCCATCCATACTTCCGTTTATGAAATTAAACTAGAAAACGTAAATTTAATACTATAAAATACTCTTTCTCAACCTCGCTCATAACCACTTGTTAGTAAACAACTCCAACCTGACGAACGATGACGTCACCATAGAACGCGCCAAAAGGGCGGCGTTTGAATCGGCTTTATGTCACTGCAATTTTCATTAATTAATTTAAAATAAATTTGGACTTTCCCATGACTCGTATATTTTTTTACGGTATTATATTAACATAAATGAGCTATAAAAACAATAAAAAAAATCATGCATATTCCCTATTGAGTTATACTTATTTTATACGAGTTTAGCTGACAATCACTAGCAAACCAGTTTCTACAACTTGGTATGTTTATAATCAATAAGCAGTTGAGTTTATACTTTCAGTTATTATCAGTTCAATTATAATATAATCACAAAATTCATTCCTGTAACCACATTGACATAAATATAAGTAACTTGTAACACTAATGAGCACATAAATAATCTTTTAAAATACGTTTAGTAAATCTTAACTACAAGCTGTAAAGTTACAAAAAATAAAATAACGCTGGTATTGATAATCTGGAATTAATTAACACTATACTGAAAATATTCGTCGGTATTACAAAATAAAATATTTCTTAAGAATGTAATTCGGATGTATCCGTCGATAAAACATTTATTAATACTTGTAGTAAACCTGATTTAGCTATAAGTGATAAAACTTTATAATGATATTGTAAATACTATCAGAATCAACATAATAAATTACTAAGAACGCATTCGACTATGCATATAAAACGTAAACTAGTAAAACGTACTATATTTACACGAAATAAGATCCATATTCGTGTGGCATGACACCTCGACGGGGGTAGAATGTGTGTGTCAAGGAGTAGTTCAACAAATTATTTATGTTTGAGGTGTAGATGTCTGCGAAGCGGAAAAGCCTACGCGAGAAGTATGTAGGGTTGTGGTAAGTCCGAAACACGCTGCCAAATTGACGGTTGAATACTGATTTCGTTTCGTTCCTGCAACAATAATTATATACCTACGTAATGAGGGTAAAAGCGTGTGAATTCGCCGCTAGAGGCCCTAGTGTAGAGTGAGGTCTGGCTGTCAGTGCCACAAACTTATCTGACCCGGTAAGAAGGGCGCTACTGTCTTTGTTTTTGTCTGACAACAGTTTAACATTTGCATTAGTTCCAATTTTGGCCACCGGGTCAGATAAGTTTGTGGCACTGTCATTTCTCACTTGTCTGAATGTCACTAAAATGCCAGTATTCCGCTGCTGCGAAGGTACATAACAGGTTGACAGTGTGTATTTAAAATGCCTTTAGTAAATTTTGCTTATGAGCAAAATTGAACTGTGTGTGCAGGTAATAAATTTGTTTTTAACGGGGAGTGACAATTTCATATTCTGCGCGACTCAGGTATAGTGTAGAGAATAAATAACTACACACTCATAGCCTTCTTGGGTTCCCTGTATTGCGGGACACGGACACAAGACACGGACCACACACCCAGACCGAAAACGAAAACTCAAACTCAAATTCATCATTCAAATGTTTCTCATCATTCAAACATCATCAAATCGTTTCTATAAAATCTCGCTGGGAATCGAACCCATTGCGCCATTCGGATGATTAGTTAGTTCCTTCCTTCGGACCCAGGACTATTGGAACAACGATGTAGCACTTAACGATTGCGCCACTCAAATCGCCAATGCCTCATGCATCCAAAATGTATTGACCCCAGTCTACCCCGCTCGGTCATCCACTCCTTTGAAACCACGACAAAGCATCCTGCATTTAACTGTTAATACCTCAGTCTGTCCCACTCGCCCATCCAGTCACCAAGGCTTCATGAATCAAAACTGTTATCACCTCAGTCTGTCCCGCTCGGCCATCCACTCCTGGCGCACGGCGAGCGCCTCGGGCTCGTTGTAGTCCTGGTGGTCCTCGATCACCTGCGTCAGCATCTGCAGCCAGTTCGCGTTCTCCTTGAACGTCTGCGTGTTCAGCGTGTTTATCTCGTGCTGGAATTTATTAAAAAAATATTAATTTACATGCTGTTTCTCGCAACCCTTGATAGTTTAACTGGTAGACTTGGTAGTTTTCTTTCACACTGTGAGGGATACAGTATTCCATTAACCAAGTGTAGCTTGACAGACATCCAACATATTAAAAATATTATGGAGTACTCTTTGGAGTGCAGGCTTCCTCGAGATATTTTCTTCATCGGACCACGAGATAAAGATCATGGCTGATTATTAGCTGATTAGATTATCAGGGCTGTCCATGGACAGCAATGGCCATGTGGCGACACCACTCACACGTCACACGGTGACGTCACCGAAGCCTGAAACGCGCTATCGAAGATTTCTACATCGCTGGCATATGTACCACGCCTCGAGGTACATTCACTCGGGGCCTCGGCCGCCCCCCAGGCATGTCGTCTCGCCTGGCGGGAGATCTCCCTTTGCCAAAGCCATTTACCATCAAGCAACTTGTCTATTTTTATTTTTATAGATTAAAGATAGCAAACGAGCATGTAGCGCCACTCTTTCTTTGCCACCGGTCTTCAAAGGGCCAATAGAAACTAAAAATACTAAGACAACCACTGCAAGGTCACCTAGTTTAAGATGAAGCTTACCGTCAACTCATTGATAATAGCGCCGGTACGCCAGCCGTGCTCGAGCGTGACGTCAGCGAGGTCGCTGTACGGGTGGTCGCCGAAGTACAGCACCTGGTGGCCGCTCCAGCCCGTCAGGTCCTGCAGCTGCTTCACTGTGCCCTGAAGACGAGTGGACATGACTTGTTGTACTATGTACTGGATATTGTACCGTCAACATACTTTATACAAATGAGAAGTAATGAGATAGCATCGGCGTTAAATGGTTGGTACATGGTTTCTATACTTTTTGTATTCTGTGGGTGGTAAACATTGTGAATAATCGTGACGATACAGCATTTAAATTAATTAAACTGAAAAAGAGGAAAATTCAAATTTTTTATTATGATAATACATTGGAATGCTACTTAAATATTAATATTCTAGGATTCTATGTGTACCAGGTGACATGGACATCACTATGACCCGCGACCCGAAGTCAATTTTTTTCTGCCAGATAAACGTCTGCCCCGGCCGTAAATCAAACCCAATACTCTCGCTTCGCAGGCAGAACCACTATGTCAACGAATCTACGGAGTTGTACATATCACTACATCAACCAAAAACCGAAAAACAACCATCCAACACCTCACCTCATAGTAGATGATCCCCTTCTCCAACGACGTGACCTTCTCCCAGATGTGCGTGTTGGCGGTCTTGTCGAACACGCGGATGGGCCGCGACACCTCGGTGAAGAACTTGGGCTTGTTCGCGTTCACGATCACCACGTCGAAGTAGTCCCGCCAGTCGTGGCCCACCAGCATCTCCATACCAGCGTTACTGGAATTATTTTTTCCTTATTTATAATTTATGTACACATGGTACCAATTAACATGTAATAAACGTTTTCTTTAAATTACCTGAAAAAAAATACCCGACAAAAAAAATCTCAAAAGGGCTGATGATCATCAAAAGCCCAGCTTTGGTTTCCTAGGAAAGCGGTGCCGTCATATAGCGGCCGTAATACAGCGGTGAATGACGTCACTAGAACGTTGTCTATGACGAAATGGTGCGGTTTCCTGGAGAGCGGTAACTGACACCGTAACGTCAAGAAGCGGTACCGCTATTTATTTGCATGACGCTATGCTATTTGCATGACGGCCGTCTTGTCGGTGTCCGATGGTTTGGTCAACGTTTTATTGATAGCGGTGAAGCTATTTTTAATACGTATTTGTGTTTTTTTTTCGGAACAACGTAAAAAATGAGTTCCAACTCTTGGAGCAGCGAGGACGACGAAATTTTAATAGATTTCGTTCGTAACCACGATTACCACGAAGCAATATATAATATAAAAAGTAAAGATTATAGAAAAAGTCTTCTGATGATAGTTCATCCTCCAAGTAAATTACTAAAGCTAAATCAAGGTCGTCCATTTTCTATCTTGGATACTTTTCGTTTGACGTTTATTTAAAAAAATAGACTGACGGTGTGTTAAAACGGCCGTGGAACTTTCCACATGTCATCACCGTAAAGACGGCCGTCTTATTGCGTCCGTAATATTACGGCCGCTATATGTCGGCACCGCTTTCCTAGGAAACCAAAGCTTAACGGATCTTCTTAATATAAAAATAATAAAAATAAAAAATAAACGCTTCACACTCAAAGCCCCACACTAGAATACCCTGTGTCGTGGGTGCCATGGACAACACACAAGACAAGGACACACACCCAGACCGAGAAAGAATATATAGCAATACTTAATTTTACACCAATAAAATTAGTTTTTTACAAAAAATAATGCCTTGCATCATTTTGGAAAAGACTTGACTCTTCAAACTGCTGGACTGATGTCTACCAAACATAGCTAAAAATTACAACAAGTATACGGGCTTCTGATTAAAAAAACCGCACTCAAATCGATTAAATCATTCAAGAACTATGGTGTGGCACCATAGACAGACACACAATCAGACAGGCCAAACTTAGAACACTCCACTTTTTCGTCAAGCCTGCAACGCACTTTGATCGACTTTATTGTTTGTCAACGACCCTGATGACCTTTAATCACATGCCATGAAATTCATTAGATTATTATCAGCTATTTACAAAAAAAAGATTATGTTCCTCACATTTGTACTTCCAACTATACTGGAGTAGCATGGTGAAGGAAGGTCTAAGCTTCCTCAGTGACTACCAGACACACGTTATCATATAAGTAGATCAATAATCGGTTGAATCGCAAATTAAGCCTCATCGATTAACCTTAATATCTTAACCTTAAAAACATGTCGAATGTTAACTACTTTGTTTTTATTCGGAACAGGTTTTTCAAAAACAAAGATTTTATTTATCGAGATATAACCTTCGAATGTCTACGCAGCGGGTCAGAGATTTGGATAACACAATTTCAACGCCACATCAACACACGAGATTTAGAAACAGTATAATATACTTAATTGAGCAATCAAAAGACAAACTTACACAAAATGATAAGGACTATTTGTGACAAGAAACAATTTCTTATCACCCTCTTGTAACATTTGGAAATACTTTTTCAAGTCGGAGTTCGGCCTTATATACTCTTCTACATTCTGAGCGACGATTTTATGCATTATCGGGTGACAACTTTGTACTGAATTCTGTAAAATAAAAAAAAATCATAAACATAAACACAACACACTTAAACCTTAGGTTCCGATTTTTCCTATTATTTTAGATTTAGATTATTTAAATTCGGGTAAAATTTTACGGCTAAACATTTATACCCCTACACTAGGATTCCTTTGCTCCAGCCGGGAATCGAACACGGGGCTAGTTGCTTTGCAGACAACGCGTCTCCCAACTAGGCTACAAGGTCTTCCCTTCTACTTATCATTTTGTACACATATTTTGATAATCTTTATCACAATAACGTAATAGTTACTGGAGCATAGCAACAGATTAAAGAAGTTTTAACACACCTTGACATCCAAAAACAGAATTTCCGGATGATAATCGATGTGATTCTTGATAAAATATTCCGCTACGTTACACAATAAACCCATTTCTGGAACTGAGAATAGATCTGCCAAATGGACCATCTTCGCTCGATTTGCCTAAAAATAAAATTGCTATAAAAGGTTTATGGTAAAATCCGAACTAAAATTTAAAATAACAACAATATGGTAAATACCAAGCTCTACTATAGGAAGGTGATTGATAAAATTATAACAGTATGTTAACTAATGTAAATAAAAGAAAACAAGAGAATTTATGATATGAAAAGTAGTTTACCAAAATTTTACTGGTTCTATAATTTTTTTAAGTAAATGATAGGCGACGTAGTACCCACTCTGGAAATCTAATTTGAAATGTATCACAAATTAAATTTATCAGAAACTATGTGCATATTTCGTATTGATTTAAGTAGGTACACATGATATTTTCGACACAAGAAAAAGAACATTTTATTCTCTCTGTGTCTCTCTCTCTCGTTTCATTTGAAAAACAAACTTAGTTTAACAATCCACGATTCGGAGATAGAGAAGAACACGTATACGTATTGTCTCAATTAGCGAACAGACTCTTGCCAGGAAACGAGGCGACTATATGAATAGTGACAAGATGATAATAATGATGAAGTCAATATTAAACAAGTCAAAACTCGAACGCCCGCAATTAATTCATACTATGTACATATTTCAGAATTAAGAAATATTGTACAAAATCCACAATCATGCAATCCAAAAGTAAACATAAATAAACAAATAAGTCATTGAATTACAACGCACATATTCAATCTATTTTTAAATAGCATGCTTTTATTTATGTATGGGTTATTTGCGTCGTTAAGTTCGTCACTATTTAAACAATTAGATACATACATATATACATAGTTATGGTATCGCATTACAATAACATAATTTGGAGCATTACTTGATATGAATTCGATATAAATAGGAATAAGGTATGGCTTCATACATAGATTCTAGTTCAATCGTGCACTTAAAAACATAATTAAAAAATGAATAGTCTCATCCAACGTGTCGTCGAAACACAAACTTGTAACGATGAATTTATAGGATAATTGTATGTATTAGTAGTTGTTATACGCTGTACAAGATCAGTGTATGACTAGCTAATATTGGTTTCATACAATATAGTCCGATAAACGAATATCTGAAATGCGACGGTCTAGGTCTAGAGTGCATGAGCGAAACGCCAAGCGATTTTTTCAGGAACGTGTTCAGGGTGCTCAAGGTGAAAACATACTAAAAGTCCTGACGTCTAGGGGGTGAGCCGTGACAAAGGTGCCAATTTTTTGTTTTTCCCAAATATCTCAGAAATAATGCGTTGTAGCGAAATTTTTCTATGGGAGATTTAAAGCTTGAAAATTCTCTAAGACTGGTTCTATACACTTTTTTGATATTCCCAACTGTTTTTGAAGTGCATGCTCCAGAAAATTAAATGTACTTAGTAATTACATTTATTCAGCGTGGCCTTTACCCGAGCCGCAAAATTAGGTTTAAAGGAGATGGTCCATTTTGGGCGTGGCCTTGTACACTAAACCATGAAAAACCAAAAAATACAGAAAGTTCATTAAAAATATAATAAATTCACAAATCGCGATAAATGACTTGCTAAAATAAAATTAATTTCGACTTATTCGGTAGGTACTACTTGCAACACTTGCAAGATGGCGTCCTTCACTCTGAGTTCGAGCCATTGTTCAAGCATAGAGACGGCATATTGACAGCTAACGTCATACGTCAAAAATTATGAATCCTCTGGTCTGCTGCCCGCCATTATGTACAATAATTGCGTCACGTGGAGTTAATAAATAATTTTTGCACTGAAATAAAGATGAGTTTGTGGATTTGATTAGTCAAAAATGGTTTATTTTTCTATTTAATTTTATTTTATCACTGGTACAAAACCAGACCCAGACTCCATACAATTTTGGACCGTCTCCTTTACTGTAATACTAGTTAATCTAGTTATACTAGCTATTGCCCGAGGCTTGGGCCGCGTGGAAGTAATTTTGACTATGGACCCCGCTTTTTACTTGCTAAGAGGAAGGGGGGAGGGGGGGGGGGGAATTCCAAAAATACCAATTGCGGGCTAATAAGAAAGGACATGAAACAATATTTTATCCTAATAAGAATCAGTGCATTCTCGGCTAAGGCTCTAGACAGACGGGCTGCATTTCAACTGCAATCCAACCGCAAATTGCAGTTCAGGTGCAGTTTGAATGCAGTTGACACGACTGCAATACAACTGCAAACGAAACGCGCGGCCCAATTGCAGTTCAATTGCAGTCGGTTCAACTGCAAACAAACTGCAAACGAACTGCACCTTACCCATCCGCCCGCACTACTTTTACACACTCCGCCCCCCGCGCATAGAATCAGAAACAACTTAAAAGTGTGCGCATGCGTTGTCTGTCCGTAAATAAAATAAAGATGTCGAGCGACGAGGATAGTAATACAGTAAATGAATCAGTACCATTTGATACTGACGCATTTATAAGTGCAATAAAATCAAAACCTTGCATTTGGAACTATAAAATTGAATCTTATTAAAATTGAAAAAACAAAGCATGGGCGACTATTTGCGAAATGTTTACCCCCGAATTTGAACTTGCAATTTGCAATCCTTTCTTCTGCCGATATACTTTTTCTCATATTTAATTTTGTGTCTTGTCGGCATAATTTATTTTTTAAGATGTCTGTTAATTCTTCGAAACTTCTTCTAGACATGCGAAAATATTTGTAAAAGCATTTCTCTTGTGATCTCAGTTTTGGTAATAAAGTATAAAAATCACCTTCATGTTTATGTTGCAATATTAATTGGACCCACATTTTACGATTTCTCTTGAGTTTTGATGCACGGCGATGAAGTAAATGTAGCAATAATGCTTCATCAAATCTTGTAATCTCGTTTCTCGACATTTTTATTTTATCTACAGACAAACAACGCGTGTGCTCACTCTTTGTTTCTGCTACTGATTCTAAGGTGCAGTTCGTTTGCAGTTTGAATGCAGTTGAAGCGACTGCAATTGAACTGCAATTGGGCCGCGCGTTTCGTTTGCAGTTGTATTGCAGTCGTGTCAACTGCATTCAAACTGCACCTGAACTGCAATTTGCGGTTGGATTGCAGTTGAAATGCAGCCCGTCTGTCTAGAGCCTAAGTTGGGCAGATATACGAGATAGTGGAATGTAGACCACTGATCGAATTGCATTCGTACTACATAGACAAAGAGCGAAGTGAGAGACCGCAAAGGTCCACATGATAGTAATCGGTTTTTAACGGACCTAATAAATACTGGCTCTCTGACACTACATCCGAAATGTGTCATACAAAATTCAATCTAAAAGAAGAGTGATGTAGTAGAAAACCTGACCCGATGTTATAAAAGTACCAAGAAACACAAATACTAACGAATTAAACTAGGTCCAGAATCCAGAGTCCTCTGACGGGGGGTAATCTAGCACCA
This sequence comes from Hesperia comma, assembly GCA_905404135.1. Taxonomy (NCBI): domain Eukaryota; kingdom Metazoa; phylum Arthropoda; class Insecta; order Lepidoptera; family Hesperiidae; genus Hesperia; species Hesperia comma. The sequence continues at coordinate 14,676,181 of FR990014.1, read as the reverse complement.
CAGCGTAGCAGGGGCACCCGCATTGGAATAGAATTAAGTAACTCGCACGATCATTCACAAATATTCCTGGTAAGTATTTTTTCATCCCTCGGGAAACAATATTTCTATCATGCAACATTTATAATCAGGTTTAGAATTCCAAACCGATAAATTTAAAGCTACATGTGATAAAAATGCTTCAGGATTTAAACTTAAAACTAACGAAAGATAAACGTTATACCAGATACATCTAAATACATAAAAATATTTTATAGTAAAGTAAAAAAAGCAATAGCTCCGCAGTGTCTACACAAAATAATAATTTAAACTACAACTAACATTACTTCTACTACAAAATTAAATACTTTTTTAACAGTTGCAACATCTAATCAGGTAGGTAGGTACATTAAATGCTGCATACATACATACATCCTTTTTACTTTTTGGTTTATTCCAATCCACGTTTGTGTATATCTTAAAAATAAAAGAAACCTGCGGATTATCTTGTTATTTTAAACAATATTAATCAATACTAATAACGCACCAAAAACAGCACCTTAACTTAAATAAATTACAACCACGTAGTACGAGTATACCTAAGGACCAATTTGATTAATACATAGTTAGTAACAAACTACAGTTAGCTTAGGACTGATTGTTATATTGCTACTTCCTGTAAGACATGACATATCTGACATATGATGAGAAAGTTGCATAGATTACAATCCCGAGACACACCCTGCTGAACAATGGACGAGGAAATGGCACTAGGTTCCTCCTGTTGATCGCTGGGTTCTTCATCTTCCAGTTTAATTCCGATGGTATAAACACCTGGTTGTAGAATTTTGCACGCAAATACACATAGCATACACAGTTATCATGTTCGATCGCAGTGTCGAAAAGTCAAAATAATGCGAATCACCCGCTTCTATTTTAGCCCGCAATGTACAGAAGATGCCTTTAGTGTCACTGAAGTAACTTACCATCGGGTGGCCCTTTTACTCGTTCGTTGACTATTAACATAAAAACCCTGTCGTAGCACTAGGCTCGCTCAAGTTGCGTTAGTAATTTGAACTTTCACAAAAATCGTTATTATCTTTTATTTGGTAACTATCAGGGACGGCAAGATTAAGATTCCAATCATGGTAAAATTACTCCTTCTCATAATAAATAATGTGGTTGCTGCTATTACTCAGTATAATCCTGGCGATAGTCTTACACTTATTTCTTAGTTGTTTCGGTTGCAATGTTGAAAAGCCCATTAACGATCGAATACGCCATCTCAATGTACGCCAACATGTATAAGCTGTACTATAGGGACCAAATCACCATGAGTATCATACTAACATTAAGATTCTAATCGGTACATTCAGGACATTATACATCTACACGTGTGAAGCAACGAATCAAAACATAAGTAAATAAAATTCAGTGTCATTTAATCGCATGCATGAATGTCATACAATAGATCGTATACACAAGTATCACGTACGCACAAACTACAAGGTATCTTGTAACTAGACGAGCGCAGTGTAGGGAGCGCGCAAATGAAAATGAATGATTGCTTACAAGTGCCACTGATTACTTCCACAATGTGTGCAAATTGTATGTAGCATATACAAAGCCAATCCCGTGCGTTTACGAACCGTTTATATTTTTAACCGACTTCAAAAAAGAAGGAGGTTCTCAATTCGACCGTATATATGCTTTTTTTTATGTACGTTCAGCGATTATTTCGTCGTTTATGAGCCGATTTTGATAATTCTTTTTTTGTTGTAAAGTAGATATGCGCAGTGGGGTCCCCTGATAAGGAAACCAGGATCTGATGATGGCATCTCAGAGAAATCGAGGGGAACTTTCGAAAATTGTATGGACAACTAGTGTGTTTGTTCATGTTATCATAAGTACATTAAAGCGCTACCATTTCATGAAGATCTGGAGTCGATCCGATGAAGCCGAAAGACAGTCGAGGGCTCCTCAACGATTTACTGCAGTTATCTAGTGTTTGGGCTTCATTAATTTGTAGTGACGAGAACTTTACACTTACATGTTGAATTGAGCGCCATCTGGCGAGTAGTTTTTGAGTTATATCTACTTATCAAGATTGAAGTCGGTTATTTTTTTTGTAAAAAGCAATTATATACGTACATATAATATGTATAATAGTACATGCAAGGGTGTTCTCTCTTCAAACTCTAGATTTTATTGCCAACTTCTCGGTAGAACCAGAACAGATACTCACTCAACAGAGAACTCAATATTAATCACGATGAGGGTATGTGTAAATTTGAAGTAAATCGTTTAAATTATTTGAATTTAAATTATATTATTTGTATAAATACCCAAAGCAATAGACTAATTGTAAACTATTTGCAAAAGAGATGACCTTCAACCTTGGTGTGTGTAGCATAAGTACCATGGCTATGCCTGTTCTGCAAGAAGTAAGATGTTTAACCTTACATGCAGTTTATTGAAACCTTAATAACCGGGCAGCTGGTATCAATACTAAGTCAATGAGTAAAGGAACAATTTTCGCAGAGGGTAGCTGAAAGGCCGATTGCCAGTGGTAAAAATTCCTTAAGCGCCTCCACGATTCCGAATTCGCGCAACCCGTTTTTTATGATGTAGTAATTTAGCCACGTTGGAGATGACATAAAAACTTGTGACGGTTGGTGCCGCTAACCAAACCTCCACCAAACTGCACTAAAGCAGCAATGTGGATTATGCTCTAAGCTTTCCCAGTTATTACAAGGAGAGACATGCCATTAATAGATTAATGTGAAGCATCCATAATACGTTAAAAAGATCCACAATGAACTAAGTAATTATCCCCATTAAAAAAAGTCTAATTAGTAATAAGCTGATGATCATCTAACTTTTGAATAAAACTTAAAAAAAATATCAATTAACAGGTAGCTGATCTGTTTAATTGTCAGCTGTTAACATAACAAAACTATGATTATGTTACTAGCTATTACCTATGGCTTAGCTAGCATGAAGTACTTTTGGGTGAATTTCAAAGAAACATTTGATTGCTACTTTACTCATTTAGAAGGGGAATATGACAATATCCAGTCTTAGTGGAGTGGACATCTACTAATCTTCAACTACAGGCATGCTTTTGTTGTTTATACATCAAGTGATTTTTCGGTATTTCATGATGAGTGCAATATACACAGAAATAGTACATTATGATACAAGTGCGCGAAGTTGGTCATTACAGTCGAGGCGGTATTGCACAGCCCGAGCCGCAAGGCGAGGGCTGTAATAGAGCCAAGACTGTAATGAACAAAGCACACGCGTATCATACGACGTTTTTCAACACACTTGCGAGGAAAAAAACAATTAGGTAGGTATAAAATACATTTTAATTATTAAAGCAATTATTGAAAGTACAAATCAAATCAGCAAATTATAAACGAACAAATGTTTGCAAAAAATGGCGCGGAGGTTTATTTTTTCGCGCGCCGTATCTTTGGTTGAATAACTATGCGCGCGCAGGTTAAGTCCAGAGGCACCGAACACCGCCATTCAGCCACAATATATTAAACTAAATAATTATGTATTTCTAATAGGAATTTACGGTAGTTAATGATTTAAAATATTGTATTTTTTAAATGCTTTAATAGATAATTATTAGATGAAGTATAATCTTATCTTATCAGATTTTGACTACGACAAGTTTATTTATTTACAAAATAATAAATCTTTTGGTAACAACCTCTTTACGGATATTTAAAAAAAAGTGGAATAAGACACTAGTGCGGCAATGAAAAGTAAAACGCACTAGTGTATAATAAACCGCATTCCGGGCGTAAGAGTAAAGAAAAAATAGCAACTTTACGAGCAAGTGTGTTGAAAATTACTTTTAATTATTCCACTACAGGTGCATAAATGCTTTCCATACTATGAAATATAATGAGTTAATAACTTACCCTATGAGCTCTCGTATCACCCTCCACATATGCAATGGGTATTATCCTGTTCTTATATAGCTTGAGAACCTCTTCTGTTGAAACCGGTGTGAGGCCCCGGTACACTGCTCCAAATTGTATTTGTAAGAATGAGTCCAATTTCAGTAGCAGTCCCTTTTCAATGTCATAATGCAATCCTCGTACAGCAAAATGAGGTGTGTACTCTAGTTTGGAAATTTCAGGAGGATACTAAAAACATATTATAATTAGTAGGAGATGTTGAATGCCAACAGTTGCATTCAACATCTCCTACTAATTATAATATGTTTAATCTGCAATGAATTTACACTTTGTAAAATAATTTTAGAGAGTATTCAATTTGGAAAAAATTCCCTTTGTCATAAAAGAACACAACTCTACATATTGTTAATAATCCAATGCTTTTTGCATTCAAATAAAAATATTATATTATGTAAAAATATAAAATTACTTCAATTAAAATTGTTTGGGTTGTAATGCGACGAAAAACAAATATCCATGAATTTATTACTATTCATGACCTACCCTCAGAAAAGTATTGGATAAAGTTTAGTATGTGGACCGTTGAATTGGGTAACCATATTTTTATATCTAAAAGGGTTTAGTATAAGGAATATTTACGCAAAGTTTCAGACTGCGGAAATCAGTAGTTTTTTTTTTATCGAATTTTAAAGTCTTCACCTAAACAGTACTAAAACACCTAAAACACGAAAAATACCCCCTCAAAACACAAGAAATGGGTGTGGGGATGTAGGGGGTTGAATTCCGGTTATAAAAATGCCACCCACAACAATCTGCGACACACAGTTTTTGAGAAAAATAAAAAAAATCATTCTAACCTAACACTACAGCTAAGTACTTACATAGGGTCAGTTATGACGATCCAAGAGCAAGTAGGTATGTCATAATTAAATGACTTTGTCACATATGTCGACAGAACCCCGCTTCGTAGGATGTGTGTGATTGTGCGCGCGAGTGTGTGTGAGTGTGCGTGCAGGTGTGTGTGTGCTCACACATACTTGCAATTACCTACTAGGTCAATAGAATAGGATGACGAAAAATAGCGGTAAGAATGGGGGTAGCGGGGGGACGGGGGGGCCGCAGGCCCCCGTAAAGGGGGGGTCGGGGGGCAAAGCCCCCGCCATAAAAATATAACAAAAAGCCAACCCCACTCTAGTTGGGTATAGGTTAGGTTCGACTGTAATAGAACCACGTAGAAAAAAGGGACCCCCGAAAGGGGGTCCCGTCGACATATTTTTACAACACTCTCTGCCCTAATAGGTGGGGATTAGCTAGTTTAAACTTAGACCGTATTAGAAAACTGACCCCATGTATGTAGCTGTAGTGTACAGTGTTAATGTTAGCACTTTGAGGTTAGAATCGTTTTTTTTTTGTTTTTCTCATAAACTGTGCGTCGCAGAGCTTTGTGGGTGGCATCGATGTAACCGGGAATCAACCTCCTACATCCCCTTACCCTTTTCTTGTATTTCGAGGACCTAGTTTTCGTGTTTTAGTCGTTTTAGTACTGTTTAGGTAAAGATTTCAAAATTCGATAAAAAAAAAAACTATAAGGCTCCGCATCTCAGGCTTCGCGGTGGAACTTCCCCTCATCCCCCCCTACCCCATCCCCACCCCCACACTCCTAAATTCGACGGTCCACATACTAAACTTTAACCAAAGTATTGTTTACCTTATATTTCTCCAATAGCTTATCTCGTCCCAAATTATAAAGCAAATGCTCCAAAGTTGGTTTGTAGTGAGCAAGAGTGTAATCATAATCAAATCCATACACTTTGACTTCCGACATGTCCAGCTCGTTACAAGCAAATACTCCCTGGGGATTCACATCTTGAGGCAATTTTTTCGCTACAGTAAAATATAAACCAATATTTATAAATTCAAGTATGTACACTGATAAATAGTCATAATGTATAAGATATACAAATGTCACTTACACCGGTATTTTAATTTTGTGCGGCAATACGCTTCTTTTAGAAGTTCTCGTGTGGAAAAATACTTGCACAATAATAAAACATTATTCTTCGTTTTATTCCGACACAAATTATTGTTAATATTTAATAGCCTACTCACGATAGTATTACACAATGACATTTTGTTATTAATTCAACAAAATATTATGTTAAATATCTGCATGAAAGCAATATTAGCCTTTCAGAACATTATATTTGCGATAGGGAAATTATGTAAACAGCTTAATTAGCTAACAACATGACATGAAAATTTTATTTTAACCGTTGCATAATTTAGACAAAACGTCTACACAGTAAATATTACACGTACTATCGGTCACACTTTACAGCACGATTTCACGAATTCAAGTACGAAACCATAGGAACCAAACCGAAATAAACGGACTGACAACTGACAATAATGAAATAGTGACATCAATTCACAGAACACTATACTCGAGCATCAATTAGTACCTACCCTACCTACCTATACTCCTACTTTTAATTCGATGCAGTAAAATGACATTTCCAGTGTTACCGTTTTTTATTATCACAAAAATAGTGATGTAACCTGGACACAAATTATTCGATTTGATGAAAATATTAATCGGATTATAATCGTTTCGCATAATTTAGCAAACTGCTAAAATAATGTATGAAGTTATTACAGGATCAATAACTACACATAAAAATACGAAAGATATCAATAATCTCCTAGATTTTTAATTATTAAGCGCTTTTAGTGCATGTTATGTACTAAAAGCATGCATGCACCGGTGTTTATTATTTTAATAACCTTTCGGTATTGTTTTCTGAATTTGAATTATATTTTATTAACATACATTATAATAGACATATTGAGAAAAGAATAATCGAATAATCAAAACATCGTTCGTTAATCGTGTAAGTTTTCACTATTATTGAAAATCTGGCAACATTATTTCAAAAAGTGACATTAGCAAATGTCATTTTACTGCATCGAATTAAAAGTCGGAGTATATAGGATAGTGAGTGTGACAATGCCATTATCTCTATGGACAATGCTGACATTGCTGACTTACCTATAGTAAACCCAACTTAAGATTGAAACGAAAGAGGCGCTGTCGGACGCATTTGACATTCATTTGACCAATCATTGCACACTAGTAACTGACAGATGAATGACCACAACGTACTTATGAATGAGTTTTCGTTAGTTCCAATTTTTGCCATTTCAGAGATACGTTGGGCGCACTGTAACAGATAACTTTCGCTGTCACCAGCTGACAGCTCAAAAGTCATGTGCACAGATTACTTAGGCCGTGTTCCAGTAGGTGATTACAACGCTCAAAACATAACAAACCGTTCGTTTTGTGCGGCGCGGTGACAATGTTATAAAAAACGCACAGACTTATAAAAAATAACCAGACCAAACATAATTTTCACCACTACAAAGACGTATGCAAACAATAGTTTCATCCCTTTCTTTCCCATGACACCTACGAAGTCTATCTCGTTTTATTTTTGCTGTTGCAACACTCACGCATGCATAGACAAAATGGGGTTTAAGCACTCCCGCCCTTTTCATAAGCTGCAAGTGAGGGATTGTCAAGGTGTTCAGTATGTCTAGTAGTTGTAACTGGCACAATTTTTTCTCCCATATGTTAAGTCTGCTTATTTTTTATAAGTCTGTGTAATAACATCATCATTTTCGACCACAAGGACCAATTTAGAGCGCTTTTAAAACATGTAATATGCGACAAAAAAAATACTATGATTTTGAAAAAAACCTTAGCGTTATAGCGAAAAAAAGCGTATTGTTTTAATGTACGTGAAGTTAATAAATACACTTTGAGATTTATCGTTTGGACTTAAAATTTGTACTTCAATCCCTTTAATTTCTCGCCTTATTTTTTTAATGTCACTTTATAATGTTTGCATAAATACTCTAGTGGAACACGAAGAGGGTGTGATGGTTAGTGGAACGCAGCAAAAGTGTCCCCACAGGCAAATAATGGGCAAATACCACAAAATAAGGATAGTACAGAAGAAATACTTCAAGCCATAGAGACTAGATTCCTCTAAGGAAGGCACAAACATGGACGTACCTATTGTCGTATAGCGCGCACATCCGGTTTTTCATATCAGGTTTTTTTTCTGCCAGTAGAAATGTAGAAATAGCACCACCAGGACCCAGGAGTATATACTCGTATAAGTAGTGTTCTGTGAGTAATAGTGACTAAACATGGGTAACTCAACCAAAACGCTGGAGCTGCGGTTCAGCTCGTGGTTCGCGTATATGAGTCAGAGCTGCGAACCGGCTCGCAGATCAGCTCAAGTTGCTTACTTCATTTTCGTGCTATGATCTACAAACTGCGAGTCTGCGATTAACTCGTAGGTAACGCGGCTACGGCTCGAATGAGGCGCCATGAATCAAATAACCTACCGCGTCGGTGAATCAAATAAAGACTCTACTTTAATAACATGGCGGCGTTAGTTCCAATTTTTGCCATTTCAGAGATAAGCTGGGCGCACTGTAATGCCGCCATGTCAAAATGTCATTCAAAAGTACTTTATTTTTTTTATTTAATTTATTAATTTTATTTATTATTGATGTGAAACATCTATAGGATCACTTGTAAACCGAATTGTTGGCGTGGCGACTTAAACTGAGGTATATATATATATACCTATAATTAAATATAAATATATCCTATATATAAAAAATATATAGGTCATAATTATAAAATTTAATTAGTGATTCCGTAGCACGTTAAGCATTCAGGTCAAGGTATTTATCAATGTATGGAAGGAAAACGAATTTACATATTTTCTGAGGTATTGATGTAGTCCCTAGAAATGGAAGAAAACAAAATTATAATTTCAAAAACATGTTTTTGACATGGCGGCATTACAGTGCGCCCAGCTTATCTCTGAAATGGCAAAAATTGGAACTAACGCCGCCATGTTATTAAAGTAGAGTCTTTATTTGATTCACCGACGCGGTAGGTTATTTGATTCATGGCGGCTCATTCGAGCCGTAGCCGCGTTACCTGCGAGTTAATCGCCGACTCGCAGTTTGTAGATCATACCACGAAAATGAAGTAAGCAACTTGAGCTGATCTGCGAGCCGGTTCGCAGCTCTGACACATATACGCGAACCGCGAGCTGAACCGCAGCTCCAGCGTTTTGGTTGAGTTACCCATGTTTAGTCACTATTACTCACAGAACACTACTATACATATACATATATATACATATAATTATATATATATATATATATATATATTTCACATCTGCCAGGCGTCCCATGACGGCTTATTATTTACTTAATTTTTTTGTTGGCCTACGAATTCTTTTATTTTTGGATGTTAACGATTTTTTTTTAAATAGACAAATACAATAATTATTCATTGCCATTATAATATCCTATTTTAGGGCGGTGATAACTAATTGATTAAAAATTCGGCCTTCCATTCGGAGGATCCGTGTTTGAATCCCAGGGCCTACGATTAGGGGTACTACGTACCTCTGACTTTACGGAGTTTGTGCGTTTTAAGCATTTAAATGTCACTTGCGAAAATGGTAAAGGAAAACATTGCCAATCTGTACTTGGCCAGTATGGTGAACTATAGGCTTAACCTTCTTGTTATGAGAGGTAACCTATGCTTAATAGTGGGCCCTGATGGATTGAGATAATGTTAACATCCTACTGCAGTCATTGCATGGTAGTTTAAGTTAGTAGCCACAGTCCAAGTTTTGTATCTATATTCTTCGGAAAGGCTTTGTCATTATTTACCTACCATCGAATTATGTGGAACATACCCACTTTATCTGGTAAAAATCACAGGTCTCAAAGTTGTTGAGCTCCCTTTACAGTCTGCTAATTTTATTATATGGTAACATTGAACGCTGCACTAGCGAAAGTGAAACCATTTACTGAACAGATAAGTTGGTGGCACTATAAGGCACTATTTCTGTCACCCACACGTCATCCACGCGCCAAGAGATCCTTGTACCGACGTATTATACTAAGGCTGGCTGCAGACATCCGGAATCCTGATCTTTCATTGGATACCCAAATTGTTAAGGCATGAAAGAAAAACAAACCTACCCCAAAGCCTATCACCTCTTTTTTTACATTTGCGAGCGCCATTTTCAAAATGTATGTTCTGACCAATGATGCAATAAATAGGTAGATTGAGCGTCGCCCTACAATGAAGACAAAAAAAACACGGCAACAATATCAAGCATGTGTGCGTGCAGTTTTTTGATTTTGCAGAAACTTGATTTTTTATAATAAAAAAAGTATGCATTTCCTAGATTTAAAAATGGTGGGGGGAAGATGTGAGCGTCAGCCCCCTCCCCCCCTCAAATTTTTAGCTTAATTTGAGGTGGTAACTTAATTAAAGAAGAGCCAATTATTTACGTTACCTATCTAATTTAATAAAAAAAATACTTGGAAAGTTAATTACATGCATATCATTAAAAAAACTTCAATAAATAAAGGAGATGGTCCATTTTGGGCCTGATCTTGTACACTAAACCATGAAAAACCAAAAAATACAGAAAGTTCATTAAAAATATAATAAATTCACAAATCGCAATAAATGACTTGCTAAAATAAAATTAATTTCGAGTTATTCGGTAGGTACTACTTGCAACACTTGCAAGATGGCGTCCTTCACTCTGAGTTCGAGCCATTGTTCAAGCATAGAGAAGGCATATTGACAGCTAACGTCATACGTCAAAAATTATGAATCCTCTGGTCTGCTGCCCGCCATTATGTAGAATAATTGCGTCACGTGGAGTTAATAAATAATTTTTGCACTGAAATATAGATGAGTTCGTGGATTTGATTAGTCAAAAATGGTTTATTTTTCTTTTTTATCTTATTTTATCACTGGTACAAAACCAGGCCCAGACTACATACAATTTTGGATCGTCTCCTTTTCACATTACTCTTGTACCTTTAAAAGTGGTTTATTCGACCCAATGCAAAAATAATCATTAAAATGGGCTCATAAACATACGAATATTAATGTTATATTATTATAAATAAACACAAACGTATTGGTAAACACCACCTTTCTTTAATCGATTTATAAAAGTACATGAACTAAATAATATACACGTAACCATAAACCAATTTATATACCCACAAAAATGATGTTAAGTCGGGAGAATAAAAATAGAAACTAGCAACACTGACAAAAAAATGACGTAATTTGGTTACAATAAAAATCAAAATTGAAATTTAATTAAAAATATGTTTATTGGTTACTTGCCTATGATATGTGATGTTTTTTGAGCTTTTTACCCTTCCTTTATCATTCCGGCACAGTTTAATAGCACATTTCGTCATGTTATCCCTCTTATTTGTTTATTTAAATTGCGCGCGTAATACGTAGTGATACGAAAGCGGCGCGATCGGCACTAATTGGCGGGAAAGTACTTCTGCGCCAATAGTTGGCGCAGCTTTTTTGACAGGTCTTCGCGGATTCGATTATCCATCTAGATACTTATACATCAATGGTTCTGACCAAAGGTTCTGACGAATTCAACAACACAGGGCGTGTCAAAGAAATTGACAATATTCATACATACACTGCCACCAACTTATCTCTGAAATGGCAAAAATTAGAACTAACGCCGCCATGTTAAAAAGTCATTCGATAAGTACGTTGTGGTCATTTATCTGTCAGTTGAACCTCTCGAATTGCGTGCAATGATTGATCCAGTGGATGTCCAATGCGTCTGACAGCGCCTCTCTTCATTTCAAAGTTACAGTGCGCCCAACTTATCTCTGAAATGGCAAAAATTGGAACTAACGAAAAGTCATTCATAAGTACGTTGTGCTCATTCATCTGTCAGTTACTAGTGTGCAATGATTGGTCAAATGAATATCAAATGCGTCCGACAGCGCCTCTTTCGTTTCAATCTTAAGTTGGGTTTACTATAAGTTGGTTTTACTGTACAGTCGTACAAGGATCTTTTGGCGCGTGGATGACGTGTGGGTGACAGAAACACTGCCTTATGTCCCGGCTACACCTTACCTGAGAGCATGCCTGCACAAGCCAGTTTGCGCAGGTAAGCGCTTGCGTGTGGACGGTAAGACGGTAGCATGTGCAGTCCCAGAAGCGCGGCTTGTGCAATCGTTGACTTGCTGAATATTTGGACTGCGCGGTTTTACTTGAGCGTGTGGCCGGTAATTCAAGCCGCGCTTCAGTCCGAGGAAAATTTTCGACTAAGTACACAATACATTGTTCATGAAAAAAATATGAGTAACGTAAGGAGCTATTCTAATGATTTTTTAATTGAGTTCATAGAACTTTATAAATCGTTGCCGGCTTTATGGAAGATAAAAAGTAAAGAATATTTGGACAGGAATAAACAAATGATTTAATGATTGAAAAATTAAAAGAGTTATATACCTAAATCTGTAAGCAATAATATAATGGTTCTAATAAAAAAGCCTCTTCTGTTGGCAACAACTAGGACTGCGCAGTCCAGTTTGCGCGAGCTTACATGCACGTGTGGCCACTACTAGGTGTTCCGTCTTTTTGTAGTGATGATTGCACAAGCCCGGACTGCGCAGGCAAGACGGAGCGTGTGGCCGGGACATTAGTCTCTGTCACCCACACGTCATCCACGCGCCAAAAGATCCTTGTAAAACTTTCTGTACATACGCTCGAAAATTATAATTTCCTCCTTCTGACGCAGTCAGGTAAAAATATTTCCTAATTTGGAAATTACTTCAGCCCTGTTTCTACATTTATTAAATGTGATCTATGGTATAAAGGATTCCTTTGTATAACCCACGGAACACAGAGACACGGGAAGTGTGAAGTAGGCGTGGCACAGCGACTAACAGTATGCGGAGCTCCGCGTACTTGCCGTCATAGCTTATCTGTCACTGAGCTGCGTCGGTTGTGCATTTCGTAAATTGACATTTGCTTAAATTATAGTAATAATCACAGGTAATAATGCCTTACTGTGCTATTTTGGAGTGTAAGAATGATAGCAGATCAAAAAAATTATCTAACGGCGGTGTTTCATACCACATATAAGCATAGTTGTAAATTTATTTTGTAATAATTCAAATTCAAAGCAAAATTAAAAGAAAATAAATAATTTATGATTGAAAAGCTACTCTAGTCACTTAGTAATAAGGTTCGTTTTATGTTTTAAATGCTATTACTATATTTCTCGAACATTCTTTGCTACTCGATCGTAGGGATCGTAGGGATGGGGGTACAAATTTATCGATATCGGTATTTTGTAATTTTATTTACGATGTAATATCATACGACCAAGACCCGACTGATGAGGGTTAAAATGGCTATTTATAGACAAAATATCTTTTCAAATAACCTAACACAATAATTCAAATTTATAGTTAATACATATAAATAGTTAATGCCAGTTGGCAATCTGTAACAGTCAACTTGGTCAATATAATTATTTTTATGAATAATAAATTATTTGTAATATTATATTTATTTTGGTTTAGGTACACATCTTTTTAGATTTCCTAAAGACGCATAGAGAAAAGAAGACTGGCTTAATGCTACTGGGCGGGTCAATTGGTTCCCAATCAAATCTAGTACCATATGCTCAGAACATTTTTTACAAGAAGAATTCATAATTTCTAAAAAGGGGAATAGATATCTTAGAACTACAGCTATCCCAACATTAAAAATTGTTAGGTTTTTTGATCAGGTTATCATTTACATATTTTATGGGATGCAGACAATTAGCTTGCGATACGTTTTAAAATAATATAATATGACTGACTTATTTAGAATAGACTTTATAGTGAATTTTATATTATTTAATTTTTATATTTATTTAAGATACAAAATCCGATGGAAAGTCCTGGTTCTTCAAAAAGACAGGCAACTCCGACCAACATTGAAAGCGAAACAGTAACGTTTTTTGGACACGTAAATATAATTTTCATATTTTATTAGGTATAGACAATTAACTTGCAGTACGTTTTAAAAATAATATAATATGACTGACTCATTTAGAAAACACTTTATAGTGAATTTTATATTGTTAAAAGTGTTTGTAAAAACCTACTTCGAAGAAATATTTAAATATGTAATTTGAATTTGAATAATTAAGTTATTGTATATTATTAATGTATAGAATACTGAATATAGAAGTAATATTTAATTATTATTATACATGTTTTTTATTTCAATCATTGGTACGTAATCTAGGATCCTGACGAGGAATATAAGCGCATCTACGCGACTGGTAGCACAGCATGCCTAGGAAATACGGTTTCAACCCAGTAATGGACCCCTACTGAGCACGGGTCTCCCTTGAGGAGGCCTAGAGCATATTCCACTACGCTGCTCCAGTGCGGATTGTTGTCGAGGGGTTAAAGGCCAAGCCAACATGGCTTAAAATAACTACCAGGACCGATGGCTTTACGTGCTCTCCTAAGCACGAAAGCGCTTAAGAAGTTTTCGCCACTAGCTATAGCCACTAACTACCGACCGCGGCCACTCTTACTTAACACTTAGAAGCCAGGAAATATAAAGTTATTGTATATTATTAATGTATAGAATACTGAATATAGAAGTAATATTTAATTATTATTATACATGTTTTTTATTTCAATCATTGGTACGTAATCTAGGATCCTGACGAGGAATATAAGCGCATCTACGCGACTGGTAGCACAGCATGCCTAGGAAATACGGTTTCAACCCAGTAATGGACCCCTACTGAGCACGGGTCTCCCTTGAGGAGGCCTAGAGCATATTCCACTACGCTGCTCCAGTGCGGATTGTTGTCGAGGGGTTAAAGGCCAAGCCAACATGGCTTAAAATAACTACCAGGACCGATGGCTTTACGTGCTCTCCTAAGCACGAAAGCGCTTAAGAAGTTTTCGCCACTAGCTATAGCCACTAACTACCGACCGCGGCCACTCTTACTTAACACTTAGAAGCCAGGAAATATATTATTCCACGAAAATAAATTTTGCTTATTTGTATAAAGTTAAGGTTGAAATGCATTCCAATTCACATCGGCATTGTTTTTGTAACTAAGGTACGTTGAGTGATATTGAAATTTCATTTATCGACATACAAAAGTATATCTTATTTTGACGGTAAAACATGCGCAGCTTATTATTCCGTGACTTAGTTTAGTTAGCTATAGTTGATAAAAATAGGTCACGTCTTCGCCTTACAATGTCTGCGATACAAGCTTTCAAAAATTTGAGCACGTTTTAAGTAACATTTCGGGTCTACGCCTTGTAGTGTACAAGGTTCGATATCATTATCGATAATTTTCGATAACGCGGAAAAAGCACCACGCACATCTCTAAGCCTAAACCAATGCAGGATGATGTTGCTAACCAAAAATATAACTTACTACTTATACCCTTAAGGTCTTTATTATAGATTCTTGTCGCGACATCTAGTGTTCAAAAGACGAAATTATTTAATGACACGTTGACACTTTGACATGTATTGCCACAGTTTGCAATTTCAAGTTCAACCTTATCAGCAATAAAATTAAGTATATAATTACTTTACACGTAGTACACTGCCATCTAGATGTGGATAGAAAAACTTGAAAAGCATTATGATCTTAATTGTTAACGGTATATGGTCACTAAATAAGACATGGAAAAATAAGACCTAATACCAAAATTTTAAGGTGCATTGTCAACTATAAACAGTGGGTTTCTCAGACCATTCGTAGTTGACATGTAGTTACCAATGAAAATGTAAGTTTCTTAGTTGTGTAAACAATACGATTATGGATTTACTTGTGTAGGATGGCTAGGACGGTTCCCATACTAATCAACACTTGTACCACAGACCTAAACCCATTTCCACTGGTATGTCTCTGTGTTCCGTGGTATAACCACAAGTAGAAGCTAGTCTCACCTGCTCACGATGGACCTAACTCTAAAATGAGGTAGCGCTATAACGCTGGCCACCAAGTTTAAACCACGAAATTTAATGTTGACGTTAAGTATTCATACATATTAGAATTTTTATGATGAAATTTAATTTAGAGTTACGGGTTTCGTTCATTGAGTTACTATGTAAACTAGAGAAGCTACGTCAAACAAAAGCCATGTTCCTTTTCTCGGTTTAAAGCTATCCGTCGCTGCAGCGCTACAAAAAATCATTCAGTCTAATCTATCATTTTAAACCGCAGCGCTTAATACGCTTAATAAGGTACATAATAGTCCTACAAGCATCTTTTGGCGCGTGGGTGACAAAGACAGCGCCTTACAGTTTACCTTACCTGTATGACGCTGTCTCTGTCACGCACGCGCCAAAAGATGCTTGTAGGACTGTAGGTCGTTTCATTCATTACTCGGTCACTATGACGACGGAATATAGATTATGACATTTATGACACAGAACGGTCAGAGTGGGGTTTTTACATGTTTTTTACCTATCTGGTTCATCAGTTTGAATGAAACAAAAAATTAAAATTAAGTATTATTGTGAATATTTTATCCCCCAAAACTCAATTCTACTGTAAAGTATACACGTTCTACATTTATTAAGTACAAACATCAATAAATTTCTTTATTTTACAAAAAGTCTAAACAAGTAACTAATTAAAATTTGGGGTGTCTGTTTATAACATTGAAATAACCACTTTTTACTAAATGCATGGATAAACATTAGTATAGACCGTCTATTCGTATACAAAAAAAAACATTTTTTGCAATAACAATTATTATTATTTAGGACCCGTCAAACTAATTTTGGAGATACACAATAATAACCAATAATAATAATAACGAATTGAAAAAGGGCTCACTTACAAGAGAGGATACAAGAATTAATTAAAACAAAATATATTTTTATAATTTTTTAATAAATAAACAAAAACAAGAAAAACAAAACAAAAAAGAATTATTTAAGTATAGTAAAACACGAAATTAAAATGTTATCCTCAGTCCTTTATACAGTACTAGTTTTTCGTCCGTGGCTTTTCCCGCGTGGAATTTGGTTATATCGCGCATTTTTACTGAACTTGACATTGCTTTTTTTGATCCACTCTTTTTTATTTTGTTGGGTATTAGACAGAACATGTACTGTGAATGGAGTAGTAACTACAGTCTTAATATTTTGTGAGATATTCGCTTCTAAGATGGTAAAATTTGTCAATTAGTTTTGAACTATAGGGTGAAAAATATAGGTTATGATTATGCTAGGCAGACGGAACCGCGGACAAAGTATAGTCTTTTAAGAATTAAAACATTACAGAGACATGAATGTCAGCGTGTAAAACTGATAATATTGTGTTTAATGTGATGTCAACAAATTGTACCTACTATCACTACTGGCTACTGGACGTTGTTAGTCTATGAGAAGGACACAATATGGCAGACGTTAAATAATTTTTCGTATTTATTTGAAAATAGTGAAATATGGTTACAACCGATGAAAAGTTACTCCTGTGCATTTATTTGAGTTCCTGGAGTTATTGCGGCAATTACGTAATACACAATTGGGCATTGTTCACGCTAGTTTTAAAGATTCACTGACAGGTCTCAGACGTTTTACGCGCATGCGAGCTGGCAAGCGAATGAGAGAGTTGAGGTGCATTCACCGCAACTGACTGGCGAATAAAATTTCTTTGCGGTGTCTTCTCTAGTACTTTGGTACATAATATCTCAATGGTTTCGTTCGCAGTGTTAGGCGGCCCCTAGACCTACAATAACATTGTACAATACTTTTATTGTACAATAAGATTGAAAGGCGCTCTGAATCCAAACGAGCAATTATATTGCACAATAATACGAACTGCACAATGTTTTCGTGTTCAGTCGGAGAATAGTATTGATCCCGTGTGCACCGTGCGGCAACATATCCGAACAAGATTTAGCTGTAGCTTTAGTGTTGTTGCTTGTGGCTAAACGTAAACGGAAACGAACACGTCGCTGGTCGAAAGATTGGTACAAGAAAAGGCAAAAATATACTCACGAAAATCTTTTAAAAGACTTGATGTTAACTGAGGAAGCAGACTTCAAAAATTTTGTACGACTGAACTCTGAACAGTTTCAAAAGCTACTAGGATAGGTCACGCTATTGATTGAGAAAAAAATACAAACATGAGGGAAGCAATACCACCTTTTCACAGACTGAAAAATATTGCGCAATACTGACCCTACACGATGCAATAGAAAAATATGGTGCAATAAAAATTAAACTCGCTCAAACTTTCGGCCAATAATTGCGCAATCCTCAATATTAACCCTAAACGGTCAATTATATTGCACAATTTGCAATATTGCGCAATATAATTGACCGTTTAGAGGCCGCCTTAGTAAAAAAACTTACACTTACATCCATCGCTGACTATTCGCTATCAAGTGACTTCGGCTCCACACGTTGGCGCCAACGTTCGCGCCAACGCTACTCGCCCAACGTGTGGAGCTAGAAAATGGCGTTGGCGCCAACGTTGGGGCGAGCGTTGGGAGTTGGCAGGCGCTACTTGGCCAACGTGTGGAGTATAGATGCGAAGCCGGTTAATAACGTTTTTAACCAAGCGGTTAAAAATGCATTTTTCGTTATTAACGGTTAATTAACTGCATTTTATGCATATTACGGTTAAATACAAGAAACTTGTTGCTCTACTCTTTTTGATCGTAGCGTGATGGTGTATAGCCTATAGCCTACCTCAATAAATAGATTATTAAAAACAAAAAGATTTTTTCAAATCGGACCAGTAGTTCCTGAGATTAGCGCGTTCAAACGAACAAGCAAACAAACTCTTCCGTTTTATATTATTAGTCTAAATTTATAAAATCTTAAATGAAATCTTTACCCTTCGGATAACGATTTATCACTTCACCTAGGAGTTTACTACACAATAAGAAAAGATTATTTACCCTTTTTCGTTGCCATGGTAGCATAATTAACCGTTAATAACTGCATTTTATAGGTAGCTAACCATAAATTTGGTTAATTAACGGGGTAGCTAACGGGTTTTTTACAACTACCTATTGGAGCTAGAAAATGGCGTTGGCGCCAACGTTGGCGCGAAGTTGGCGCCAACGTGTGGAGCCGGCCTTATAATGTTGTCTACAGTTTATTAACATAAAAAATATTTTCACTCGGGACCGTTTCACTCTCAACAATATTAAAATACGGTGTGATTCTATTGAATGTATAACCGTAATACTGCATACGGTACTGTACTGAATATCTTCTATTTACCTACCGTCAAGGATTAAAATAAAGAAAAAATCTGTAACCAGTAAGTGCAATGAGTATTATTTTTATTTGATATACCTACTTATTAAAAAAATATATAAATCTATCTCACTTTTATCACCAAAGCTCCCGTGTATATAATCAAAGCAAAGCTCTGGTCTAAACATAAAATTGTTACATTAACAAGAAAAAATTATGAAAACTAAATTTTGTTTCATAAAATAGCTATGCTATGACAATAGTAAGTACCTACCTACTAAAGGCTAATCACTAGGTAAGAGATTATATTTGGGGAAAAGCACTTCCTATATAGTTTTTACTGCGGTATCGGTAATTGTGCGTGACAATAACAACTTCTTGATTTGTAAACTTCAACTTGCAGTCGGCACCAGGGCGAGTGACGTAACATAAGGTGTATGCCGCCATTTCCAACTCCGGGGATGTCCCAATGAACAAACTGTCGACGGGCTTGTCAACGCCTTGTTGTACAAAATGTTGCTTTAAAACTGCACCTTTCTGAAATAGTTTATGCATTCATGTCAATAAGATGTTTATAAAAACAGTCATAATCTTATTTTAAAGAGCTCTAGCTATTCGCAAGTGACCCACTTAGTTTCTTTTAAATAGTAGATTTTCAGCATAATTATATAAAAATTAACTTCTATACTGCAAAAAAATTATTAACTTACGTCACCCAATGTAACATATTTTAAGTATCCCAAGTAGTTGACACGATTGGCCGCTTCTTCTTTAGAGAAATAAATCCAATTATGCAAACCTAAAAGAAAATTATATAAATTAAAATCCTAGACGCTTTAAGTAATAAAGGAGACCAGCAACTTTCTTAAGGACCTTGGTCCTGGAACATGAACATGCATGAGGCATCGCTTTTTAAATCGAGGATATTGTTACCACATTGTGCATATTCCGTTTTTGCGGAAAATGATGGGAATAGTGAAATATAATCGTCTTACGCACCGCACACACATAGTCGGTATTTACTTAGTCGTTTAATATTTTAATGATATGATGTAACTAGATTTTTAAATATGAAATGGATGTATTAAAATATGCAAGATTATTGAACAAGTTGCTCGCTCCAGGCCCAAATCTGTTGTTCTCCTTTTCGTAGATTTAAGAGTAAGTAATTAAATTAATAATAGAATAATGGTTTAAGCGAAAACGCAGTCATGGTAGAACAGTAGAACTAGTTCCTCGAGTTTGGTTTTATTCGAATCGAAATACTGGCTGCATTTAATGTATCTACCTATTTTACGGTTCACATAGACAAATGTAATATTTTATCGTCGCCTCAAAGCTTTTGATACTCAGCGATTTTAATTCATGTTTCTAACATAATTCGCCGTAATTAACATAACGCATAACGCTCAAGGATACTTCAACCATACCTATAAGCACAATGACCGTACAATATTACGTTGAATGCATTATCAATGTTTACTCGGTCTAAATCAATATTGTGGTTGCGCTCGAAATTCATTAAACATTTTCACCTAAAAGGGTAAACTTCACATATTTTAACTACATAAGAAAATTTCTTACCAGAAACTTCTCCATTCTTAAGTTCCGATACAAATACATGTTCGAAACCAGAGCTGCTTATTTTTCCTTTGCCTCTAGAGTACAGTCCGAACCACATCTGCTTGACGAAATCCCTTTGTTGTTTCGGATCTTGAGAAACGTATCCTGAAAAAAATACAAATAAATAAAAATAAACAAAATAAAAATAAAAAATATTTCAATTTCAAATTTGAAAAGGAAATAGTAATTACGTTGTAATTAAATCTAACAAAACTCCGATTTCCGTACCTTTATCTTTCAGGAAATTCATCAGGTGGCGCATGACTGTTGTAGCCATAATAGCATCCATAAATGCATTCTCCTCGTTTCTTTCCTGAAATTACCATATTACATATAAGTTATCATCACTTTCTTTGTTTACAAAGTGAAAATGTAAGATTATATTTTTATGGACTGTTTTTCATGGAGAGGTGCAGCCGAAATTCTACGTTCTTCGGTTTTTCACCTTATTCTTTATGATGTAACCACCAAACGCCCTTGCATCTTTTCGAAAAACCTATGCACATGGGCCTCACATTCAAAAACAGATTTAATGGAATTAATTAGATTTAACGTGTGGAATAAAACAAACATAGAATTGTATTCCAAAACATCGATGAAATACCGAATCCAAATTTATTTAACATTAATAAATACATTTATTAATAGTTTTCCTCAAACACCTTGCATGCAAGATAAATTTATGAATTAGATACAAAACCTGTGGCGTAACATATTCGTTTATTGTGGTGTCTCGTTCATAATTATCCAATAAAGGTAGGAATTTTTGTATCGTAGGAATATTCCAAGCCTCAGCTGCAATGGTGAGTAATCTGCAAACAATTAAGATATCGTCTATTAGATTATCGTCTTGCAAAAATAATTATTTTTTAAATTATATTGAGATTATGATATGAATTTAGATTGATCAGTTAGGTAGTAAACAATGACGCTGGTTTACATTTATGAATTTATTATTTAAAACGTATGATTCGGTCTCTATAGTGATAAACATGATGATTTAATTGCTTCCTCGGCTTTTGGTGAATCCTGATGCACCAAGGAGCAGAAAGGGTGCCTCCCAGTTTAATCTCGCTGGTCCTTTTGTCTGGCTGTATGATTTTTACGCTCCTGGCTAGGATCACACTTCTTCAAAAATCGATGATTGACGACATGACGACTCTTTTGATTTGCCCGATCTTGATTTGGTTAGTGATGTCGATGGACATTGGTGACCATTTACAATCACGTGGTTCTGTACTTATCATATGCTGGCTGTTGTCTACTAGTTTAATTTTGACTTCAAGATATAGATAGGACGCAGCTGTTTGGAAAATAATGTGCGCTTCCGTTTCAGCTATCCATTTTGACAGTGTAGCCATACAGAATAGTTGCGCTAACATATCTCCATACTACTCAATAAAAAAACTAAAACTGGCAATAACACCAAATCTATAAATTGAATATGTTCTACTTAAATTCAATGTGTAATTTTTTACATTTTAACTTTATGCTTACTGATACGAAATACAAACTTACGGTTGCGGAGCCTTGTCCTCCTTTGCAAACGACGTAGTTTTTTCCTGGTAATTGATTGTCACGTATTTCGCTGCATTGTTTACGTCTTTTCTTAATAATTCTTCACTGATTGTCTGTAATTCGATATCACTGGGACCGTTTTTATTATTATTCGTATTAGTGTTCACGACTGAACTCGGCAAAACTGGGCTATTAGGTCGTGTCGTGGCGGGATTCACTCCAGTGTTCGGTAATGGTTGTTTTGGACCATTCGAATTTGGTGATTCCGGCTTCTGCATAGGCTTTGGATTATTTTTATTTGAACCAGATACAATATCACTAAAGCTTAATGGCTTTGGAGTTATATTATGAGGATTCTGAGCTGGCTTTGTTGTGAATTGGGTAGAGGGTGAGGGTAGAGTTGAACCTTGCGGTGCTTTGGGATCATGTACCGGTACCGCGGAACTGTAGCTAGGTTTGGGCGTGGGTACGGTTATTCCTTGAGTTTTTCCTTTATTGTCGTAGTAATTAATTAAATCTTTGACTTTTCCGCCAGCTTGTTCGTTTTTCTCTAAATTAGGTTTCGATGTCGTAAATTGGGGAGCTACGTAGTCTCTTTTAGGTGCCGATGGACTTTTAGGTGTAGTAGCAATTTGTATATTGGGACTGGATGGCAAATTTGGCGTAAAAGTAGACAATGGTGGTTTTAATGGCGGAAAGTTTGGTGCAACATAATCTCTTTTAGGTGAAGATGGCTTAATAGTTGTTCCGACACTCGTAGTAACAGTGGAATATGAGTTAATTTTTTGTTGATTTTGTTGTTGATTGTACGATTTGGACGGAGGATTTAATGACGGAAATTGTGCTTCATAATTTCTTTTAGCATCTGGAAAGCCTCCAGATTCATGTAATAAGAAATCCGAGTTAGTTTTATATACTTCTTTACAATAAACTGAAACAAAACATGAAAAAGTTTGCATTATATTAAAAAAGTAGCTGGCCGCGACTTCATTCGTTCCTTCGACCCCTCCCATATAGAATGTGTGAATGCCTTAAACAATAATAGACGACGACTTGGGCACTAGAATTAAATAATTAGATACCCCACCATCAGCAGAACCAAGATCAACGTTCTATTGATGGTACTCTAAAAATACCTACGAGTATAACCTACTAAACAAGATAATCAGTGAAGTAGACCTTAAAAAAATGCTTCGGTAGCAAAGCATAAAAATGCTTTAAGTACCCTACAGACCATTAAATACAAATTAAATGTACACTACCCGCAGAGTGAGCTGTCCCGGGTTTGAATCCCGGCCGAAGCAGACATGAATGAGACAGATGAATGTTAATGTGCTTAGAGTAGAAGCCAAACGTGGGTATTTATAATTTGTGTGGTCAATGCCACCTGCGACAAAGGGAATCCTACTGCGATTATTGTTATGAAAACGTTGATTTATTTACATATACATTACATAAGTGTAACATATTAAATAAATACTCTAACAATGAATTATCACGTAACAATCTCTATATTTTTGTAAATATAAGTAGTCTTTTTAACCGACTTCAAAAAAGAAGGAGGTTCTCAATTCGACCGTATATATGCTTTTTTTTTATGTACGTTCAGCGATTATTTCGTCGTTTATGGGCCGATTTTGGTAATTCTTTTTTTGTTGTAAAGTAGATATGCGCAGTGGGGTCCCCTGATAAGGAAACCAGGATCTGATGATGGCATCTCAGAGAAATCGAGGGGAACTTTCGATAATTGTATGGACAACTAGTGTGTTTGTTCATGTTATCATAAGTACATTAAAGCGCTACCATTTCATGAAGATCTGGAGTCGATCTGATGAAGCCGAAAGACAGTCGAGGGAACTCCTCAACGATTTACTGCAGTTATCTAGTATTTGGGCTTCATTAATTTGTAGTGACGAGAACTTTACACTTACATGTTGAATTGAGCGCCATCTGGCGAGTAGTTTTTGAGTTATCTCTACTTATCAAGATTGAAGTCGGTTATTTTTTTTTTGTAATTATAGTTAGATAGGTATAGATAGTATAGATACTATAACCTATAACTGTGTAATCAACAATAATATTAATGAAACCTTGACTTTTTAACTTTTACTATCAAAGATTGATAAAAATTCGTACTCACTTAAGTTAAGTTCCAATGTAAACAATATAATTATTAACACATTGCGTCTGTACATCTTGACTTTTAGCCTTTTTATTTTTACATAAAATAACTTTTATATTAATAGGTTAATATCGCAAGAAAAGAAGATTCAAAATTGACTAGTGTTATTAAATCGTTGCTTAAAGTTGACTTCTTTATCACGTCACTGGTAAAAAAAGTTGTTAAAAAATTAGCGTAGCAGTGTACGTGTTGACGCACTCGTTTAGAAATGTAGACTATATGATAAGTATGAGACGAGACTAGACGCTAACTAGAGGTTTCACAAGCAATGACGAGCATGAACGACTAGCAAAACAAGACGTGGGACGTGGTATCCCGTGGTGGCATCTTATGTTCGTGATTTCTTTGTTTCAACTTGCAAGACATAATTACTTGTATCACTGATTTAAGCTTATGCATTTCGATTTTTTTAAGTAGGTGCCTACATGTTACAGATCATAAAACTAAATACTTAAAAGACATTTCCAAAATGCTTAATACAAAATGTTAATAATTACATCGGGTGCAATTACAGTTTTTTGTACATGGAGTGAGGATCATGTCATTGACATATTTAAATGGGCAACATCATAGATTAATATAGTATACTGGTGGGCACATTGATGTATATGGGTGGGCAACATTGAGTTATGTTCATTCATTGAGATATTATGTACTAAAGTACTAACTCAATGTGTTCATTGTGTTCATCTCTGTAAAGATATGACCAGAGTATTTTTTTAAATTGGCGTACTTACTCTTTACTTTGGAATACTTACACTTTAGCTAAAAATAAGTTAAGGTAGGGAAAGAAATGTACAGAAAGTATCTAAGTATAATAATTGATGAAATTAAATAAAAGACCAGAGGTACGGTCGGCCCCGTGTATATAATCAAAGGGTCGGCCAAAGAATTGGTTTAATAGCGGCTACAGACTCACGCCGAGAACCCCCGAGAACACCCGAGAAGCGTGAATGCGATCGGTTTCTCGCAGTCTCGTTCTCGGGCTCGCCTGTTCTCGGATCGGTGTCGGTATTTTTTTTTTGCAGATAGAAGATGAAGAATCTGCAATGCCGTTTGCAGATTCATAGGCGATAAAGGTTAGTTTCGCTTGCAGATCGATCTGACAATTTTTATTGCCATCTTTCTCCGATTATAAATACGTGACATTTGTTTTGTTCTTAGTTTAAACTTGATAGAACCATTGACGTCGGAAACTTGGTATAAATACGTATATTTCGTGAACCGCTTTGATTTTCATAGCGGCTACAGACTCACGCCGAGAACCCCCGAGAACACCCGAGAAGCGTGAATGTGATCGGTTTCTCGCCGTCTCGTTCTCGGGCTCGCCCACGGAACACAGACGGCTCGCCTGTTCTCGGATCGGTGTCGGTATTTTTGCCCGCTTCAAAGGGTTTCTCGAGCGAGAAAAGAGAACCGTATTCACATTCTCGTTCGGTCTCAGTGCGACCGTTGTGTGTTTTTGTATTAGGTACCCACATTTCTAGTTAAAATAATCTACTGTCTGTGGTTACCAATTATAATAATAACATGACCCGAGTACAAATATTTATCTGCCACATAAATATCTGCCCCGGCCGGGAATCGAACCCGGGACCCCTCGCGTCGCAGGCAGGGTCGCTACCAACTAGGCTACAGGGGTATTATTATTATTTTAGTACTTAATTTATTTCTTATTTTAGTATTCACAAGATTATAGTATATTAATGCACACAAAACCAAAGCCGCTGCACTGACGTCCATTCCGGATGACGATCGAGAATGCGAATGAGAAGGTCGCATGAGTGTGTAGATGCCTTCTCGGTTCTCGCGCAAATTCTCGGCAAGATTTCTCGGCGAGACTTCTCGCGTGAGTCTGTTGGCGGTATCACACAAAAATAGAAAAAAAGGGGTTCCCCATGCTTAGAACTGAAACTCAAAAAAATTTTTTTTTTTCATCAAACCCATACGTATGGGATATCTATGAATAGGTCGTCAAAAATGATATTGAGGTTTCTAACATCATTTTTTTCTGAACTGAATACTGTGCGTGAGAGGCACTCCCAAAGTGGTAAAATATGTGCCTCCCCCCTGTAACTTCTAAAATAAGAGAATGTTAAAACTAAAAAACATTTATATGATGTGCATTGCCATGTAAACTTCCACCGAAAATTTGAATGAGATCTAGTAAGTGGTATTTTTAATACGTCATATATCGTAAACTGCAATTTACCTTTTATTCAATCTACTCGAATATATTTTTTAAATATTATGTTACTTGCTGCTACGGAACCCTTCATGGGCGAGTCCGACTCGCACTTAGCCAATTTTTATTACATTACTTGCATAATATAATATTTATTTGACTAAATGTCAATTGTCAATTTTCTTTTTAAAAAGAATTATTTTGCCAACTGAAATAGTTCTTATGCTTTTGTTCAGAATATTTAAATCTTCTTTGCACAAATTAATGCATTATCCGTTTCTAATAAAGATCAAATGTCTTGCACTTATAACGTGACCTATGATGTACGTATTCTTAACAATTAGGTTTACGTCAATATTATGCATCTCTTTCAGTGATATTTGCTATGAACTTTGATGTAATTTTTGATATCTAGGAAACTAAATGAAAACTGGTAGGTACACCACTTCCTTGGCCCACTGTACCTATATCTGTACAGTGCCATGGTACAGTGCCACAAACTTATCTGACCCGGTAAGGGCGCTTTTAGTGTTATGCGGATTTGATCACGCACGCGGGATTGTCCCGCATGCGTGAAATTTCACGCTGCGGATCATACGCAGTTTAAGTTTCAGTCTTCTGCGGGTTGCGTAGACGATTAGTACAATACGGTGCGTGCGCCCCGTCTGACACTAAAATGGGCAGTAAAGTTGTAGGGACGCTCACGCATGCGGATGCCCCGCTCCAGGATGACGCTCCGCACAGCGCCCCGCGTCCCGCGTGCGTTTATCACGCTTTATAATAAATTCATATATGAAATTGTTCTTTGCGGGTGCTACGCATGCGGGCCAATCCCGCGTGCGTGAGCAAATCCGCATGACACTAAAAGCGCCCTAAGAGGCGCGCTACTGTCTTTGTCTTTGTCAAACTTTGTCTATTTCTCTTTTTGTATCTATAACATTTGGATTACTTCCAATTTTGGTCACCGGGTCAGATAAGTTTGTAATAATACTGTAGTTCCAATTTTGGCCACCGGGCCAGACCATGGATGGGGCCAGATAATTTTGTGGCACTGTACATGCACTGTACTGTGTTTGTTGCACTTGCACTGTGGTCGTCTATAGTCTATGATCGTCTATATTCTGGCGGGAATATCCGAAACGAAACGTCAATCAAAATAAAAGTTTTGTTAAGATTTGTTTGTGTAATAAATCTAACGTTTTAAATTTCTATTAGGTGATTTGTTACAATAC
This sequence comes from Hesperia comma, assembly GCA_905404135.1. Lineage (NCBI taxonomy): Eukaryota > Metazoa > Arthropoda > Insecta > Lepidoptera > Hesperiidae > Hesperia > Hesperia comma. The sequence goes on along the minus strand of FR990014.1, from coordinate 14,648,370 downwards.
AAGAATATAATATGCGTCGTAATTGGAGAGGTCGATATAGAAATAACTGGAATCGTAACAAGAACCCGAGAGGGACTTCTGACGGTCACAGTAACAGTATCAACAATACAACCTCAGGTTCTAATATTTCAATAGGCCCTTCTTATACCACAAGCACTTCAACTTCTAGAGCTCCAGCCAACCAGGTACCGATAGTAATTACAGTTGGCACAGAAAAAGATTTGTGGAAACTTTATTTTCCGTCCGAAGGTAAGAACACACAATATTTTAAATATCTTCATTAACTTACACTTGCAAAAAAATGCTCACTCTTAATTGATCCTCTTTAAATATGGGCTGTCAGACTTGTATAAATATGAAAATATCTAATAATTTATACTATAATATATTGCAGATTTAAATGCATCAACTCCTGAAACATCACAACAGATTAAATGTTTTCAATCATTCATTAGCACACACAGAAGTATTTTTGATTTGGAGAAGATTGACCAGACTCATAGTGTTCCAGTAGATGTGCAGAGTTTGTTAAGCGATTCAGATTTTGTAAATGGCTGGCCTACCTTCCAAACAGATTTGTTTGAAAAACCTGATTGTACATTACGCTTGTTGGAATTTTGCTTACATGAGGTAAAATTACTAATTTATTTGACTACATGGCAGAAGTTAAGGCTTAATAGCAGAAAGTTTATTTAAATTACAAGTTATCAAGAGTATTTGATGCATGACATTGTTAGTATCAAAAGCATCAAAAAACTATCAATATTTTCATTTCAGAGTTTGAAATGTGAGTCCAGAATCAAAGTGAGAATACTGAACCACCAGCCTACAATACCTATAGCAAATTTAAAGGTCAACTATTTTGGTAAATAATTTTAATAGTTGACTTTAATTTACAATCATTGTATCTAAAGATATAAGATGTTAGTATAGTTATAAAATTATTTGTCTCATAGGAAAGTTAGTGACCATCAAAGGCACAGTGATCCGAGTTGGTAGCGTTGGTCTCATGTGCACATCTATGGCCTTTGAATGCTCCAGTTGCCACAGTATACAAGCGGTGATGCAGCCACAAGGAGTTTTCACTGGTATTAATTTTATTTTACTACTGTTAATTTAAAGATTTCATAAAACATGTTCAAGTATTATAAAATGCAATTTCTTTATTTATCAGCACCCAATGTTTGTCAAAGTTGTAGAGCTGGTGTTAAGTTTGAGCCATTACAATCTTCACAATTCACTCGTACTACTGACTGGCAAGTTGCAAAGATACAGGAGATACAGTCACAGGTTGGTTTGTCACAATCATCCACTATATCATAAATCAGTATAAATTATATAGCTATACTCTCAAGTTTAAATGATGCGATGTTTTTAGCCAATAGAAATAAAACAATCACCAAAGGACACATACCCAAAACTAGCTAGAATAATAATAATTATGTCAGTGAAAACCTCATTCAAATTATTTCAGCTGTTTATGGGCACAAAAGGCACAAACATCCAAAAAAATAGTCAATGTCATACAGACAACAATCAATTCATTGAAATGATTTGTTTTTTCAGAGCATATCAGGGACCATACCTCGAAGTGTTGAGATTGAACTCCAAGGAGACCTGGTGGGCACAGCCTGTCCCGGGGATGTGTTGTCAGTCACTGGTATTGTCCAGGTACTGTTTAGGTTTAAGAAACCAAAAAGTTATCATGATGCATTGTTAAGTTTGCTTAATATTGTGTAAACATCTAGTCAACCATAAAGAATATTACAATGTTTTCTACATGAATTGAGTCTTGAGTTGGTAAGTTGGTGTGTATTGAAAATTGTTTTACTTCTACAGGATTATTTTCTATCTTAATTTATAGATTTTAGAGAGATATTCTTAGATAGGTACAAGCTGGTTTTATAAATAAAACCAGCTTGTACCACCATAAGACCCATAAGACCAAATAATTTAATAAGTATGGATTTCCAAAATGCCTGATATCTGGGATATTTTCAATTTTTCCAGGTTAGAGGAGAGAGCAAGGGTGGGGAAGACGGCAAAAGGGCAGCCAGGCTGTTGCAGCTGTATGTGGAGGCTGTATCCATCCACAGTCAGAGGAACCTCAGCAACCCCACACTCTCATTCACCATAAAAGACTATTATGCTATACAAGTAAGACATTTTATTTGAATTCGTTTTGATACAAATAAAATAATATTGCATAGCGATCCTGTTAAAATGTACACTCGTAAATTTTAACAGAATCGAAGGATATGAAGGTGCTTAAAAATACTTTGATTTTTTTTCCCATAACCATCAATATTGTTACGTGTCAGGAGTATGGGGTTCGAGAAAATGCCAAAATGTACCACAAAGACTTTTATTGTACTCGTAGATACACAAATTACACGACGTACACAATACACACTTAAACACTCTGCACGTAGGTACTAGTCAACACACTCGTCGAACACTGTATCGCACGTAGAAATCACTTAACTTCTCACTGGTATCGCTCGTAGGTATCGCTAGTATCTTCCTGGTTCCGCTTCCGAAAGTGTCCGAAACTAGAATGTCTGCGGTTGGCCGATCGCTCCTTTTTATACCCCTCACGCACCATTCACGCCAATCCAGAACTTTCTCGGTAATTCCGCGTCGAAATAAAGTTCGAGAACGTTCCTTGCAACCGACTTTCGCCCGTATGACTATTGCCGTAATGGTCGAAGCGTCGTGCGTCCTTTTGAGAGAGCCGCGCTCCTATTATTTCTATTGTTGCGCGACATGTTTATGGCCCCTATTGTTTATTGTTTTCGGCGTAGCGAAGTCGATGCGCCAGGGTTGTCACATTGCCCCCCTCTTAGTCATGCTCGTCCCGAGCATTATTCGATCCATGAAATGGTGCCAATCTGTCCACGTGCACGATCTTCGGCTTTCTTCTGTCCCCCTGTCTGATCCGGTAGGTCACGTCGTTAATCCTTGTGACAACTGTGTAAGGGCCTTCCCATCGTGCTTGTAGCTTCGGAGACTTCCCTTTCTTCCGCAGTGGATTGTGCAACCATACAGAATCTCCCTCCTTGAAACCATGTTTCCGAGCATCGCGATCGTACCGGGTTTTCATCTTTTCGCTGGTCTTCAAGCATTGCTCCCTTACAAGGTCATATGTCTCGTCCAATTGTTTCCGTAAGTCCGCGATGTATTCAACGGTTGGTTTCGGGGCGTCTGGCGGTGTTCCGGTAAGCAAATCCAATGGCAGACGCATCTCTCTTCCGAAGTTAACTTTAGCGGGTGTAAATCCCGTGGATTCGTGTATGGCAGAGCGATATGACATCAGGAACAGAGGAATGTACCGATCCCAGTCTCGCTGATGTTCCTCGACGACCTTGGCCAAGTGATGTTCCAACGTTTGGTTGAATCTCTCCACCATGCCGTCAGATTGAGGATGCGCCGGTGTGGTACGTGTCTTATTTATTCCCAAAAGATCACACATCTCTTGGAATAACGTCGACTCGAAGTTCCTGCCTTGGTCGCTGTGTAACTCCAATGGTACACCAAAGCGGCATACTACCTCCTCGACAAGTTTCTTGGCCACGGTCTTCGCCTCTTGGTTCGGAGTTGCAAACGCTTCCGGCCATTTGCTGAAGTAGTCTTGAACCACGATAATGAATCTATTCCCGTCTTCAGACTGAGGGAATGGCCCAGCAACGTCTATGGCGATTCTTTCCCACGGGGCTCCGACGTTGTACAGCTGTAGTTTCCCTTTGGATCTAGTGCGGGGCCCTTTTACTGAAGCGCACACTGTACACTTTCTGCACCAATCTTCAACGTCCTCTCGACATCGCACCCAATAAAAGCGTTCTCGTATCTTCACGAGGGTCTTCTTGATGCCGAGATGCCCGCCGGAAGTGCCATCGTGTACGAGCTTCAGCAAATCAGCCACTTTACTCCTAGGAATAACCATTTGCAGCGTTTTTTCCTTTCCGTTGAGTGATTCCCAGCTCCGGTAAAGCACGCCATTCTCTAATACCAGGCTGTCCCACTGAGCCCAGTATGCCTTAGTTGTTGCGCTTGAGGCTGATACATCACTCCACAGGGGCCTCTGTCCTTTGGCTTTCCATTCCATGATCAGGCTGAGGTCTTTGTCTTCCTTCTGAGCTTGGCTTACTTGCTCCGTTCCCCAAGACTCGTCTAGGTCCTGCATCCTTATCACCCTGACCTCTTCTTTAGCCTCATGCTTGATGCAATGTCGACATTCGTCGGAGCATGGGCGTCGTGACAGGGCGTCGGCATTCGAATGAGCTCTTCCGTTACGATGCTCTATTACGAAGTTGAACTCTTGAAGCTGTTCGATCCACCTTGCAACCTGGCCTTCCGGGTTCTTGAATTGCAGAAGCCATCTCAGAGCGGCGTGGTCCGTCCTTATTGTGAACTCGCGTCCCAGCAAATACTTGTTGAAGTGCTGAAGGGTCTTCACCACAGCCAGTAATTCTCGCCGAGTCACACAATAATTCCTTTCCGGTTTCGAAAGGGTCTTGCTAAAGTACGCAATGACCACCTGCTGGCCGTCCTGTTCTTGCGATAACACCCCTCCGATGCCAGTATTGCTAGCGTCCGTGTCTACTGTGAATCTCCCTTCTCTTCTGGGGTAGCCAAGAATCGGAGCCGAGCACAGACGTTCCTTTAAGCGAACAAACGCATCTTCGCAATCGGAATCCCAACTGAAGATTCTCTTGTCCTCCGTGAGACGATGTAACGGCTTGGCTATCTCGGAAAAGTTCTTCACAAACCGACGGTAATAGGCGCATAGTCCCAAGAACGCTCTTACATCGGTCTTGTTCTTTGGGGTCGGCCATTCTTGAACAGCTCTTATCTTATCTGGATCAGTGCGAACACCTTCGTCCGATATGATGTGTCCCAAGAATGATACTTCCTTCTTGAAGAAGTCACATTTCTTCGGATTGAGCTTTAGGTTGGACTCACGGAATCGTCTGAATACCTTCTCTAGGTTTCGCTTGTGTTCCACAAAGCTTCGTCCCATGACTATGACGTCATCGAGGTAAACCAGACAAGCGTCCCCCAACAGTCCCACCAACACTCGCTCCATGAGACGCTCAAAAGTGGCAGGAGCGTTACATAACCCAAAAGGCATTACGCGAAACTGCCACAAGCCATTTCCGGTTCCGGTGGTAAAGGCAGTCTTCTCCTTATCTTCTGGCCGTACTTCTACCTGCCAGTAACCACTCTTCAGGTCGACCGTCGAAAACCACTTCATGCCACCAAGCATATCCAACGTGTCGTCAATCCGAGGCAGAGGGTAGCTGTCCTTCTTGGTAACGGTGTTAAGCATCCTGTAGTCGACACAGAATCTAGTACTGCCATCCTTCTTCTTCACGAGTACCACAGGTGAACACCAAGGGCTAGTTGACGGCTCGATCACCTTGCTGCGCACCATGTCCTCGATCATTTCTGCAACTTCGTGTTCCTTTGCCAATGGTACTCGTCTCGGTCTTTGCTTGATCGGTGAAGTATTGCCGGTATCTATTGGGTGAGTGACAAGATTTGTTCTTCCAAGGTCGCTATCTCCTCTGGTAAAGATGTCTTTGTAGTCCGTCAACAACTTTGCTGCCTGAGTATATTCCTCAGAGCTCAAATTCCTCCTGGTCGCCTCCAGCAAAGGTTTCATGTGATCCGTTGATCCAGGTTTGTCCGAGTATTCTTGGACCTTCCTCAAACTGTCCACGGCTTCACATCGGCCAATAACGGTATTCTTTGCGAGATGTATCGGCGTGCTGCTAAGATTGATGACCTTTAACTTGGCGTCACGTTTGGTCATGAGCAGTGTCCTTGCCGTGATCCAACTGGGGTGATCTCCATAGTCTTCAACTACGACACATCGATCCATCTGTATCTTTTCGGGAAACCTAACCTTGACCAAGGTTTCCGATCTGGGTGCTAGCTTCACTGTCCTCAAACAGTACACTGCTCCTGAACATGAACCGTCCAAGAAGACTTCTTGATCCTTGAAGCTTAACACTCCTCTGGCTATATCAACTATACAGTGATGTGTCCGTAGAAAGTCCAGTCCGATAATGCAGTCGTCAGTTATATTTGCTACTAACACAGACTGCTTGTAAATGTCACTTCCGAGTTTCAGTCTTGCTTCCGTAACTCCTAGGACGGTCACTGGCTGGCCTGTCGCTGTCTGCAGATTGCATGATGATCGTCCATTTTCCCACATGATAGTCCGCTTGAGTAGTTCCGGTCGAACGATGGATTTCGATGCTCCCGTGTCAATAGTAAAGCGACAGGGTATGCCATTTATCTCCCCAGTCGTTACAAGGCTGTTCCCGTCACAAGCTTGTGAAACTAATACAGTTGGGGCTCGACGAAGTCCAGCCAGTGCCCGCCCCGCGGCGCTGGCGCCTCTTAGTTTAACGGCTCCTGGGTGTCGACTTGGGTAGCGGTCGACACCGATTTCGGTTGCTTCCGAGTCCGGCAGTTAATCCTTATATGACCTCGTTCACCGCATCCGTAGCAGATAGGCCCAGTACGAGGTTGGATGGCCGCTACAACTTCGCGCACCTTATAACTTTTGTAGTCGCTTCGTACCGCTTCCACTTCAAGGGCATGCGCTAAAGCTGCTTCTAATGTGGCGTGATGACCCAAGCGCACCGTTGCTCTCACTTCGGGGTCCCGTATACCGCTGACAAACGCCTCTAATACTTTGTCTTCAACCGGTGTGGAACTCGACGCATAGGCTCGACGTACGAGGCGCTCGATCTCCGTAGCCCATTGCTGCAGTCCTTCGCTAGACTTCTGTACCCGGTCTTTAAGTTGAGCGCGGTACACGTGCTCGAGGTGCTTTTCCCCGTATCGAGCTTCCAAGGCCTTAAATAGCGACTCCAAGGTGCGTCGCTCGGCGGGCAGGTTCTCAAGCACCAGCAGTGCCTCTCCTCGTAGCGCTAGGGTGAGTGCCGCCAACGAGTGCTCGTCCTCCCAGCCATTCCCATTTGCAACTACCTCGAACTGATGCCTGAACGCCGTCCACGAGGTCGTGCCGTCGAAAGTTGGGACCTTAAATTTCGGGGCCCCAGGGACTGAACTAATTGCCGCCGTGCCCAAAACCTTTATTTTCTGCAGCTTGTTGTCCAAATCTCCGAGCCTAGTTTCGTAGGAGTTCATTGACGCACTGAGGCTGTTGATTGACGCGTCATGACTTTTGAGGGCTTGGTCGTGCTCGGATGTACGCACTTTTATCAATTCCAGGTCCTCCTTCACGACGTTTAAATCTCCCTGGAAACCATCCAGCTTTGCGTCGATTGCCTCCATGGTTTTGCGCTGGCTCTTCATGTCTTCGCGCTGGCTCTTTATGTCTTGGCGCAGGCTCTCCAGTTTACTTTCCAGGCTCTGTTGTATGGCGGCTAATAAGGAAGCCATGTCGAATGCACTCGGTGTCGGTGCTGATGCAGCTGATGTAGTCGAGGGTTCAGTGGTGGCCTCCGTTTCCGTGCGATCACGCCCGGGTGACTCCATCCGCGCGGCATCCAATGCCGTCTGCCGTCGCGTACGAATCCCGTCTTCACTTTGCGGTACTACAGGCATCCCACTTCTGACACCAATTGTTACGTGTCAGGAGTATGGGGTTCGAGAAAATGCCAAAATGTACCACAAAGACTTTTATTGTACTCGTAGATACACAAATTACACGACGTACACAATACACACTTAAACACTCTGCACGTAGGTACTAGTCAACACACTCGTCGAACACTGTATCGCACGTAGAAATCACTTAACTTCTCACTGGTATCGCTCGTAGGTATCGCTAGTATCTTCCTGGTTCCGCTTCCGAAAGTGTCCGAAACTAGAATGTCTGCGGTTGGCCGATCGCTCCTTTTTATACCCCTCACGCACCATTCACGCCAATCCAGAACTTTCTCGGTAATTCCGCGTCGAAATAAAGTTCGAGAACGTTCCTTGCAACCGACTTTCGCCCGTATGACTATTGCCGTAATGGTCGAAGCGTCGTGCGTCCTTTTGAGAGAGCCGCGCTCCTATTATTTCTATTGTTGCGCGACATGTTTATGGCCCCTATTGTTTATTGTTTTCGGCGTAGCGAAGTCGATGCGCCAGGGTTGTCACAATATTTTCGTTTTTTTTTTCTATTTTTGTCTATAGTTTTATAAGAGGAAATAAATAATATTTCTTCCTTTTTCCAAAATATTACAATGGAAGACGTGAACACAACTTCCAACCTAATGTACAAAAAATTTATGACACATCAACAAATCAACCATGAAATCAAAACATAACAGGAAATCCACGCATCCAACGACGTATTCCGGCTGCTAGTCCACTCGCTGTGTCCGTCCATATTCGGGCAGGAGGCCGTGAAGGCGGGCTTGGTGCTGGGACTGCTGGGCGGCACGGAGACAGACCAGGGCGCGCGCTGCAACCCCCACGTGCTGGTGGTCGGCGACCCCGGCCTCGGCAAGTCGCGGCTGCTGCAGGCCGCGGCTAATGCTGCGCCGAGAGGTTTGGATTTGGACTTGGAGATTTTTTGAAAATGGAACAATTTATGTTTGTTTTATAAGAATAATGAGGATTGGAATGTTCTTGTTTGATTTTAATGTTAGCAGTGTATCAAGATATTGTATTGCTGGTAGTGACAATGCAAAGGGCAGGGGTTCCGGGTTCGAATCTAGGCCGGGGCAAACACGTGTTTGTTCTCGGGCCGTGGGTGTTAATAATCTTATTTTTCTGCGTGGTGAATTATTGTAAAAAAAAACGTCGAACAAAATATTTCTAACGTTTCGGGAAGAATATTTATTTAAGTGTCGTTTTATTTCTGTCGCAAAGGGGTATACGTGTGTGGAGCGTCGGCGTCGGCGGGCGGCCTGACGGTGGCGCTGGGGCGCGAAGCGGGCGGGGACTTCGCCCTCGAGGCCGGAGCCCTAGTGCTGGCCGACCGTGGCGTGTGCTGTGTTGACGAACTAGACAAGGTGAACTAGGTCGTATTTTATTCTATAAGTACATGTATTTTTTTAACTGTGTACTATTATGGGATACTCATATAATAGCCCAGGTGTACATAGTACACGTATCATAATAAAATGTGTACAATCCAGGATGTTACTCTTACTCTACAATGTTTGATTACAATCCTACCTGATGGTAATTTGACCTTACCTGAACTTAGTGACGCCTATTTGTCCTGGACTTTAAGAACCATGTTCCATTAAAACGAATTGCAAATGGAACGCGAATGTAATGAGCAAAACCTTGTACGGCAACTATATAACGATGAAGGGGTCCAAACCGAAATCGTTTCATTGCATTGCGTTCTGAATAAGCGTTTGGTCGCAGATGACGGCGCACCACAGCAGTCTCCTCGAGGCGATGGAGCAGCGCCGTGTCAGCGTGGCCAAGGGCGGCGTGGTGTGCAGCCTGGCCGCGCGCGCCACCGTGCTCGCTGCTGCCAACCCCGCGGGGGGGAGCTACAATAGGTACCTTGCAACGGGTATGCGGAGAGGACAAGTATCATACAGGCCCCGCGGAGGGAAACTACAACATGTAGGCCTTGCAACGGGCGGGGGGAGGGAGGCAGGGGCAAGTGAAGTATACAGTTTCATACAGGAGGAAGGTGGGGGTGCATACGGTGACTACAAGCGGGAAAGCAATTACAGTAGGGGAGGTATTGCGCGCAACTATTCCGAAAAGAAAATTGCCTGATTATTGTTCGTAATAACTACAATTTAGGATTAAGTAATAAACGCTACACACTAATGCTTTAATTCAACTTTATGTTGTTAAACTTTTTATTTTTCAGAGCTAAAACTGTTGCAGAAAACCTCAAACTGAACTCAGCGCTGTTGTCCAGATTTGACTTGGTATTCATTTTACTTGATCAGCCAGATGAGGTATGAATAATAAAAAATAATCCTTATTTTAGTTTAATTACTAATTGGTTCGTAACTACACTAAAATGGGTGCACTTGTTTTTCCTTTCAGAAAACAGATGCAATGTTATCAGAACATGTGCTGGCTTTACATTCTGGTTCTCGGAGTAAAACAAAACCTTCAGCTGGGACCAGTGGGGTCAACGTAAGCATAGATACAAGCCAAAGTGCTGGTGATATCTCACTATGGTAAGTTTTATAGAAGTCAATTCACTAATTAGCAATTTGTAATTCTAATCAAGTTAGATTAGGTCCAGGTAACGGAAATTAATCGACTAACGTATTTTAATTATCGTCGATAGTTGCCTGTTGTTTGAGTTCATAATTTCATGCCTTCTTGATTGAAATTGCGATTGTCATTAATTTGTGCCTATATTTCCTCACCGAAGAAAAAGTTATCTAATTAATTATTAATTATTCTGCAGTGACTCACTTAATTTCTAAGACATTTGATGACTTTTATACATAATGAAATGAAGCATTAATTTAATATTATATTTAAGTCTGTCTACTGGCCGATCTTGTGGTGATCACCCTTGCCTATGGAAGTAAGCTACTCTATAGATATCGCCCGTGCGTTGCCGACCAAGAAAAAAAGGAAAGAAGGAATAATAATGAAATGGATACTTGTTGTAGTCAGAGACTCCGTCTACGTCAAGGAGAAATAATCGATACTCTACCCTTAGTATTACTTCGGAAATACATAGCGTACGCAAGGAGATACGTACACCCGAAGCTCAGCGACGAGGCAGCTAGCACGCTCCAAGATTTCTATTTGGAACTGCGGCACAAACATCAAGGGACGTCGAGTGATGGCACTCCCATTACTACAAGGCAGCTCGAAGCATGCATAAGACTCACGCAGGTATTTTATTCATTTCAATTTCAGTTCGTAAATAAATAGTGGATTATTTTAGATTGGCATATCAAAGTTCGTCTGATCCGCACTTTACTTTGACCTCAGATGTAGTAGGTTAAGATAGATGGATAGAATAGAAGAGAGTAGAAGAGTATGTATATAAAAGTTTAAGTTTCCATTAAATTACTTACTTGATAATTTTTTACAGGCTAGAGCTCGTGTCGATTTACGAGAAGTAGCGACCACTCAAGATGCAAATGACGTGATAAGTTTAGTTAAACATAGTCTAATGGACACGTTTAGCGACGAGTTCGGTAACATTGAATTGTCGAGATCTATCAATGGCTCGGGAATTAGTTCTCGGAACAAGGTAAATGAACTGGATAAATTAATGAAGTTCAGAGTTATCAAAGTTGATAAGAAATATTCTATAAGAATAGTTATGTTACCCTATCATAAATACTTAACTTATTTTGTAACTTTGCTGTTGTTATTGCAAAATAGTACTTTTTTACCGACAAAAATCCAGAGAACAAAGGTTTTATGAAAGTCAATAGACTTTTTTAAATGATTTCTTGCAGTTTTTCTACTTAATTATTTATATCTCTTATTCTACTTTTAGGTAAAAAAGTTTTTGGATGTGTTAACACGTCGATCTCGTCAATTAAATAAGGATACTTTCACACGGAAGGAGATGATTGAAATCCATAAATCTGTAGGAATAGCAGGTGATCCAAATGATTTGATAGAAGCAATGCATATTCATTCATACCTACTCCTCAAAGGATCCAACACATATCAATTGATAGCATTATAGTTATGAATAAAAAAAAATTAAACTAAATTTTTTTGTTTTCTTTTCCCATACTGCGACTAAGTACCTATACAAAATAATATGAAGCTAAAAATAATGATATACTTAAAAAAACATAATATTTTTGAACTTATGACACATGAGTTGGTATTTTTTTAATTAAGAATTTGATTAAACAAGAATCTAGGATATTGAGGGAGGCCTATGTCCAAGGTACTTCAAAAGGCTGATAGATGAATGATGATAAATTATATTTATAGAAACAACACTAATTGAAACAAAATAATTTATTAAGTTTTGATCCTCAAAACCACAAGTTGTAAAACATTCATGTTGTAGGTACTTATTTGTTTAAACCAGTCTTATGTAGGCAATTTGTGATATTACAATAGTAACTTTATTTAATTTTATTATCACATTCTTTAATACTACCTCTAGAAGGAACATCTTCTAAAGCCATAGAAACTTGACAACAACAATATAATGTTGTACATAATAAAATTGAGTTCAACAAAGATGGATGAGAAAAACATTCAAAAAATAAATTACCTATATCACTACCGCCAAATAAATAAAAATTAGAAACAGCTGAAAGAGCTAACAGTGGTGTACATAAAGCGGCAATAAACCTAGCCTCCATTTTGTCAGATCTTAAAATATTAGACTTAAACCATAGATATTGCTCATGTTTTGAAACTGCCTTACCCAAATGTTCCAAAATAATACCTAAATAATTTAGAAATGACCAAACCAGGATGTGCCATACAGCTCCATGCCACATAAATATAAATATAAATGTAGCTAATGATGCCAGCAACTTCTGAGCTGTCTTGGGCAAATTTGTGTGTTTAGATATTGTGCTAAATCCAGGCTTGTAGATGTATCTGAAACAGTAATAAAATGTGAATATATAATGGTGTTAGAAAATATTGGAATAAAACATTTTTTATATTGAAGTTAAATAAATGGTAACAGGAAAGAGTTCTAAACAGTGAGTCATGCCCCTTGATTTTGCAAATTGTGGACATTTTACTGTACTATGGGCATTCATGCTTTATATAAGGTATGAATATTTTCTAGACCTGGTATTTAAACATGGCATGTTGATCAAGATTACATTATGTTGGTAACCACAATAAAGTAAAAAAAGCTTTCCTCAAAAACCAAAAGAACACACAATAATACTTACTTTACTAGGAACCTATACAATCCAACATCAAAATGTCTCCACATTTGAGAGTACACATGCACTCTAGCTATACATCTTGGTGTAGGTGGTGGCTCCATGTTATCTAGCCTAGAAAATGCTGATGTGGTGCCATAAGATATCACATACTTCATATGGAACTGTAATCCCATCCAAAGACCTCCACCACACAGAGCTATTGATGGCAACTTTCTTATTAACTGAAAATATTTTTGTTTTATATTATTGAATTACAAACTTTGTATCACAAAACCAAAAGAACATCCAGTACCTTCATATTGTCTTGCATTGCGAAGAAATAAATATAATGAAATGCAACATCCAAACAAAAAGTATAGAATAGATAAAATATCGTATTCCAGATGAATCTTCTTAATTTAGTTATACAACTTTCTCCCTTAACATTAAAACTTCTTTCAAATTCTTCATAAAGAATTATAGGTCCAGTGTAGAGCACCGGCAAGTATAAAACATAACTAAACATATTAATGATGTCTTGAACAGTCAAATTATTATATTTCTTCCAATCAGTTTTTTTCTCAATAAAGTCAATACAATAGCTGATACATCTCAGCTCAATCCAAGCTACACTAAATAAAATGAGATACACTTCTTCATCTTGCATTTCATCATGGTCCAGAAAATTCCAAAAAAAATATTTGTACTTCAGTGAATTATAACTTAGAAGTAGAAACATACTCGTAGACCATATTATTAGTTTGCTGCCACCAAAATTTATTATCAGAGCATAAATCGCAGGCTGAGCAAAAATAATTACCATTTGTCTCAAGCCCATTCTAGTGCTTATAAAAGTTACTGCTGATAATATATACCAAAATTTCAAACATGATGGCTGTACTTTACGAATAAGCTCAGATATAAAATATTGTACTATCAAGTAATACCATGATGTATGAAAAAAGTATTTCCAGCTACTCCATTCGATATCTGAAACATCTTTATATCTAGAAATAAATGACCATCCTGGCTGTAAATCTTTGAGTGACAGCAAATCTTCATCTTGTAATATATCTGTAAAGAATCACACGCTGTTCAAAAAATAAATAAACACTGCTGATTACTTTGAACAAGTATAAAAGAAAATGGAAAACTTTTATATTTTGCTTGTTTACCTGATTGAGCTTCTATTAATTTGTAAAGAGAATAGAAATTCGAAAATGTCCACACACAAACACATAGATAGAATTCAAAGCTTTTTATGTTAGTTTTCATCTTAAAAACTTAAATTTCAATCATGGTATTTGAATTTTTACCGGCAAACGGCAAACCATTGTGACAAAAGAAACTGAAATTTTAATTCATGATTGTATTGTATAGCATGACAACATGTTACGCGTTTGTATAATTTCGATTCGACTAAATTGACATTTGAATTTTGACATAAAGTCAAACATTACACTTTTCAAAATAGTGTTACCAGCTGTATCCTAAATCTAGACGTGTCTAGACCTAGACTACCGGCTACCGTCTGGTCCCATTTTTATTTGAGCTACTTATGACGGTCATTTTTTTAGTATTTTCTCGATAATGTGAATTTCATTTATGCTAATTTTTTAGGTTCAGATTCAGATTTTTTAAACTGAGTGTTCCGATTTAGATGATTCTTTTTTTGTTAGAAAGGTAGTGCTTGTCTTGTAGTAAATTATAAATTGGGGCGACATCTGACGAATGGTTTTTGAGTTATCTCGACTTTGAAATCGGTTATTTTTTGTAAAAAGTTTGTTATTATTTTACTACTATTTGATACTATTATTATGATTAAAGTAGGGCCATTTTAATAGGTCACATTTGACAGTTCGTCAAAATTTAACTAAGTAACCTTGTAAGGGAGGCACCCCATATTATTTTAATATTCCCTACTAGATATTGATAAACTTATAACACTTAAAAGTAAAGAACCGACGACGTCGTTACAAAGTTACGTCAGTGAACTCTTTTTCTTTTTAAACATTAGGGATGGTACCAAAAGAAACAGATCAGTACAGTAAAACGGGGTGAATAGAGATTGCGGGTTGAATAGAGACAAAACTGAAAACGTAATTCAATGCGTGATATTCAAAAGGAAACGTTATTAAAGTGTATATTATTAGAGTCTACAAATTAAAAAACAAAATATACCCTTTAGTAACGTTTCCTTTTGAATATCACGCATTGAATTACGTTTTCAGTTTTGTCTCTATTCAACCCGCAATCTCTATTCACCCCGTTTTACGGTAGTTAAGTTGAATTCGAGAAGTCGAACTAAAAAGTATTTCACCATTACAATTAAAATATATTTTAATACGACCCAAAATAATTTTTCTTATGTTTTAGGTCAAAAAATATGTAATCATCCATTTATATAAGGTATAACGCCTGGCTCAAAAGCTAAGGTGAGCTCTAAACGTGAAATGTTACAAAAAAAAGTCATGATTTCATTTCGCGCCATTATTTGATGCATTATTTTTGTCGTTATTTTTGGTCGTTATGCGAAATTTGCGCTTATTAATGCTTTTTATAACAATCGAATTCGATTTACAGATGTTTGAAGTCCTTATCAATGAGGGTAAAAGCGTGTGAATTCGCCGCTAGAGGCGCTAGTGTAGAGTGAGGTCAGCCTGTCACTTCTCACTAGTCTGAATGTCACTTGTCACTTATCTGAATGTCACTTGTCACTGTTTCTGTATGGGCGGGCTTTGACAGCAGGACCTCACTCGACAGTGGCGCCAACTGGTGAGCACAAAAACGGCGACCCTCATTAATTAACTTTAATCGATGTTTTTCAGCAGGTTACCCTCAATGAAGCAAAGACAAACAGTTGTCAAATGTGACCTATTAAAATGGCCCTACTATAATATACGTACAAAGATGTATTAAATATCTAGATGGAACATCGAATCCGCGAAAACGTGTCAAAAAATTGTGGCTAACTGTTAGCCACAATTTTTATATCATTACGCACAGATTACGCACACATAGACAATAAATGAACGTGAAAAATATCGCCTACACGCACACATGCTTGATAATGTTGCCTTGTTTTTTTTTGGTTTCATTGTAGGGCGACGCTCAATCTAGATATTTAAAACATCATTGTATACGTAGTAATGTTTTCTATATTTTTATTCTAGTACCTACTTATTCCCAATAAAGGTCAGTAACAAAATATTTTCATTTTAAATATAAAAATGCTGGCCACAACGGCAAAATAAACTTGTAATTGGAACATTTTCGCTCACAAAAAAGGTAGTCCTCCGTGAAATAACTGAAATGTTTTCTCATCAAAGTTGAAATATTTTACGGATTGGAAGAATTATTCTGTTCTAATATTTCTTTTATTAGTTTTAATTGATAATTGACTAGACGGCGTAAATAAAAATGTCTGGCGAAGGCGGCGAAGGTCCGTCGGATGCTCCACTACCGGAAGCGGCAGCTGAAGGGGCAGCGCAAACCACTGAGGAACAGCACGCGAGCGATGTTGACCATACAACAGTAAAAATTGATGAGGTGGTCAGAAAGTTCTCGAAGAGGCAATCTGTGTACCCAATAGGAGACGAAGATGGGGATCCCTTAGATATAGACAGGACTGCATTGGAAGCCATACTGGATGTTGGCTCCCGTTTGCAAGATATTCAGAAGAAGAGCAAAGTTTCGATGAGCACGTTGGCTTTTGCTCAAGAGTCGTATAAAGACAAACAAGTACTTTAAACTTACTGACTTATATTTTGTCTTACTTGCTAGTAGTAAAGTATGTAATTTGACTTGGTATTTCATTTAAATAGCCTATAGGCCTTCCCTTAGTTTATTGGTTATAAGGTTACTGTTTATTATAATAAGAGGAGATAGTGCTAATGCTTATAGAAAAAATAATGTTTTCAGGCTAAAGCTAAAGAAGCTCGAAATAATCGAATGGGCGGGCTGAAAACCCAGCATCGATTTTTATTAGAGAATGCAGCGGCAATTTTGGATAAAACTCCAGAATACGTTCTGGTAAGGACGTATGGATCTCATGTAGCTTATAATTTACTCTGGGGAATCGTACATAATATTCATTTATATTATTTAAATATCAAGCAAACGCATACAACGCATGCCAAAAGTTAAATACATTTTTTTTTATTATTATTTGAGCACTCACTTGATACGTAATTTTTAGAACTGCTGTAGGATCATCAGTATTAGCATTTCAATTGCTTTTATTTTTAAAGTTTTATCATAATAGTTTTTTTTAATCAGATATCGTTATTACTAAAAATAATCACATACTATTTGTTGGGATACAAAATAAATTTGTTAGTTGTCTGCTTGTCTCATAAATTTCAGGAAGGTGTTTATGATGCTGATATTCATATCGACCTTTTGGATAGTGCAGTAGCTGAAGGTGGAAGGAATTGCATTGTACTTTGCGATGCGCTTCTGCCACCGCTGAAAATGGGTTATTTTTTAAGATTTTTAATAAAACAATTATTTATTTAAAAAAACACGTCCTAAAAACACGTCTAGGACGAAAGTGGCATCTAAACTACCGTCGAAGTTGTGGTCACCTGAGCCAAAGTTTTGTCGCATGAAATCGCGTCGTGTGGGCTGTACTCTAAGTTGCTGAAGGTTTCTGTGTCAGGGATCGTCGATCTGCGTCATCGATCGATGCCGTCGATCGACGATCGATCCCTTATGTCGAACACCCTTATGTCGCAGTTTTGTATGGGGGCTTATCTCATGCTATTTCGGAAATGAAACAAAACGACAATTTTACTGAGGCATAAGTATATTATGTCAATTATGTAATTGGATTTTTTTTTATTTATACATTACATAGGTATTTTTCCAATTCGCTGCATAGTTATATATGAAAATATTGTACTTACCTACTTTTTATCAAAACTTCAATGTGTTATAATTGATCTAAAATGTGATTCAGTAGTAATAACGCGCTTATTTCAGAATCTGGAAGATACATTCCAAACCAAAGAGGTAGAATGGAACGGACCTATATCTCTGATGCGTCTACCATAGGAACTGAGGGTCAGTGCGTGGCCATGTACCGAATTAAGAATAAAGCTATAGATACAAAAAATGTTGCCGATGTAAGTTTGAAAAAATAATTTATGGTAGGTAACGCGTTCGGCCTTATAGCAGAGGCGGACTTTAGGGTCGAGCGACAGCTTAAACATCATAATATTAAGGTATTCTACGGAAATACCTCATCGCCGCCCCTGTAACCATCCAATATTTTTAAATTTTAACTAGTAAACGGAAAATTTCTGCCCGCGCGCTCCCTTATGTATAATTTCGCCCCCTAAGCAAGTGCCTAGTGTGTCTTAGGGATAATCCGCCACTGCTTATAGACAACTTAAAACCATATTCGGAGTGGAGTAAATATTGTAAGTCCTTTGTGGAAATTAATTAATTATTTTCACTTGAAGGATTACTATTTGGTGCTATTAGACATGAATCAAGAATCCGGAAACGTCGTGTCTGGTATCTTCAAGACGATGGAGCGAGTGTACATCCCCGCGTTACAGGCTTGCAAGGCTTGGGGCGACCTCAACCCACCCAATCCTAGAGGTCCAGACGCCATAAAAACCTACATCTCAAAAATTATGATCTTTATTGACTATCTGGCAAGTAAGTAAGTTCAACTGGGCAGAGTCATAATGAGAAATGAGAATAGAAATTGGGCCTTTTACGTCTAACAAATTATTATAAAATATTGATCAATTTAAAACGTTTAATTTTTTTTGGGTTGTCAATTGTCATACCGAGTGAGTTCATTAATTTTGGGGCGTCTTACTCAATTATTGACTTCAGGTTTCCGAGAACATAAGTACCATATTTGTCAGGTAATACGTACTTATGATTTTTGGTTGCAGAAACGAAGATAGACCTTGATTGTTGCACTAAGTTCCAAATAAACCTGACGCTATACGAAGAGGAGCTGTCTGATCAGGAGAAGATGAAAGCAGCTATCACGAAGACGCATGTATTGGAGGAAATATGTACCTACGTGAAGCAGTGGATGAAACAAATTACAATGGTAAGATAAAATAATTTTACTCTGAATACAAAATAACCTATTTCAAAAGCCTTAAGCTTATGTAGAGATAACTCTAAAAGTACTCGTTGCTTAAGATGAGACCACACGACAAACACCATCTTTCTAATAAAAAAGAAATTAGGCGGTAGAATCAAAATAATGACATATGGACATTCACAAGCGTATTTGTAAATACCTACGTGAAATAAACGAGTTTGAGTTTGAAATTACGTACAAAAATCGAAACGAAAAAGCAACAATCATAAATTAAATACGCTTTATAGAGAATAACTCGAAAACTACCCTCAATGGCACACTACTTACTGTACAGCAATATATTCTGTGTAGTGACAATGTCATGATACTGACAACTGACAGTGACACTAACAGTCGCGTCAGTGTCATTCCCATAGAGATATTACAATAGAGTGGGTGAGCCATACGGCTGCCCATAGATTGCATTCGCCCCCGGTTAGAAAGAGAAACAAAGATAACGGTAATTACCTATCTCTCTCCGATCCCGAGGAGCCAGAAAGAGAAAGGTGATTACTAATGATTTCGTCTCTTTTTATCCTAGGCACGCTCTGAAGCCTCGCCAGAAAGAGAAAGGTGATTACTAAAGATTTCGTCTCTTTTTATCCGAGGTACGCTCTGAAGCCTGGCTTCTGCCCTCTAGTGTAATATCTCTATGGTCATTCCCCTGTCGCCTGGGTTATACTCATAGAGATATTACACTAGAGTGGGTGAGCCATACGGCTGCCCATACATTGCAATCGCCCCCGGTTAGAAAGAGAAACAACGATAACGGTAATTACCTATCTCTTTCCGATCCCGCTGAGCCAGAAAGAGAAAGGTGATTACTAAAGTTTTCGTCTCTTTTTATCCTGGGTACACTGAAGCCTCGCCAGAAAGAGAAAGGTGATTACTAAAGATTTCGTCTTTTTTTATCCGAGGTACGCTCTGAAGCCTGGCTTCTGCCCTCTAGTGTAATATCTCTATGGTATGGGCAGCCGTATGGCTCACCCACTCTAGTGTAATATCACTATGAAACTGACACATCGAAATGTCATTTCTTTAAAATATTGCCAACTTTCAAATCGTAGTGATTGTCTTTAGTTCTTAAAGGGTCGGGTCGGGCCACATTGATCGACGGCGATCGACGGTTTGTCCATACAAAAAGAGCGTAAAGTATGGAAAGCCGTACGCGTCCTTTCGCATCGACGAGCCGAACGCGCCGTCGACGGCGATCGACGGCGATCGACGGCGATCGACGGCGATCGACGGCGATCGACGGCGATCGACGGCGATCGACGGCTGACGCTGACGGCTGACGGCTGTGAGCTGTACGGAGGCGTTCGCTTCCGTACGGCATAATGCGTAATAGTGTGTTCCTTTTCAATCGGCAAAATGCGAAAGGCCGTCGATCAATGTGGCCCGACCCAAAAACGTTATAACTGATAATACCGGTAATAAACGATATTACAAATTGAAATTTAAAATAAACTCTTGCAAAACTAATAATATCAATTTATGGTCATTCGCCTCCTTACTTCCGATAGATTTTTAATTAGGTAATTTAGCGGATAGTGAAGATGATTTTACTAATAGAGAACAAATTTCTACTAAAATATCTTGTTTCTTTATATTATTAATGTTACAAACTATTTACCGAATAGTAATATTATGTTTAGAGCCCTAACTACGAGTCTTTTGAAATTTGAAATTAACAAAATAATTATTTAACTAAAATAAATAAGTTCAATAACGAGATATTTTTGCCCAGCACTATTTTTATTTTATTAAAAAGTGACAACACTCGAAATGTCATTTTATTTTATGCTACGTTTACACGCTTGCCACGGCTTGGCAAGCCTCTACAAGCTCCAAGCCTTTACAAACGCTTGGACGCCATTTACACGCTTGTGATTGGGTTAGTGACGTTGACGTTAGTGTGCTCCGGACAAGCAAGCATGGCAGACATGGATGTTGAAGTTGTGTTTGCTATTGCGTTTAGTTTGACATATTTTTATCTATCTTCTATCTATACTAGTACCTGGTTGACCGAGCTTTGCTCGGTTGAAAATTATATTTAGTATGAATCGCAAGAAATACGAGGAATTCCGCCATCTATTCAGGAGTCAAATCATACAACTGTTCACTGAGCACAAAATTCATTTTACTTATGTTACGGCCAAAGGATCTCAACAGCGTGTTTCACAAAGTTGTACAGCGCCATCTAGTTTCATACTACTGAAATTTCAACTCGTTACAAACAGTACCTCATAGAAGTTAACTGTGTGAGCGAATTAATTGCATTTTAAATAGGTACATACTTAATTAGATAAATTCATTGAACTTTCCTTCGTACTTTTCGCAGGCTTAGGCAGTCCCCGACTGAAATTTTTATTTGCGATAAAATGTATTGAATGTTTATGATAATTAAACAACATAAATAAATATACTTTTAGTTTAATGAGCAAGTTGTTAGGCGTACTTAAAATTTTATTGATTCTATTTACAACAATAGTAATTTCATCGATCTGACCATTATTTATTTAAAACTTTATTAAAATATATTATTAAATCGATAATAACAAAACTAACATTTATTTACAAATATTCTCGTAAATATCACAAACGCACGTTAAACTATCACTACGCGTCCTGCGAGGTCAAGCGAGATAATCGCACTGATTTTTAATTTTATTCAAACAGAAAATAGGTAGGTATAACGCAAAAATAGCGCTTCAACGTAAGAATGAATATAATATTATTATTAGCCGAACAAAAATATATTCGAGCGCCATCTAGTTTCATACTACTGAAACAAACAAACCGTATCTCATAGAAGTTATCCTAATGTTTCATAGATGGCGTCAGTATGATGTTTTTAAAACATCGGGAATCGGGAAAAAACGGGAACCGAGCTTTTCTCGAACCTGGGACCTTGATAAATCGATTCCTTGAGCCGAAAACCCCCTAATCTGTAACTTTCATGAAAATCTTTGCAGCCGTTTCCGAGATCGTGATTATATATATGACGGAGGAGGTATAAACCTATGATACTGGTTTGATGCGATTAATCTGTACGCGATGATTAATAGTCAATCGGATAGCTGTCAATAGAATTGGAAAATAATAAAATAAGGAAATGAATGTCTACCGGTGTGATATCTTGTAAAAGCTCCTTCTATGTTGAAATGCCGTGAATCGTTAATAATAGTTGATAAATAACGCGTGAGTCGCGAGTGCGAGTGGATCGATCGATAACACCAATATCGTAATTCCGTGAAGTAAATCCAAGATGTCAAAATACCAAACCAAATCTAAATGATCTAATAACGTATTTACTGAGCCAAACTGTCTGATTCAATAAACGGAGATGGTGGTGTGTTTGGCTAGAACTAACCCTGTGTTTCATTTGATATCCTGAGCTCACGTCCTGACATATGAAAGAAGCCCACATTGCTTATTTAGTCAAGAATACCTATCTGGAATGTAAATAGTACAAATGAACGCCCACTCTACTACTGGACCCGATTTCAGAAGTGGATAAAGAATCCTGAAAATTTTTTGTGGATAAGGCTAAGATTACCATCTGTCATGTCAGCAATTGTCATCACTGGTCCTTGGAAATGAGGCTTATGTTTACGAAACATTGAATGAGAAATATTTTGATAAAAAGCGATAGAAATTTAAAAGAGGAAATTAAACGTAATAAACCATAATTTGAAAGTGTGTTTTGAGAAAAGAAATGACAACCTAAGAATTCTGTGTCACACAAACATGACATGTCATACAGTTCAAAATAAGTACCACAAAGAAGATCTCTGCTAACTTGAGATACCAAGGGAGTGAGAGTTTAAGATAAATTGGTTAAAGCAAGTTTTGAATATTGTGGAATACAATAATTTTTGTTTATGAGCATTCTATGTGAGGAAAAAGGAATCTGCAACAATACTTAACACAAATCCATTCAGAGAGAATTGTACTTGGAATTGCAATGCTTTAAGTGTTGTTACACTACACTTCTGGATATCAGGTGATTTCTGTTTTGTTTTATTCATTGGGTAATTGAGGACCTTTAATGAAGTTGGTTATTGATCTGAATAATTAGAAAGTCTGTGTAGAAAATCCTAAATTGGTATGCCCGTATGGTAATTCTATTGATAGGACTGTGTGGCAAATCTATTGACAGGCCTCTGTGGCAATTCTGTTGATAGGCCTGAGTGTCAAATCTTTGAGAGATCCGTGTGGCATATCTATTGAGGATCCATGTGTTACCTTTTTAAAGACGTTTTCGGGGCTTAGCTGTTCAAACGCCTCTGTGGCATAACTGAACACGAATGCCTGCGTGTTATACCCATACTAATGCAGAAGTTGAAACACATGAGGTCGTGTGTGGATGTAAGACAGCCGTAACGTTGCACGTTGATTATTATTTAGTAGGTCAGGAAGGACCGAGCGTGGAGAGATACTCGCGTATGTGTTTGGTTGTTACAGGTAATCTTCAATGCCTCATACGTGTTGCCGCTGGTAGAGCGTGCTTGAGAATGGATCGCGGGAAGATGCGGAAACGAATACGGTTTTATGGCAGTGACGCGACGTACCGATTATAGTTATACGGTGACGACGTACCGAGTAAACGTTAAAACAAATCGCGCAAATAATAAATTGGTAATTTTGTTCTAAATAAGTGTTGTTATGTTATGGAGTTTCTTCTCACTCGCTTCTTCTCCATAGCGACACTAGCGAAGCGAGTGGTAGCTTACGGTAGTCAGGGTTAAAAAATGCAAACAAAGTTTTTAAAATCCACTCGCAGCAGTAGCAGCAATAGTCATTTTTGATGTTAAAGATTTTGAGTTTTGTTTTGGGTTGAACTAATTGAAAATTGCGGGTCGAGTAATTGAGATGGTAATATTAACGGGGCGGAGCATCACCCGAGGACGGGCGATGAGTCAGCGATGGCCGTGACGGAGGAGGTATAAACCTATGATACTGGTTTGATGCGATTAATCTGTACGCGATGATTAATAGTCAATCGGATAGCTGTCAATAGAATTGGAAAATAATAAAATAAGGAAATGAATGTCTACCGGTGTGATATCTTGTAAAAGCTCCTTCTATGTTGAAATGCCGTGAATCGTTAATAATAGTTGATAAATAACGCGTGAGTCGCGAGTGCGAGTGGATCGATCGATAACACCAATATCGTAATTCCGTGAAGTAAATCCAAGATGTCAAAATACCAAACCAAATCTAAATGATCTAATAACGTATTTACTGAGCCAAACTGTCTGATTCAATAAACGGAGATGGTGGTGTGTTTGGCTAGAACTAACCCTGTGTTTCATTTGATATCCTGAGCTCACGTCCTGACATATGAAAGAAGCCCACATTGCTTATTTAGTCAAGAATACCTATCTGGAATGTAAATAGTACAAATGAACGCCCACTCTACTACTGGACCCGATTTATATATATAAATAAATAAACAAGAATTGCTCGTTTAAAGATATTAGATATACTATAATGAAACTCTAGGACCACGTGTTCTGTACATTAAATATTTTTTTTAAATTTCGACTAAGGGGCACTTACATATCGAGATAGAACTCAAAATTTTTTTTATTTATTTATTGTCTGTCTGTCTGTCTGTCTGACCGATCAGCACGCGTAAACCACTGGACGGATTTCATTGAAACTTGGTAAAGCTATTACCTACATACTGGTGTCTATTATAGGGTACTTTTTTTTCGAATAATATTAAGGTTCCCTAGGGAGAGGTGACTAATGTTTGTATGGAAATTTTTTATAACGTCGTCCGATTTACTTTAAACTTGCAACAAAGGGTTATCACCTAAATTAATAGAATATGTATTTCTCAGTTTTTCGATATTTTGTAAGGAAAAGAAAAAAAAAACACAAATGAATGCAATGGAATGGAAATTTGTAATTTTTAAGGTAACTATCTGACTAAACTGAAAATGATTTTAACCCCATATTTAAAAATGATTATAGCTAAATAAGTAATCTTCAATGAAAATTCAATATTTAAAAAAATTGCCAGCAAAGGGCGCAAAAAATGGGGATAAAGTTGGTACAATTAGAGGTACCTACAGTGTTTATTCGAGTTGACTTAAGTTTTGTCATAGATAACAAGATGGCGATGTTCAAGTAGCTGAATCACGCTAACGATTGTTTCGTAGGAAAACTATAAACATTGCGAAGTCTCATGGTCTTTTGATTATGGTATATTTAAATTTAAATCTAAAATTTTGGAAATCCTTTGAAATTTGAATTCGTTCTAAAATCTTCAATGAAAATTCAATATTTAAAAAAATTGCCAGCAAAGGGCGCAAAAAATGGGGATAAAGTTGGTACAATTAGAGGTACCTACAGTGTTTATTCGAGTTGACTTAAGTTTTGTCATAGATAACAAGATGGCGATGTTCAAGTAGCTGAATCACGCTAACGATTGTTTCGTAGGAAAACTATAAACATTGCGAAGTCTCATGGTCTTTTGATTATGGTATATTTAAATTTAAATCTAAAATTTTGGAAATCCTTTGAAATTTGAATTCGTTCTAAAATAGTATTGATACTTTATTTCGCATCTTTCCTATTCTAATTAAAATTGTTGATTGATGGTCGATACGCGATCGAGGTACAGCACAAATAAATACATCCGTCCGGCGCGAGCTCGTGAGCGACACTAAACACGCGCTAGCGTGTAAACGCGTCGCAAGCGCTTGCCGCAAGCTTCCTTTGATCTGTTCACAAAAACCGACACTAGCCCGGATCGCGACAAGCTCTTGCAAGCTCACGCAAGCCAAGTCAAATATCCCCGTTTACACGCTTGTGTTTGTGGAAGCTTGCCGAGGCTTGCCAAGCGTGTAAACGTACTATTACTCCCTCCGACACATAAAGATACCTACTCCGTCAGGGAGTATAGGTATAGTAGGGCCATTTTAATAGGCCACATTTGACAGTTCGTCAAAATTTTACAAAATAACCTTGTAAGGGAGGCACCCCATAGTATCTAATACATTCCATACTAGATACTGTTAAACTTTTTATACTTAAAAGTAAGGAACTGACATCGTTACAAAGTTACGTCAGTGAACTCTTTTTCTTTTTAAATATCAGGGATGGTACCGAAAGGAAATGATGAGTAGATAAGTTGAATTCGAGAAGTCGAACTAATCGTCAAAAAGTATTTTACGATAACAAAATAAAATGTATTTTAATACAAACAAAATTTATTTTATTACATTTTAGGCCAAAAAATATGTAATCATTCATTTATATAATAACGTCTGGATCACAAGTCAGTATCTAGAAACGTGAAATGTTACAAAAAAGTCATGATTTCATTTCGCGCCATTATTTGACGCATTATTTTTGTCATTTTTTTTAGTCGTTGTGTGAACTGTGCGCTTATTAATACTTTTTATAACAATCGCATTCAATTTACAGATGTTTGAAGTCCTTATCGATTAATTAAATTAATCGATGTTTTTTAGCAGGTTACCCTCACTATAAAGCAAAGACAAACAGTTGTCAAATGTGGCCTATTAAAATGGCCCTACTTTAGTGTTCTGTCTGCTGTGTTCTGTTCTGTGGTTTACTCCGTTTAAGTTATGTTTTATGTAGTACCTACATAGGTACCGAAGAAGTGTTTTTGTTTACTGCTGTTTGCTTGTTTCTCATAAAGTTTGAATAATGTTTCGATACAGTAACATTCAGTACACAGAAATGGTTCGAACTTTAGCAGTGTGCGGTGATAACGTGAACAAGGCAGTGCGACAGTACGAGGAGAAATTTGGTATAAAAGTGTCGTGGTCCACAATGTTTTCCGCCACACAACGATTAAGGGAGACAGGGCAGTTCCAGCTTCCGTTCTTCGATACAGGCAGAGGCAGGACTCGCATACCAGTAAACGTCGAAGATAAAATTTTAAACTACGTAGCTGACAATCCCGAAGTCAGCACTGTGCGCGTTGCTAGAAAATTTAAGGTCAGCCAAAGTTATGCCTCGCGTATGTTATTGACTGATGAAGATAGCGAAGAAGAGCTCAGCAAAAATGGTCATTATCATGAACGTATGGAATTTTGCCGGTGGTTACTAGAAAGGCCGAACGTCAACATTTTGTGGACTGACGAGCATACATTCACAAGTCATGAGAACTCAGATCTGGCGCGGTTTTCTGTAAACGTATGGGTGGGAATACTTAATGATAGCATAATAGGACCTATTTACATGTCAAAATTAAATTCTAAAACATATTCACATATCCTGAAAAATATTTTACCTGAAATTTTGGAAGACCTTCCTCTGAAAAATTACCAAGGTGGTCTCTACTACCTGCATAATGGACCACCCGAACGTTTATCTGGGCATGTACGTGAATTATTGAACTGTGAATATGGCGAGCAATGGATCGGGCCTGATGGGCCAGTGCATTGGTTAGGAGGGTCACCGGATTTGACCCCACTCGATTTTTTTCTTTGGGGACGTGTCAAAGACATGATTTACAAGAGAGAGACCCAAAATGAGCTTCAATTAAAAAATAATATAGACAATGCCTTTGATTCAATTAAAAATCATAAAAATGTATTATGGAACTTAAATAAAAAATTGCACAAGCGTGCACTGTTGTGTGTAAAGCAAAATGGAGGACAGTTTGTACATTTGTTAAATTAAGTTAAGTATGTGTGTGATGGTGAGTGATTGATAATGCGTAATAATTTTATTATGACCAAAAATGTTAAAAGAAAAGTACATAAATATCTGCAGTTGACCATCATAATATTCCAAAGCCTACAAGTTTGATGGGAAATAACACCCACCACATTAGGTAAGTACAAAGACCATTGTGGTGTGTATTGTGCAATATTATCAATGACCGTGGCAGACTCATGTCTATCCAAGCTGCATGCGGAGCAACACAACAAGCGTGGTTTTTTGTGAGTTTCAGGATACATCTTTGAAATTATTCATATCATTTGTTTCAACAAAAGTATTTAAAATGTATGTCGGTTTTTGTAAATACAAAGAATGATGTTTTATTATTTTTCTTATTATTTACAAAATTGCAATATTTTTATAACAATTTAAAAATTTCTCATTCATCATTAATGCCTTGTCTGCTCCTTTGACAGCTATCTAGGTAAAGGATATTCAGGATTTAATATTAATTTCTGTGCAATTGCAAGATTTGTCCTTAAATTAAATAGAGTTTATTTTTTGTATTCCCACAGTTTTATAAAAAATGGCTTGTCCATTTTTTATCTTATGTGATTTCAATAGTAGATGCTTATACTACAATATATATTTAAATAGTGCAATTTTGTTAATGTGACTACTGTATTCTGCTTTAAGGTGTTGGTTCAAAGCCAGCAACTGAGAAGAGAACCGTCCAATATTGGTCCCTTAGCTGAGTTGGACCACTGGCGACGTCAGCTCACTACCTTCACTTCTATTATAGAGCACATCAAGAGTGATCCCTGTCAGATGTACATTCACACTTTGATACGAGCCAAATCTAAACTCATTAAGGTATTGCATTGCACATCTAAATTATATTTACATTGAATAATCAATAATGTCAAAATAATTATTTAGCTACTACTCATATTATTTATTTTATTGACTAAAAATAAAATAATTGCTTAAAAACCAATTTCAAATTAAGGTATACTTTTTATCTACGTATATTTTCATCAGGAAATAAAATAAGGTCATTATCAATGTAGTTGAGGTCAATTAAATATGCATTATTGGGGGATAGATCTAAAACTGCTTGTCAGATCTCGCTCAAGTTTAAAAGAGAACACATGACAAGTCTGGTACTTGTAATGTGTACTCTTTTAAATGTAAAAAGCTTTTAAATATAAAAAGAACCATCAAAATTGGTACATACACCCAGTATTTTTTTTTGAGATGAATTGAGCATATCCTCCTTTTTTTTGAAGTTGGTTAAAAAAATAGGTAAAACATTTGACATTGTTATAGAAATGGCGGTTATTGGATAATCAAGTAACAGATTACTATAACGAAGCATATGATAATGTCAAATATTTATATGCATTAGAGAAGTACTGCGAACCTTTGTACAGGTATTATTTTTAAATATGTATTTTTTAATATAATTTTCTATCTGTTACTGTATGTTATTCTATGTAAGAAAGAAGACCGATTTCAATCTTATGTTGGCACAATAGGGCATCATAAGAGTCGAAATTGAGACCTTGTCAGACAGTAGAAACTCTTTTCTTTCCTTTCTTCTGCTTCCCTTCCTGTTTCTTGGTGTTACAGTGACAAATTACAATTAAATGGCTCGTCTGCTCGCCGGGGCTTAGTCTATATTGGACAAAAAACAAATAACAATATTTCATCTTCTTATTATTATTTATTATTCCTTTTACTTACACTATTTTTACCTGTACCTTTTAGTTTCATTGAGGGTAAAAATAAGTTATTTCGCGAACAGGTCGTCATAAGAATAGGCCATTTTCAGTGAGGCTTTTTGTGAATGAGTCCAGTATCAAAAATAACAATATTTCAGATGCGATCCCCTCACGATGCAACAGTATATACCAGGGTTGTTGTACACTGTACGGATGGTATTCGCGACCTCTAGATACTACAACACTACTAAACAGATATCTACACTTCTGGTCAAAGTGACTAATCAGATACTTAACATGTGCATGGACTACCTCACCAATAACGGCAAGAAAACTATTTGGAACCAAGACAAACTTAATTTCATAAAGAAAGCCAAGGTAAAGTTCATTATCATATCATATTAAAAATTATTTATTTCAATTTAATATGAATAAAAATAATAAATAAATTTTCATTGAATTCTGGCCTATTCCAGCTCTGTCTAGATTTGTACGAGTTTTATCGAGAATGTTATAACGAAACGCAGGAAGAAATGAGGGAAGCCGCCGACGAAAGACCCTTTGATTGTTCAGAAATGTACATATTTGGCAAGTTCGAGACGTTTCGGAGACGACTAACGAAGGTAAATATTAAATTTAATAACTTCATAAAATTCTGAATTGGGTATATACTATTTCTTTAAGATATTTCTAACAATTATTTATGTAATTAACAGATAATCGATCTATTTCAAACATACATCACTTACTATGTTCTGAATAAGACAACTCTAGAAGGAATTGAGGAGTTTGCAGCAAACTTCAATAAGCTTTTTAAAACCATTTCGTCAAAAACTTATGACGCCTTGGATCATAGGTAACAAATCATTATGTTTGAAACAAAATATTGATATTCATTGTAATCTGATATTAACATAATTATTCATTGTAATCATGGATGTAAAGGATACTTTAACTATCATAATATCCATTTGCTACTAGTTATCGTCATCCCTTCGCTTAGAAGATAATGTAGTTCGTATTTGGTACGCCTTATTGCCAATGCTTGAAAAATGTTAAGATACAAAAAATTAATAATATTTTTATAATGGGTTAAAGCAACCATGTAATGTGACCACAAGCTTACTTGTAACATATTAATGATTCAGTCGTTTTCAGTCGTTTTCGAGATTCTAATTAAAATTATTAGTATACTACTAATCTAGTATACTACTGATCTGCAATTCATAATTAGATTAATTATTAGACTGAAATTGTGATTTTTACTACTTATAAATTAATTCTTTAGACGTCCCGATTTCGACAAAGATTACAAGGCGTATAAAGACAGTGTTGCTACTCAAGAGATACTGTTGGAAAATTTTATGATCACGGTAATTCTATTCTGTTTGCGTAGCTTTTCTACGCTTTTAATTGTCTTGATTCATTAGATGCCATAATTTATAATCTTATGAATTGTGGTCGAAAATCACATTTTTATATTAACAGAAGTTTACAAGAACAAGTATGGAGTGTCTCAGTAAGAGTGCACTTTTTAAATTTAGAATAACTTTTTTTTCGTTTAAGTGGCAACTCTGAAATTTGTCCGTTGTCAACTATGTTCATTCCGATTATTAAAAATGTAGCGCTTTTCGAAAGGAACAACGCGTTATGATTATGAAAACTCTTTCCAGAACACTTTATCTCACGAAATTCTGATGTCGACTGGCCACCAAGATAGTGCGATTTAACGCCGTGCAATTTCTTTGGGGTTTAGTCAAATCTCGGGTTGATTCGAATAAACCAGAAACGATTCCTGAGCTCAAATCAGATATCCAACGCGTCGTCGGTGAGATAAAGTCAGATCTCTGTGTAAAGCCATGGAAAATTTCATGAAAAGTGTAATGGCCTGTCATCAGAGCCGTGGGGGCTAGTTACCGAATGTTTATTCCATACTTAATCGGAACATGTTTTCTTTACAATACAATAATAATATCACAACTCTCTCATAAAGTACTTGTTTTTATTTTAAAATTAAAAAGTGCATTCTTACTGAGACACCCTATAGAAACTTGTAGAAATAAATAAATGGTATGGAATTTATATTCCAAATAGAGATATTTTTAATATCTTTACTAGAGATTTATTTCATAATACAATATCTATACTTATACCTTTAAAATTTGATACAGAGTGTTAACAAATGCCCGACTACAGAGATCGCATTACATTTGCTGTTAAGGTTTGAGAAATTGAAGTTAAATTGTTTGTACCTCGAAGACCAGTACTACGACTTGATTAGTAAATATACAGAAGAGGTTGAATCTATTCGAGACAGGTAATGCTAATTCTATGAATCAGAATTTACACAGAACAATTTTAAGCGCAGGAGTAAGCAGTAAGATTAAAAATAAAAACCCATGAATTTAAGGTATAACGAGGAAAGAGAAAATCCAGAACTACCTAGAAATATGCCACCCGTATCAGGACGAGTTATGTGGATACGATTTTATGATAAGAACATTAAGGGACCGATGGAAGAGTTTAGAAAGCACAAGGAAGTTATTAATCATATGGTAAGCAAATAAATGATTGAAACTTTATAAAAATAAAGTATGTAGTTGCAATGTAATAGATATAAACTATGGATTAAAGAACAGTAATGCAATTTTATTTATTTTACAGAATACTCAACGATGTATAAAACTGTATAATGTTATGTACATCGTGTTCACGGAGTTTGAATTGATTTATCATAGAGCATGGATGGAAAATGTGGGACAGGTAAGAATATTAATTCAAACTTAAAAAGTTCGTAATAAATAAACAACTTTTCTAAATAAATCTTAACTTTCTTATAAATCAGGTGCGGTTAGGCTTGATAGCCCCTTTGTTGATTCGTCACCCAGTGACTAATTTGTATATAATAAACTTCAGCGTCTATATACCCGAGTGCATTCGAGAAGTGGAATACATGTGGCAATTGGGACTCGGTATGTCATATTTTAACTTTTCGTAATATTTTATTCTATTATCTAGTTTATTATTCTTCACAACATGTAATTTAACATCATCCATCAATAAGATCTTTAAATTAAATATAACACGTTTCATACACATGCTGAGATTGTATTGTTTAAATTTCTAACTATTAATTTATTAGTTTCTTTTCAATAGCTGTACCTGATGCTGCACAAATAGTTGCCTATTGCAAGGAAAAAATTCTGGGAAACTATGAGCGTATTAAATCTTTAGTTGAAAGGAATGACCAAATCAGAAGGTTGATTTTATAGAGCAAGATATATTATTCTATTTCTTATAAAAATAACGTTTAATTCTGAATACTTAATATTTAATTGCCAGGAGTATGCCAAAGCTATATTTGCCTTTGTTACGCGCGCAACTAATAAAGCTAGAAAAGGCATTCCAGCCGGGTCTCTCAACGATTACATGGACGTCCCTCGAAATACCTGCTTATTGCGATAACATTGAGCGGATATTAGATGAAGTGGACTTATTTGTTAAAGAGGTATTTGCTTATTTTTAAAGTAGAAATTTCGTTAATAAGAAGATTTAAAAGCTCTCTTATCACAAAATGTCGAATTATTCCATATGAGATAAAATAGGGGTTTTTTGAAATTTCCTAGATTTTAAAGCAGATTTCATAAAAACTGGTCGGTAGGACTATGGTCAGAATAATGAAACACCTGTTTCAACGTTTTTGGCAAATTAATTCCTAAGGGGTAAACTTATGGATGAAAGTTATTTGAAAATCTCTCAAAAGTAGGTACTTTCATGCGGGCTAAGCAGCAGGCAACAGCTACTAGTACTATTTAAAAACTTAAGCCTATTACTTTAAATTTTATGTTCCTGGTAGTTTTAGTACAATTTAAAATTGGTTGTTTATTCGACAGGTGGTTGATATGAAAGAAGCACGTATCGATGCCATATTACAATCTATAACGAAAACCTTACTGGTATATTTACCGGAACAAGCGGTTGATCCAAATGCGTTTTACGAAGAGAATTTGGTTAGGCGCGATGAAATAGGTAAACTCTTGTCTTACTCATATCGATTTGAAGTTGGTCGCGTATAAAAAAAAAGAAAAAATGGCTATTAAGTGGTGTGAATGTATAAATGTTAAATAAATGAAATGTCGAACTACAACTACATGTGTGTTGTGTTCAGCCAAAATACGCGGACAAGTTATTTATATCAAATTACAAAATATGAAAAGTATCAAAGTACAAAAGAGTGTCCTTCAGCTCTCGGTATACTAACATTGGACTATTGGTTCAAGGACTTCTTGTTATCTTATTCTGTGGCAGGTCTGTTTGAAATAAAAGAAATAGATTCGAATAGTATAACACTATATTAAATATAAGTTCGCGAATACATGGCGGATCGTCCCGCAGTCAACAAGCATATATGAAAGTTAGGTTATATTAAAATATCCGCGGGGCGAATGGCATCGGTGCCTGAAATAATACGTCGCGCACCGACTCTAATGATTCTGGCCAGAAGAAATATTAATTAAGTCGACTTACGCATGGTACCATGGACGTGAACGTAACCTTCGCACAAGTAACCGCTCCCACGGGATCTTTGACGCTTTCCTTGGCGCCGCCCGACGGCGTTCCATGACGTCGAAGCTCGAAGAAGCTGGTAGGCATCACCTCTGGGTCGTCAGGACAGGCGGGCTAGCAGAAGACCATAAACCTCCACGTGGTAAGCGTGCGTGCGTGCGCGTGCAAGGCACGTGGCGTGCGTGACAGTCGATACGGAAAAAGTGCTGGCAGAAGCTTAAGTGCACGCCGTCGTCCTCGGGATCGTCTATTGATCGTGATGACCGGCAGACACAAGCGGAGCTAGCCCTACGGCTGGCGGTTGCATGTCCAAAGCAAAGCTGTCGATGGCGGTCGCCGCGGGGAGAGGAATCTCACCTGGTTCTCTCGATGTAATACGACATCCGTATTGCGAACGTAGATCACAAACCAAAATTTACATCACGCGTGAAGCGCGTTACCAACTAAATATCATGTCTACTACATATTACATAAAAATGGCGTCAGGCCGTAGTGTGACGCCTTTGAAGTGAGCCGGTGTGAACGACAGGAGATGTGTATCCTGCGCCCACGCAAAATTCAGACTGATCGATAGCCCATTGATCCCATTCCCGGATTTCCTGTGACAATCATTCATCGCGAACGAACAAGAATGAAAATTATCCAAAGTGCCACAGACAAAAAATCCGAAATCCGAATTATATTAATTAAGAACATTAAGTTTAAATAAATACAAATATTCCTTGTAAGTTGTAATACACAATAAACAAATATACTATTACTAGCGAACCGCCCTCGCTTCGCTTCGGGACCCGTAAGTATCAACCGCGTAGGTCCCGCTCCCGGGAAGATAATAAACTATCACCAAAATTAATTCAGGTTAAATTAAATTAAACTTAGAAATAAAGCTTACGACAAAATAATAGCAAAGTAGCAAAGGATCACAGCAAGATTAATTCAGATTAAACTTGGAAACGCGGCAAGTTTGGTATGGCAGTGGGTTCGACCAAATTTGATTACCATAAAAACGGTTCTAGTGTGTTAATCTTAAAAGATAGACATATACTGTCGTGGACGTTTTTTTAGATTATTTCAAGAGGAATAATTCTTTCATACATATATTTTTGGTATCTTGAATCGTTTTCGCAACGCATGCAACGAAAGCCCTCGAGAATGAATAATTTTCCCCGTTTTTTCCACATTTTCCATTATTTCTTCGCTCCTAATTGTTGCAGCGTGATGTTATAGACTACGGGCCCATGTCGAAAATGGGGGGGTCATACGAACCACCAGGTGATGTATATAGGACGATATAAGAGCACAAAATAATAAGATTCAGCACTATGCCGTCACTTGTAAGCTGTCCAACTGAGTGCTGGTGAGAATTCAAAAGTGCAGGTAGAGGGAGTACATTTTGGTCATATGATT
This sequence comes from Hesperia comma, assembly GCA_905404135.1. Classification (NCBI taxonomy): domain Eukaryota; kingdom Metazoa; phylum Arthropoda; class Insecta; order Lepidoptera; family Hesperiidae; genus Hesperia; species Hesperia comma. Next base: position 14,613,130 of record FR990014.1, on the reverse strand, counting down.
CTGTACGGCATTTTCACCATCGATAGATCCATGAAAAATAATAAGAAAGCGCGCAGTCCCGTAAAAAAATGGTGAGCCACAAAGTCGGTAATTTTTTTTGATTTTTTGAAAATTTCAGGGTAAATTTGGTCATTTGATCCTGTACGGCATCAGTTTCATACTGTTTCAATACAGCTTCTAATCCATTATTCCGCAACGCCGTACAAAAATCATGCGACAAGGGGAAAAAATCGAGGGTTGCAACCCCCTCTATTTCCGTGGTCTGGGGGGTGATTTGAAACAACATAAAATTAATTTATTTTGAAAGTATTTTATGCACAGATAATATTTTTTTACATGCCGTACATTTTCGTTGGTCCAAAGGTTTGTAGGGAAAAAAAATTCAAGGAAAAATCCATAGAACGAAATGTATGAAAAATATAGTCTGCATTAAAATGTACGGCATCATTTTTTCCTAATTTATGTATCTTAATACTATTTAGAACAAGGGAAAAATGTAGGAAATTGCTATATTCTATTAATCTATGAATATTTAAACTTCTGCAATAATTTAACAAATTTCAGTTTTTGTATTTCTCTGTAACTTTTTTTAGAACAGTTTCTTTTGAACGGCAATACTATGCAACAATTATATTTTACAATATCATGTTAAAAAAAAAGTTGCCGTACAGTGTCAAATGACATTACAGCTTTATAAATCAAGTATACCATGAAATTAAGGCAATTATTAATATACATTCAAATGAACAATAACTTTTTGACGGCATTATTTTTAATAGTACTTTTGAGTGCTAGATAATGTTTTGGAACCGAAGCCGTACTTTTTCAAATCACCCCCCAGACCACGGAAATAGAGGGGGTTTCAACCCTCGATTTTTTCCCCTTGTCGCATGATTTTTGTACGGCGTTGCGGAATAATGGATTAGAAGCTGTATTGAAACAGCATGAAACTGATGCCGTACAGGATCAAATGACTAAATTTACCCTGGAATTTTCAAAAAATCAAACAAATTTACCGACTTTGTGGCTCACCATTTTTTTACGGGACTGCGCGCTTTCTTATTATTTTTCATGGATCTATCGATGGTGAAAATGCCGTACAGAATCATATGACCAAAATGTACTCCCTCTACCTGCACTTTTGAATTCTCACCAGCACTCAGTTGGACAGCTTACAAGTGACGGCATAGTGCTGAATCTTATTATTTTGTGCTCTTATATCGTCCTATATACATCACCTGGTGGTTCGTATGACCCCCCCATTTTCGACATGGGCCCGTAGTCTATTATATAGCCTATAGCCTTCTTCGATAAAAGGTCTATTCAACACAAAAAAAAAATTCAATTCGAACCAGTAGTTCCTGAGATTAGCGCGTTCAACCAAACAAACAAACTCTTTAGCTTTATAATATTAGTATAGATTATTTCTAACGGATGTTTAATTGCGGAGAAATAATTTTAGTTATGTATTACCATAAACAAAGCGAATGGAATCTATGATCATAAATGAATTATCGATGAATTACAGAGTAGCCAACCAAATAGTATTGTTGGTACTTGTCCATCATTGGATAAGGCAATTACAGCTTAACCAACCGAATAATATCGCTGGTCTCGTTCAATATAACAAACATACTGCAACTAAATCATTTGCAAGTATGGCAACAAAACAATTTAGTAGGTATGTCAAAATACACTACTACAAGTTGCTTTGGTTTGTAGTCAAATTATTTGATGCTTTTGTTTCAGCTGTTGATCTACAGCAGAAGTCGTGGAATGCGGAAGTTGCTGTAATAGAGTTAATAAACAAATTTCTTGATAGCGTGCCATCAAAACAAATTCAAGACCTAAAAGATAACTGGTATTTTGAATTCTCATCCCTTATATTAATTATAGAAGAAGCATGAGCGCATACTTTAATTAATTGTTCTTACTTGCAATAAAGAATTTTAGAAAATAACCAATCTAAGAAAATTCAGATAAACCTATGCCGCATTAGCTTATGTGGTTCATTATGTTCGCTTATTTACATTATTTAGTTCAATTATTTTTCATTTATTGTTATTATTGGCAGTAATATTGCATTTTTTTATAAAACAGGTTGGATGTGGAAAAGGCATTGAAGCAAGTAACTTCAGCGACTAGAGTTTTTCCACCCGACGCAGGTAATAATAACATTTTCTAATAGATGAGTTTTGGTAGAAATTATTGTCATTTATGTGCAATTATTTGTTTTGTAGCTTTTCTGGAAATCGAGAATCCTGATCGTTTTGACGTACAACCTGCTATCAATGAATGCAATGAGTTGTTTGCGTATTTTGCAACTAAATGCTTAGAATCACTGATCAAATGTACAAGACAAAGTTTGGATTTACTTCGGAAGCGTGCTTCTGTTTCAAGGTAACTTAAAATTTAAATTAATCAAATTTCAATTTTTACATACTTTAAATGTACTAAGTTCATACATATTGATATTGGGTAACATTAAAAAATATTAATTTATGAGTTGAATAACTTGCACTATTATTGCAAATTGAAATATTTTTTAGTTTCTTAACAATGACTACTGATCCAGAAGAGCAAAAGAAATTAAAGCCTCTCATGTCCACAATGATGTACTTACAAATTCCACGAGTGTTAATAAAGCCTACACTTGAAGAAATACAGTCAGCATTTTCACAGGTTATTTTTTAATTATATAATCATTAATGAGCAGACTCGAAAAAAAAAACATGTATACTTCGAATAACTTTGTTCACTTTTCGGACTTTGGGTGGAATACATTCTTTGCATAGATTGAAATAAAATTGTAACGTAAATTCATCAACAAATTAATAATAATAAATAAATAATAACGCTTCACACTCAAAGCCCCACACTAGGATTCCCTGTGTCGTGGGTGCCTTGGACAACACACAAGACAAGGACACACACCCAGACCGAGAACGGAAATTTAAATTCATCATTCAAATTTTCCGCCTCGCTGGGAATCGAACCCAGGACCCTCGGAACAGCGATCGGCATGTTAACCATTGCGCCATTCGGGTCGTCAAACAATTAATTAAATGTGTACTTATTCTAAATTTATTTATTCAATAGGTTGTGTTGAATTGCATTATGGACATTCACCGCAATGTTTTTATGTGGGGACAGCAAGATTTGATTAAGAAGGAACAGATGAGAGGTGTTTCTCTGACGCAAGCTAGGAGCGTTAGTGGTAGGTACTATTTCGGAAAACCGAAGTATAAAAGATATGAACAGTCTGACAATGAGAATATAAAACCGTATTAAATGTTTGGTAATTTTTTTCAACAGCGGGATCTAGATCGGGGTCTAGCATAGTAGGAGTTAGGAACTACTTCCGTATGGTCTCCGAGCATAAAGATATTGTGAGAGCTGTTATGGCGCTGCAGGGAATGATGTACATGTATAAACCAGATATTGAAAAATTACTTAACGTAAGTATATACTCGTATATGAGGTTAAAGAAATTTTTGTCCAAAAGAATTCCTTGAGCTTAATTTTTTTATGACGTTACGTAACAAACTTACTTCATAAGCGATTTTCTTCTTGATATTATCTTGTCTCCTTTCTTTATAGCTCCTGTCCCTAACTTAACTTTTATTTTTAGACATACAGCAGATTCGCGCCTCTGTGGGCCGAAGACAGAGTTCAACAAGTACAAGCTTTTGTAGATTCAAATCCGCTCAACGTTATTATCAGCGATATGCTTAAAAAATATGAAAGTCAAACAGATGAAGTAGTACATCTTCCTGATAGACACATTATTGGATCTATTCAAATTACTATGGGTAATATCACTTAGGTTAACTTTTTTTGATATTAATTCTTGTCATATCATTGAATCGAAATTAATAAATATGTAAAAAATTGCAGAACGTTTAAAACTGGCGTTACATGTAGAGTCTGTTGAGTGGAAAAGAATTCTTGGGAAATTATTAAGCCATTCGTACAAAGAGCGTGTCTTGAAGTTGATGCAGTTCATTAATGACAGGATGAAGACTATGAGTAAAAAGATCAAGGATTTAGATGATGTTAGAGTGGCAATGATGTGTCTAGAGCTTATACGTGAAGAATTTATTGGGTATACCACTTCATTTGTTTCAATAATACTTGTACCTAATTCATAATGAAATGATGCTGAATGATGAAATTTGCAATAACTTCATAATTTGGTTTAAGTTATATTCTTGATATATTTTAGAATGGACATGGAGTTAGATTTGATAGAAGAAACGTATGCTACTTTTGCTATGTTCAATTTAGATATACCAAAGGAGGATGCAGATATGGTTTATGGTCTACGATACGCTTTTACAAATATGCTTATGACTGTTAGTAGATTACTAGTTTATAATTGATTAACGATACTCAGAAAAAAGTAGATCAACTAGGCAGACAGATAAACTGAAATTCTTACCTTGTAGTAGCAATTAAAAGGATATATGGTGTATACACTACATTTTGTTTAGCAAGCGTTTTATACTTGTTTAGTCGCAACAAGTCCAACAAAGGATAGTAGATATGCAAGGGCCCCTGCAAAAGGAATTGACCGACGGCGTAGCGTCGTTCAATTCAGATGTGTTAAAGTTTGATGCTGATTACGATGCATTTGGTCCGATGACACCAGGACTGTCAGCACGAGAGGCTAGTGACAGGTAGGATTTATGACATACTCTTTTTTATTTCACTCTACTTCTCTTCTCTTTTCTCTCTTTCTAATTACTTATTTCTGCTGTGACTTGGGCATAATTTTGAAAGACATAAACACCTAAGGAGGTCAGAACAAATAATATACTTGCAAATATATTTTAGGGTAATCATGTTCCAATCAAGATTTGATGAATTATGGCGTCGTTTTGAAATGTATTCCAATGGTGAAAAGCTATTTGGAATGGAAGTTAAGGATTATCCAATTCTGCATCAGAAGAAGAAAGAGTTCAACTTACTAAGTAAACTGTATGTATTAAGTAAACTGTATGGCGTATACTTTATGGGACTGGACTCATTTAGTTTGATTTAGATTGATAATTAAAATACGGTATTTTATATTACAGGTACAGTTTATATTTGTCTGTGATGAATTCAATCGACGGATACTTTGAAACTCCTTGGGTTGAAATAGATATTGAACAGATTGTGTCGCAGTTAGCAGAGTTTGATATGAGGTAAGGTATTTTAATTGGTTTGTGATTTACACAGTTCTATTTCATTTAAAAATTTGCTGATTGATATGGTTTTAACCTTTATTTTTTGGAGACTTTTATTTATGGTTTAATTTGGTAGTATTTGGGGAATATGCATTAAAATTCAGCATTTTCGTCTTTACATACCTACGTGTATAATTGCAGATTTAATTATTGAGGAAATTAATTTCTAAATAAGTATTCTTTATTGTTAGGTGCCGAAAGTTGCCCAGAGGTATGAAGGATTGGCCAGCTTATATAGAGCTAAAGAATAAAATAGACGACTTCAATCAGACGTGCCCGCTATTGGAGTTAATGGCTGACAAGTCTATGAAAGATCGTCATTGGAGGAGATTAGAGAAGTTAATGAGTAAGTTTATTTGAAAATTCTATTAGTAAATAATATATTCTTAAATGATGTTATATTTGCTATAACTAACTCCAATATTTTCTTACAGATTGCGTTCTGGATGTGGAGTCGGATTCGTTCACTTTGGCCAATGTTATGGAAGCTCCACTATTAAAGTACAAGGAAGATGTTGAAGTAAATATTCATATTACCTGCTTCTGTTTCAATATTCGTTAGAAAATATATTTATTAATGTTATTATTTACATTCAGGACATTTGCATAAGTGCCGTAAAAGAAAAAGACATTGAAGCCAAACTCAAACAAGTCATAGCTGATTGGGCTGTGGTAGATCTCACATTTGCTCCATTCAAGAATAGAGGCGAGTTGCTTATTAAACCGCAAGAAACTTTGGATATCATCACTATGCTTGAAGATTCTTTGATGATAATGAATTCCTTAGCTTCTAACAGGTAAATAATCATTAATCTTACAAATATACCATTTAAATTGTCAGGTTTAAGCGTACGAATCTTTTTATAAAAAACTTATTTTAACAGATACAATGCACCTTTCAAGAAGGATATCGTTCTGTGGATAAACAAGCTAGTGGGAACGAGTGAAATTCTGGAGAAGTGGTTGCAAGTACAAAACTTGTGGATGTATTTAGAGGCCGTATTTGTTGGTGGTGATATTGCAAAACAACTGCCGGCTGAAGCAAAACGATTTGCGGTAACTATACAAATAATAAATGTTTCTTTAATATCGAACTGAACAAATTTAATGTAAGCTTTATTTTATTTTAGACAATCGATAAAACGTATGTGAAAATCATGTACCGCGCTCGTGATATTATTAATTGCGTCGAGACTTGTGTCTCCGACGATACATTGAAGCAACTGTTACCACATTTATTCGAGCAACTGGAAGCATGTCAGAAATCTCTCACTGGCTATCTGGAGACCAAGAGACTTATCTTCCCGAGATTCTTTTTCGTATCCGATCCTGTGCTATTAGAAATCCTGGGACAAGCGTCTGATCCTCATTCCATACAGGTAAACAATAATAAGTACTTCATTTTTAATAGTTAATCATTGACGTAACTAAACAAATAAATACATCAAGATAGATTCACTGAATCATCATCGTCCATTCCTTATATTTTGAAAGAAAGAAAATCGTTTTATTTCCCACTATAAATGGCACAGTTTACAAAGTAAATGCAATTAAGTGTACAATTTAAAATACAGTAATATAGATAATCATTAACAAACGCATTATCAGAACATGGGATGACAGTGCCATGTTAATGTGGAAAATTAGGTCACACTCGTCGTGAAATCGCCGTTTTTCAGTGCGACCTATAGTGTCAGGCGGAGCGCACGAGTGGTGCGAGTCACGCTTGCTACATACAGTTAAATTTTATTACGAGTATAATAATTCTTTTTCCTGTAAATTTCATTATAATATGATGATTTTGATGGTTATATAACGTTAATTAGACTAGTTTGCCTTACATTTATACTTTTTAACGCCGTTTTAAAGGACGCTTATTTTAATAACGATATCTGTATTTCTATAGCCTCACCTACCCAGCATTTTCGATGCAATGTACACTGTGGACTTCGATGACAAGGAGAGAATTGTTAATATGAACTCTGACAACGGAGAGACTATTCCTTTCGACAGACCAGTGACTTGCATCGGCGGTGTAGAAGTAAGAATGAATACGATAGTTTTATTATCAACGTTATCTTACGCCTTGCATTTCATGCACATGTCTGATGAAATTAACTGTTTTAGATTTGGTTGAACACTTTACTGGATACCATGAAAGATACAGTTCGCAATTTCATCGCTAACATTTCTCAAACTATGGCGGGTGATCCTGAATTTGAATTTCTTTCTGGTTTTTGGCACTTTCCTGGACAGGTTGTTATTTAAAATGAAATAAAAATAACTATTGGAAATTATATTTTTTTTTATTATTTTTAATAATTAAATATATTGTTTAACAGGCTGGGCTTTTGGGTATGCAAATCTTATGGACAAGTGATGCTGAATATGCATTGAAGAAAGCAAGAGTTGACCGATTCATTATGAGATTGACTAATCAGAAGAACCTTGATTTACTGAACGGCCTTATTGACCAAACTGTGACGGATTTAGTCCCATTGGACCGCACACGAGTAGAAACTATGATCACAATTCATGTACATCAAAGGTAAGTTCAACAAATACAATTTGAGCAACTACCTTGCTACATAAAACACGGTAAATGTTGTTAATGTTAATTTAAATTCTAGGGACATTTTTGACGATTTAGTGAGAATGAGAATAAAAACGCCAGTAGATTTCGAATGGCAGAAGCAAGCGCGTTTCTATTACTACGAGGATAGCGATGATTGTATTGTGTCCATCACGGATGTAGATTTCTTGTATCAGGTGAGTTATACGTACATTATACTGCGTTCGTTTTCGATCTGGAATTCGTTATAATTGCATGGCACACAAATGTCAGCTTTCCGCCTATGGGATTAAGGTATATTTCAGATTGACGATAGGAATGTAAAATTCCCTTAGTAAATTTTGCTTACAAGCTATATTGAACTGCAAGCACTGGCAATTCCATATGCTCGGCAACTCAAGTATAGATACCCTTTTGTACACACAAAAACTTATAGTATCATCCAATACAAGCTTTTAAATAAAAATATAAATTCGTATCTTTTTCAGAACGAGTATCTAGGCATAACAGAGCGGTTAGTGATCACGCCACTAACAGACAGATGCTACATAACGTTGTCGCAAGCGATCGGCATGAGCATGGGCGGCGCGCCGGCCGGGCCCGCGGGCACCGGCAAGACCGAGACCACTAAAGATATGGGGCGGACGCTCGGGAAGCTCGTTATTGTCTTCAACTGCTCCGATCAAATGGACTTTAGAGGTATGGAGTTGCTGCAATGTTTTGAAGTTAACACGAGTCGGTGAACGTCAGGCGTAAATATAAAATACAAACTGAAAGTTTAGTGAACCTTAACACAGTTACGATTATATCATGGCGTGGGTCTGATGTCACGCTTTTATAAATAATATTTGAAATGTTTTATGTTATATTTAACAGCTATAAGTACACGTAAGGTTTGGAAATTCATAATAAATTGATATTCACAAGCATTATAAGATCTATTACTGTATCTAAAAATGTCTTGAAGGTTCGACTATTCTTTAAATGAATTTGAATAAGTATCTTGGAGGTATAACTTTTCTTTGAATAATACTTCGTATTCAAGGTTTGGGCCGCATCTACAAAGGACTGGCTCAGTCGGGAACTTGGGGTTGTTTCGACGAGTTTAACCGTATCGAACTGCCCGTGTTGTCGGTAGCGGCGCAACAAATTTACATTTGTCTTACTGCCAGACGTGAAAAGAAAGAGTTCTTCTTGTTTAGGTACGACTCATCTCTATAGAATGTTATTTTCTGCATTTTTGTTCTTATTGGTGTCATTATTGTAATAATAAAACAAATTAATAACCTTTTAGTGATGGTGATATAGTAAGCTTAAATCCCGAGTTTGCGTTTATTATTACTATGAACCCGGGTTATGCAGGAAGACAGGAATTACCAGAAAATTTGAAGATTCAGTTCCGATCGGTAGCAATGATGGTACCAGACAGACAAATCATTATTCGAGTGAAATTGGCCAGTTGTGGCTTCAAAGAAAATATATTGCTATGTAAGTAGTATAAGTGCTTGAAGACAGTTGATGTTAAAGCGGTGACCTTTTGTAATATGTGATGGAACTTATAATTATGTTCTGTTTTAGCTCGAAAATTCTTTACGCTATATAAATTGTGCGAGGAACAGCTATCAAAACAGGTTCACTACGATTTTGGATTACGAAACATTTTGTCGGTGTTAAGAACCATGGGATCTCAAAAGCGAGCCAATCCAGAGAGTACCGAGGAGAACATAATGATGAGAGTGTTGAAGTAAAATTCTATGATTGTCGCTTTTCATCAATAAAACAAAGCGTTTTACATTAAAAATTTAATCTAAACGTATCTTCTGTTTTAGGGAAATGAATGTCTCTAAATTAGTGGACGAAGATGAGCCCCTATTCGTATCCTTAATCGAAGATTTGTTTCCTGGAATTAAGCTGAGTCAGACTGTGCACAAGTATGTAATGATTCATTGAAATAAAAATCTTTACTATTAAGTTTAGTTATATTTTTAAGTTCCTTTTATTTACTCCAGGGAAATGCAAAGAGCAATTATACTTGTGACCGAAAGGACAGGTTTAATAAACCATCCTGATTGGAATTTAAAGATAATCCAGCTATATGAGACTTCACTAGTACGACATGGTTTGATGACGATGGGTCCTACCGGGTCTGGTAAGACAACTTGTATTCACACATTGATGGCCGCTCTCACTGAAGTTGGTAGACCGCATAAGGAAATGAGAATGAACCCGAAGGTAAGTTAAACAAATGTAACAATACGAAAATGGAGTATCGATTTTATGTAGGTATACTTTGAAAACTATTTTGTAATTTCTAGGCGATAACTGCTCCACAAATGTTCGGTCGATTGGATGTCGCTACAAATGACTGGACGGATGGCATTTTCTCCACTTTATGGAGAAGAGCACTAAAAGTTAAAAAATCTGATACTACATGGATTGTATTAGGTAAATTTCATGTCGGTAATAAAGTAAATTACTTTGGAATCACAAGTTCATCCACGATAGATAATGAATTAAAAACTATTTGTAGATGGTCCTGTGGATGCCGTATGGATCGAAAATCTCAATTCCGTGCTCGATGACAATAAGACATTAACATTAGCTAATGGCGATCGGATATCGATGGCACAGAACAGTAAACTAGTGTTTGAGCCGGATAATGTAGACAATGCATCGCCAGCTACTGTCAGTCGAATGGGGATGGTGTTTCTGTCGTCTTCGGTTCTGAAATGGCAACCTATATTAGAGGTAAGATAAACGAAGAAGAGCCTATATATTTTACGATTACTGATGTCTTTATAATGGAGCACAGAAAAGAGTTTGGCAATGAGTTATATATTTTTTAAATAGGGTTGGCTTAAAAAGAGATCACAAAAAGAAGCGGATTCACTACGTAATGCGTTTAATAAAGTGTACGACGAAGTTCATCTCTATGTTCAACAGAAGCTACCTGCTAAAATGAAGCTTCTGGAAGCTATTTACGTCAGGTAAAGTTATGCTACAATTTTTTTAATCGGATTTTAATAAAAAAATGGAATCTATAAACGTTAATTTCTGTCCACAGGCAATGCATAGATGTGTTGATAGGATTATTGCAAATAGAAATACCTGGCGGAAGTAAGTAATATTTAAATATTATTTATTGTTTCAAGTATTTTTTTTATTAACGCGCAATGCTTTGAAGGAATTTCAATGTAAAAACGAGTTACATAAAGTATAAGTGTATAAGTATAATAAGTGTATAAGTATAATAAGTATAGTTTTGAGAGAATCTTGATGTCCCACAGAGCTTCATACTGACCGTCACTTGGAGCGGCTATTTATATTCTCCATGATGTGGTCTTTGGGCGCTGTCTTAGAACTTGACGCCAGAACACGCATGGCAGAGTTTATGACCAAACTGCCAGTCAAATTGGACTGGCCAGGAGCTAAATCTAAAGAGTGGATCATGCCTTTTGAGTACATGGTTAATGAGACTGGCGTATGGCAACATTGGTAATATATTGTATATTTTTAATGATATGTTACGCGATAATTTTGACGAGGGCGTTAATTAAGCCTTAAGACGCAGTTTTAGCCGAAGAGTATTACTCGTAAATTAACCAATATTTGTTGGTAATAATATGGATGACTATTCTTAGTTTCTTTCTTTTTCCAATTGAATCAGGTCTGAAAGTGTTGAAGATTACATTTACCCACCTGATAGCGTCCCTGAGTATGCGTCTATATTAGTTCCGAACGTTGATAACGTATGCATATCGTTCCTAATTGAAACGATTGCAAAACAAAATAAAGCTGTATTATTGATTGGAGAACAAGGCACAGCGAAGACTGTCATGTTGAAGAGTTACATGCAGAAATATGACAATGAGGTTAAGCTGTTCAAAATGATTAACTTTTCTTCTGCCACCACTCCGAATATGTTTCAGGTATAAACTATATTATTATGTTTATAATGAAACGGAGATAATTCAGTGATGGTGATAATGAGTGTTATATAAATTTTTCAGAGAATTATTGAATCGTATGTGGAAAAACGAGTGGGTATGACTTACGGACCTCCGGGTGGCAGAGCAATGACAGTATTTGTTGACGATATAAATATGCCAGTAGTAAACGAATGGGGTGATCAGGTTAATATTATACTTACTTAAAATAATATATACAAAAACAATTATTATACGTTCTGTAATTTTGCTTAACAAATATGTTTTTATATTTATTTAATGTTTACCATAAATTCTAAACAGGTAACAAATGAAATTGTTCGACAAATGATGGAATGTGGCGGCTTTTATTCTTTGGATAAACCGGGAGATTTCATTATTATCGCTGATATTCAAATGTTCGGTGCAATGATTCATCCTGGTTCGTAAAATTTCTTTTGTCTTCATAGATTTTACTTCTTACACAGTATTTTTTCATTTATTATACTATTGTGCTGTTTAGGTGGCGGACGAAATGATATTCCCCCAAGGCTGAAAAGGCAGTTTAATATTTTTAACTGTACCTTGCCAAGCAACGTGTCTATGGATAAAATTTTTGGTAACGTATTATATAACACCTGAATGTTCTTTTTCTCATCTTTTCTATAACTTTAAAGTAATGCAACATTTTATCTTGCAGAAACAATAAGTGCTGGTTACTTCTGTAAGACACGGTTCGATAAAAAGATTGTTGATTTTATGCCTCGATTGGTTCCTGTGACACGTATTATTTGGCAACAAACAAAGGTATTTTAAAATGACTTGGAAGTGTTTAGAACTTACTTTGATACTTCCTGACTTCTTCTGGGTTGAGTGAAGATCGATCTTCCGCCATATATTTTTATATGGATCTCGATTCCGACACTATCTTGTTTTGGTTGTCACTATCTCGGAGAAGTTCAGAAGAGGGATACCCATTATTTTTTCGGTTATCGAGTTTAGCAAACTTTTATTCACTACCCTCAGGCCAGTTTGCCTTTACAGAGACAGTCTGCTCTTGCAGACACAGGCGTGTAGGATCCATACTTGACAAATGAATAGATGTGGTTGTTAAGACTCACATTGCCTCTTTATAATTGTTTCAGGCAAAAATGTTACCGACGCCTGCTAAATTCCATTATGTGTTTAATCTTCGAGATCTTTCTCGAATATGGGAAGGGATTCTGTTTATCAAGAAAGAAGAATTACAAACAATTAAAACTGCTCTCAAGCTATGGTTCCACGAATGTTTACGAGTTATTTCAGACAGGTATAACATTAATATTAAAACAAATATGTAAAGCTTTTAAAAATAAGAAAAATATAAAATTATAAGTTTTTTTACACAATATTAAGTGGTGGATCATGCGGTTAGTGCAAGGTAGCGTACATTCAAAAACCTGATACATACGTCTACTTATTTAAAAATAATAGTCGAAGCAATTCAGTTTAACCCATTCAGTGCCTTAGACGCGAGTTCGCGTCCTAGCAAACTTTTTTCTGGTGCCATGGACGCACATTCGCGTCCCTATGTGACTTGTCTTGTTTTTCCTCATTTCAAGAGTAAATAATTTGAAATTAAAAGTATGCATATATCTAAATTCAAAGTTAACAATCTCAAAGTGGCTCCTGAATATAACATGAAATTTTAAAATTATTTAAATCGTTGATTTTCAATTTTTCACGCACCATGCCTTGGACGCATAATCGCGTCCGGTACGATAAAATAAAACAGGGGTGACAAACCTTTCAACACGATTTATTTTGTATATAATTGAAATAAAATAGTATTAATGTTTGGCGATGGTACTGTAATTATAATAATAAAAAAGGATCGTGGTTCAAACGCGTCCGCGTCCAAACAGATAAAAATCTTTTGTTCTCCAAACTAACTTCTTTTATATTGTAACGCCGCGCCGTCTCTAATTATATGTATTTTTTGTTTCACTCTTCATACTGTCTAACCGTGTGAATTAATTTTTCATAGCACTCTAAACGTTTATCAGCTGGCACATTTCGTAACCTAAATGCCAGCATCATACCCAAATCATGCTCAAACTGGGCATAAATTGGAGGCAATTCGTCTTGTGTGTTCAGTTCTGCACCCAAATCTTTTGAGAATGCTTTAAAATATTTTTAGCTGCACAACAATTATTGTCTGAATCATTTCTAATAGGCACCTTAGGTTCATCATTAGGTATGCGGATTAACTTCGATTTTTTTAATACACTTTCATCTTCAGAATCCATAATTCCTTCAGTACTAGTGTCTGAATCATTTCTAATAGGCACCTTAGATTCATCATTAGGTATGCGGATCAACTTCGATTTTTTTAATACATTTTCATCTTCAGAATCCATAATTTCTCCAGTACTAGTGTCTGAACTGTTATTATTAATTACATTACGACTGTAAGAACCTGTAAACTTTCGCTTTTTAGGAAAATTTTGCAAAATTGATTGACTACATTCATGTAAACTTTCATTTTCTTTGCAAATATCTTGCTGATAATGTTCATGGAAATTAGTTAAAAATCCCTGGCTAGATTCAGAAATATTATCGTCTCCTTGCTGATCATCTACAAATAAAAATACAAATAAATCATAATAATATCTGCAAACTATCAAAAATGTTTACAACCCCTGATTTTTTCAAATGTTACTGAAGCCATTTAAGAAGAAAATAGCAATTTTCGATGGAATTTTAGTTCAATGTGCCGAAAACGCGAATTCGCGTCCAAAAAACTTTATTGGAGGTGCCGCGGACGCGATATCGAGTCCAAGTATCGTTACTGCGTTTAGGACAAGGCATTCGGTATAAATTCATAGTATCGGCTAAGGCAATGAATGGGTTAAGGTTGAATGAAATTATGAAAAACAAATTTTTCACAAAACAATTCATTGTAGGTTTACAACATTCGATGACAAAGATTGGTTTGTTGCTAATTTCTGGAAGACCGCAACACAGGAACTTCCCGATGTAGTGGATGAATTTCCCGACCACGAAACGTTTTTCGTTAATTTCTTGAGAGAACCAGTCGAGCCGACGGGGGATGAGGATGAAGACTTCAGTACTGACGCGCCGAAAATTTATGAGGAGCTGCCATCGTAAGTTTAATTGTGGGGAAATATTTTATTTATACTAGAATTGAGAAAACAGTGTAAGAGGACCAATAGAAGGGAAAAATAATATTTTTAATTTTTTGTATAAAATTTTGATTTTATTTGTATTGTTATTCGCGCATCACGAAAAAACCATTGTATGTAAGATGCGGTTCTCAGTTATATTGATGCTTAAAATTTATTAAGTGTGTGTTGGGTACCTACAGTTATAATTATGCAATATAAACATAAACTCTATACCTAATAGATATTAGTGTTTATTTATAATTGGTAACATCTTTTTAGCTGGGAATTCGTGCTGTTCAAGCTCGGCTCCTTCCAAGATCTCTTCAATGAGCAAGTCCGAGGAGCACATTTGGATTTGGTATTCTTCCACGATGCCATGGTGCATCTATTTATTATCTCCAGAATCATTAATACTCCACGGTGAGTAGGTACCTATAAGGCTAAGCGTCCACAGATCGGTATCGTACGCATCGGACGCATCGCAGTATCGCAGTTTGTATAGAAAGTACGATCCGTACGATGCGGATCAGTGGACGCACTTGTATGATTTTCTATACAAAGAATACTACAATCCGTTTAATGCGATGCGTCCGATGCGTACGATACCGACCTGTCGACGCTTAGCCTTATAATAATACGGATATTGTATAAGATAACAAACGTTAGTTTAACAAGATTAATCTCGTAGAATTAGTATAGAAATCAGAATGTGTATGAAAGAAATATGAACGGTCTGTGTATATTAATTTTTATCCGTTTATTTCATATTTTAGCGGTAACGCACTACTCGTTGGTGTCGGCGGTTCTGGCAAACAAAGTTTAACTAAACTGGCTTCATACATTGCCAATTTCTCTTTCTATCAAATTACATTGACGAGGTAATTATATTTATTCATTGAAATGCGATCAGTTGTAATTATTTGAACGTTATATTCTGTTCTGTCAACTATTAAATATCTTCCAGGTCATACAACGTCAATAACTTTATGGATGACATCAAAATTCTGTATCGTATAGCAGGCCTACAAGGGCAAGGAATTTCCTTCATATTTACAGACAATGACATAAAAGATGAACAGTTTTTAGAGTTTTTGAATAATATTCTGAGTTCAGGAGAAATTGCAAATCTTTTTGCAAAGGATGAAATGGGTAAAAAATATATCAGAATATCCACCTAAAATTCAAAATATGATTCAGTAACAGTTTCTTACATAAAGTTTTGATACATTTTAGATGAAATTTTAAACGAGCTTACACCGATAATGAAAAAGTATGCGCCGAAACGAATTCCTGTTCCTGACGTTTTGTACGAATATTTTATCATGCGCTCTCGATCCAATTTACACGTGGTGCTTTGCTTTTCTCCGGTAATTTAATATTAGTACCACAAATTATCTTTGTACATATCCATTGATAGTGTTGGTGGTAACGTATGTTGTGTTACAGGTAGGTGAAAAGTTCAGGAGCCGAGCGCTGAAGTTCCCTGGCCTTATATCTGGTTCTACTATGGACTGGTTCCAGAAGTGGCCGAGAGTGGCTTTGATTGAAGTGGCACATCATTTCTTAAGTGAATTTCAAGTAAGCGTTACTATATGTTATAACATACTTCTTACACTAATATTTCAGAGCCTCCAGTTTGTTATCACGCCGATAAGGTAAAATGTTTATGTAAAATTTTTCAGGGTTACCTTCTCGGTACTAGTGTTGTCGGGTCTTATGTGGCAGCCGTAGAATAAAAACTATAATAAAATATTAATTGTACAGAATAGAAGTTCTTCTTTATTACAACTTCTCAGTTCCAAAATACATATTTGGTTTCCTAAAACGTTTGTGGAACTCATTACCTTCCCACATACGTAAAGCTCAAAATATATTTAAATTTAAATCTTTAGTTAAAGAACATTACCTTAATCTAACCTAACCCTGGTCCGTTCAATCCTGCTACATCGTTGTTTTTCCCCTCAACCTCTTTTCATTTCTTTCCTTTCTTTTTCTTGCTTCCTGCTTTTGCGTTTTTTGTCTTTCACTACTGGTGTAAAAGTATGATGATTATTTTTATTTTTCTGTTTTTTTTTTTATTATGTGTATATTATATAAGTTCTGTATCTTTCTTCTTTGTTAAGTTTATGTACGCCGCTACCCCTAAGTATTTTCTGTAGTTCCTATATTTCGGTGGGTTGCCTGGAAGAAATCGCTATTTAGCGATAAGGCCGTCTATTGTTTTGTGCTGTTTGTTATGCCTTTTTGTTTCTTTATTTTTTTACTCCCGGTGTACAAACAATAAAGAGTTTATCTATCTATCTATCTAAAACAGGTAGTTTGTTCAGCCGAGACAAAGCAGCAACTAATTGAAATAATGGGAATGGTTCAAGATAATGTCGCAGATACTTGCTCCATGTACTACGATCGGTTCAGACGACAAACTCACGTCACACCTAAATCGTATTTGTCTTTCTTAGAAGGCTATAAAGTACTCTATAAAGAGAAACATGTGAATATTGCTGAGATGGCTAGAAGGTAAGTTGAAATAATATTTGTTAACATTTGACTATTCTAATTTATGTTAGTACTGTTAGTAGGTATGCCGTAATTTATGGTTTAAATGAAACTTAAAGATCTTAACGAGCACTACCAATAATTTGGTTTTTACTATCCGTAATTTTTATTCCATCCTATTATTGCAGAATGACAACCGGTTTGGACAAACTAGTGGAAGCAGCAGCGAGCGTAGACGTTTTGAAGAAGGAGCTCGAACTAAAAGAGCTTGAGATCAAAGAAGCTACGGCAGCAGCTGAGGAGGTATTTTTCAGTATACTATTTCTGTGGAAGTTACTATTGCCTTCTAGAAAAACCTGCGTTCCACGCAAAGCATCTATTGTATTGTATGTGACCCTGAGTCTTAGGTATGTTTAACATACACTCGAGCAATGCACACATCGACACCGTTCATTGAAATATAGAACCAATTTGAACCACTATTGAACAATGTTTCGTGTCCGTGAACGAAGTCTATGTGGGCGAAGGGTGGAATGTACTCGATACTATACTCCGTTCAGATTGGAGCTGGACAAAACCAAAACAGTGCGTAAACAGTAGCCATATAACACAAACTTTTTGTCTGTATTATCACAAGGTAATTATTTTGTTTGGTTAATGAAAAACTTTACGAAAACACATAACACCCACTACACTATAAATATTAACAAAAGTAATGTGGCTAAACACAAAAATAATTTTAAACAAACAATAAAATTAACGTATTATATGAAAATTGGATTGAATATCGCCAAATCTGTGAACATAAAACATAAACAAACAATGGCTCTTTGCCGGCCACAGACTGCCACTGTCAAACACAGACTACCACAGACTGTCAAAGATAACTTAAACTGCAGTTATTATTTTGTTTTTGTCGTTTAAGATCGATTTTATTTATTTTACATTAGATTAATAATATAAATTAACATGGATTAGTTATTTAATGAGTCTAAAACATTAATAAAATTACTATCGTGTTTAAAAATGATTTTTAAGAATCTGATGTCCAAAAATTTAATGATTTAAAAATTAAAATACTGCGTGGAATGAAACGAAATATAGACGACCAAGTTGCAAAGTCAGCTGGCATCATCATCGTAGTAAGGATTTGTAGACATTTTATTTTATAGGTATAAACAGGCTTAGAACAAATTACGGTATTTTGAAGAAGGTGTCAAATCGCTTTTCGTTTTTAAGGTTGTGGCTGCATGAATTATTCAATTACGAAAGCGTTAATAACATTATTTTTATCGTATGTTCTTGCAGTTTGAAGTTGTTATCGATCGCTACATAGTTAAATATGGAATCATAAAAACTATAGTAAGTAGTTTAGTCGAAACACAACGCATTTGATTCAGACATAAATGTCACTTAGTGAAAACCCTACAAATGGTTTGTTTACATTGTGTCCAGCTCCATTTCAAATAGAGTATAGATATATGTACTCCGTTCGCGTTCGATCTGGAATTCGTTATGATTGCATGGCATACAAATGCCAAGTACACAGCTATGAGATTAAGGTACATTTAAGATCGGTGTGATCAAAACACGTCCTTAGTAAATTTTGCTTACAAGCAAAATTAAACTCTAAGCACATTGCATAAGTTTGATTTTCGCGGATGCTCGGCAACTCATATATGATTTGTGTTGTAGGTGTTAGCAGCAGTAGCAGAGTCAGCAGCAGCAGCGGAGGTGGTGAAGGCAGGGGTCCTAGAAGTAAAGGATCGTGCCGTGAAGCTGGTCAACGTGATCGCGGCCGAGACGGCCGTGGCTGAGGAGAAGCTCGCTGCGGCCAAGCCGGCGCTTGATGCTGCCGAGGCTGCGCTGTTGGTGGGTGATGAAATTGTGTAGTTGGTAGTGGTGTAGAGTGGGTTTTGCAGTTTCTTCTACTTCATGTTAAGGAAGTTTTTAAATAGGTCGTCGAAGCAAAGTTAATGTCCATTGGCGTGTCAGTGATAGTTAAGATGTAGATAGTTAAGTTAGTTCATGTTAACACATTGACATTTTTTCCATTCTTCCTTGCCGCCATTTCGTAGTGTTCACACTGCCCGAAGGTTGACTGGGAGAGAATGCTTCTAGCATTAAGTCCGCCTTTGTTCCTGTACTTTTTGTATGGTGCATAAAGTTTAAATAAATAAAAATAAATTGACAATGAATATTTTTGTAATATTTTCAGACTATCAATGCAGCTGATATTGCGACAGTACGAAAATTGGGCAAGCCTCCATATCTCATTACTCTTATTATGGATGCTGTAATATTATTATTCAGAAAACGAATCGATCCAATTAAGCCAGATCCAGAAAAACAATTTCTTATGGCTTCTTGGGCTGAATCCCTAAAGGTTAGTTCTTAAAAATATTTTTGGCGACTAGTTCAAGACTAGACAATATCGACTAGACTAGGCAATATGAAATTATGTAAAACATCCTTGTCATAATTAACAAACTAAAAACGGCGTAGGTCATGGCAGATGCAAGATTTTTGAATAATTTGAAGTTTTACCCAAAAGATGAAATTAATGCTGAAATGGTCGACTTGCTTCAACCTTACTTTAATTTCAGGTAAAATTACCCGCATTTACTTAAGTTTGTTTTTTAAATTAAATATTAATTAATATTTAACAAAAAAACATATTAATTATTACAGTCAATATACTTTTGAGGCAGCTAAAATAGCTTGCGGCAACGTAGCCGGCTTAATTTCATGGACGATAGCCATGGCGCAGTTTTATGCCGTAAATAAAGACGTGTTGCCTCTAAAGGCTAACCTTGCCGTCATGCAGGGCAAGTACCAAGCTGCTAAGAAAGAACTAGAAGCCGCTGAAGCACAGTTGGAAGCTAAAGAGGTAGAAATATGAACTTAACATAATATCATGTAAGTACAATGATGAATTATTTAAAGGGTAATAAATTGATTTGAAAATAATTATTTTACAGCGAGAGCTAGCAGATGTACAAAAGAAATTTGAAGATGCAATGTCGTTAAAACAAGCGGTGTTAGACGACGCTGCCAAATGCCAGCAGAAAATGGACGCAGCGACTGCTCTTATAAACGGTCTGAGCGGAGAGAGGGTCCGCTGGACCGAACAATCTGCGCTCTTCAAATCAGAAATAGAAAGACTTGTTGGAGATATTCTATTGCTTACTGGGTACATGATGATAATAATTTACTTTCAAATTATACTTGTGTACTTTGAAATTGTACCTACTTATATAATGTGTACAACTTTAAAGTTCATTATTAGCGACAATCGAAATATTAAATAAGCTAGGTTTCTTATACTAATAGAATTTTAATTTTCAGATTCTTATCTTACTCAGGACCATTCAATCAAGAATTTCGGTCACTTTTAAATACCACTTGGTTAAATGAATTATTGCGAAGAAAAATACCAGTGTCTATGAATTTGAATATTACTGAGCAACTGACGGATACCGCTACCGTAAATATCAATTATTTTAAAAGATCAACAAATGGTCCAAAATTTTGGTAAACAAAGGACAACGCTTGTAGTATTACAGATTCATCATCGTTATTAAATCCATACCTGTCCCACCGACAAACATGCCTCTCAGATGTACTACTTTCCTCACGATGTCTTTCTTTACCTAAGCTTGTGATAATTAAATTCTATAACGAACTCAATTATTCGAAAATTACGGGTGCGTTTGGAAAGAGGAGCTTGAACGCGGTCCGGTTCGAGATTCCAATATTTAAACCACTCTATTATCACTGCTCTATTACAGATTGGCGATTGGAATTTATGTGGCTTGCCAACGGACGACTTGTCCATTCAAAATGGTATTATCGTAACCAAAGCGTCCCGGTTTCCGCTGCTCATCGATCCACAGACCCAAGGGAAGATTTGGATTAAGAACATGGAGAAGTTTAATGACCTTATCGTTACTACATTAAATCACAAATATTTCAGGTACATAAATGGTGTTATTGTGGATTTTATATAATTTGATTTAAACTTATTTAAAGGTATATATTATTATATTTGAATATGTTTTTAAAGGAATCCTTTTGTTACAGAAATCACATTGAGGATTGTGTTTCGTTAGGCAGACCGTTACTAATAGAGGATGTTGCTGAAGAATTGGACCCCGCTTTAGATAATATTCTGGAACGAAATTATATAAAAATTGGGTCTTCTTTCAAAGTACGTAGTAATCCTAAAGTAAAAGGCGATCTTAATATAAATGTCAAAAATAAAATAAATGCAAAAAATTTCTTGAATTAAATATTTTTTATTCAGGTAAAATTGGGAGACAAAGAAATAGACGTAACGGCTGGACATAAAATATACATAACGACAAAGTTACCGAATCCTGCTTATACACCTGAAATATCAGCGCGCACTTCTATTATAGACTTTACTGTCACTATGCAAGGTATGTATTATACATGGTAATTTTGGCAAATCCACTTGCAGAGCAAAACATGTCCACACACACGTGTCAGTTGTTCATATATATATCTAGGGTTTTGTTGATGTGTTGGCGTAGTTACAATTTCGTTTTTTGCAAAAACCTTCGTTTAATTCCTTTAGTCAAACTTCATTTCATACCTTCATTCAAACTTCATTTCATTCATTCGTTCTAAATCCAAAGGATTGGAGGACCAGTTGTTAGGCCGTGTGATCCTAACCGAGAAGGCGGAGATGGAAGCGGAGCGAACTCAGCTCATAATGGACGTGACGGCTAATAGACGTAAGATGCAGGAGCTAGAAGCAAACCTGCTGCACAAGTTGACTACTATCCAAGGATCTTTAGTTGAGGACGTGTCGCTTATTCAAGTGCTCAATATCACTAAGGCTACAGCGACAGAGGTAAGTCGTCATTATTATTGTCTCCCACAAAGTAAAATCAAAATTGACACACGATGTTAATAATTATGACTGTTATTTGTTAATTACATCCAATTAGTTGTCGCTTTTGTGTAGCCGAAAATATATTAAACATCTATTGTTCTCGATTCCAATGTCTCGTGATACTCGTAATAACCATAATCAATGAGAACGGTCGGAATGCCTTCGGAATGACACTTGCCAATGACTATTTTCCAGCAGGACATGAAACCTCATTTAAGTAAATAAACTCCTGTTATTACTAACTATCAAATAAAATCATTCACAGGTCAGGGAAAAACTAGACGTGGCAAAAGAGACTGAAATAAAGATCAACGCGGCTCGAGAGGAGTTCAGACCGGTCGCCACGCGGGGATCGGTGCTATACTTCTTGATCTGTAACATGTCGCTCGTGTGCAACATGTATCAGACGTCGTTGGCGCAGTTCCTTGAACGGTTCGACATATCAATGGAAAGGTCCCCTCAGAGCCCTATCACCTCGAGGCGAATAATGTTTATTATTGATTACTTGGTGAGTTATTTAATTACTTAATTATTAATTACGATTTTGTAAAAGTTTCCAGGTGAATTTCCGGATTGTAGTCACTCGTTCGGTTTTGGAATTGGATATAAATATGATTTAGAAATAATAATGTCCTTCTTTCAAATGAATCAGGGAAAGAATTGTAAAACTCTTGAGAAATATAACTATAAAGGACGTGAATAAGCTATTAAGTTATTTCGTCATCATAACTTTCCAAGACAGTCTTATGATACGTTAAATTTTTTGCCACTTCCAATAACATTTTTTCACTAAAAATAGAAGTAATAATCAATATTATTCGTATCTTTTAGACATATGACGTGTTTAAATACATAAGCAGAGGTTTCTATGAAAAACACAAGTATTTATTCACACTTTTGTTAACACTGAAGATAGATTTGCAAAAGGAATACTTAACGTACGACGAGTTTCAAACCTTTATTAAAGGTGAGATAAAGTTCCAACATTTTCTATTATTTTCTATATCTTCAGTATTATTTTGAGTTTTTGTAACAATGCAATATTTTTCGTTTGTTCAGGTGGGGCTGCTTTGGACTTAAACGCTTGTCCCCCGAAACCGTTTAAGTGGGTAACAGACATGTCGTGGTTGAACTTAGTCCAGTTGTCGGGTCTACGGCAATTTACGAATATATTGAATCAAGTTACCAATAATGAAAAAGGATGGAAATCATGGTAACGATTTGTTTTATATTGAGACATAATTATTCACTAGTAAACCCGTCCTGTCTACGCTTCGGAAAACTAACTCTTTAGTACCCACATTCAGAAATCGTTAGACGTGATGAAAAGTGCACCCTAATCGAAGATTAGCGCGAATTCTAGAAATCATTGTTTTGCGTTCCATTGCGATAATAAAGAATCCCTGTAATAGATTTTCTCTTATATCATTCATGTAAAAAATCGATCACTTTCTGGTTTACTATATCTATAGGTTTTAAAATCATGTACAATATTGTTTCTGATCAATTATTTGTAAGGAGCGTTTGTACTCAGTAGGTACATAATTACAATGATCAACTACAAAGGAAAACAATAGTAGAAAGTTAATTAATGTACAGGTTTGATAAAGAAGCGCCAGAAGATGAGCCGTTACCTGACGGATATAATAATCTGGACGTATTTAGAAAGCTGTTAATGGTTCGTTCATGGTGTCCCGATAGAACCCTTGCTCAAAGTTTGTGAGTACTTGTTTCTTTAAAATGATACTTACAAATCCTTGTTGTTTTTTCAAAGCATCATGTTGAGTTTAACAATTTTTGCAACTGATTAATCAGTTTACTTATAAATAGCAAAATGTTCCACAAATGTAGAATTAAAAAAGAACTGGCATTATAGTTTTTTCCAAACTCGCAAACAGGAAATACGTAGTCAGCTCAATGGGTGCAAGATTCTCAGAAGCAGTTATAGTCAATTACGAGGTACATTATAAATCCTATTTAAACTTGATTACATTAGATTGAGATAATTACTTAATTAGAAGATTTACCGTCGATGATATGATAATGAAATGATGATGTAATAGGATATTAACAACTTGATACACATAGATTAACTCACCCTAGGGATACACTTTGTAGCGAGTGCCAAAAACAACACAAAATTAATATACATATTAGTAGATACAGTTTAAAAATAAATACTACAGTCATATATTATAATATAAGTTTAACGTATTTTAGCAAATGGTCCTGGAATCTCGACCTTTAGTACCCCTCATTGGATTTTTGGCAATGGGCTCTGATCCCACACCCTCCATCGAAACTACAGCTAAGCGACTGGAGTGTTTATGTTCGTCTATCTCCATGGGTCAAGGTCAAGAAGTGCACGCTAGAAAGCTGATTGATAGAGCTTTGAAAGAGGTAAATAAGTATATTAAAGACAAAATATACCGCACTTACCTATTTTTATTTGAAGCTTCAGTAAAAATTTCATGCTTTGGTACTACATGAAATTAAGTAGAAGTAGGTATAAATCATTCAGTTTTTGAAATACTTACTATTTGGTTTTAGGGTATGTGGGTCTTGTTACAAAACTGTCACTTAGGATTGGAATATATGGTTGAAATTATGGAACAGTTTGCTGAGCTAGAAAAAGAACCTGAAAAAGTTCATGACATCTTTAGGTGAGTTTTCTTTTGTGAATGTTTATAATATTCATAATTGTTATACGAAGTGTATATTATTGATTTACATACCGTCTATTGTATAATTTTATATTGCAGACTATGGATTACGACTGAAGTTCATCCAAAATTCCCGATCACTATGTTGCAAATGTCTATAAAATATACATGCGAGCCTCCTTCTGGTAAGATATTTTTTATTAAAATCAAAAACAATTCTAAATTGATTATAAACGTGTACCTATCTTTTCTTCTCCTATATTTAAGGCATCAAAGCTGGATTAATGAGGACTTATGATTCCATGAGTCAGGACTTCCTAGACTACAGTGATAGTCCCTTCTATCTGCCTCTCATATATACCGTCTCTTTTCTGCACACTGTGGTACAGGAGAGGCGTAAATTCGGACCGCTTGGTTGGAATATTCCATACGAGTTTAATTCAGCAGATTGGCTCGCTTCTTGTATGTTTGTTCAAAACCATCTTGAGGGTTTAGAACCTGGTCAAACGATTAGTTGGACCACTGTAAGGTAAAGATTCTTTACAATAATCCTTATAATTTCTTTGATGTATATCGTTTTATTTGTGAGAATTTTTACATTACTATCTATTTTTAATCGTATATCTTCTATTGCTTCTATGTTTTTAACTATTTCTTGCCATTATTTCTCCTACTTTTTGTATGTCTTCAGTTTCAATTGTTTTTAGATACATGGTATCCGCTGTACAATATGGCGGAAGAGTGACTGACGATTATGACAATCGTCTACTTGGGACGTTTACTAGAGTATGGTTTACGGACCAATTGTTCTCTGACGATTTCCAATTTTACAAAAACTATGGTATTATGAAATTCAAGAATATACCGGAGTATATTGAGGAAATAGAAAAGATGAAGACCGTTGATCCTCCTCAAGCTTATGGGCTTCACACAAACGCTGATATCACGTAAGTGTGAGATAATTTGAATTTACATAATATATGTTGAATACTCGTAGATCTCAATTCTTTTAACTATTTTTACTAAGGTAAAAGATATTTTTAATACGCCTATTGTACGAAGCATGCATGAGTACAATTTTTACTGCACAATCAGGTATGTACAGACGGATTCGAGCATGTGTTGGAACAAATCTCTGCAGGTTTTTTAAACTCTGTTAAGTTAAAGATTTATGGAGTGTAAAATTCTCAACTGTATTTATATTTGTAGTTATCAACGTAATGTGACTCAAGAGCTATTGGATACAATTCTTTCGATTCAGCCGAAGGAATCTAGTTCAGGCGGTGGAGAAACGCGTGAAGCGTCCGTCTATAGACAAAGTAAAGAAATGCTTGAAAAAGTGCCACCTAACTTTGACCCTCATGAAGTTAAGGAAAGGTTGGTAACGATAATAGGGTACTTTCGGTAGTGAAAAATAAACTTGATTTTCCTAATAAAAAGCAACAAAAAATATATTTCTGCAAAATAAACACGCTTTCTCGCCTTAAAATATTAATTATTTTTTTATTTCCGGAAAAACGCTGTCAGCACTCGTCAGCCATTTATAGTAGAAACGCGCTAACTATGCGTTCCTGACACATGTCAATTCGTCATGACTAGTGATGTACAATAAAGAGGCTTTGGGCAAAACGTCACACTCGGAAAACGTCCCATGGGACGTTTCGCCCCCGTCATTTTTTGACTGGGTCGATTGGTCCCAGAAATTCAAAATGAAATTATATAGTCGGCAGAAAAATCTACATACGTGTGTGAGATATTTTCACTATAAATATTAAGGTTAGCTTCTATTTGATAATAAAAAGAAATTGAAATACAGTACTTAATATAAATTATTTTTAAATAATTATACAATGACTAATACAAATGCCATAATATCTGTTTTTAATTAGAATTTAGCTTTATGTAAAAATGATGAGACAAGCCTTAAATCTTTACTTTTTATTTAATATTCGTTAATAATACAAAAATTGTTACCTGGCACCATGACTTAAACTACCTGTGATTAAAGCGAACGCCATAATTAACACAGGCAATCTAAGGAAATGAACATAATATCTTTAAAATCCTTTTTTTAATATATAATTTGTGTATTCAAGTAGATTGGCAATACTTGAACACCTTTTAAATATGACGTAATAAATGATTTTGGTCATTTTTATGCTTACAAACACATTAATACATAGTATCACTTTAGCTTCAAATTAACATCCCTCGACACTAAAATGCCAATAACTTGTAAATTTCCTCTTAAAGTAGTCAGTGTTTTATGGTTTTAAAATCTCCATTTACCAAGCAACATTTTGAAATTACTGCACTATTAGTTAACTGGATATTTTTTTCCACCAGCCACCGTCAAATTTGAATCAAAGAAACAATCGAAAACATAAAAAGTCCTAAATAGACACGAATTTCTAGGAATCACGTAATAATTTGAACTCAGTCATAGCTTGGGATAGTAGACCAACTATCTGAGAGTACGTGAAAAAAAAATATTAAAACGTGCTCATTTGTGTAACCAGCAAGTAAAAGTAGGGTAAGAGAGCTTGATTTCTGAAAAATCAAACAAAGGTCAAAATCTCGAAAACGGTGACACTTTTACTAAAACGATTTTTTGACATCTGGTAGGTCTCTCTCCAAGCTATCTACCATTTCAGTTTGTCGTACAACTTACGGGTCACCCTGTATATATTATACACACAATACATATAAGTCAAGTTTAGTACAGAGCATTGAGCATTAAGTTATCCAAGCAATCTTTGATCTTGAGGAAATATAATTATTCTATGTTGTGATTTTTTTAAATCAAATTTTGATATAATATGTATACGGTAAATAAAATAAATACTATAATTATATATATGTCTATATTAAGTAATAATAGATATTTTTTGTATTCAAGAATATTCTGTTTAATTTTATACTATGTATTTAGTTGTTTTCTTGCAGACTGTACAATATTTTGCAGCGAACAATAGAATTTCTGTATATACATATAAGTGGTCCGTTTAGCCCAAAGAAAAAAATTAAATTAAATCAAAGGACAAAAACGTCCCGTGGGACGTTTTCCGAGTTGGACGTTTTGCCCAAAGCCTCATTATGTCACATCACTACAAAAACAAAAAGTTGATATGACATGAAATGAAAATCAGAATATTAAAGTATACTTTTTTAATTTTTATCAAGTTTCATAGTTTATTTTTTATTACGGAAAGTACCCTATTGTCTTTATTTTGCCTGCTATACCTACTTATCCCGTTGACTTGCATTTTAAACATAAATATTTGCCGATCATTATTCTGGCGAATATTATTAATTTATAATCTTTGGTTTTTAATATACTTATTCTTCTTTATTCCCTTATCAGCTTCTTTCTAGATTTTTACTTTTTTCTTGAGTGTTACAGTTAATTTCAACTTAAATTTGCTATTTTAGGTTGCGTTATTATGGAATCCTTAATTCCATGGTAATATTTTTGAGACAAGAGATTGATCGTATGCAGAAAGTAATATCATTGGTGCGGACCACATTAAAGGATTTGTTGCTGGCTATTGATGGTACTATTATCATGAATGAGGTATGTAACCATCTATGTGTACGACTCTTTAACTTCATATTCCTTGACTCGCTCAAATCATTAATATTTTTGAATGGAAGTTATTCTTACAATTTTGAATATATCTATTTATTTATTTCATGTACACAGAAACAGATAGAAATTTAGTTGTCAACAAAAACTTAGTATTTATTTTTGAACTTAGAAATGATGAAATGAAGTAGTTAAACTTTTTTAGGCCTCAAATTGTTACCGTATTTAAAAACAATTTTTTTATACTATTAGTTCATTTTTCCAGATTATAACTAAATCGAAAATATCAAACTATGTGCTTAAATTATATAGACGTTTACAGACCTACTTATAACATAACCGTAAAAATATTCACGTTTTTTTAGGCTCTTCGAGATTCTCTCGACAATATTTACGATGCGAAAGTACCGAAGATTTGGTTAAGAAGTTCGTGGTCTTCGTCAACTCTAGGCTTTTGGTTCACCGAGTTCCTGGAACGAAACATTCAGTTTTCATATTGGTGCTTCACAATGAGGCCGTTCTCGTTTTGGATGACTGGGTTCTTTAATCCCCAAGGTATGATGTACCTATGTTTTAAACGGGGGTCAGATTTTAATAGAAGCATCATGAATGGCATGTTCAAATAGTGGTCTAAATGGTAACTTTTTAAACTTTTTAAAAGGTTTCCTTACGGCTATGAGACAAGAAGTTACAAGAGCTCATAAGGGCTGGGCTCTCGATATGGTTGCCCTTCATAACGACGTCACTAAATCTGTTTATGAAGAGATAAAGGCCCCACCGCCGGTAAGATTTTACAATTTAATAATCACGTTCATCAAAGTGTTAAGAACGAAGTAATTTAGTAAAGGTTTGTGCACTTTACATCAACACAATTTCAATTCGTCAGATTAAATTCATAGGCAGGCATTGAAATATGAGCTTTATAAGGATTAGTATAGGTTGCAATTTTTTTTATTGAATTAAGGTAGCAAACGAGCATGCAGCACCACCCTTCCGCTGCCGCCCATGGCAATTGTGACCGACTTAGAACAAGACCCAATTTAGGGACTAGGGTGGTTAGTCCAATTAGTAGATGGTGTTAGAATGTTAGTTTGTTAGTTTGTTAATAAGTGTGAGGACAGGGACTGTTAGTGATAGTTAGTCCTGTTAGTTAATATTAGTATTGTCCAGTTAGTAATGATTAGTGTGAGTCTTGTTCTAATTCGGTCACAGATGCGTTGCTACCCCTGAGGACTGAGATGGTCGCCTCTAAAAAAGTGAACCGGCACACCTTCCTATCCGGAACATAATTGCTCTTAAAAACAATTATTATGACGGTAGGAATGGTACTGAGTACCTTGGCGGGCGGTGGTACTACCCCGGGCGAACTCTAGGCGGCCGAATGGAGTTTTTGTTAGTTGATTTCATTTTCGTTATTATCTAGGAGGGAGTGTTTATCCACGGTTTGTTCTTGGACGGCGCTGGCTGGGATCGCCGCAACATTCGGCTGTGCGAATCGACGCTGAAAGTATTGTACACGGCTTTACCTGTTGTGCACGTGTATGCTATTAACTCCACGGCGCCTAAAGATCCCAAACTATATCAGGTAACATTTACTTTGATAAAGATATATTTAATTTTATATTGTATGATTTTCTAGTAATACTAACTTAAAACGTTTACTTCTACTTTTAATGTCCAACGTTAATGATGTTAGGTCCCCAAAACGACGAGATAATTCCCTCAATCTATTGTTTGACTAATATTTTTCCTCCAATTTGAGTGAGCAATCTCTTTCCATTATTTTTTGATAAAAATATTTTTAAGTTTTTAAAAAGCAAGGGTTCTTTGATTTATTCTGAACATCTTTGTGGTAAATACGAAAATATACTAATTAGCCTCAAAACTTTTGCAGTGTCCAGTATACAAGAAGCCCTGTCGTACGGGATTGACCTTCATAACACCTTTGTGGCTGTGTACCATCAAAAACCCTGACCACTGGATCTTACGAGGTGTTGCCATATTATGTGATATCAAATAATGCAGATGCTTTTTTATTTCATTCGTTTGTGTGAAATGGCTTTTCGTCATTATACCTTTATTATACCGTCATTCAGTGACTATTAATATGCCGTTAATCTCGATAATTATGTTACTTTTCAATTATTTATTGACATTGTTTTGTTAGGTTTATTTTTAGTTGATTTTTAATAAAACACATTGATTATTTTAAATAGGTTTTTATTTTTGAGTAAAGACATGGAAGCATCGAGAGGTATTGCATTATTGTATATACAACATTTTATCTTAGCATACTAAACAATACTGACTTTGAAAACTGTACAAATTGTTCGGCCAGTTGATTTTGAAATCCAAAATGTCACCTTTCGTAAGAATTTCCAAACAATTATGTCTCCGAAACGTGTAACAAAACAATAATTGACCGCGGTAACATTACTGGACGGAGAATTTGCTGATATTATTGACTTCAGAGTTATGAAGAAGACGATTGCGATATCGCATAATTCGTTGTCTAAATTTAAATTCGATTTTCTGTAGGTTCTTTCATGAAATCATTAGACTGCTCCTGTCATCTAAAGTATCTCATTGTATATGACCCTATAAGAAATTTTATTCGAAAATCAATAGGGCGTACATTAATTTCTTAATGTTTTTAAGTATTAATTCTAAAACTTTGGCAGTTTCATAGGTACACAAATTAATGAAATCAAATATCAGTCTATAAATTGTCGTGTTAATGATACAAGTCTGTTTTTTGTTAATTGATTAAGTTAAAGGCGAATATCGATTTAGCACCTACACGAGTATATACATACATCATAATATTATGAGTTACAACGCAAATAACGAGATCTAGCATTACTAACGGTATTACAACGAGTAACTATAAACGTACTACAATAACTATACAAGCCAAAAGTGTTATACATACAGTCTTATCGCACAGTAACAAATATTCATCAATAAACACCCAACCTTATATTAATCTTTTTAATATTACAATCGGTCGTAGGTACACATAAAACGGTCGGTTCTTACGAAACTTAACGCTACTAACATTATTATGTAACAAGTTTAAACACCTTTACGAGCAAGCATGCTGATTATTATAATATAGCTTAACAAATAAATTAATAATAGCTATTATAGTATTCGTTGTCCCAACGACCTACATAGATACAAATAGAGTACTACGTACTTTTATATAGGTATCTATAATACATATATTCGTGAAATGAATTCTAAAGTTACTTAATGTTCGCCTTTGGCAGTATGATTAATAAAACAAATAGTATTGCACTTGTCGTAAAATGTTATCTTGCTTTCTTTGGATTTCTTGGGTTTTTTCTGATTTTAGTCTCTTTTACTGTCGCTTCGAAAATTACCAAGAGGTTCCACGGATCTTGACCTAGGTGCTCTGAAAGAAGTATTTTACATAATGATTAATATTGTCACAACATTATTTATATTCGCATCATATAGGTAGTTTTTTTTTAATTCAGTGAAATTACCTTCTTCTTGAAAGCGTCAATTCTATTTTTCCTTCCTTTACTTGTTTGAAAAGCGATATAGCCCCAGCATGGCTCAGTCCACGTGTTGGCACGTTGTTAACTGACAAGATCTCGTCACCTAAAAAGAGTATACACGTTAAACATAATATCTGGAATAATAAACAAAAATATGAGTTTATTGAACAAATATTTGGGGTTTACCTTCAAAGACAGTTCCCTTGTCAGCCGCTTGTCCATTGGGAAAGACTGTTTTTACGAATATTCCCATATGACCTTTCGGGGAATCTGTTCCTCCAACAATGCTAAATCCAAGGCTCTTATGACCAGGACCTTTCCAGAATTCAATTTTATGTATCGAACTATGTGCATTGCCATAATGGTGATTTTCTTGTTGAATGGAAGCGTTATATTCTTGTTGTCTAGATACGTGAGAAGTGTAGTTTGGACATCTTTGCGATCCGACTCTATTGAAAAACCGATTACGACTACTACTTCGCAATTGTTCTGGAATGCTTTCAAATGATCTATTTTGGTAAAGCCTCGGTACATGTTTAATGTAATGTGCGGAATTTTCTTTAATTTCATTGGAAATATTGTCACTTGTATCATATTGATTTACAGTTATTGGTGGTCGCGAGCTATGGATGGATATTGGTCTGTAATTGTTACTATTTATGTTTCGCAGGGTTGGTGATGATCGCGTGGACACTTCAATGTTTGTAATATTATGTAATGATGCCTGTGATTGCGAGTATCCATGTCGCTCTAATAATTTCTCATCGTCACTCTTCTGATTAGAATGCATTGGGTTTTTATTGCTTTGATATCCAACGTCACATTTTTGGTTATTTTCAGCTAATTCACGAGGTCGGCTGTTGGTGTTTCTTATGTTCTCGTTATAAAATTGATTTTCACTGGGGAAATGAGTTTCAATGGTTATTTGATTAGACGAAATAGGTTTATGTACTGTTTGTGAAATGATATCGGGTGGTACATTAGATATTGAATGACCTTGATTTTGTTCAGGAGGTTGGTTGTTTATAATTCTGCTTAAAGTAATAGGAGTGATTTCGTCATGAGCCATAACCAGATCTACTTGATACCGTTGAAATAAAGCTCCTTCCTCAAATGTAGCTTCTGTTGAACAAGAATTAACAATATATTGAACCTCTTTTAATGATGCCAATCCCCTAAGGACTTTTCCATTTACGTTAACAATTTCATCTCCTATTCGAAGTCTGCCGTCCCTGTGAGCTATACCATCAAAATCAAGTTTCACAACAATGTACCGGATTTCATAATTTGAGCCTCCACTATCAAGGTCAACTCTATGTTGAGCTAAGTAGACGCCTAGACTTTCATCTATTCTGGATTTAAGTAGTCTTATTTTTCTAAATCGTTTTGTACAGGGACCTCTTCCAAGTATATCGGTTGCTGGAATTGAATGTATTTGAGCAATATTATCTGTGGACACTATGTTTTCATTTAAATTAGGCGTGGAAGAGTGTTCTATCGGTAAAAGCTGCGAATGCAAAAATTTGATTTTTCTTGTCTGCACACGTTCGTCTAGCGTGATTGTTTTATAAATATAAGGGGTTTTCTTATTTAACGTTTTCTTTGGTAACGGTGGAGGCTTAGCATCGTTGTATTCAATTAATTTGTGGTGATTAATAGTACTCGAAATTTTAATATTCTCTTCTTCATTTTCGAATTCGTTGCACATATTTTTATCCAAAGGAAATAATGCAGAAGGTGTCGAACTTCTCCTGGCTGGGATATGCACTCTGCTCACGTTTATTTTGTGATTTAAGCTTAATTGCCTTGAAAACGTTCCATGAGCAATTTCCTCTTTAGTGCTCATATTTGATTCTCTACGAAGAGTTCCACAAGAAAAATGACTCGAGTAGCCAGGAGGTGAATGATTACTGTGTTCATCGGTTGGTCGGCCATCACTATCGTAACCAGATTCGTTGGAGCTTACATAATTACTTAATCTATGGGCTTGGAGAACTTCTTGGTGGATACTTTGAGTAGAAGAAGCTAGTTCAGCTTTTAAATCTTGAGTTGAACCAATTAATGAACTATATTCATAAACTGGTAAACTGTTTCTATTTCTAGGTATCAACATTGGGTCATAATCTATCGGTGCCCTTTGAGATATCATTGACGATCTTCGGGGAACTTCTTCGTTCCGGCGGTAAGCGTATACACCATTATCAATTTCATTAATACTTCTCATGGAGTTCCTGCTAAAATCGGACGTGTTTTTTAAAGTATTATTCATATTATTATGAACGTTGTCTTCATGGACGGATATGTTATCAGTGCTTTGGTATCGCTCTTCTGATCGGCAGGCGGGCATAAACATTCTATCTCTTCGAAATTTTGGTGACTTTCGATCTAACCGTTCTGAAAAACTCTGCCTCACGGAAATTGATCTGTGTTGTGATGCAATGCTGTTTTCTTCAGGTAATACTGATAATTTGGATCTTAAAAATGCATATGGGAAATTTGGTTTTTTGCAGGAAACATTGTTTGATTGCCCATCTAACTTAGGAATATTGTCACAGCTTATAGCTTTAGTTGAGGATGCTACTAACGTATCGTCAGATAACATTATCTGATGTTTTTGTTTCAACGGAGGTGATTTATTTTCATTATTAGAATTTTGTAAATCTATATCATCTGATGGATCATCAGCCTTAACGTATGTTGAAAGATGAGAAGTCGAACAACTTCGATAAAGAGTAGGTCCATTTGAAGTTTGATAATTTTCTGGTCCTTTTTGGCTATTAAGAGATTGTGATTTTGAGGAATTTAACATTCCTGTAGAACCCATGCGATGGAAAAATGATTTAAAAGGGCTCGGTGACCTATCCCTAGAACTGCTTCGTATCGAGTCAGTATCATTTTCATTTTTCTTTAAGGATGCAGAGTCCGACGTGCTTCGGCCCATTCTCCAATTTTGTTTCTTCTTATATTGCCCCGGTCCCGATATATTTGATAAGGATTCATCTGCTGAGGATTCATTTGCAGGGGATTCCGGTTGTTCAAGCGATTCCTTGACATCAGATTTTTTTAACATATCTAATTTTTTCCCCATTCGACGACCCCATGTTGCAAACACTGAAATCACAAAATGAAATATTAATTTTGTAAAACGGTCTTTAATATTTATATGTTAGGACGTAGAAAAACATACTAATTATTTTGGATTCAGATACTGCTATTATGCCATGATTTAATAAGACAGAGATGCTACTTTAAATGTTTAATAAAAAATCAAAATCGTACTTAAATCCATGTTACATGTAGGACTGTAGGTGCCTATATTCAGTGAACATAAAAGATCCTTTAAGATAACAATATTATGCATCTATGCTAAAATATTGTCGCATTGCTATATACATTGGTATTAGAATAGATTGCCTAAGAGTATCTATATTTTTTACCTTTCTTCATCTCCTTGACGTCATCCTCCATGACCATGGCGGGGAGTGCGGTGACGAGGGTGTAGTCGTGCGGGGTGCGGCCGGCGTCCCGGCGCGGAGACGGCGTCGCGACGGCTGGCGGCCCGGTCACTTCCCTGCGCTTCGGCCCGCGGAAGAGGCGCATGATGACCGATCACACAACCATCGCGCCACACCGCATGCGCAGATTGCTCTGGAGATTTGAAATAATAGATTTTTTAAATTATGTATGATGCTTTCAAGACGTGGTAGAGCCTAGAGTTCGGAAGAGTACCATCGCCCGACACGGTATTTTTCATAACGAGCATGCAGCACATCCCCTTCCGTTGCAGCCCTTAACAACTGTGACCAACGTATAGAGCAAGACTCAATTTGGGGGTTAGGATGGTAAGTCCTGTTAGTAGATGGCGATAGTGTTACTTAGTTAGTTTCTTAATATGTGTGTGTCATAGTCATAGTTAGTCCTGTTAGTTAATGATAGTAATACTCCAGTTACTAATTGTTAGCTAAGTCTCGTTCTAATTCGGTCACAGCATTAATTAATTCGTTGAGCTACTCCTAACGACTGAGATGATCACCTCTAAAAAGGGTAACGGGCTCCACACTTTTTTATCCGGAACGCAATTGCTTTTAAATCAATTACTATGGCGATAGAAATGGTATTAAGGAATGATTGTTCAAAAGTATAAAAATATGCGGCAAGTGTAAATAAGTAGTTATAAAGAACTACTAAAGCACATAAAAGTTTGCGACAAGTCAATAATTTGAAGTAGCTTCATTTATTGTTGGGTGGCTTGCTTGTAATTTGTATTCTTATATTGGGAATTCTCCTAGGATCCAAATTAGAGGAAAGGAAATTCCCAACGGCCTTTTTGGTAAAACAGTTTGAATGAAAAATCCCAGGAGGCGTACTATTAAGGCTATTATGTATGACGAGGGTTATCTACGCATTAATTATGATTTTGATGGTAACATTGTTTATGAGCGGTTATGGCTTATTTTTAATCTTGGTGCACTATGAACATATGTTTTAACAAAAACATAATCAGTACGTACATCATTTAACTATAATTGGTTCTCAATTACATTTTAATCGATTGCCGCTAATGTACAATTATTTATTATTCATACTAAATACCTATTAAAGAGCTTGTGTAAAGCAATAAAAAGTTAAGTGAAGTTTCTACAAAATATCGCCAATTATTAAGATAGTAGGTACCTTATTTATCGATTGGCATTTTTTATTAATGTGAAAACAAAAAGCCTCGTTTGTCATTTTAGGTTGATTGGATTGATAGCTAAGTAGGTATACCTACGTAAATTATTTTTTTAGTAGATTAAGTAAACTCTTCGGTAGCGCTTTAGAAAAGAAGAGAACCTAGTTACCTAACTATACTATTGAAATTTATTGATGTTAGTTTATTGTGTCTATTATATTATGTCGGAGACACTAGTCAGGATGGTGGTATAATGCTCCGATTATCAGGTTGTAAGGTGAAAAATAAAACACAGTGGGCGTTCAATACTTTTCTTCATGATTTAAATTAGGTTTCAGGTTACACAGTTTAACTTAATTTGATTAAAGCCTTTAGGTTAAGTTAAAACGTGGCACAACGGAAATACACTTAGAGGAACATTATGCCGTCGGGCATAGGTACAACGCAGTATAGGATTTTATTACAAAGTACACTAGTTAACTTAATGCGACCGTTCAGGTCGACGTCTGCCCGAGAAGTCCGCGCTGTTCGTAAGTGACTGCAGAGCTGCCCTCTGTTGGGTTCCCCCTCTCCGATATCCCATCGAGTGACGTTTACAATTCGCACAGAGTTGCCATTTAAATTACAGTTTCCGGATTTACGTTTTATTCAAAGTTTAATGATTTATTTAGTTTGATTTTAATCTAATTTTATTTCCGTCTCCGACATATAATACTATTTTTTTTTGTAAAATAAAACCTTTCGTTACCAAAAATATTCGCAAAACTATTCGTACAATCCAGTCTTAATTCTTTAGGCGATTGGCCGCTAACATTTTAGGTATTTTACCTCTTGTCAAAAGTGAGTGACCGATGTTTAGATAGGCTGTTCTTTTTTTCCCTGTATTTTTGTGCTGTTTAGTTTGTTTGAAAAAAAATTTTGTAAATAAGATTTTAGGTGTTTTTTACTAAATGTAATATGTTCCTTGCATGAAGCAGGGATCGTGGTTTCATTTATTGTTGAATGGTGGTATCCACCTTGTATAATTATAAAACTTATTCATGGGACTTTAAAATAAAAGAATGTGTCATTAAAATGTACCCCTTTTCGTTCGGAATAAGATAAAAATAGAAAGGCACTGCACACTGTAGGTAATATTATACTAGATGCCAATCAGGCCTGTCGATAAAACTGGACAAATAACGGTGATATGCAAGGATGTTGATCGTTCGAAACTATCATTAAGCAGGTATCTCCTTGATTGACACTCACTTAAATAAGGGGATATAATTTAGTTTTCTTGCTATGCATTTATGTTAATTTATCATAGCGTGGTGTTGTGTGAGTCATCGTAATGAGTGTCAATAGTAGTGGCCAGGCAGGATCGCCGGAAATCCATGTGGTTCCGAGATAACCAGTCCTCTAATAACTGGCTAGGATCAGTCCTACGACTCGTTTCTCGACAAAATGTCCTATTTATACCCGACCATTCAACACAACTATTATAGACACGTATAATTTCTGTGGCATCCTGTTCCTGGTAGAGCACCATTTTTGTGCACTGTCATTATCTACCTATATTTGTTTAAAATATTTCAGTTGATGTGTTGAGAGTTTGAGAGCAAAGGCAAAATAATAATTTGCCTGAAATAAAAGTTATTATTATTAATACAAATTATGAATTTATTTGAAAGAAAAGACACCAAATTGCTGATATAATATATTTTGATACGTACTTAGAGGGTATATTATGCAAGATGGCGAAAGTCTTATCTATAGTCCGTTTCAAATGGATTGAGATAAACGGACATCGACCCCGAAGTCGTTCGGTTGCGTCGAATAGCGTTGTAACTTTAAAAGTATTAAATTTCAAAATAAAAAATGAATTATTTACAGTTGTTAGGATGTTATATAATAATCCAAAATGCACTGGGTTTGCATATTTGTTTTGTTTTACTGTGATTTATACAGTATCGAACGCGGCTGTTAGAAAAATTATGTTTATCACAATAAAACTATATTATTTTACATTTTATTTCATCACACATACTTAATTGTTTAAAGTTATGATTGTACTAAATCAAATAATAGTAGTTTATGCAACTGTCATATAATGAAGGGTATTAAAACACGAGTGTGAGTTTATGAAACGAGCGCAGCGAGTTTCATAATAGTAACGAGTGTTTTAATACCCGTGTTATATGCAGTTGCATACACTACTTTATCTTCACTAATGCAATTTAATTTGTATTTTAAAAACAAAACACATTGCGAAACATTAAATTCACGCGTACGTGTATTGTCACAGTGAACTTGCCGCCATTAAAATCTAACCAATGAGAGCGCAGCTGCGCGCGCAGGGCCAATCAGGAGCGAGCGCGCGCTGTTCGTTTTTTATTTAATTGGCACAAGATCTTACCAAAGAGTTTTGTGTATGTAAGTTTAGTAGTTTCGACGAAGTTTTCACGTATAACCCAACTGTTTTCAAAAGCCAGCCTAATATCAAAATTTTATACAACTTGTATGAGGATTTTGACATAAGGCTCGCCAGGTTAATTGGTCGCGTTTTATTGATGTTATAATGAGATTTTACGATATCGATGTGGATATTATACCATCATGTGAAATTGCTTAAATTGAGTGTTTTGTTATCTGCGCTATAACAGTAGTAATTATAAGTCAAGTATTGGAAACATAAGTAGAATGTTATAACATTAGTGTAGATAAATATATTTAAAGCATTATAACCCACTCCACGACCACTTAGAAAAATTCGATCCCTAAAGCCCCGTTTTCATTAAGCGACATGTCGCAGGGATACATCGCGGGACATATCGCGGGACTTTACGTTGTATGTATCTGCGACTTGTTGGGATAATGTCGCTCAATCTCAATATTTGCCTGTCCACATTATAAAGTTGTGATTGAGATGTCGCCCGAGGAGCTAGTGTTGTTCAGTGCCGCTTACATTTTAATTCGGAAGAACATTGCAAAACGTAAAAAAAGATGGTGGGTTCGAGAATATTTGCTAGAGAGGGAAAGGTCAACCTGTAGTTTTTGTATTCAAATTTTTTTTCCGCTCTCTTAGAAACTGAGACCTTACATTGTGTATTTTGAGCTCGATTTCTCTTTTTGGAATATTTAATGTAGTTGCAATATACTCCCAAGCATAATTCTTTTTAATTTTGTTTTTATAGTCACGATGTGACGTATCCCACAATAATCGGGCATTTTGATATAACTCTATGAGAGTCAACACAGTTTCGTTCGACCACACTACTACTATTTCACGGAACACAAGCGACACACGTCCTCACTAAGCAAAGCCTGTCGGTCGACTGTCGAGGGACAAGGAAGTCGCGCGTGTCGACGCTCTGCAAGCGTCGACTTGCGACTTGCGACCTGTTCCGCGACACGTAGATGTCGCCTGCGATGTCGGGCGATATCTCCCGCGACGTCGTTCGACACGTAGAATTTTTGTGGACGACAAGGTCGCGCGACAAATGTCCCTTAGTGAAAACGGGGCTTAAACTTCAATATTCGAGTATTAAGCCCCGTTTTCATTAAGCGACATATCGCAGGGATACATCGCGGGACATATCGCGGGACTTTACGTTGTATGTATCTGCGACTTGTTAGGATAATGTCGCTCAATATTTGCCTGTCCACATTATACAGTTGTGATTGAGATGTCGCCCGAGGAGCTAGTGTTGTTCAGTGCCGCTTACATTTTAATTCGGAAGAACATTGCAAAACGTAAAAAAAGATGGTGGGTTCGAAAATATTTGCTAGAGAGGGAAAGGTTAACCTGTAGTTTTTGTACTCAACATTTTTTTCCGCTCTCTTAGAAACTGAGACCTTACATTGTGTATTTTGAGCTCGATTTCTCTTTTTGGAATATTTAATGTAGTTGCAATATTCTCCCAAGCATCATTCTTTTTAATTTTGTTTTTATAGTTACGATGTGACGTATACCACAATAATCGGGCATTTTGATATAACTCTATGAGAGTCAATACAGTTTCGTTCGACTACACTACTACCATTTCACGGAACACAAGCGACACACGTCCTCACTAAGCAAAGACTGTCGGGCGACTGTCGAGGGACAAGGAAGTCGCGCGTGTCGACGCTCTGCAAGCGTCGACTTGCGACCTGTTCCGCGACACGTAGATGTCGCCTGCGATGTCGGGCGATATCTCCCGCGACGTCTTTCGACACGTAGAATTCTTGTTGGACGACAAGGTCGCGCGACAAATGTCCCTTAGTGAAAACGGGGCTTTAGAGTTACAACAAAGGGGCGGGGCGTGGGCGTGGGCGTGGCCACAACGGTGCGGAACATTTGGACCTTTTTTATGACAACAATTTTTTATCTCAAAGAAATGTTGATAGATTTATAATAAGTGTCACAGACAGTTCAACGACGGAAAGCATCGCAACAAGCAGTAGTGACACTGAATAACTATAATACTCGTATAATATTATAACTGTCATGACACGAAATAAATAATTTTAAAGTACCTGTTTGTTTATTTTCTATAATATATATTTTATGTCTGTCATATAATATATACGTGTCGGAGCGCACTCAAGTCCTGCGCTGGTCTTTCAACGCCATCTGTGGAGAATCGCTGGAACTACTTGTCGGAGTGCAGTAAAGTCCTGCGCTGATCTTTCTACGCCATCTGTGGAGAATCGCTTGAACTACTTGTGGAAACGTCAAACAGTTATTGTTTGGGCACGGTTGGTGTGGAGTGGGGGTTAGAGATGACATTATAAAGAACCAGAGCTGTTATGATGGGGGGTTTTTTGTGGAGTCGGAATTGAGCGCTTAGTCCGTTTAGACGTGTTGAACCCACTGCCATACCAAACTTGCCGCGTTTCCAAGTTTAATCCGAATTGATCTTGCCGATCATTTGTTATTTTATTGTAAACTGTATTGAAGTGTTGTAATAGACTTTTAAACTCGGTGTACTGACTATTATTTCTGACCTCCAGCAACGTATAACCCAAATTATATCGACCGCTCGGACCTTAGCGCCGTTATACGAAACTACCTAATCCAGTCTACTTCGAATAGAGTCTTTGTTTTTCATATTTACGTTAATGTCATTATAAAAATATAAATAAAAAGTCAACTACTATGATAATGGTTGTCGACCCCTGACGGCCTTGTATCGAACATCGAAAGGTGAATGCCCGTTTGTCTCAATCTATTTGAAACGGACTATAGTTTTAATAATCTTCAAGTACTTAGGTATACCTATCATGTAATATTACCTAATCGTTAAATACAGTGACATAAATAATACTTACACGAGTCGAGCTGACACCTTCCGTGTTTACTGTACTTTTTCAATAATTTCATAGTAAAATGCAAAGGAACATATTATGAACAGGTAAACTACTTGTTACCTAGCATCTTACCTACTTCCACCTTCCTAAAGAATGAATGACTTAAAATACATATAAATTTTATTTCAAAAATAAAACTTAGGTAGGTATGCTATAACTTTTTATACCGAAGTAAAAGCAAATGGTATTAGGTACCTACATTAGAGAATTCAGAGGTTATTTTCCATCTTGGTTTTCTATTACACAACATAATTAAATGGATGTAGTTGCGTAAGAGGCTAAGAGGTGCCTACATAGTTATTTTGCATTAGCCGAAGTTGACGGCCCGAGAGCAATCGTTAGTTAACCGTAGACCGTAGACCGTAGAAAATACAATGAAGTAGGCGCTCACATTAATTTCATGTCTGGGTTCTTGGTATTTTGGTAAATAGTAAAATTGTGTAAATAATTACGTAGGTATAAAAGAGTAGCAATAAACTTAACGAGACTCAGGTACCTCCCTAATAATTGAAAAAACAAAACTGCTTGAAATAAATTAAATTAAAAAATAATTAAAAAATAAACTGTGTAGGTTATTTATGGTGTTTGTTGAAGTAAATTACAGAGAAAATGTGAATAACATTTTTCGGTAACTTGTTTCAATTTTTTTCAAGAAGTTTCATTGACGACTTTTAGTCAATGTATAAATACATAATTTTAGAATTCAATCTATTATTTTTTTTTGCATGAGAAATAAAGTAACAGAACTTTTACTCAAGATAAGTTTATTTTAAATCTACAGGAAACAATTGCAATCTCGTAAAAAAGGAATGCATAAAACGTGCAGAATAATACCTACTACACTAACATACCTAATAGTCGTAGCGTATTTCGCATTCCGTAATAATGATAAAAGCGGTTATTACCTATCGCTTACATGGTAAGTCAGTAACAGGTAAAGATATTAATTTAAGTATAGGTAAATTACTGCAGAAATAATACCTTAATAATATTATTATTACCTACCTAAAATCTAAATAGAATTTACTTGCAAGCGGATTTATCGAATTCAATGAAAGGTAAAAAAATACAGAGTGAAGTAAAGCTTTAACGATTATTTTTTATTTTGAACTAGGGCTTCGCTTCGGGCGGGAAACTTATTGCACCGCTCCTTGGTCGTAGCGTGATGATAAATATTTTGAAGCCTTCCTCGATGAATCGACTATCCAAAAAAAATTGTATCCAGAAAAAGAAGAAAAAACAAGTTTCTCTTGCGTGGATTGAAAGAGAATACAATACGTACCTACCTAGTGCCATATAATTACTTACAATTATGAAATTATATTGTGAAAGTTGTGGACACACTGGCATTTGAAGGGCCAATTTTGTTTCTTCAGAATAGTTATTCAAATCTTTATTCAA
Source organism: Hesperia comma (assembly GCA_905404135.1). Classification (NCBI taxonomy): domain Eukaryota; kingdom Metazoa; phylum Arthropoda; class Insecta; order Lepidoptera; family Hesperiidae; genus Hesperia; species Hesperia comma. The sequence continues at coordinate 14,569,634 of FR990014.1, read as the reverse complement.
CATAAAACGGAAAAGTTAATAAAATAAAACAACATCTGAAGTTATAAAATTTTACCTCTTTAAACTACGATCTAACGGCGGCATTTATTGGTTATTTAAACCAATGGGTACGACCACTTTTAATGATCTCATCGGGAAATAAAACTTTATTATTATGTCTTTCTGTCATTTATATCGTGTACGATTTATTTAATAATTAAAAACAATCATCTGAACATAATATTATTTATAGTATTGTTCTAAATAGAACTGTTGTGCCTCTTTTAGGTTTTTTACCGATTCAGGTCATTATTTAAAAGCTTTTTTCATGTTTGTAATACGGCTTAAACACTTTTTTGCTTTAAACATCATTGGGTTTAAAAAGTTTATGTACCTATAGTCAAAGGCTCTAGTTATTCAAATATTCTCTGCGGGCCAGGTATGTGAGATTTTTTTTAGTTTTCTCAATGCCACTAGTGTTACTAAAATAAGTAGACCATATCGTGTTCTTGTACCTTACTTTTTTAAGAATTTAAATAATTTGAAAGTAAAGTACATAAATCTAAAGTATGATGGTGGCAACTGTGTACCTAGTAGTCTTAGTAAATACACGATAATTAACTACATATCTGGACGTACTGCAGTAGGCTCTTGTCCATTTTATAATACGCGGCCAGGCAACATTCCTTTTATAGTAGTGAAGGGTAAAAGAGGTAGTTTATTGCTTTGATACCCTACTAACATATTAAGTAAATACTCATTAATAATTACTAGACCGCGGCATATAAAATCTCGGTCAACATTTCGACTACTTTTAACTTAAAATAAGTACTTATACCATGAATAAGATTTTTAAACCGTATTCATAAACAGAGCCTTACGGAAATACCGACTGAGACTTTCCTTACATTAATGCATTACCTACCTATTCATTATGCAATAAGTATTTAGGATTTTATTTTCTTGTACCCAAATTACCATAGAAAGCAATGACATTAATTGTTTCATTACGGGTAACTGCCATACTCTTTCTCAAATATCTTCCATAAATAAACATCGACTAATAGTTAGTTTCATGTCATTGTCTATACTTATATAGATTATCTAAATTTAAATATGTCACCAAAGTCCAAGATGAGATTAGATATAGATAGTTTAATTTGAAGATATGCATCAAATACGTCCTATACCTATAGGTAGGCCGTAATACCATAATTTCAAAGCATTCAGCAAAAACGCGTCGTCGTGACAGCCTCCACGAATCTTGCTGGCTCAAGATTTCTAGATTACTCCACACTTAAGATTCCTAGCGGGTGAATATAAGGATGCCGGGCAAACCTCCATTCCTGGGCTCGATTTGTTTATGTACCCAGTAATTACGTTCTTCTTAATGGCGCCAGCGAAAACCCGCATTAACTCTAAGAAGCTACTTAACCATTTTGCTAGGTACCGGAAAATACAGCCGCTCGAAATAGGCAACGTCGCACCGCTGGGATATCATTCAAGAGCTCTGAAGCTTTTAATTTTAGTCTCATTTGCAGACTTTAATTCATTTTTGTCCCACATAAACCAAAAGCGGAAAATTTTGAGTATAATCAGAGCGTAATTATGCTGATAGGTTTAAACTAGGGTTGCCAACCTCAAATTTAAAAAACCAGGATTTGCAGTTGGAGAAACCAGGACAATTCAGTTTGAAAACAGGACGCAGTAATAGATTTGCAATAGTTAAATTAATATCAAATAAAAATAGGTGAAATGAAATTCAAGTAATTAAAATAATCATAATATGTTTTAATAAACGTATTTTAATAAAATTATACGAGTTGAAAACTAGTTAGTAAAATATAAAACAAACACTTTTGTTTGTAACAAATTTTTTAAACTTAGGTTATTTATATTATGTAATAAATTCTTATATTATAAACTAGCTGTGCCCGCGGCTCCGCTCGCGTGGAACTCAAGTGTGTCACAAAGTTTTTCCCGCATAAATCTCGATCTCGCGAGAAGTCAGAAACAAAAAGTAGCCTATACAATGCGCCATAACCTCCTCTATCTCCCACTGAAAGTCCCATAAACATCTGAACCCGCGACCTCGTTCCCACATAAGCGATTGTGCGCTGCGTGAATTCCAGGGTAAAAAGTAGCCCGTACATTGCTCTACAACTTCCTCTATCTTCCATTGAAAGTCTCATTAAAATCTAAGCCCACTATTTCGCGCATAAGAGTTTTTCCCGCGTGAATCCTGATCCCGTGGGAATTCCGGGATACAAAGTAGCCTATATGTTACTTCACAACTTCCTCTATCTCCCAGTGAAAGTGCCATAAAAATCTAAACCCATTACTTCGCGCATAGGAGTTTTTCCCACGTGAATCCTGATCCCGTGGAAATTCCGGGATAAAAAGTACCCTATATATTACTTTACAACTTCCCCTAGGTATCTCCCAGTGAAAATCCCATAAAAATCTAAGCCCGCAACTTTGCGCATAGAAGTTTTTCCTGCGTGAATCGTGATCCCGCGGGAATTTCGGGATAAAAAGTAGCCTATATGTTACTTCACAACTTCCTCTATCTCAAGTAGTGAGTCCCATAAAAATTTAAGCCCGCGCCTTCTCGTATAGGAATTTTTCCCGTGTGAATCCTGAACCCGCTGGAATTCCGGGATAATAAGTAGCCTATGTGTTACTCCAGAACTTTTTCTATCTCGCAGAGAAAATCCCATAAAAATCTAAGCCCGCAACTTGGCTTCGCGCATAAGAGTTTTTCCCACGTGAATCCTAATTCTGCTGGAATTCCGTGATAATAAGTAGCCTATGTGTTGCTCCAGAACCTCCTCTATCACCCAGTCAAAGTTCCATAAAAGTTTAAGCCGGCGCTTTCATGCATAGGGGTTTTTCCCGCGTGAATCTTGATCCCACGGGAATTCCGGAATAAACAGTAGCTTATATGTTATAAGTTATTAATTTTTACTGTACTTTTCAACCCCACCAATTTCCTTCAGTAGCTGTGGTTGAGTTAACAAATAATCATAAAATTGGTCACACTTCATATCTATAATTTAAATAGTTTTGATGATTGCAGCTACTGTTGTTGGCAGTAATCGGTTTCTTTCTTTTGACCACTGTGAATTTATGAGGGAAAAGACTCTCTCGACATTAGCGTTATGACACGGTATACTAAATACATATTCAGCCACTTTCTGCATTTCTGCGTACTGCTCCTCAGAAATACATTGCTTGAAATATGTTAGCCACAAGGCGTTTAAGCTCTCGACTTTTAGAGTAGGAATTTAAAAACCCAGGACGCTGCTTAAAAACTATTCAGGACGTCCCAGGACACTACAAAAACTAGGACATGTCCTGGGAAAACAGGACGGTTGGCAACCCTAGTTTAAACCCCATTTCATGAAACATGTTTTAAAACATGTTTCATGAAAATTGTGTATTAATTTTATAATTTTAACATAGGTACCTAAGTAGGTACTTATAATATTGCGATAATCACTAATCATACCAATTACGCCATTTAGCCTTTTCATGAATAACTAACGAATAATGTTTGAAATTCGACATTCTAGTAATTTCTCATAGTAGGTATCTAACTTGCAAATAGGTCATGGATTAGTTTTTTTACCTTTTTTCTTACTTATGGAACGTATTGCTGTACGGCGTAATTGTTGTGTTGTTTGTGACAATATGTGAGTAGCGATAGTAGCGTCAAAGGCACGTTTGACGGCCATTGACATCGGCTCGAGACAGATGCTAACTAATACGCGAGAGACTCTTCGTTAATAACGCTCTCACGAACTCACCTCAACCTTAGGGAGCTCTGCGTATAAAGAAGATTTGAGCAAAACAACTTACGTACGTACCTATTTATCTATCGGTTTCGGCAAATCGACTAGAATTAAACAGTGGATTTCAGTCGGAAACGCTAGCGCTTGGCACGTAACATCACCGCCCCAGATGTAACATTGTTTATGCGTTAAGGCCCTTCGCGTTTACCAGAAATCTCAATGCGGTTGTAAAGTTGCTAGTACATTAGGTTTATAAATACGGTGAATGACTCACCTCATGCCAGGAATTCTCATAGAACAGACGCTCTGCGGTGGCGCGCAGGCGACTCGACTGGAAATCAAATAAAAAACGTTCAGTCATGTATAGGCATATTTTTATTATACGTTCCATACGCAAGTTATTTTAATTATTAAAATGTAACAATGACGTATTTTATAGTATACACTTAGTATTGTTTGATGAATCGTGATAATCGTGATTCGTGAGGTGTTAATTAATAGGTATATATTAACGCGTATGTTTAAAAATTATACGTGATAAAATTTTGAAATTACTTATAATATTTCAAGCGTTGAAATGTTTCCTAATTTAGTTCAATGTTAATTGCGCTTTGCAGATTTTGCTTAAGATTATGTTGGAAGGTTTTGCATACCGCCGAAATAGTGTATTATTTTATTGAAATTTAATTATAGGTACGGATACCTAAAGATACTTAATGCATTTAAATTAAAGCGTGATGAAAAATGGTGTATTAAATGATAGAATTTGAAAAAATTAAGCAATGAGTAGACAGTACGACGAGGACTTTAAGTAGGTATGATATTTTGGTGAGTGTCAGAATGGCGGATGGCGGGTGTACCTCACGGATTTAAATATCTCTTTTATCGATCTATTTTACAAAAACGGTTTAAGAATATGTATACCTAGTTATGCACTAAAACACAAGGTAGTTAAAACACAAAATAATTCCATACTAAACTTTTACCTACTATTTTTTCTATAGGTATCTAGAGTTTGGCTCTAGGTATCGGTGTAGCAAACCTTATTTGCATTATTTCTACAATGAAAATTTATCACAATCGCGTTATAATAACAGATAATGGACATTCCGCTAAACTAATGAAAAAGTCACGATCACCATGCCAACGCGGCAACGGCGTGAAGGGATCGGATACATAAAAATTCCATCACGTAAAGAATGTTTTATCGCCATCAATAGGACAATGGGTCGGCGTTGTAAGAGTGTCTAATGGAAACCTATGAGCCTCGGACCTCGTCCGCCACCGTGCCATGACAAGAGTTATGCCGCTTTACACTAGGTATGTACGCCAAATTGAGTGCATTCTGCTTCGTTTGCCCCAGGACCCTAGGTCATAATAAGTGGGCATTAAGGGAATTTCCAAAATTTCATTTAAGAAAATCAATGTCAGCGTGTGCCAGTAGAGTTCAATGACATGTAAGTTAAGTCGTTAAATTATTTGGTGCATAATTAATTATTTCATTAATTCATTTATTCACCAGTTAACTAATCATTTTGCTGTGTTAATGCTTCATTATTTTATTAAAATGAATACTAAACAAATTATAGATTAATATAATCTGGCCGCGCTAACTATGCGTTCCTGACACATGTCAATTCGTCATGACTAGTGATGTACAATAAATAACATTATACATTGTAATAAATAACAATAACAACATGCATTCATTATGCATAATATTTATTCAAATTATATGTATGTTGTTATTTTTATAGCTATAGGAATTATGTTTCAATATATTCAATAATAATGTTCGTTATGTAAATAAAATTTTAAGGAATCAATTAATTGAATTTAATAATAATTTCTGAATGTAATCAAGAGAAAAAAATTAAAATGTTTTATTTATTTATTTTATTTTCATTTGATTCACCTGAGTGATATTATAACACAAATTTTCCTAAGCTATGTTTGGGCGTACCTTCATTATAATAATATTATTAACTTTATTGAATACTTAGTACATTATATAATATATTAGGTATAAAATTATAACGTTTTATTTTATATTTTACCGACATTGTATTAAGATTACAAAAATATTCGATTACAATTGCCTTGTTATTATGTCACATCACTACAAAAACAAAAAGTTGATATGACATGGATATAACCTTGAACGAGCGCCGTTTGACGTGGTTTTCTTTTAAAAGGTATTGTTTTTATATTTGTTATTTAAGTAATTGTAATAATTTTAGCCCAAGATTAATACAATTATTGTAAGTTGGCATAATTATTCGATTTAATGTTTGATTTTAATGTTATCACTCGTTAATAAGGCAATTAAAAGATATTAAAAAAAATTCAATTAATTGTACGCCAGTTCAAAGTTACATCGCCCAGTCGAATGACAGACTTCAGGAACGCATAGTTAGCGCGGCCAGATTATAGTTAGGTACTGAACGCACCGGACATGACTAGTTCCCGGTGCACGATGCATACCTATTGATTATGATTAAAACCCGACCGAGGACTGGTCGCAACTGGCCAGCGAAACTGTGCTGAGCGAAGAGTTCCGGGTTCTATTCTATTTCGTACATTTATAACCTGCATGTCCCTAGTATACGTACAAACATATGTAAAGCCGTAGTCTTGTTCACTCTAAAGTGAATGGTTTTGCAGAACTGAGGTAGGTATTTAATAGAAAAATATTTATGGCTCCTGTGTAGACGTTTAGGTGATAAATTAACCTTCTGTTTAGGAAAATAATATTCTTTTTCAGCAAATGAAAATAGTGCCTAAGTATACATTTTATGTGTCATAAAAACATCAACAATAATAGACATATTTATGAAAAACGCACCTTATTGTGACAACCCTGGCGCATCTACTTCGCTAAACCGGAAACAATAAACAATAGGGGCCATAAACATGTCGAGCGAACAATAGGAACAATAGAGAGCGCGGCTGTCTCGAAACTACGCGCACGACGCTTCGACCTTACTGCAATAGTCATAAGGGCGAAAGTCGATTGCAAGGAATATACTAGACCGTTATTCCAAAAATTGCGGGAATGTTCTAGATTGGCGTGAATAGTAGGTGAGTGGTATAAAAAGGGGCACTCGGTCAACTGGGGGCATTCTAGTTTCGGAAGCGAAACCAGGAAGATACCAGCGATACCTACGAGCGATACCAGTGAGAAGTGAAGTGATTTCTACGGGCGATACAGTGTTCGACGAGTGTGTTTACGAGTACCTACGTGCATAGTGTTGTGGTGTGTACTGTGTACAGTGTGTAATTGTGTATCTACGAGTACAATAAAGTCTTTGTGGTACATTTTGGCATTTTCTCGAACCCAGTACTCCTGACACGTAACATTATTAATTTGTGTCCCAATAAATTATAAGTGAAAATTATTTATTTATTCATTCAGGAAGTGGGCTGTGACTTTAGGTGTAATAGCTATTCTTGTAATGCTTTCGTTAAGTCATTCCGAACACCGTCCCAATAGCGAGATACGTGAATAGATAATTAGCTAAAGATGAAAAATAATGATGAATGAGAAGTGAATTAATTTCCACATTGTTAATTAATATTACTTGCAACATCGATCCTACTTATCAGCAAGTTACATTAGGTTAATTTATCATGGATATGTTGTTAAACACCGGCATAGAGCTGTGTGCGTGATTTTTAAGTGCGTAAAATACAAATGCCAATTTTTAAATTCTATTTATTCCTTCCTTGGCTTAGTAATTTAAATTAAATCTATTTTATACGTTTAGCCACTTAACAAAAATGATTGGTCTTTCCTAAGCTATTACACGTCTACAGAGAAAGGAAATGACAAGATAATTTTATTACTCTTTTAATGAATCGTAACATTCACAAATTAAAACGTACAGTTGAAGACAATTTGAAAGAGACTGTTTCTCTTTAAAAGTGTAAATAATCGGACAAATAAATGATAAATGACGGTTGCACAAAGTACCTACATCTTGTGTTCTCGTTTAATATTGTTTAGTTGCAAGCGAATGCTCAATTGAGTATGATTAACGTGCAAGCAATTTGTTATAATAGAAGCGATTTTTTAGTCGGTACAACCGATGAATCGCTACCAATGAAGTGAAAATGATTGATGTTATTTAATTTAAGTATAGCAATAAATGACATGTGATAAACTGAAGTAACTAACAATATAAATAATGATAAATTGATACTGCATCTTACAGCAGGGTAGGGGGATACTAAAGGCTACTAAAATACTTCTGAATATTCAAATTTATATATTTAATTACATTTTAATTGTTATAACCAGGATCCTAATTAACTTTCGATGTTATTAAGAAGATAAATATTTAGAGATTTGATTTAACTGAGAACTGAGTCTGAGACTTTGAAATGGATCTTTAGCGATTACGTATTTTAATCATTCATCATCTTTATTGCAAATTTTGAGAGCTAGTTACACACAACATCATCGCTTTTACCGATATCGCGTTGAATAAATCTTGGTCTCTCTATCTAGGCATTCGTCATAAAAATCCATAAAGTTGAAATAGGTACATTAAACGCAATCGAGACATTTCCGTGTCCATCGTTACCTTTATCTGAACAGAACGGGATGGTAAAACAGAACAACACATAATAAACCCGGTAACAAACTACTTAACATGTGGCATTCATCAAGGACTTTATAACTGTATACAGTTTTCCTAGAAAAGCTTTAGCATTCATGGTTATGAGTTGCATTGAAATTCATGTGCAGTGCATTTTAAAAATTACATTACTGACTGTGATATTTGAACACCTGGCTATTCAACGAGCAACGGAATGTTTCATCGTGAGTTTATAGAGAGAACAGGGTAAGAATGTGTAAATTTTTATTACATAAGTACCTACCTATGCGATGCAACTTTATTACGAATGCAGGGGAATCATATTTTATGATTTTAAAAACCATAAACGTTTATAAAGCTTTAATACGTTTAGTTTGTGAAGTTCATGATATTAAATATAAAATAGAAGGTATCGTAAAGCAAGATGAATACAAATATGATTTTGATGGAAGGTGAAAGAGTGCACCTACTTACTGTTTACTGTATGGCGTGTACTATCATCTGGAAGCTATAGGTACCTAAATGAAAATATGTAAGAATAATATAAACTTTACAAAGTAAAGGTACGTGTATAATTTTAGCAGCTTATAGGTATTAGACTAACTGATCTAGCCAACGTTTTCCTGCAACATAAACCTAGGTAAGTATTACTTAAACAGTACCCGGCAAGAAATAATGCACATCGGTATTCAAAAAGAGACAATCGGTTAATTACGGCTTTGTAGAGCGTTGTCTCTCTCGCACATTGCACTAATTTTGCAATATCTATTATGAGCTGATAAAGCACCCTATCAAGTACTTATAGTAATAATGATTTGATGTTCCATTGGAGGTTTTAACAACCCTTTATATTTATTTATGGATGAACGCGACCGTCTTTAGTGGAGTGCCGTAAGCTTTTAACCTCGGAATCCAGGGACTATGAATGAATCTTCATAAAAACTGTTGGACTGTATTTCAAAATGCACAAATAGAAAAGTTAAAAAAAAAAATTCACCGATCTTTTTTATTTTTTTTTATCTTTGTTGGTAAGTTTATGACCCCATAACTTCGTGTTGCGTAAACCGATTTTGATGATTCGTTATTTCCTTGAAAGCTGGTGCTTTTGGTACGGTCCCATTTAAATTTGAGCGACATCTGACGAGTAGTTTCGAATTAACTTGAATAATGTGTAAGGATGTTTTGTAGTGTGTACTTATGGTTTTTTTCTAATTACTTTTTACTGAGTATTTAGATTTTGATGATTCTCTTTTTATTTGAAAGCTGGTGGTTATTAAGGATAATTCAAAAACTACTAGTCAGATGCCGTTCAAATTTATATGAGACTACAATGCAAGTACCAGCTTTCAAATAAAAAGAGAATCATCAAAATCTAAATACTCAGTAAAAAGTAATTAGAAAAAAACCATAAGTACACACTACAAAACATCCTTACACATTATTCAAGTTAATTCGAAACTACTCGTCAGATGTCGCTCAAATTTAAATGGGACCGTACCAAAAGTACCAGCTTTCAAGGAAATAAAGAATCATCAAAATCGGTTTACGCAACACGTATTATGGGGTCACAAACTTACCAACAAAGATAAAAAAAAATAAAAAAAGATCGGTGAATTTTTTTTTAACTTTTCTAGTTGTGCATTTTGAAATACAGTCCAACAATTTTTATGAAGATTCATTCATAGTCCCTGGATTCCGAGGTTTTGCCACTTTTATGTCTTACGGCACCATTATTCTACCGAATTCGAAAGAAAAGTGACAAATCAGCGGTAAGGACTGTGTAGTAAGGACAACGCTCTACAAAGCCGAAACTAACCGATTTATCTCTTTCTGAATACCGATGTGCATTATTTTTTGCCGGGTACTGACTGTACTTCAGGTTCTAATCGGCGTAGAATGAAAAATACAACACTTTTACAGGTCCTCAGATTGAGAGATTGCTGGACTCTACCACCCAGTTTAATCGTCACAGTACTTACTGACATATTTTATCCGCTAGCTAACTTCCTACTAATTGTGTTATGAAATGTTTTAATCTTATTTTGGTCGTAATACCGGAATAACCCGTACTGACGCATGTTTTTTATTTTTATTTTATTTATTCACAAAATCCACAGCTTGTAACAATGAATTTATACTCTAAACTTATTACGTAGGTCTTAAAGCCAATTACGGATTTACAATATATTACTGATCTAATAAAACGTCACAAAGTATTCACCACATTACTTTGTCATGTGATTTGTTTAAAAGCGGAGGAATGTGTGTGTGAGAGAGTGAGTGAAAAAGTGTGCGAGTGTGCGTGTGTGTGTGTGTGTGTGTGTGTGAACGTGATACAAATTTTAATTATATTTTAATGATATTTTAAAATAGATAGATATAATAAATATAAACATGATATATGTAAATAATAATGTATTATATACCTACCTATCCAATGAGTACCTGCTATAAAAACTTTCTTTCCTATGTTAATGCTACTATTTACTATTTAAATTTTTATTTTTTAGGTATGTTTATAATTTGACATGTTCTTACAAAGTACCTTGGCAACATCACGCTTGAATGAAGTTTTACTAGAGTGAAAGATATCAATCGTATTAAATGTTTTATTATAAATTCTGTGAAGCCTATTGACAATCGAATTTTGAGCATAATTAGTTCTTTTAGGGGCAGTAGCAGAGGGCCGTATGTCTAGTTCGTGTATTTGGGACACTAAAACTTAAAATTTGTAACGCTAATTCACAACAGTCAATGTAGTTATTACATATGCCATGTAGAAAGGACATATCCATTAAGGTTCGTCTACTTTGAAGAGGCATGCAATTATAATGGGGGCTAGACTCGCTGTCATCTGAAAAGCGGCGGGAAAATCGAAAGTGTAGGTGCCTTAAAAATTTTAACTGAGTACCTATTCTCTAGCTTTTGAATATACGTCACATATTGCGGATTCCATATGATACTACAATACTCGAGAATACTTCTGACATATGCAAAGTATAGTGCACGTAAACATCCAATGTCTGAAAAGGGCTTACTGACTCGTAAAAACTGTTGGAGAGTTAGCGATAATGCGCTTCCGCAGGTCGGCAATGCTTCGGTAATGTCTGGTCATTGATGTATAAATACCTAGATTGAGCGTCGCCCTACAATGAAGACAAAAAAAACAAGGCAACAATATCAAGCATGTGTGCGTGCAGGCGATGTTTTACACGTTCGTCTATTGTCTATATTGCGTGATCAATGATACCAGTTACTAAAATTCTCCCATAAATAACACATTAAACTTAATTTATTGAGTGGTTATTTTCATGTAAAAATAAAAACCCTACTAAATTTAATTACAGTTGTTTATGTTAATGTTGTAATAAACCAGCTAAGTTAATTAAATTAATATTTTTTTACGCAGTTTGTAGTTGGAAATTTGAAATGAAAGATCACAGATATTAGGAATGAGATCTAACTACTTTTATTTTGGCTCTACTTTCTATTACTGACCACCTCAGATTGAGTTGAAAATTTTAGAAGAGGAGGGGGGTGACTCTCCAACCCTCCCCCCACCATTTTTGGGCGGAGGAAATGCATACCTTTTTTAGAAAAAACAATGAAATTTTCTAAAATTGTAAAGTTACCGACTCAGATTAAGGTGAAAATTTGAGGGGAGGACGGGTTCTACACTCTCATTCGTCCCCCCCAAATTAAATATTGCTCTCATAAAGTACTTACTTTTTTAAATTATTTTTCTAAATCTCTAAAAATTTTATGGTTATGTGGTCTCATTGGTTAATGTGTAAGCGCTCGAAGTCTTAAGTGTATGTATATGTTTGTGTGTGGCCGTGATGCGTGTGTGTGTGTGTGTGTGTGTGTGTGTGTGTGTGTGTTTTAAACTACATTATAAAAAATAAATAACTTAAGTAGATCTAATTTGAATTTTGGGCATAATTTTGCGGAAGATGCAGCCAAACAGGCAAACAGGACTAATAATAGCGAAAAAGTAGATTCGAACTAACCTTATTATATTGGTAGCACTGTCAAATTAAGCCAAGAGTCAATAATCCATCCGCAAATCGCGTGTTTAAAAAACACCTTAAAGAATAAAACAAGTCAACGCACTATGGATTAGTAGGTATAGGTTAGGTTGGATTGTTTAATAACCAAGCGGAAAAAGGGACGCCCGAAGGGGGTCCCTTTGACATTTATTTACAACACAACACCTTGAAAGGTAGCAATTATCTAGATAACATAAAAGAACCTTGTACAGTATTTTAGTACCGTCATAACCTTAAAAATTTTGAAAGTTAAAAGAATAATTTAAAAAAAAGTATGCACTTCCTTACAGCCATATTTGGGGGGAAAGTTGGGGGAGTCACCAACCTCTCCTCCAAAAAATTTTTAGCTTAATTTCAGGTGGTAACTAAAGTAAAGTAGAGCCAATTATTTACGTTACCTAGCTAATTCAATAAAAAAAATTACTTGGAAAGTTAATTACATGCATATCAATAAAAAAACCTTAATAAATAAATTTTTCACATTATTCTTGGCACCTTTAAAAGTGGTTTATTCGACCCAATGCAAAAATAATCATTAAAATGGGCTTATAAACAAACGAATATTAATTTTATATTATTGTAAATAAACACAAACGTATTGGTAAACTCCACCTTTTTCTAATCGATTTACAAAAGTACATGAACTAAATAATATACACGTAACAATAAACCAATTTATATACCCACAAAAATGATGTTAAGTCGGGAGCATAAAAATAGAAACTGGCAACACTGACAAAAAAATGACGTAATTTGGTTACAATAAAAATCTAAATTGAAATTTAATAAAAAATATGTTTATTGGTTACTCGCTTATGATATGTGATGTTTTTTGAGTTTTTTTACCCTTCCTCTATAATTCCGGCACAGTTTAATAGCACATTTCGTCATGTTATCCCTCTTATTTGTTTATTTAAATTGCGCGCGTAATACGTAGTGACACGAAAGCGGCGCGATCGGCAGTAATTGGCGGGAAAGTACTTGGGCGCCAATAGTTGGCGCCGCTTTTTTGACGTCTTCGCGGATTCGATTATCCATCTAGACACTTATACATCAATGTGTCTGGTGTTATTAACGTCCATGTGCGACAGTGACTATTTATGAGTTCTTTGTCGTGAATTTAAATAGAAAAGCTTGTTTCATGAGCCTAATGTCTCTTACATAGAATATTCATTTTTTTCGCATCTTATAAACAAAATAGCTTTTGTTAAAAGAAAAATTGCAATACACATTATTACTGAGACTTTGCTGTCCGTCCGTCCGTCTGTCTAACCTGTCTGTCTAACCGTAATAGTTACACAGTTGAAATTTTCACAGATGATGTATTTCTGTTGCCGCTACAACAACAAATACTAAAAAACAGAATAAAATAAATATTTAAGTGGGCGCCCATACATTCGACGCCTCAGCGATAGTTACCTTTCAGTCCAAGAGACGGCGTTGTGCGTAATATGTGGCTACAATAAAACAATTAAATATTTAAGTGAGGCTTTCATAAAACAGACCAGATTTTTTTGGCGTTTTTATACATATAGGTACGCGGAACCCTTCGTGCGCGAGTCCGACTCGCACTTGGCCGGTTTTTTTTCACTTTAGATTTATTTTAATTAATTTTTACGTTTACCCATATAAAATGTATTCTATATAGGATGTATTATATAATATGTAGATTGTCGGTACATACATAGCCTTGAAATATAAATATCAATACAATTCGATCCGCTTACAGGATTATACAAAAAAGATTAGCAGTACGTAACTGACTGTGAGGCGATTGTCATCAGCTAAGTAATTGGATGATAAGATTAAACAACAATTTAACTGTAACTAGGTAAATACTTATTATGCTAGACTGCTATGCAGTTATGTACAAACATTTTTTCAGGCAGATGTTCAGAGCATACCTATTATATAATAATTCATTTCATAAATTACCTATAGGTTTTAAAATGTGACACAAAATAAATGTGTATCTCGCCGATATTTTTATTAACGCAAAGATTTTCAGTACTTAGGTACGTTTCTTGGTTTAGGTACTTACCTACCTATCTGTGGCCTAAAATGAGATATAAAATAAATTTATTTCGTATTCAACCGATAATATCTTTGGCAATCACATGAACTAAGTAATTTTCAAATTACGTTGCTGCATATGCGATTAAAAGTGAATAATTATTTGCTTCGGTGAAGCAAAACAGTGAAGTAAGTTCCTCTACATATTATATAACTAGACAAAATTATATAATTTATTTATTTTGTATCACCTAAAACTAGGATAATTATACAAGGGCAAAACTTAATGCCTAATGGCATTCTCAACCAGTCAGCCCTGGGTGGATGTGGAAAAGGCAGTTGGTAGGTGCTTAAAACGAGGAAAAGAAAGAAATAAATTAAAATAATAATTAAATAAAAGGTTTATTATTAAAAAAACTGTAACGGGACCTGATTGGATATACTTAGAAAGAGTCTTGGTATTATCTATAGGTATAAAAACCAGACGTTTTTTTATTTTTTCCTGTTGGTGTCATACGGGAACCGCTGAACAGATTTAGATAATACTTGGTATGGTAATATTTTGACCACCCCGTAGCCTGGTTAAAAGTGAAACTTAGGTACTGCAGAGTGACGGGGCACGGGTTTGGGCTTAGCCAGGGCATATTTTTGAGACAGGTAGTAAATGTTTTTCTCAGGTCTTGTGAGTTTGCGATGTCCTATTTGTATTTTGCGTAGTTACAACTCCCGATATGGGGTAGGTATGCTTATGCAGGGGTAAATAACGTATGTTTGCTTCATCACGGGTATTTCTAGGATGTCTTTCTTGCCGACAGATCAGTTCCTATATTTGTATGGAGTATCTTTTCGGTTACAGTAACGTTTGAGGAACTGATGCCGTAAATTGATGGCTTTTTTATTTACCTACAGAGTAACAAACGTTATATTATTCCTTATAATAGTCAAATGAAGTTACCATCGAATTCAAAATTATAATAGAGCATAAATATTGTTTGTCACGGTTACGGGTAGGTATCTATCTACCTACCAACGCATAGAATTCCCGAAACGTATCAAAGGCGGGTTCTTACTCGTAGTTACAAATAATTTTATGAATTACATTTAGAAATACAAAACTTTAACTATTCTATTATTACTTGCACGTCTTGAAACTAGTTAGTAAAATGTAGGTAATTTTTTGCATCACACTTTGTTTAGAATTTTAAATTGAAGCCTGAATACGTACGTACCTATCTCCATAAAACGCTGACCTTTTAACACCTACCTACATATATAGTAGACACGTTTGTTCTTTTGTTTCGCCGACATAGAAACTATATATAAAGCAATAGCGACAGTCATAAAAAGTTTGCTATTAAACCAAAAAAATACTTACAATTACATAAAAAATACCAAGTACACCAAATTAAGTACACAAAATGAGATATAAATAAATATAACACAACATTAATTTAATAATTTTACTAGCATTGCTATGAATAAACAGCTGGTAACCATTCAGCCGAATGACCGGCCTCGCAGAGGGTTCTAACGACGCTATAATCTCGAAAAGGAAAGCGTCATATAATCACAATGAAAGGATTATCACACAGGTTTCATGGGCAATTTGTCGCGTGTACAGTTAAGCGGAGAATTTACAAGCGTGTGGGCGGGCGGAAGGCGCACGCGCACTGTGGGCGGACGCCGCCATTGACGAGAAATGCCCTTCGCAAGTGCCTCCACCTACACGCTGATGTAGCTTTTATGATCTGCTACAAATAAGGTTGCCATATTTTCGAAAGATCCTAAAGGAACAACCAGAGGATTCTGTCGACTAAAGTAACATAAAATAATCATTATAATATAAAAAAGTAACATAAAAATGTTGGCGTCACCGGCGAGTGAGTTCCTGCTGTCAAAGTCCACCTATACATAAACAGTAACAAGTGATATTCAGACAAGTGAGAAGTGACAGTGCCACAAACTTATCTGACCCGGTGGCCAAAATTGGAACTAATGCAAATGTTGAACTGTTGTCAGACAAATACAAAGACAGTAGCGCCCTTCTTACCGGGTCAGATAAGTTTGTGGCACTGACAGCCAGACCTCACTCTGCACTAGCGCCTCTAGCGGCGAATTCACACGCCTTTACCCTCATTACATTAATTAAATCTTACCGCGCTTACACAGATCCGCGCGAACCTTTGTATACATACCTATTGTACGAATTGTCATAGCTTTGACAGCTTGGAATGCACATAGGAAATTGACAAAAAATTCGCATAATCATTTGCGAAGATCCGTCCGGTACTTGTGGGTTCGCGTATACGCGCGAATGTTAGCGAGCGCTGTAAAAGACGTTTACGTAATCTTTGTATATCATTAATTTATTTGGAAAAAATAATTCAATAATTTACAATTTTGTAATCGGTAGATAATTTTTTACAGGCCTTGCTGAAATAAGGTAAGTTTACAGTGATAATGTAAATCGATTTTAAATATTTTTCATAACACTTTATAAGTTTTAAAGCATACTGTCAATATGTCCCATGTCCGGACCATAGAATTAGAAGTATATCGGACCAATGGCTACCCTAGCTACAAAACGTGCCTTAACAAAAACCGTACAACTTTCAATAGTACCTTCGCTTGGGTAAACAAAGAAAACAATAAAGTCCTATTTGTAAATGACCCCGCTTTTGTTAAAAAGGGACTGTTAGTTTTGGGATGTTATTTTTATTGTGTTAATCCTCTTAACTTTGAGTTAAGTCGATAGTTTAAATTTGTTTAGTGTTGGTTTTGTTGAAATTGAAAACTTTTTATGTATATCGCAGTAAAAGATGTTATTTAATAGTTTTATTTTAACGTACCTTATTATCTAACGATGCATCCGACCGACGACGGTAGATCGCCCCACCGCGAATCATGCGTGTAAATCAAAGATGTCAGCCGGGAAAACGTTAATTATAGGCAATAAAACAAATCCGTCGTTTGCTGATATCTCGAGACTATTTTCCGTCACAAAATTGGATCTTAAACAGATATGCCCCGGGATATTTACGATGTTAATAAAGATTAAATGTATTCATAATCCCACTCTGGATTGTGTCTCTACACAACACGTTTGACGCATTCTGGTCATGTTTGATGAAGAAATAGTGTGGGGTCTTTATGTTCATAAAACATGTTGTGTTCTCATACGATCTCGAGTGTCTTGGCAAAGATTGGGTGTTGAATATGATAGAGCACGTACAATCCTGGAAAATTCTGTAACGCGTATACTTTCGTAAGTAATTCAACTTAAAGCTATAAAGGTATGTACCAAGTCCTTGTCCTTGTTTAAATCTTGCTAATTTCCCCTATTATTCTCCAGTGAGTATTAGGGGTTGGAGTTACCTACTGATGTTCTTGGATGCCTACTGTCCACTTTCAAATGATCCGTTGGCTTGTTAACCTATTAAACATCGAAACGTAAATAAAATAGAAAAAAAACTCAAGTTCTTTTGCAACTGGTTAGATGTACTAACAAAAAAGCAACAATAACCGGAAATGACGCATCTCGTGATAAGCACGATTCCTTTGATTAGCAGCCCATACAAAGCTTTAGTCGGGAGCTCGTTAATAAATAAACGCGATTGACTCATAACTGAATAAATGACCGACGTGTCCTGTGCAAATCAAATTGCCTTTATAAAATAATTTCTCCCTCGCGGTAGGTAACGCTCGTTTATTGTTCTAACTTTCCTTTTTATAACCCAAAATAAAATATTTTAAATAACATTAATTTAAGTTAGAATATTGTCGTATCCACTATCCATACTAATATTATAAATGCGAAAATGTCTGTCTGTGACGTTTTCACGGCTAAACCATAGGCCCGATTTGGATGAAATTCGGAATGAAAATAGTTAAAGACTCAGGGTCACATATAAGTTCCTAAAAAATCAAACCTTAAAGGCTTAAAATAGGGGATGGAAATGGAAAAAACGGAATCCACGCGGCCGAAGTTGCAGGCATATACCTACTTTAAAATATAAGTAAAAATTAAAAAGTAAACAATGTAATTATAAAGATTACTGTATAATAAATTGTACGTACGTACCTAGTACCAGTAGGTATGTTCAGTATTTATTAACCAATCGCAGTCATAAAAAAAGGAAACTATAAAAACTGTATTACTTAACAAAAGAACGTGCTTAACTGTAAATAACCTTTTCGTGTAAATTTTAATTCGTAATTAATTCACTGTAAGATTTTTTTTTGTATATTAATGTTCCGTGTTTCCTCTCGCGATTTTGAGACAAGATAAATGTTTAGATTACATTCATACAAGTTCTACTTCACAATCGAAATCCACTCAATTACCTACATGAAATTAATGTTCAATTCGTCATCGTGAACCATACTCGATCTACAGCTGCTCTAAATGTGAGGGTTTAGATGTTTAGCAAGCTGGCAAAGTTAAGTTTGGTAGGCTAATTCACGTTTGACAATATTTTAGAGATTTTTTTTTAGTTATCCCTAGTAATGCGTATTTTATTCTTATATTCACTTGTCGATATTGGAGTCGGTGTTTTATTTGTTAAAGTTATCTTTATTTTTACATAGGTAGATACGCGTGGCAATGAACACCTTAATGTTACCTACTGTTATTTTAGTAGATATATCTATAAAATTAAATGCAAGTTCTACACACTCAAAATGTACTAAATTACTTACCTACATACTAATTATAACTCGTGTTAAAATCAATTGCTCTAAATGCTTCACTGTATGTAGGGCACTTGAGTAAGTGTTATTACAAGACCATCCGATACCATATAACACCACGGCGGTGAAACGAAAACGCTTTTTACTTTTATGAAGCAAGTAGATCGGATCACGATACCAGTACATTAGACATATCCGGAACTCACGGGTATGATTTGTTCCACGCAAGATGAAGAATTTACCAGCCGAAGCAATTATCTTAAAAGCCGTTCGTTATGCTTCACGGTCACGGAAACGTTTGGGATTTGGTTAATTTTTGGAAATTACCTCTTAACCCTTCGCGTGGCTGGGGAACATTGGCTGGTTACTCTGAGTAACTTACTCATACGAGAGTTCGTTGAAGTTACTTGCTTTAAGTGTAAATGTGGTACGGATAAGAAATTTTAAAGAAAGTCTTTTACAATACGTTATGAATAATGCAACTCAGTTTTCAATTATTTGCTTTGAGTAAATATTTATATTATGATCATTCATTGAAGGCCCTAGAGATTATTTTATCCAAATAAATGATTTGTACTGGACAGTAGAAAATGTAAAATTTTATTGCAATATGCACACTGTAGGTAGGCCTATTTAAAAGCAAAATCCATAAGTTATCTTACCAAACCAAAGGTACCGTATACCATAACTTCCGCCCAGAGTTAGTTTTTTTATAAATATAAATTATATTACATTTATACCCAGGTCTACAAAGCCTAGCCAACATAATGGTTAAGATTCAGCCGGTGTGCTTTAAATAATTATTGTTTCTTAGAATTTTATCAAGTTTTTAATTGCACGCTTCGATTTGACTCAAAATTGAATATTTAATCGCTCTACTTAGAATACCACTAATTCCTGAATGAATACTTCAGACATAAAATATTTTATGTAAATATAAAAATAACATGCCGTGTATTCACCGTAGTTTTACTTCTAAAGCAAAAGTATATTTTGACATAGATATCTCATTTGAGTGGAAGATTTCAGATAAAAGCGATTCGTACTACATAAAAAAGTGTAACAATTATTTCTTTCATTTCTCGCCTTTCTAAGTCTCTCGCACATTAAAAACTAACGACCGTAAACAGCGGACGTAAAAGAGTTTAAAATGTACTTGATATATAATTATTAGTGCTTTACTTCGACATGATTCTGATGAATCTATTTTTATAGCATGATGAATATGGATGACATGCTTGGGGCCATTAATAAATATAACGAATAGGGAAGCTCTGTTGGACTTTCCACTACCGTTTAACAGTCACTTTCATGCATTACACTCTGTATTTACGAAACGAGATAAGTTGGACCAGAACCCGGCGACCCGGCTTTTTTCTAACTGTCACATTTGGCGTCCCTCGCCCCGCTCATCACTGACGTTTCTTCCCGTCATCTGTCATCGCCGGTTCTGTCAAACTTACCCAAGCTAATACTACCTGACGTTTCGTCACAGATTATCAATTCACTTTCGATCCGCGCATACCACAGACTAAATAGCAACAAACAAGTATCATAGATTTACTGTCTTCGACAAATATATCATAATTCTGTGACGCAATCTTTAGGTATCATGCCGAATACAGGGCTTGGATTCGATTCCCAGCCAGAAATTTATCTATTGTCAGTCTGGGTGTGCGTATGATTCTTGTCTTTGTGAGCTATCTTTGGTACTCTCGAACTTTCGTGTGGGGCGTGTTTAGTGTATAATAGGCATATTAAATTGTAGGTATTAATTTTAAGACCAACAAGCCACGTTTGTCAACCATGGTCTCAAGTGTGTTATTCTCATCCCGGCTTAAATAGAGATGAAGATTTTATTTTAAAATAATATTTAATCATTATAATAATTATTAAATTATTATATTCAGATAATTATTATTAAACAATAAAATTAATTTTAATATTCGAAATATCCGAAAAGCATCATTCAAAAATACAACAAAGTTTATTTTCCGTCCGCTTCTATAACAAAAAGTTTCACGCCTGGGTTAAATCTAAGTTAGTAGGGGAAGTCCGGGAGAGTTAAACCGCTTTTTTTAAAGTATCATATTTTCTTAATAAGGAGGCTTAGTGATTCAATTATAATAATAAACGATAGCTTATTTATTTATGTTTACTTATGCGTATTTAGATTTTCCATATTATATTACTGAAATATGTTATACACATTTTAATAAAAAATGAGATATGATTCAACTCTCCCCACCCTATGAGACACTTGAACCGGTGTCTGGGGAGAGTTGAACACTGCTTTTTAAAGGTAGAAAATAAAAACATTTTACAGCTTAAATCACAAGTTTATTAACCAAAAGATTACAAAACGAAATGAGTAACGAAACACAGTTACACACTCTTCTCATAAGTAAAAATAAACAATACTTCGACATACTCTTAAGCATTCCATAGGCATCATAATTATTAAACATTTTATTAATAAAATTAAATATTTAACGTTTCTCTAATCAAAATTCTTATTCTTTCTTGATATTTCTTACCATTTTGTTTCAATTATATACTTATTCTCATCATTTAGTATCATTAATTAGCCTTGATTAGGACTTCTTTCAGTCAGCTGGTAACCAAAAATTTGATCAATGTTATTCTTTAAGATGCACCGTCCTTTACGTCACGTATAGAATTTTCTAATTCTGTAATGATATATATTTTTCTTTTCGGTATTTTTTCGGATGGTTTGTATTGTAATGATATATTTCATTCAATTAGTCTGCAATAAAATATAAAATTACACATAAAAACGAACAAAATACAAATAAGACTTGTTGTATTAAGGTTCCCGAATTGCTTTAAAATTTCGTCAAAAAGTTTAAAATTTATATATCTGTAAAGTAAAACCCCAAATATCTTCATAAAAATACTATACATGGGAGACATGAACCACTGAGCATATCTCCCGCACCCGTCATGGTGCAACTCTCCCGCATATACTACTTTGACATTAAATTCTACCCACAGAAAAAACAATCAACGTAATCGAAACAACACTTAGCACACGTCAAACTATAATAATCAGGCAATAAAATAGTAATGTCACTCAATACTTACCTCTGTAAACACGGCCGCAATATCAAAACTACAAAAAAATTTAAAATTCACTCCGTCATAACAAAAACACCTTTTCGAATCTGATAGCCAAACAAACCGGCCATTGTTAAAAATGGCGCCGTGCTTGTCATTGGCCTCCCGCGCCCTATCAATGACCGTCTTGACGTTTCGTTAGCGCAAAATTTAAGTCGAGTTTTAAAGGGTGGTTCAACTCTCCCATCTTTGCAAGTCTCCCGGATTCCCCCTAATCATCTTTCGCGTAACAATGCCTCATCTATATTATGCAATCCATCAATAGGTAATAGGCACCTGTTATGTCAGGCACGATCGACTGTAAATAGGGTCACCATGTAAGTATTAGGGAAAAATTTAATTTGCAACGATTCATTTTGGATAAAAATATATTGTAAATCTACGTAACGACAGACTATTTGTTTTTGTCGCGACAATATTTAACTTTATTTATACTTATAATAATATTTTTTATACTTACACAATAAAATGAGCAAATACTAGATAGCATAAGTAGGGACGTTTTAAACAGTTGAGGTAATTGTTGTGTCGGTATCACACACATACATACATTACATACAGTAAAATACTATTTGACTGATGTTTTTATATGAATTATCTCATAAAAAATATTTTTAGTTTTTTTTTACTAAAATACCTAAAGGGAATAATGCTTCAGACAACAGCTAAGTGTGAACACTTAGGTACCAATATTCAAATAACACAGAAGATTAAAAAAAATTCGTTTTATCAGATTTTTAAGTAACAAAATCATCCATGCGCAACGGATGGTTTTGTTACTTAAAAATTTTACATAGTGTTTTTGTGTTTTACTTTTGAATGCACCTACTCAAACATCTTTATTAACCATTATTATTATTAACAATACTATAATGCCCCTATTAACATAACATTATTAACAAACCAATTATAAGCATTAGCCGCCGCTTAAGTCGGCAAATATTTTAATGTAATATTGTTGAAAAGAAATTTAAACTTCTAAATCAACCAGTAAGCCAGTAAGTAACCCTAATTGCAAGTTAACTTGCGCCGTAACGTGGTCAGTATCAGCAAGTGATGATTAGTTAGCTAAAACGTTGCATGTATTGTAATAACGGGTTGCCTACAGTGAAAGCCGCACTATTACTCAATCGACGTAATCGTTACATTTCGTCGGATTCCGCCCAACGACCTCTATCAAGAGATCTTCGATTAGTAAAAATTAAAAATCCAATTAATAGTACTTTAGTCTTGTTTAGAAAACCTGTTCGCTTCCGGAATTACACTAAACCAGTCCATGTTCAATTTGTTTTAAAAAACATTTTAATATGTTTAAAACATCGAATCTATGGTCATACTAATGAACACTGATGTATGTCTTCGTTTGCACGTAACTAATTGACAGCCTTAAATAAAAATCATTGATTTATTAGATTAAAAAATACTATACCTACATATTATGATTTTTATATTTAATAAGAGGAAATAGTTACATACGTAATAGTTAAATATTACTTAAATAACATGTTGTTTTTTTTTAATATTATAGAAGTTTCCTTAAATATGAATTTAATTATTAATCAAAATTTTGTCGTTTTTGCGCTTTTGTTGACAATCACAAGTAAACAAACTTTTCGATTACAGCTAAGTATGTTATAAAATTGGCTTTAGTAAAATTTATATTCTGATATACTTAGATATAAAAATATATTCGGTTTACTTTTATTTCACGGTAGTAACCAGTTCTACAGTGCAGCGATACTTTAGAGGTTCGATGACTGAAGGGTTAGGGATTTTTTATGCACAAAGCATTTGATTCTATTCTTGGATTAAGCAAAGAATATTGTTGCTTGTGACTATGTAGTTAATGTACGACGATGTGAAATTTTAAAAGTTTTGACAAAATTATTTAAACTGAGCACCTTTTCAAGGTATACCAATACTGCCGTAAGACGAAAGTAAAGTATGTTGATTCGTTTAATTGTGTTATTTTTTTTTGTAGTTCCTTGTACAGTTGTACAATGCATGTTGCGTATAAAAATTAATCAAAATGTTTAATTAAGCGAGACA
Source organism: Hesperia comma (assembly GCA_905404135.1). Taxonomy (NCBI): domain Eukaryota; kingdom Metazoa; phylum Arthropoda; class Insecta; order Lepidoptera; family Hesperiidae; genus Hesperia; species Hesperia comma. The sequence continues at coordinate 14,545,322 of FR990014.1, read as the reverse complement.
AACCGATAAACGTAACATACGAGTACCTTCGTTTAGAGGAAAAACTAGTTGTATCAGTTGTTGCAACATAGTATTCTGCCGGTTGATTGAATTAATTAATGATAAAAAAGCTCAGGAACATGCCTCGGGTTATAAATATTTTATTCTCGGAGCCACTTGACAATAAGTGCAAATTTCACATTTATTTTGTTAATTTCACAATCTTAATGTGTTTTTTTTTGCTTGCAGTATAAATCTTCAACATACTCGTAATATAATATCCTGTAAAAAATGGTCTGATTAGAATGACAATTTTATGTACAAACAGACAGATACAGATAGTAAGTGGTCACTTGGTATGTAAAAACATTTCACGGTTGATTTCAGAAAGAGGCTAGTAATGTGCCACTGCTAGGGGATAAAAATCCTACTATCGTAAACGAGTACCTACCATGGGGTGTTAAACTGTGTGATAAAAATTCTAACAGCGCGATTATAATTTACAAGAAGAGTTATCAAAAACAGGCCCTGTCGTAACATACATAGATGTGTAATAACACACTAACTAGTCCCGATTTGAGTCCTATTCTATGTCGGTACACAGTTAGGGTGCGGTTCCACTGAGGCGGAGCGGAGCGGATCAGTGCGCGATTCATGGCTTGAAAGCCCAGCTCATTGTGCCTCGCGTGGCTTTCAAGCCATGTGATTGGTGAATCGCGCACTGCTCCGCTCCGCTCCGCCTCAGTGGAACCGCACCCTTATCATGGGCGGCAGCGGAAGGTGGTGCTGCATGTTCGTTTGCTATCTTTGTTCTATAAAAAACATGTACCTACAAGCTATACTAACCTAATCTAATTTCCAGTTAATATTGGTCAACCAGATACGTCTTCTGTAATCAGTTACATTCCGTACCGTACAAAGTGGACACAATGATAAATAATTATTTACTAACGCAAATACTACTATGCGAGACTCTTGTAGATAGAATTAGCATGTTAGAGCTATTAAATTTTACTATCGAGTACTTAATCGAATACCGATCAACGATTAGATGAGTATGTAACGATACGAGGATTTTATTCCTGTACAACGGGTTTCCTAGGTCCATTTTTAGCTGTCATTTGCGTATTTTGTAATTAAGCTTGTAAGTGGCGTGACATTGAAGATTGAAAAGTGAATAACGCACGGAGCGAGCAAGAATACGCGTTTAATTATGGAAGCCTACATTGATGAATTGACCAGATTAATTCATGAGACGGTTGGGTGGCAACCAGGGCGCAGATGCTCGCAATACTGGCTATTGCGGCCGCACTCAATGAGCTCTGTTCTCGAACATAACTTTTTGTACATTAACAGATGTTCTTTACAACAGATAAAGATAAAATGAGACTAGATTAGAAACGTTGGCACGTTTTGTTTTATCTTCCGTTTCCGGTACAACAAATCGTTCGGCTATTATTGGATCGGCTCGATTCGCTACGTACCGATAAAGGGCCAAATGGAATCTCAGCTTCGTCTACAAAAAGGCAAGAGTAAATAAACATTATTAGTGTAATTGCGTCAAGTGCTCATATAACGGGATAGCAAGCATCATTAAGTTCATGTAGGCAGCTATGTTTAAATAAAAAGCTCTTGCTGAGAGGTCGACGGGAGCTCTCTACACCATAATCACGGTACTGGGGTACCTGCGTTTAATATAAAAGGTAATAAAGTAAGTAGAATTTCTAACGTAGAACCACTAGTCACTGATGGAACTGATGGTCATCATGATTTATAGTGACACATCACTCTAATTTGCAAATAACGTAACAAAATAAAAAGCATAACCAATTTTTCGGGCATAAACACGTGCAATTGTATTTCAGAACGCTATAACGCTACATTTAAACGCGCCGTCGTAGACGTCTGAAACGTACAACATCTAAATGAATATTTTAACTACACACCTAATCTTCGTTTTGTTTAGTCAAATATCTGTCACGGGGTATTTATAAAGTTAACTGCTGCTATTAAAACATGTTTTTGTTTAACGCAACTAATATCGTTGTATTAATTGCGATGCGTGAGAAAATTTTATACAAAGCCTTAGCCGATAAAACCATCAAATGGATTATCTCAGCGATTCATTCTCAGTAGATAGATAGGTACATGCCTGAGATAAGCAATACTAAATGACGATGAAGTATTTTAAACTACCTAATTCAAACTGAATTTGAGTATTGAATCGTAAAGTCGCTTATACTTATAGCATTAAATATTACGGACTCTACATTGTAGAGCAATGTTATGGTCTTGCAAATTTGGAGGTATTTCGAAACGGAAAAATTTTAAATGCGTGTTTTTGTTGATTAAAACTGAAGAAAATTTTTTCGTATTAGTATGTTGTTCATTAATTGAAGATATTATTTTCAGATGTCAATAACATTACCTTATTTCATTTAGAAAAAAAGATGAACAAAATATGACATACCTACATAGGTTATTTAAAAATGTAAGCATAAAAGCAGAGGAAATCTACTGAAATAAACCTCGTTCGTTCAGTCAACAGCTGCTGTTCATTCCTTTTCAGTAACTCTTTAATGTCCGACTCGAGTGTAAAAATATACGTGTTTTTGACGTTCTGAAGACCAAAGCGGACATGTCTTTTGCTTCTTGAAATCTTGCCCAATTTAAAATTGGAGGTCACTTTTTATTCAGTTTCTTGTAACTTTAATAACATTTTTTAACCGACTTCAAAAAAGAAGGAGGTTCTCAATTCGACCGTATATATGCTTTTTTTTTTATGTAGATACGTTCAGCGATTATTTCGTCGTTTATAGGCCGATTTTGATAATTCTTTTTTTGTTGTAAAGTAGATATGCGCAGTGGGGTCCCCTGATAAGGATACCAGGATCTGATGATGGCATCTCAGAGAAATCGAGGGGAACTTTCGAAAATTGTATGGACAACTAGTGTGTTTGTTCATGTTATCATAAGTACATTATAGCGCTACCATTTCATGAAGATCTGGAGTCGATCTGATGAAGCCGAAAGACAGTCGAGGGAACTCCTCAACGATTTACTGCAGTTATCTAGTGTTTGGGCTTGATTAATTTGTATTGACGAGAACTTTACACTTAGATGTTGAATTGAGCGCCATCTGGCGAGTAGTTTTTGAGTTATCTCTACTTATCAAGATTGAAGTCGGTTATTTTTTTTGTAAAAAGCAATTATTTAATAGTTAATTTTCTGGATACTATAGTGCTGCGTTTACGATATTACGCTTTTTTGGAGCGTAACTTGTAATTTGTATTTGATCGACTGATTGTGACAGGAAATTGTATCAAGGCTGCTTACATTTATCTAAGGAGCGTGTTTATAGAGGTCTTACGGCAAAGATATCGACTTCATTTCAATATTAGCCACACATAAGTAAGTATTATAACCAAATTATCCGCATTTTGTATTCTTCTATTTACAAACAATACTCACTGTCAACTTAAAGTTAAGCACGATAAGTATCCGATAACTGAAATTCACAAGCATTCAGCACAACACACGTTTGGACCGGGACACTGGACGACGTCACTGACTGGGGTTTCAGCGGTCGCGAGGTCGCGTTATCACTGGAATAACGTGGAGACGAGCTGATCGATCCCGGTGCGGGTGATAAGACAGACGAGACGCGAGGAACGGACGGAGTGCGCGGTGCGACTGGCGGCTGGCGGCGCGGCGCGCCGGAGCGGAGTGAGGCGGAGTGGCGGCCAGTGGCGGGACGCGACTGCCGAGGCTGCGATGGGTTCGGCCTGTTCCTGTATTTTTTGGGACCGACTTATTTTTTCATTATTATTGGGACTTTATGTCGTGAGATTAGTGGCTATAATTTGGACACGTCACAATAATACGCTAAAGCTTCCCTGGTTGGCAGTGAGTAATTAAAAATCTAATGAGAAGAAAATATATTTTTCATTGCACGCCATAAAGTTACTGAGCCGATGTTGTCTACAACATCAGTCAACTGTACAAAAATTTATTCTACACATCTCTACAATATAGAAAAAATTGATTATCATCGCAACCCATAACTGCACCACAGCTGGACAAGGGTCTCTACTCAAACTGAGAAGGTTAAGGCTTAAGGCCATAGTTCACCACACTGCTGGTCAAGTGCGGATCGGCATATTTTAATTTGATAAATAATATAAATCCATAAATGATCTATGATGCTAACAGTTTGCCATACCATATTAACCATTTGCGATGGTTTACGATGATCCGAGCAGGCCAACTTTACATTAACTCAACTAAAATAACTAGGAACTATAAATGTATTATGGAATACTTGTAATGGAACAGGTATCTAGCTACGTATTGCATAAGATTCGTGGGCCTTTAATTACTACAAATGATTTTTCATCACCCCTATTCGAAAAAGACGTCTTGGTTCGGACATAAGGGGTTCCAAAGTTGCTGTTTTCTATTCAGCGGGCCGGAATGAATTTTCATACAACTTTTCCTGCCGGCTAGATCTTTTCCGTCCTATTTTGAATTTAGAACATTTTAGTATTTTGCGCTAAAGAAATCGAACACAAATATTGTTTGAATAAAGAATGTCTGGTTCGACGCGAGGGCCCCGCCAGCTGAATAATAAAAAAAGAAATCAAATTAAGATCGCTCGAACTATTTCCCGCGTTTTCGTGCATTTTTACGTATTGTTAGAAATTTTGTTTTGTTTTGAAAAAATGAGTTCTTCCAACGATAGTGAAAGTATCCTCCTGATAGTATAAAAACTGAAGCGAGTAATGTGATGAATAGTTTATTACCTGCGAAATCCCGGGAAAAATATTTGAAAGCCTATGATAATTTTTTGGAATGGAGAAATGCAAGAGGCGCCAAGAATTTTTCAGAAACTGTGTTTTTGGCGTACTTCCAGAACTTAGCCAAAACTAAAAAACCTTCCACCCTTTGGAGTATCTACTCAATGCTTAAATCAACAGTCAGTTCTAATAACGATATAAAACTGGACACATATTCGAAATTAATAGCATATCTGAAGAGGATGTCTGATGGATTTAGACCTAAAAAATCCAAAGTGTTCACAGTCAAAAATGTGGAGACTTTTCTTAATGAGGCACCCGACGAAATCTTTCTTGCCGTAAAAGTAAGTAACTATGTATATGGTGGAGTGGACTATTATAGTAAAATATAGCCATAGTGTTTTAAATAGCTGAATAATAAAAAAAGAAATCAAATTAAGATTTCGTTTTCAAATTAAAATTAAGTTTTCGTGCATTTTTACGTATTATTTTCTATTAAATATATATATTATTTTCTCATAGTGGGTGATGAAAAGTAGAGTGTATCACTCGGGTGCAAGTATATTTTTGGCTCGGGCGACGTACTTTGAATCCCTCGCTACGTTCGGGATTCTACTAAAGAATCCCTCGCTACGCTCGGGATTCTACTCTAGAATCCCTCACTTCGCTCTGGATTCAAAAAACGCCCTCGCCGAAAAAATATTACTTTGCACCCTTGTCATACAATCTACTATTTCCTGCATATTCTTTGCATGTGATTTAGCTATGTTTTTATGTTTGGAGATGTTATTGAACTTGGTTGCAATTATAATGACTTAATTTATGTACTCTTTGAAAATTACCAATAATTGTTATCGACATGTTAATAACTATTAGTAGTCATAGAAGTAATTATTAAGATTAATGAAGACCATCAATTATTTGATGACCGATTAGGGCACTTAATAATGTCGGAATTTGGAAAATGTTTTTGCGCTTGACAACCTGATAAAGTTTATCGGTTGGATTAAGATATCGAGCAAAGCTACAGAGTCTTTATTATTTATAGTTTTATAATCAAATGTTGAATATTTTATTATTATTTGCCGCTTCTCATAAATTTAACCATAACTGACTGTTCGGTCAAAACTCATTAAACATATAGTTATAACAACATAAACCAAATTATTAAATTATAGTAATAAAAACTAGGTATGTTAAACAACTTCAACATAAAAAGATATATTATATAAATTAGGTATCTTCCTTGCATATGGCATGCTTGGAACATGATTGTTAATTTTGTCGATGAAGTTTAAAAAGGAAGTATGTTGCTACTTAAGTTTTTTAAAGTATGATTACGAAGATAGAATGAGCGGAAAACAAATTAAACAGGTACCTTCATTATATCCATATTTCTAAGGTAAGAAACAAAAACAAGACTACTACACCTTTTCTTACATTTTCGGGTGCCATTTTGAAAATTTATATAGCTTATGTTGCTACTACAGTTCTAAGGAACATAACGGCATCTCATATGTCAAAATCCGTTATACTGTTTGGGTTGTAGGGCCCAACAAAGAAATGGACATACATAAAAACCTACATACATACACTCGAAAAATATTACCCTCCTGATGCATTCGGGTAAAAGAGTACCTGTACGGGATGCCAGAAAATTAACGACTGAAATACATTTTGTAGCGAATGAGAACAACCCACTGCGCATAGTACGCTCAGAGCTCGCACGGTGCTGCATCGCTATGATCAAGATAACCGCATATGCGACAAGTGCGTCTATTCAGAAGATTGAACGCTATAAATATTGGTCTAGGTGTGTTTGGAGATATACAGTGACTGTTATGGATGTTGAAATCATTATTAGCGCTTCGGTATATTATATTGTATTACGACCGCAACAAATGTCAATATGTGTTGTGATGTTTTATTTAGGTTCGTAAGTACATTATTAGAATACCTTAATGTCAGCCAGAAAAAGACTTATGCAAAGTTTTCTAATTTTGTATTTTTTGGGATTTTCTAAAACTTCACGATGTTAATTAAAACAGTTTTAACAATGTGATGTGTGATTGTGTGTGCTCCTTAATGCGTATTATCAAGAAAGATCAATATTATCAAGAAAGGAAAAATATAGTCCAATCGAGAATCTCTTCCTTTTCTTGAAGTTTTTCCGACACTGCGACCAGCACGCATGTAAAAATATATCATGGTCATAAAACTCTACCAGCTCTATGCTATCAGTACTGTCGGGATGCAGAAACAAGCGACCACAAATCGAAAGGACATAATATTTTAAGATATAATAATATTCTATCGACAAAAATAATTGTGAAAATATTTCGAAACTAGAGAACCGCCCGCGCTTCGCTTCGGGACCCGTAGGTAACAGCCGCGTAGGTCTCGCTCCCGTAGGAATTTAGGCTAAAAAGTAGCCTACTACTCGCTCTCTTCACTCCACCATGTCTGAGGTGTGTGGAGCCCTCGGGACAGTTAGTTCCCCTTTGGGGGTGTCTCTCGCGGCCCGTTAAAACGGGCCGGTTCTTGGGCTGGGCCCTAAGGCCCTTGGTTGTCCATCTGTGGTTAACCAATAGGTCAAGTCCGGTGAGTGGTAGCCTTTTTACAGGCCACAGAGTCTTAAACGGGATGGGGTTCATCTTCGCGCCGCCCAGGCGATCGAGGCCCTGCCGGGTGAATCCCGCTGGTGGGAAGCCCAGCAGGAGCCGATCAGCGCCGGGCGACGACTTACGAAGCCCCAGTATCAGTCAGTGCTAGGCCCGTCCCGCGCATCCAGCAAGTCGCGCGGGAAGGCCCAGCGGTCCGGTGGACGGGCGTGGAGCGGCGCCAGGTCCTGCAGATGCGGGAACCGCGACGCGTCGACACGCCCGAACATGTTGCGTGCCAATCTCTCGATGAAGTCGTCCAGGCTCTCGACTCGAAGGTCCCTCTGGTCCGCTGGCACTATCCTGTTGGCTGAGCAACTTGCGGACATCAGTCAACAGGATAGTGCCAGCGGGCGGGCGGTACACTGAATACAGCCGGAGCGGGGAGTTCTCGAGGCAGAGCTAAAGTAGCCTATTACATTTGCCTATGACTTAAGTAAATTACATGTAGTATTTGATAGCGTAATTCAGAACTTGCAAATGAATTTTATTACCGCCATCTATTAACAACTCCGAAAATAAATATCTAGCAACTAACAAAACATCGATCTTCCCATGGGAATGGGATGTTTTTCCGCGGTAAAAAGTAGCCTACGTCACTCTCCACCCTCCTAACTATCCCCACACACATAAACCTTACCATATAATAGCTTTGTTGCGACGTGAAAGCGTCACAAACAAACAAACAAACAAACAAACAAACAAACAAACAAACACACTTTCACATTTATAATATTAGTAAGGATGTCTCAATATCAAACCTGTACGCAATTTGGTATATAAACGGTTCGTAATTCTAAAATAGGTAATTTTGGCTCATAAGCAGTTATAAAGCATTAAACATTTATTATTTTTGTTGTTCGATAACATTAGGTACATCGACTATTTGGTTCATTTAATGTTTACTTTACAAGTGGATAAGCCTATAGTACTTATCTCCTGATTTTACAATTAAATTCAAATTTAGTAAAGAAGCCATTCTACTGCAAATTAAATAACGTTTTTATGCCGCAAACGTTTATCATTAACCTTACCAAAATATATTAGAAGGTTATTTTTGCTAAAGCATTCACGGTAATGCATAAAATTGTTAAATTTGATTATAAATGCCATGAATGATTCATGATGAATCAGTTACAGTTTCATTATAAATGTACCTATGTATAGATGTGTAAGATTTGGTAGAGCAATAGACTCAAACGCCGATCGTACATAGTTTAGATTTGATAACAGTTGTGGATAAAAAGTAGGTCAATATACCATTTTACTTCAAGCGTGATGTAACACGAGTAAACGAACGGACTGTAAATATTGGTGTGTAGTTAGTTACGGCTGTGCTATTACGATACTGCATTGTCATTTTTATTGTCACACTATTGTTTTATGATTCAGATGTTATAAGTTATGAATGAATGTTTTGTTTTTATTTATTTACTAGGAAGCAAGAACCTTTTAACTAGGTAGTAATGACATTATAACTATTTTTATTTTACTCTGCAACATCCCTTCTAGATCCCTATCAGCGTCGGAATAGATGCAAAAAATAATTTCTAATGTTCCCACACACTATGGAAAGAATAATTAAACAAAGTCATTTTCTTCTAAATCCCCAGTTTCAGTATATGCATTGTCTCTAAGTCCGTTCTCGTTTTAATAAGTAGATTTTACAATCAGTTTAATATTTACTTAGTAGGCAACAGTAGTAATACAGTTTATGACATCATCAATACAATACATTATGAAACTGTTCCGTTACTGAGTGACTGACAGACACCGCACAGCTGAAACTACTGCACGCAAAAGAAGATAGTGTAGGGGAGCTCTAAGAGAGGATTTTTGGAATTTCCTCCCCTAACGATATAAAAACAATATTTTTTCAGTCTATCCCCAAAACTGAAAAAAATATTACAGAATCATTACCTATATAAGATTTAAATTAAACGAAGTACTTACCTAATGAAACAGTGGCAAGTATCACGAATCTATTAAAATAAACGGCTTCGCATTGCTAATTCAAAATGTGTTTAAGTATCGGAAGCAACTAATTACACATAACAACGGCTATAACCATTGAATATTAAGCGCTGATGTGTGTTTAGGGAATAAATAGGATAATTGATGGAGATAAATCATTTTTATGCGTTGAAATACATTTACGAATAAAATTGTTATTTTTATTTTCATTCTCCCTCCGTAATTGGATAACGACAACTTAATAGGTACAGGTGACTTACAATCTACTGGTATCAATCTACGAACATGATGGGTTTAATTACTGCTACTAAGGTATATAATTTTTTGTCAGTAGTTGCGTATCTATTAAAATATAAAATGTATAGTTAAATGTTCTTTTTTGTTTTCGCAGCTCATTAGTGTTCTACCGGAATTTTGGGCTCGGATATCCTTTCATAACTGGTGACCCCGACGTGGCCCTACAAGCGGAGGCAGAATTTAAACACCTTTGATGGTTTTGCTCGCAACTATGGTAATTTATTTCCAACACCTACATACATAGGTACACATGTATTGTAAATAAGAGCTGCTTGAATATTTTCAACCCAATACCACAGTCCTTAAGACCAATTTCAAACCATGATCTCAACCAGTGCCTTGATTAGCTAGGTCTGAAATAAAGCAATCATCGTTAAAAATAAAAATAAATATTAACATACTCACACATGATTCGTTATTTATTTAACAAGCATGCCGGCTCGTATCATTGTGATCTTGAACTCTTATTAAATTGCGTCGTTAATCCACTTAATGATATCGACTTTGGCGTCTAGGGGAATATAAAATATAACTTTGTAGATGTCTTTAGTTTTATTAAAAACTAGCTGTTGGCCGTGGCTTCGCCCGCGATGTTCTTCACATTTGATCGACTTTCATACAAATTTTCGTTCTTAAGGTTACTCTCTAAGTTGAATATGACAAAATCCGTTCTAAGCGGACGTCTACTAACTATAAGTCATCTAAAACTAACTATAAACTGTCTGCCATATATGTCATGTTTATACGTCATGCAATTTTCGATTTTTCGTAGCCTTTGGCTTTAAAATATGTATTCCTACTTATATAGACTAGTTGCCCCCAAAGGCTTCGTCTGCGTAGAATTATTGTTTCATTTTATTTCTTTTATTCCTTGAGGGGAGAATTTCCAAATTGTTTCTCTTATTATTCCTTACATTTCACAAGGAACATAATACTAAACAGCTTCTTACGTTCAGTAGTTTCGGCTGTGCGTTGTCTGTCAGCCAGTCACTCAGTCACTCAATAACGGAAGAGATTAAGAATATAGTATTTTGAACATAATACTGTGACTTATGACATTTTTCAATCACGACTTTACATCATTAGCTTCTTTGCCAATTGAATATAGGAAAAGTGAAATATACTGAAACGTTTTTCTTCAACTATTATTAATATTCCACAATTAAAATGAAAGTTTGCTAACCAAACGATGCGTAACACAACGTGCTGATAAAGCAGATTGTCGATTTTTCGCCACTCGTAATTCTTACCTACTTTATAGACTACTTTATATTCCGACACGTTGTTCTACTACGTCACGTGTCGACACACCTCTGCTGCAACTATTCGTTATCATGTTGGACTGCCGTTCGAAAGGGCCTGGGTTCGATTCCCAGCGTGGTAGAAATTTGAATGATGATTTATTGTGTGCGCTGCACCAAGCTTTAAATGGTGATACTATTCTTACTACCAAAGAATATAAACTAAATAAAGAAAATAAACTAAACAAAAAAAAACTAGAAGAAATCCTTGGAAGCCATGTGCATGCAAACTGCTAAACGAACTACAAACTATTCGAGACTGCACTTTTGCTGCTATACCGTACATATATGTAGCACGGTAGCACCCGACTTCTAGGTATCTTTTCTTGCAATTGTGGACTAAAACCACGCAGTGTTGTAGCGTTTTCGAAAATAAACTAAATATAATTTTTATTTTCGAAAATAAAAATAAATAAAAATAAGAAAATAAATAAAAATTATATTTAGGTAGTTTATTTTCGAAAATAAAAATTATATTTAGTTTATTTTCGAAAACGCTACAACACTGCGTGGTTTTAGTCCACAATTGCAAGAAAAGATACCTAGAAGTCGGGTGCTACATACATACCTATACCTACGGTATAGCAGCAAAAGTCGATTAGTTTCTAGTTCGTTTAGCGGTTTGCATGCACATGGCCTCCAAGGATTTCTTCTAGTTTTTCTTCAATATTTACTGAAAAAAGTTATTAGCAGTCGCTCTACATTTGTTTTAGGGAAGATATCTACAGAAGACCCCCTCGGTAGCAACATGTGATAAGATCTGACATCTCTTAAATATACCTAACGCAAAAGTTCAGTCTTTCCCGAACATGATTGCAACAAATCCTTAGGTAAGTATGACCGTAGTAGGTAGCAGTGATCGATTGATTATGTTTGAGTGTTTGTATCAGTTCCCTAATATATTTTAAAAACTCCAAATGAAATCCGAACCCACCATAAAGTCTTATACGATTCTTATACTACTACAACAAAGCATGTTGACTTATATGATACATATATTATTATATATTTATCATATCAATCGACATCCCATGTTATAAAGGACCATTTACCAAGAGGTGAACAAAAAATATCCGTTAAAGTATAAAATTAATAACTTTGTAAGCATTATTGCGTAGAACATGTTCTAATACAAAAGCATCCGTTTAATTTAGGCATCCATAAACATGTTCAATACTTAAGTGAAAAGGCAGCGGCAACATTTCGCCGATTGCACCTTGCAACAGCGTGTAACCTCGTTCCGGTATGCCGTATGCCTAGGGTTGCCAACTTTTATTTGAACAAATAGGGCCTTAATAATAAACGTGGCTTAAAGTTACTCCAGGTTTTGTTTTGCCTTTTTCAAACCTTTGACTTTGACAGGAATAAAAAAATTAAACCTGTAGTAACTTTAAGCCGCAATTATTAATAAGGCCCATAAGAATATATCTGATTTCACTCGAGGTAGCTATAAAGTACGGACTTGTAAAAAAGAGTATCATTTATTTTAAAAAAGTTAAAAAAATATGCTATTGGCAAAAGTATAGTACACGTTGTGTAAAAATTAATATTTTAATGCCCTTTATTAGTGATATAGATTATGAGTACACATACATGATATAGAGTACAGTGCTGTATTTTAATATTTTAAACTACTGTTGGCGACCCTACGTATGCCTGCTACTGGCAACGATGCGTCTGGCTTTGTGGTTTGGTAGAACTTGTCCTGCGGTTATTATAAATATTTTTACATTAATACACATTAGTCCAATGTTAAATTTAAATATAATTCATCGGAAGCATTTTATTTTATTCCATTAAGACTTAAAATTATGAAGCTGAGGCTTGGTATAATCAGTAATATCGGTTTTATAAATTATCTTTACAAATTTAATATTGTAATTTTAGGGCTAAATTGAATGTGTTCAGAGCTATAATATAAAATATACTAAGTGGTATAATTTTTTTAATTCTAATATAAAGTAGGTAGATGCTGTTGTATATTTTCAATATATCTATTCGATGAAAGGTTATTAACAACTGGATGATTATTTTAAAACAATATAGCTTGGACATGAATATGATTTACCTATAGCTACAAGTAGAAATGAGTGATAACTGTATAACTCAGTATTAAAAACTCTACTGCACCTTCTTATTCCGAAGCCACTCACGGTAGCGTATTTCAGCAACGATTCATTTTTGCTATAATATGAATATTTGTATAAAAACATTTCACTTCATTCAACAGTATTGATCGTTGTTTACCTCGAAATTCATTAACATAATAAGTAACTAGTTGGTACATTCAACATTCGTTGCTCTACAGACCGACCGGCGACCTAAAAATAAGCGAGGTTTGCGCGTTCATATTTGTTTTTGGGCTGTGAAATTCCTTTCGAGTACATTATACGTTGCTGTATTGATTGCCTTTTGTAAATCGGTTTTGACGACCAGCGATACTTTACATTTTTACAAGCTCAGTTTTATATTCATTGACCAGAAGTAATTGAAGCAATCATGTGGACCGTATGTTTTTGTACTGTTTGTTAATATATAAATAATCATTTGTTGGTAACCATGTATATTACTTTAACCCATCGATTTCCCGCTACAAGGTAGGTACGAGTGTCTTCTCGTAACTATGGAGGCGTAGAGCATACTTCTCCACTCTGTTCCAATCATCCAATACTGATTTATAGAGGTTAAGTATTCGACATGGTTTAAGGACGGCTACACCTAAAGATTACAACCGGCAATGACAACTTATGTCCTCTCCTAAGCCCATAGCGCTGCAAAATCTGCTGGCGAATATCTATTTATCCTTCCTTTGATCGTTACCATTTTCCTGTCAATATAGGTAAAGTGCTCAGACGGCTGTGTACAATGAATAGGTAAAGTTAATACTTGCATCGGACATTGACCATTCCTGGCCCTCGCGTGAACAGGACGCTAGGACGTAAACAACTAATCTACATAATTGCTTATCATATTTATCATACATACACTAAATATTTTTGTATTAAGTTCCATCTTTAAAATAGTCAAATAAAATAAACATTTATAGGATACTAGGTTTTACTTAGGCCGAAAATTGCACATTATTGAAAGCAAAAATACAAAGCAGGCATATAATTGCTCTTTACAAAAAAAATACTGACTTCAACATTGACAACCAGAAATAACTCGAAAACTACTCGCCGTGGAGCTCTCTCGACGGTCTTTTGGCTTCATCAAATTGACTCCAAGCCGTCGTTAAATTGTAGTGTTTTATTATATTTATTGAAAACGTTAACAAACACCCTAGTTGCTTCTATAATTTTTGAAAGTTTTCCTCGATTTCTCTGGGATACTATCATGAGATCCTGGTGTCCTTATCATGGGACTACCTTTGAAATATCTACTTTTCAACAAAAAAGAATAATCGAAATCGGGTCACAAACGACCAACAAATCGCTAAACAAACATAAAAAAGCATATATACGGTAGAATTTAGAACCTCCTTCTTTTTTGAAGTCGGTTAAAAAAATCTACTATGTTAATATTTTTTTAATGAGGAAGAAGGAAAAGACGCAATTAAACATTACTGTTATAACTGCACCGTAAGCTGGAGAGCAGTGTTTTTAGGCCTGGCAAGGTACGAAGATAATATTAATCCACCTGCCCAGTCCCTAAATAATGTATTATTAACATATAATTATGATTAAATCCGTAAAATTAAAAATTTATATTTGTGTTTTTCATTAAACCTCTATATACATAAAAATACTTATTAAATGCACAATAAACACCTGGATACAAAATGATCATTATATTCTGTTTTCTGCTGTAATTAGCTATTAGACTTATATTAAAGTTAAGGTCAAAAGAAATGTTCATCAGAGGCCAAATGCCCATACAAAGTGGATAATGTCCTTTCAACGTGTTAACCTTAAAATATTTTGTAATATAATTGTAATCACAACGATAAACCATTAATTTTGATTTCATCTTAATAATGAAAATAACATTACGAACGTATTACCTACAAAGATATTGTTACGTGTCAGGAGTATGGGGTTCGAGAAAATGCCAAAATGTACCACAAAGACTTTATTGTACTCGTAGATACACAATTACACACTGTACACAGTACACACCACAACACTATGTACGTAGGTACTCGTAAACACACTCGTCGAACACTGTATCGCCCGTAGAAATCACTTCACTTCTCACTGGTATCGCTCGTAGGTATCGCTGGTATCTTCCTGGTTTCGCTTCCGAAACTAGAATGTCTGCGGTTGACCGATCGCCCCTTTTTATACCACTCACGCACCATTCACGCCAATCCAGAACTTTCTCGCTAATTCCGGACGGACCAGATTCGTCTAAAATTCTAGTATGTTCCTTGCAACCGACGTTCGCCCTTATGACTATTGCCGTAAGGCGAAGCGTCGTGCGCGTAGTTTCGAGATTGCCGCGCTCCTATTGTTTGCGCGACATGTTTATGGCCCCTATTGTTTATTGTTTAGCGAGGCAGATACGTCAGGGCTGTCACAATATATTTATATCTTTCCCTGCTTCCCTAGAATCGATGTTAGTTTCCGCTGCAAAGAGGGCCCATCAAAAGTCTTACACAAAGAGGGGGATGATGAATTACTCGGGTAATGGTATAATCTACCGGGAATATTAAGTACCTACACCCAGAGTCATTAAAGAAACTGTCTTCACATAACGTAATAGTAGCAATAACCCTTTGATTAAATATAACCTTGTATAATAAACTAAGTATTTCGTATTCGACTGTACTGTGAACTGCACCGAAATATATTGAAAATCACAAGTGCAGGACGGACCTTTGCATATGTTTATGTGAAGTTTTTGACCCAATCGTGGTATTCCCAGCTGTGACGTAGATATAATGTTCATACAAACATTTAGCGCGGTAAGCCAAAGCCAAGTTCGTCATGTTGATGATTCGCTCCAGCCACAGTCAAGCAAGTTGTCACAGCCAGACGGTGGAGGGCGTGTTAATACGTATAAAAGCTATAGCCGAAGCCATAGCCATAGATGCTATATAGCGGTAGCCATATCACTCTGTAGCCAGTAAAATTCTTCTTGGATTATACCTATTAATGTGACAGTAAAGATAAAATTGGACGTTGACGGAAATGATTTTGTGTTCTATTCTATTGAGCAGAAAATTATAAAATCATAAAGTACAAAGTACAAAATATCTAATTCACTTCTATTACAAAATACATAAAACAGCAGCTTAATAAAAAAATTAAAATAAAAAATTAAATTGCGTGTACTTATGTACGCACGTAAGAAGTTATACTTCTTTGCCATCATTAATTAATAAATATTCAACGTTAATAATTTCATAATATTTAGTATTAATTATACTAAAAAGACGTGTGGCACTCGGAGACTGCCGCGGTAAAGCTATTGCAATAGCATTATATATAAATTAACAAAACAAAAAATAATACTGCATTTGTGATAATAATAAAATTGTTACGTCATAATGGGCGGACATCTCACGGGGCGATTTGACATAATATGATGAAGAGTAAAGCAAACTATACAAAATATATTTCTGAACGCACGCAATACAACAACCAAATGTCATTATTTATAGTGTCATTATTTTATGTCATGTATGATGTATGTCTATGTTATTTTGCATGTTTTAAATCTAAATACGCGATAATTCGACTATTATGAATACATGTTGTCGATTCCAACGCCTTATTTAATCCAGATCTACATGTAATTATTCTTAAAATACCGAACCGACGGGGCGAAAATCAGGTAAGATTTGTATGGGAAATTAAAATTTTCATTTTTAGTATTTTCCTCGCAATTTTTCCATATTTTCTCATCGCTGCAACCTTCCCTGAACTTCCACGAATATTTCAAGACTAAAATTAGCCAAATCGGTTTAGCAATGGGTTTAGCCGGCAACTTCATACTGTTGCGCGCGCATCGTACTGTTGCGCGGGTATCGTACTGTTGCGCGCGCATTGTAAAATTTCACGCGCCTAACTTCATACTGTTAATTTTTTGGTGTTACAGATGCGCGCGCATCGTAAAATTTCACCCTCATGAAATTTCCATAACGCGCCTAAAGAAGTATAACTTCAAAAAGTAGTAACATAGAGTCGGTGCCAAAACCATCGAATATTTATCAGATCAGGTGCGGTGCGGTGGAATATATTTTTATTGCCACTTTAAATTTAATTTTGTGCGCACTATTTTAAGCTCCCATAAATAATGGTTTTGACGTTGACACCACAATAAGCCAAACCACTATCTACACATATTTGCCCAAAAGTTGAAGTACTATCATCATCAATGTCAGCTTTTACATAGCTGGAGATTTGCAAAACAGCAATAAATCCATAGTATATAGTATATATATATAGTTTATATGTAGGAAAAGTACAGTTCTTATGCTTATAAAGTATATTAAATAAATAAAGAAAACATTAACCACCCTAATACTTTAGTAACCCTCATTTCACACTACCATAAACGATGTACACGTTTGACACGTTTAAAATATGTCATAGCGGTCATAGCATCATCCTTCATATACAATAAAATTTAAACAATAAAACCGTCATAAAGTAAATGAATGACGGCCGAATTTTGACCGCAGAGCAGGCAACTGGTAAAAATAATTGTTTATTCTGATACTCAATCAACTTGAATCTGTATTAGAGTACCTACTCATTTGAGAAGTTACGTAAATCTTCATTTTATCATGACTTAAACAACTGCTTAATATTAATTTGAGTAGCAACAAATTAATTACGTTACAATTACTGACAGGCGATAATTAACATGTATTGTCACGCAACTTATAAATTATCTAGGTGTTGAATGGACTATTGAAAAGATTTGTCTTCAGCTAGGGCGTACGCTATAATGTAAAGCGTTAGTTTAGTGCATTTAAACTGAATTAATTTTACGGGCATCATTGATAACTTCGGGGCTGATGCTTATTATTTCTGAAGATTTTGCTCATTTATGCATTTGTTATTAATATTATCATATTGAGAGACAGGTAGACAGTGAGTCCATCTCATAAGCCCATCTCGCTCACGTTTTTCTGCATTCTTCTTATTTCACTTTAATATGTCTATGCAGCATGCAACATGTACCTATATGCAACAATAACATTTATTCTTATCAACCAGTGATAGCAAAACTGTTTAGCTTGCTATTATCATAATAAAAATATACCTACTGATAAAGCTTGTTCACAAGAAGACGAAATTTAATTTTTACCAATCCTTTTTTTCAGGATTTGTTTTTTTTACGGGAACAATGGTTTTTAAATAGCCATGAAGACACGCTTCACGAATCATCAAAATGGACGGATATACATAAATACGTCTTTTAGAAATCACGAATCGTGAATGTTTTCTTCTGTTTTTCTTTTTTTTCTGCTTTTAGACCGACGACAATGCCAATACAATTTTGTCGAATCGTGAAAAAACACGATTCCGTAGGTATTCAATGTATACGTCATGACGTATCGTTTTTATTTGACGAAACTTCAACGACGTATCCCGTGTGAATGCAGCCTAACGCTTAATATAATATATGACATTTAATTCACTTAACATTGACCGGAATCATACTTTAACATTGACCTCCATCAACATAAAATGACATAGAGAGAACTTATCTGTCATTCCTTGTTCTAATTCGTCAGCGAAGTGTTATTTTGTTTCCTCGCCACAGGTATAAACGTAATGTCTACGGACAGATGTGCGTGATCTTTCATACATCTTAATAAGACCCTCATGTATTATGTAGGTACATTCGTATGTTTAGATATGGGTACGTCAATAAATTGTATTCGGTAATGTTTCAATCTCGTTTAATCACCTGTCTGTGTTGTTTACTGAAGCATGAGTTATTCGTTTTGTTGTTTATCGTTAAACATTATGCATGATTCAACACATTAATTTAAGTCATCTCACGGATTGGCATGCCATGTTAAAATATTGTTGTTTTATTTAACACTGCTTATTATATTTTTTTGTGTTTAAAATTATGTTCGAAGTTGTATTCGTAGGAATCGAAATGGATGAATCACAGGGAAAAACGATTGAGGCTTTTTAATAAAATGTTGAGTCCGATATGTAAGAAATGTGCTTACCATATTTTTATGTACACCTAAAGAAGTAAAGTATATTCTTATCCTATAAAAATAGAGTCTAACGATACATGCCTATAATAAGTATTACAAACTTAAGGTAGGCATACCATAAAAAATTCCAAGAAATGTGATGGAAGTTGTTTTCATAGCTATGCAAACAAAGTTTCCGACGAAGCTCGTCTGAAATAATTGCAAACTCATCATAGCCCTTAATAGTAATTTATCACAGCATTCGTGAGTGTACTGAATGAATGGCTTGGATTGGAATGCGCGACGCTCATGAATAGGTCCCTACTATGAGACTGCGTCACGTTTGTTATATTATATTATTATCGTTTTGAATTATAATTGCATTCGTTCGCTTAGTAATCTCAGTGTGTTACCTACTTACTTAATATTCAAATTAAGTGATAAATTTTTGATCTTTTTACAACTCAAGATTCACTATTAACGGGAGAGGTACATCTTGACGCGACGTGTTAAAGATAAGGATTTATTTCAAAAATTCGTATTAATATAATTTTTAAGAGGTTTATATACCTACGACGATGTGTTGTACTTACCTAATGATTACCTAAGCCCCCAAAAAATTTTCAATCAAATACCTCCTTTACTTTAGCCACAGCAATTTTTTCTCAATATTCAAAATTTCAACACGCTGTATCTATTATTATTGTAATGGCAGAAGATTTTCGCCGCTCTTGTCAAAAGCTGTGTAAAAAGTGAGTGACCGATGTTTAGATAGGCTGTTTATTTTTTGGCTGTATTTTTGTGCTATTTAGTTTGTTTGAAAAAAAAAAACATTTTTGTAAATAAGATGTTAGGCGTTTTTTACTAAATACAATATGTTCTTTGCATGAAGCAGGGCTCGTGGTTTCATTTATTGTTGTATGGTGGTATCCACCTTGTATAAGTATTCATTATTCTCAATATAATTTATGAAAATATTAAAAAAATACATTAATCAAGTAAAAGAACAACGAGAAGGCAGTTTCATTAATATTTTTGTGCATTAAAGTTTATTCTAATTATTTGTAGTTCTACACTTACCTATAATTATTAAATGTTTCAAATACTTAGTTGAGCTACAATATGCCAGGTGCTCGCATTACCAGCGGGATTCCTGCAGTAGTCAATCAAAAAGTACAAGTTAGGAGGTTGTTAAACCGGATGAAAAATGTCACTCTGCATCCTCGGAAAATAAGAATGATCTAGACATCTGCTTTTAAATGACTCTAACAAAAAATCTGGATCTGCAAAACGGCTGCAACAATTTGAGATGTAATATTTCATTCAAAGATAATTTATATAAGAAAAGTCTTGAAGGTACAACATGAACATTACAGTGAATGCTGTCTCGACTCTCGACGCTTTCAGTTATTGTTCAGCCGACGGCCATGGCAACGACCGTGACTTTGATAAATCGACAGACGGATACAATGACACATTCGTATGAAAGCCACTGTTTCTTTACATCGTGAACACGTGAAAATAAAATATCTTCTGGATGTACTAATCTGTTTTGTAGCGAGAATTTGAGGAGCAACATTATTATAAGCATTATGTTTTTGGACGAGGGTTTCTTATTGGGGTGCAGGGTGTTCATGTGTAAATTTTTACGTAGCAGTATCTATATTACGTTTTTAGCAATTTGATTTTTAAGAGAGAAATTATCATAATATGCCATGTAGACGTATAACTTGATACATATTTTTAATCCGTTTGTATTGATGATTGGCATTGTTTTGAATAAAAAATACTTTTTTATTAAAACCTTTTTTCTTGCAACTCAGTAAAGCAAGTAATTTACGAACAAGATATGAAAAGACAAATAAGTATAAAAGCTTTAGACATTAACTCAATTCGTTTCTTATGACACCTCTATCCTCATTGAATCTTTATCGCGTTAACGAAGCGGTTCTTAGAACAGTTTTATTGTAAACAGCTATTAACATTTCAAAATGATACATTGCGCGCTGTACGCACGTAGTCTTTAAGCACGCACGGTATCCAAGAAGCTTGCTAACAAAATTAAAATTCTGCAAAGCTACTTCTATTTTACGTACCTAAATTGTTTCAAACCATTCGCGCTAAAACATTGTGCAAATTTTAATCATTCTAATTAACTTTCGAGAGTTTAATTACGAAAATTGCGTCGAGTATAATAAGCGTTTGCTTTAAGGTCGGTGAAGTACTATAAGTATCTGTTTTAAGGTCGGTGAAGGTAAAGCTGTGTCTCCATAGTAACGACTCTAGTGATCCTGTTTGTCAGGAATCAAACTCGATCCGTTGTTCCTAACCAACGACATGAAACCATTTCTTTTAATCTGTCAAAAACATACATCACGCAAGAAAGAATTTCCTTGACTTTCATGTATTAAAGTATGTATGTAGGTAAACAGAATAAGTTGACTTTAAGTAGGTAGTTCATTAATAACGTTGTTAGTAAAAATTAATTATAATAAATTAATGTAACTAACAAGTTAGTGAATTCATACAAAACATAGTTATGAAGCGTTTTATTTGTATTCGCATACCTCGACTCAAAACAAAAACAAAACACGATTTCTTGTAGATGCTAAACCAATACTCGATTCGAAATCTATACATATGCATTACGTATAGAGTTTAATTACGAGAATAGTTGTCGATAAACTTAGATTAAAAACTTGTCCGTCAACTGAAAACGCCTATTTATAGCAGTGTTGCTCTGTTTTTGTTTCACTTAAACAAATTCCAACCGCGTCTTCTAGTCTACAAAGTGATAAAATTAAGTATTCACTTTTTTATGTGATGTGTTACCTGATACTATGTATTAACCTATTATGGTAAGTTACTGGTCTTGCTTCATTGTTCCATTGCCTTAAATAAATAGTCTCAATATGCGTTTACCGAGTTTTTGTTGTGGACGCTTATGACTTTGTACATAAATATATATTATGAATAATTAAACTGTGACAGACCTTATGTGGCATAATCAGCAGTTTAGAAATATGAAGGTACTTCGTAATATGGTAGGTATATAGTTTCAAACATAGTATTAGATTAGTTATTAGAAAACTATATTCTACACTTAAAAAACCTTTTTGGTCTGAATTTACCGACAGTAGGTATATCGCTACCACCAATGATGTTATTGATGTCCATGGAGTACTTTGACCACCTTCAAGTGGCTTGAATAGACTCGTTTGCCACCCATTAAAAAGGAAAATTAGAGTGCATACTTAAGGCTATGAATACCTTCCACGTCCACTTGATCACATTAATTGGCCTAACTCCCCCTCCCCCTCTGGATCTGGCCCCTGCAGGTACCCTTACCATCACCTGATGGTTAGGTAGAGGGTATGCTTATTTTTAACCGACTTCAAAAAAGAAGGAGGTTCTCATTTCGACCGTATATTATATGCTTTTTTTATGTTTGTTCAGCGATTTTTTCGTCGTTTATGGGCCGATTTTGAAAATTCTTTTTTTGTTGTAAAGTAGGTAGATATGCGCAGTAGGGTCCTTTTAAAAGGATCATCAGGATCTGATGATGGCATCTTGGAGAAATCGAGGGCAACTTTCGAAAATTGTATGGACGACTAGTATGTTTGTTCATGTTATCATAAGTACATTAAAGCACTACCATTTCAAGAAGGTCTGGAGTCGATCTGATGAAGCCGAAAGACAGTCGAGGGAACTCCTCAACGATTTACTGCAGTTATCTAGTGTTTGGGCTTGATTAATTTGTAGTGACGAGAACATTACTACGTTGTTGAATTGAGCGCCATCTGGCGAGTAGTTTTTGAGTTATCTCTACTTATCAAGGTTGAAGTCGGTTTTTTTTGTAAAAAGCAATTATTATTCAGAACAAACAGAATGCGTGCCTCATGTTTTAAGGTACATTTGATGTTATGTGAAAAGGGCCCTTATTCAGTTAATAAAATTAAAAACGTTCTTCCTTCCGGAATCTTAAAACATAATATGCCAAAATTAATTAAGCAATGTTTGATGTGTTTTGTTTACCATGTCGAAGAGCCATTTAATATGAATAAGACATAGGTACAAACATAGAGCCAAGTACAGGCTGGGGCCTCCTTTTATTTGATTCGAGTTACGTAGTAATAATTTTCATGTAAACCGTTGACGAGTTGGTAGACGTACCAACTGTTGGTAAGTGGTCACTTTTTCCAAAATAATACATTGCATTTTATCGGCGCCTAATAGTAACAAGTTACCTGAAGTCGATGCAGTGTTCAAGCTTTAAGCAAGTGAATATTGGTTACAAACATCTTTAAAACCAAAACAACTCAACAAGACATTCTCGTTTCCAATATAACAATAAAACAAACAAGCTATCATCATTGGCTCCGGTTCGCCTCACGTGCCGCGCCAAATGAGCACGCAGGAAGTTCTGTCATTGCTACCACGACAGTCCTGCCTTTCTCGATCATGAATAGAATATAATATGACGCAACGCCTCAGCACCATATGTCGGTAGCGAGCCTTATTTAGCCATGACTTTGATACCGCGACAGGTGTGGCCGAGTAATGAATAGATCAATAGCAAATTATTGCGAGGCTTTGGGCAAAACGTCCCACTCGGAAAACGTCCCATGGGACGTTTCGCCCACGTCAATTTTTGACTGGGGCGATTGGTCCCAGAAATATAAGATGAAATTATATAGTCGGCAGAAAAATCTACATACGTGTGTGAGATATTTTTTACTTTTAATATTAAGGTTAGCTTCTATTGATAGTAAAAAGAAACTGAAATACAGTAAAATGAATATTTTAAAATAATTATACAATTACTAATACAAATGCCATAATATCTGTTTTTAATTAGAATTTAGCTTTATGTTAAAATAATGAGACAAGCCTTAAATTGTTACTTATTAATTAATATTCGTTAATAATACAAAAATTGTTACCTGGCACCATGACTTAAACTACCTGTGATTAAAGCGAACGCCATAATTAACACAGGCAATCTAAGGGGGGCAATTCAATTACCTGCAGCTGAAATCGCACAAATGAACATAATATCTTTAAAATATTTATTTTAATTTATCATTTGTGTATTCAAGTAGATTGGTAATACTTGAACACCTTTTAAATATGACGTAATAAATGATTTTGGTCATTTTTATGCCTAAAAACACATTAATACACATTAGTACCACTTTAGCTTCAAATTAACACCCCTCGACACAAAAAGGCCAAAAACTTGTAAATTTCCCCTTAAAGTAGTCAGTGTTTTACCGTTTTAAAATCTCCATTTACTAAGCAAGTTTTTAAAATTAACTGCACTATTAATAAACTGGATATTTTTTTCCACCAGCCATCCACCGTCAAAGTTGAATCAAACAAAATCAAAAACATAAAAAGTCCTAAATAAACCCGAATTTCTAGGAATCACGTAATAATTTGAACTCAGTCATAGCTTGGGATTGTAGACCAACTATCTGAGAGTACATAAAAAAAAATTTATTAAAACATGTGTTCATTTGTGTAGTCAGCAAGTAAAGGTAGGGTAAGAGAGCTCGATTTCTGAAAAATCAAACAAAGGTCAAAATCTCGAAAACAGTGACACTTTTCCTAAAACGATTTTTTGACATCTGGTAGGTCTCTCTCATTTCAGTTTGTCGTACAACTTACGGGACATCCTGTATACACATATAAGTCAAGTTTAGTACAGAGCATTGAGACTTATGTTATCCAAGCAATCTTTGATCTTGAGGAAATATAAATTGTTCTATGTTGTGATTTTTTAAAATCAAATGTTGATATAAGTATGTATACGGTAAATAAAATAAATACTATAATTAAATATGTATATGTTTATAATAATAGTAATAGTAATAATAGATATTTTGTTCTATTCAAGAATATTCTGTTTAATTTTATACTATGTATTTAGTTGTTTTCCTGCAGACTGTACAAAATTTTGCAGCGAATTTCTGTATATACTTATAAGTGGTCCGTTTAGCCCAAAGAAAAAAATTAAATTAAATCAAAGAGCAAAAACGTCCCATGGGACGTTTTTCGAGTGGGACGTTTTGCCCAAAGCCTCCATTTAAAAACAATTAGCAACATAACATTACTTCTTTACTTGGCATTTTTTATAAAATTTTTCGCATTCATATTATAGTTAAGTTATAAGAGTCCAGTGGTTTGAACGTCGGTCTATAAACATGATTGAATTTTGACCGTGAATACTACCCGAGTGGAATCCAATTCTGAAGGGAAAGATTTATTTCTATTCGCTTTGAAAGTATTTCATAACAATGAATGCAATTTATAAAATAAACCGTGCTGTAACTTTATTGAGTTCTATTTACTTTTAAATTACACTTCAACTAGTAAATTCGCCTTCACTCTCTGAAGACTTATTTCCTGAACTGGAAAATTATCGTCACGTGATTTATTTACTCTCTGTATAAGCTGTGTCGTGACAAACAAAAATACGAGACCATCAGACATATTCCTTTATAAAAGGATTAATAATGAACCAACATTTTCAGGATGACCTAAGAGGTCAATTAGTCAATCCGCTAACTAGCTGGGCACGTCTAGTTTTATTACACTATAAGCCGTTGTCCGTTGACACAGCACTCGTTAGCCATGACTTTCTACAACGATGATTCTCTCCAATTAACGGAATGATTGCCAGCTTGCCAGCTCAGTCTTCTGCGCACGCGACACACTTTACTCTTCATACGAGTCAAGCAAATTTTAACAGCCATGTTTATGAGTAGGGATGTTACGGATGTGGAGTTTCGGATCTGGATATGGATACGGATATAGGAATAAAATTATATCGGTTTCGGATTCGGTTACGGATATTAATTATTTCGGATTATCCGTAAGTTTCGGATAGTTTCGGTTACGGATATTACATTTGGGACACTTGAAATTACATTGCTTTTTATAATAAGAAGAAGTTTATCATGATCAAAAAATGTCCACATTAAACTTGATTTTGGACGCATTTTGCCCTTAATTATAACTTAATTTAGTACGCAGCATGGTACGCAGTACAAAACATTTCCTTCACTTTATTGTTGAAATACTCAATATTAACTAATAAATTGAGTAGGTTGTTAATGCGGTTTTTAATATTATTATTATTTAGGTGTCTGGGCATGGGGGGGGGGGGTTCCCCCCATATTCCCAAGACTACTATTGCGAACATCTCTGTTAATGAGACCTACCTACCTACTATTTAGATAGGGTGATACCAAAAAATATTGATCTGACGCATTTACGACTAAAAATAACAAATATGCCATATTTACATGGCGCGTGATTGGTGAAACCGTGAAACAAAAACCTGTACAAACGGGTTTTATTTAGACTCTGCCCTTATCCGAAATTATCCGAAACTTTTTTAGCGGATACGGTTACGGTTACGGATATATTTTTATTTCGGATATCCGATAGTTTCGGTTTCGGTTACGGATATCCATAACATCCCTGTTTATGAGTTCCGAGATCGTACGCCAATTGATTGGTCTTGGGCAATGAAGAAATTTATTGATACTTAAGATTTTAATCGCTGTGGTTTAAATTCTTTTAAAAGTATATTTCACTCTAACCTCATGTAGGTACTTAATTTATAGACAACTTAAAGGTGTCATAAAACCTCGCTTGCGAATTCCGAGGGCAGGATCCTGAGTTCGATTTCTGGCATAAAATTTTATGTAACAGATAGATGTTGTTTCTAATCAACATCTTGTAATGTGTTCATAATTTTCATGCGATTTAATCACATTAACACGAACACTTGTTGAATACTTCTCATATTACAATAATACCGGAACCTCTAGACATATTTAAGTATTACAAATTACAAAGCAATGTCAAAGACGTTACGGTGCGCAAGCGCCTATTAAGTTCATTGAGTAGCTTCGGAATGTATAGATCATAGATTAAGTACCTACATACAAGTAAGTATTATTATGTTCATTCATTACTATCACAAGTGAATATAAATGGCAGGTTCGTTGAAATCGATATTGGTTCTCTTTGATACAATCACTGTCAGAGGTATTCAAGTTGCGTTCGGTGCATTTAGTTATATTGAAAATCACTGCTTTCACTCATTTGTATGCTCAAGATGTGTAGGTATAGCAATGGCAAGGCCGGCACATGTTGAAATTAACTTTTGTTTTACTATTTTATAATCTATCGTAATAGTAATTTCTAACGTTTGATTACCTACATGTATAGTAAAAGACTAGACCGATGTTAAATTGAATTTTAATTGAACTAATACTACTAAGAATCTATAATTTGTAGTAAAATACTGGCTTAATTACTGTAATGAAATTTAATGTAGGTATAACGAATATAATTATTAGTGACCTACTACATGAACATAAGGTAAAAGCAAATTAGTTGGAAGGTCGGAACCCGTCTCAAAGGTCCTCGTAATTTGAGAGTTCTGTTAAAATATTGTACACGATTAATTTGAAGTTGTGTTTATGTTATAAATAGGTATGTTTGTAACGTGTAGAATGAAGTAAACCAATTTAATATAATAAGTTTATTTTTTGCGGGATTATATTTTTCAGTCGAGGATATAATTATGGTATTTAAAATGTTCCATTGGAGAACAGAATAATTTTATGCAATGTACCTAAACATAACAGTTCCTATCTAATGGATACGGAAGTAGCATAAGGACGTGCAATCCCACTGATGTTATTCGATATATCCGTATTACTACACCTGCTGGGCTACACTACACACGCTACACTGTAACGTCGAAAGACTAAAATAAGTACCTAAATAGGTATGTTTCGCAATCTAAAATAAAAAAAAATGTAAAACAACTTTATTCAATTGTATTCGATTTTTTCGGATATGTAATACGAATTACGATATCGATGTAAGGAAACCAACTCCTGCTAAAAGGCCATTAAAATGGGGTCAATATGAAAGGTCCTGGGGTCAGATAAAAGGGGTGAACATTTACATTGCATTGTAGTCCTAAAGAATTTTTTGCGAGACATCATCTGTTTTAGTTAGAAATTAGAATAGGGAGTCGTCCCGGATTCGCGCGGACGCAATGTAGAGACATACAATAAATAAGTGTAGGCTCTGTTTTTCTGAGATAATGTAGTATTTTAATGGTGGAAGAATTATTTATGAAATCGATCTTGTAGTTTTGAGTTCATTCGTTAAGAATAAACATTCAAAATTTTTATGTAATGTTAAATACAATGACAGTTCACGCCAGGATTCTCTGTTACAAACTAAATAAGAATACGCAAAAAGACTAAACACAGAAATTTAAACTTAATACTTATTCAAAATTCTGCCTCGCTGCGTTCCGGTGTAGTACCTAACAGGTAGGTACCTTCCTACTCTGCAAGGGTCAATTTCGCAAATTAAAGAAACACTTTTGTATGCAAATATTTTTGAGTACCTAAACATTAAATTGCAATAACAGTACCTTTTTCGCGGTCAAACAAACTTATGAATTAATTCAACAACATAAAATTATACCATATAGTTATGTTATAATTTTATTAGGCTTCCTCCTCCTCCTCTGTTTATTATGAAACTATGTAGTTTCTTCACAAACTTAACAATTGCGACGGCGGCCTACTGAACAGTAGGTATTTGTTGTAATTTTAACTTTGTGTGTTCACATGTGCGAAAACAACCTGCAGACAACGACAAAACGCTGGTACAGCGTAGTTACGTGCAAATAGTGTCGCCTTAACATTTTTTTATAGACAGATTTAAAATTATTAAGTTATACCAGCACTGACCAGCAGATTGCATCCTTCTTCCGCTGTTGTCTATGACAACTAAGACCGAAACAGAATTAGAACCAGATCGAAACTAGAATAGTTAGTCCAATTAGCAGAGGACGATAATAACAACGTTAGTTCAATTTTGTTTGTTTGTAAGTAGATGTTGTTATGAGTACACTGGTGCAGGGACTATTCAGGAGAGAGTTGTGTTAGTTGGTGTTAGTAATAGCCTTGTTCTAATTCAGTCGCAGATTTGTTGCTACTCTTGAGGACTAAGATGGTCGCCTCTTAAAAAAAAATGGTTATAGCAACCATATATATATGCCGTGGCAGTACCGTCCACATTGTTTATTTGGACAATAAAATGCATGCCAAAAATAACTACGATTTGATACCAATCCTCGCCCACTATAGGTATCGCTGTGGTATATTTTAATGACATGTAGTTGAAGGTTGTGTGTTGGCTTTCACACTCCAAGGACACTAAACACCTTGCTTTTATGTCGAAATATGTGTTATGCAAATTCGTATAAGTAATAACGTGCGATGTAACATACATTTTAGTTTTTACGCATAATACAAGTAGGTATCATTTGCGGCTTCTAACGTCTCGTTATTTGAGGGAAATAAGAGTGACGTTCTCGTATCATATTCCCTGCTATAACACACGCTGCCGCGGAACATGATTGTATAGAGACCGACCCTCGCCCCTTTATCATCGACTAAACCTTTTTCCTTTGTCCGCAATATTCGCCCATTTCTTGTCAAATCACATGACCCTACAGCATACAAATGGTAGACTTTTAGAATTCTCGTCAGTTAGATTTATTGCACGGGGAAATTGTGTTGGGTTATATTTTTTATGGAAATAGCCGATAAACCATTCTTGTCGACTTATGGTAAGTGCGGCCGCACACCAGAGGTACATTTGTATTATAATAATTGTAGCTCCACATTTGAAACGCGACATATATATCGCCCCCTTATATTTGTATGTAAACCCGCACATCAAGGACACATTTGTAGTAGGTGCAGTTGGGGGCGGGGCGTTTGTCGCGCCATAAGAATTTAAGATCGAACACTTTTATGTGGCGCCGTCCTTCAAAAATGACAACAATGACTACGAAAATGAAAGACAATACAACTAGACGCTACAACTGTGCTTCCGATGTGCGTATACACAATACATTTGTCGCCGCGTAATTGTATCGCAATAATTATGGCGCCGTAAATATTATGTTGCGAGTATAGATTTATTATATAACTATAG
The DNA here is from genome assembly GCA_905404135.1 of Hesperia comma. Lineage (NCBI taxonomy): Eukaryota > Metazoa > Arthropoda > Insecta > Lepidoptera > Hesperiidae > Hesperia > Hesperia comma. The sequence goes on along the minus strand of FR990014.1, from coordinate 14,515,156 downwards.
ATCGACAATTGTATCACTTGGACGAACTGTCAATGTCACCGCCGAGCGTGACGCCTTCCTGGTGGTTTTTATATCTTTAGGAGTCACATCCAGGTACCGCACAAGTAACCATCACTAATTAAGACTACAAAGGACGTTATTCCACATAGAAATGTAAAAACTAAATTAAGTATATTGAGAAAATTGAGGAACATTTTTTTGACAAAATTGGTTTCGTCTACCTATCTCGCTCTGCCATACGTGTATCATATGTTTTTCTCTTTCGCATTTCCAATCTATCTAAACGTCAGTGTATGCTACATCATAGATAGCACCATAGGGTTGCGAGTAATATGCGGTGGCGGTGTGCGGCCTCACTAAGTAGGTATGTGTCGCTGCTCGCTGCCGATAAACTTACATTAAGGGTGTAAGACGGCCCAGTAAAAATTCTACCACCATAGATGAGTGCTGTCGAAAATAAATTAGGGTTTATAGTGATTAGGAAATTTGACATGGACTTTAAATGACTTTTCACTGCTGATACTCTATATTTCTGACGGATGAAGAAGGGATGAGCCTCCCTACATATTCTCACTGATGCAGTGGAAGAGTATATCTTTAGAATCAAAAGGTCACGTCTCCCACACTCGCTTTTGCAGTTCAATCGTGAATAAAAATGTTCTACAGTAAACATGTCCTTAGGACTTATAATATGGAAGGATCGACGACATACTGAAAAAGTGTAAAATTGGAAAGAAAAAATATTTAAATACATCATTTTCTTGGATATACGAATTACGTGAACTGGAAGTTATTATGTAATTATTTTAATAAGAAACAAAACAGGTACTCATTGTTCTCGTTTTTCATTTAATGTCGGCATCTATATCTATTATTATACTACTTAAAAAAAAGCATAAATCATATATATTACAGTAATGATTTCAGTAATGAACACTATTTCAAAATATGCTCAATCATTAAACCATTACGTTATCCGAGTGGCTATTTCCGATAGACGATAGTATTAGGCGCAGAACATACGAAATGGAGTCTAAGAGTGTTTGACGTTCAAAATAGCTGGTCTGAACCGATCACGCCATCATCAGAAGCCAAAAAAAGGGATATCTAAATAGACCATTGCATGATAAAACCCATGATAGTTTATGTATCTACTAGCTGTTGCCCGCGGCTCCGCCCGCGTGGAATTCAGTGTGTCACAAAGTTATTCCTGCGCCCGACCCCACACATATTAAGACACACTCCACACATCTTAAGAACAGTTGATTTTTTACTACGTTTTAGTCATACCGTACATCATACCGTACAAAAATCCGTTATGTAGATCTTGAGAAAATCGATAAAAAGACTTTAAGATATAAACGTCGGGGTTTTTTCATTCCAAACTATTATATTTTTAAACTACATTGGTAGTTTTTCATTCGGGTGCCAAAACATAAAGACCAGCTAAAGCGATGCTGACCCTCGAAAAAGCAACATAAAGTTGATCATGAGAAAAAAAGCCAGTTCGATTCCCGATATATTATGTATAGATATCCCGATATATAGATATTAATGAGCCCGCGACTTCATTCGCTCATGGAAGCTTTTCCCGCGTAAATCTCGATCCCGCGGGAAGTCTGGAACAAAAAGTAGCTTATATAATGCTCCATAACCTCCTCTACCTCCCACTGAAAGTCCCATAAACATCTGAACCCACGACCTCATTCCCGGATATGAGTTTTTACCGCGTGAATCCTAATCCCGCGGGAATTCAGGGATAAACAGTACCCTATATGTTGCTTCAAAACTTCCTCAATCTCCTAGTAAAGGTCGCATAAAAATTTAAGCCCGCAACTACGCGCAGGAGTTTATTCCGCGTAACTCCAGATCCCGCGGGATTTCCGGGAAGACAGACTTGTTAGTTTTATATTAATGATTGTTTAGAAGCTATTTATACCCCATACGCGAAGAAGGTTTTCCCGCGTAAATTCCGATCCCGCGGGATTTCTGGGATAAAAAATATCCTATATGTTAATCTAAGTTGCCCTCTATGTGTGTGCCAAATTTCATGAAAATCGGTTCAGTATCCCATACGCGAAGAAGGTTTTCCCGCGTAAATTCCGATCCCGCGGGATTTCTGGGATAAAAAATATCCTATATGTTAATCTAAGTTGCCCTCTATGTGTGTGCCAAATTTCATGAAAATCGGTTCAGTAGTTTTTGCGTGAAGGAGTAACAAACAAACAAACAAATACACAAACTTTCACATTTATAATATTAGTAGGATGATGGTAGAGTTCTGCAGATAAAATCATTCAGGTTGTAAAAGTCAATCAAGAAATGTTTGTAACGTACATATTTAGGTTGTAGTTTTTGTAAAATAAGTTGAGCAAAACTTTGATACGGTGCCGCCTTTAACATAGTTGCTGTCATGTATCTTGTTCTGCTTCTCTTCATCTTCTTTCTTATGGCCTGTATCAAAATACCATTAGATAAAGTACAAAAAACGTTCCTACTATGTAGGAAATAACAATCATACAAAAAATACCTAATTCAATATCGATAAGTTCCTACAGATAACTCAAAAACCCTCCTCAAATGACGCTCAAATGTATATTGATAAAAAAGTATTAACAAAATCGTTTCACCCAGTACAAAGTTAAGGGGTAGCAATAAAAACTACAGTCAAAATTGAGGACGTCCTGCGTTGAAGTTGGTTAACAAAAACAGGAGATATCTTGACTGTATCCTTGCTTGACGCCACAGTACCTAGTCTGTTTTACGCCTTACATTATCTTCGTTAGTCAAGTATTTGTTCAACCGACTGTCGTGTCCGGCGCGCTGGACTATCGGATCGGAATGCTACAATTTCCTGAGGTCACTAACCAGTTAATTCGTATTTGGCAACACAATTATGAAAATCAAAGGCGAAAAGGCAGAACTGATTAATTAATATTAATAGCCATTACCGACAAACAGTTTCATGCAAACAAAATAAGTACGCCGGCTTTTTAGTTTGCGCGCATCATTCATCGCGATTCTTGTTAATTTCATTCATGCAAAAAGCTTATTGAAATGTATCTAATATTTCGATTTTATCGCTTTACATTTTTAATCGTTTCAAAAGCTTCCTAATATACCTATTAAATTTCATTAATCGAAAATTAGCAGTCGTTGAATTTTCTCGATAATAGGCATTCCAATTATAAATCTTTGTGAAATCAGTTCTGTTCTTTTTCTATCCGTATCTTCATATTTTTCTGATGATATCACGTTTCCGCTAATTGAACTGGTAGAGCTATGTGGTCATTGTTTAAATTTTACTTTGCTAATTTATTACCACTCGTATCGTAAGTTAGCAATACAGTTCTGTAGGTGTAACATAATTCATTAATTAGGCGCAGTGCCGCGGTCGCTGAAGCGGTATGCGGATATCGCGCAACGCCCGCGCCGCACAATGCGCCCGCGCCGTCCTTCGAGGTCGTTCCAGTTCCACGGGGTAACAACCGCACGCGCACACTTAGACTGTGGTTAGTGTGTCATCGAAACAGCGGGTCGGCTATAAATGCTTTTTACATCATTGGCAAGCAACACATTGATGTTGCTAGTGTTGCCGATTTCCATAGGCGACGAATGCGATCACTTACTTTTACCTAAACATGTCTGCTTAGGCTTTAAAAATAAACATGGCTCATTGGATTTTGTTTACCAAACCTTCAGTGACTACCCAGTAGCCTAGGTGGTAGTGGTTTTGTCTGCGACGCGAGCTGTCCTGGATTCGATTTCCGGACTAAGCAGACTTTTATGTGACAGATGAATGTTTGGTTAAAGGTTGTGGATGTTAGTGTTGTGATAATGTTGTTCAATTACAATGTTATACCTATACTACATTTTTGGTAAGCGTGCCGTCATATTAGGTAGGTACCTACATCAATAAAGCTGAGAGTTCCATTTCACTACAAACTTTAGAATCTAGGTATATTTTGTTAATTTTATTTTTAGTGGCAGAGATTTAAAAACAATAACTGCCACTAGGTAACAACAAACAAGAGAACAAACTTTTCGATTGTTTTATCTTTCCTTATTTATTCACCCATTGATAGAGCAGAAACAAGAAAATTTGAACGCGTTAATATATTAAACTGAATTATAATAACATCAATAAAATTAGTCAACGTCATATTTTAATTGATCCATAAGTCTTATTTGCAAGCGTCGCGCCTAGTTGTCCTTAACATCCTTTTTACCTGAATACATACAAGGTCGCATAAAGTTACTAACTTCACGCCAGAATTATCACGTCATATATTTTGTAAGACATTTGTAGCTCATGCTCATTTTTTTAAAGAGTTAAGGTAGCAAACGAACAGAAACTGCACTAAGTATCGTGATGGGCGATGGTATTTCCCCGGATGAACTTTAAACTCTTACTTACCTCCAATTAAATTATACAATCATTATGATTTTGTAATTTTATTTCCGCTGCCGCTTATAACCATCGTTCGCTTCAGCATCTTTAAAATAAGTTCAGATGACGAAAAGGTCATAAAACAATAGTAAAGCTACACCGATTTTCTTCTACCACTTACCATCTATTAAATTACCCTACTAAACACCCATTATGAATTTTATATCCGCTGCCGCTTACAACCAACGTTCGCTTCAGCATCTGCAAAATAACTTCAGATGACGAAAAGGTCATAAAACAGTAAAGCTACACCGACATTCTTCCAATAAGTAAAATTATTAAACTAGAAGCACGTATGCCGTGACTCATGGCATGGCATGGGTTTCAATGTTTGTTTTGTTGCATTGGTTCCTGTTCTGATTCCAATCTTGACATTAGAACAATCAACTTACCAGTACAGACTTCTTGCCCAGTATTTCAAATGTTCTTCGCCTCATACATTTTATCCATATTATACTTAGTAGATATTCTTAAGGTTGGCATGAAAACTTATTTTTGAGTACATACACTACATACCTATCTACCTACTAAGAATATGCATTCAGGGTTTTTGTCCTTAATATATTCTCGCATTTACATATTGTCTTTTTTGGCGCGGAATGTATGCACATCAGCGAACTAAAAAATGCATTCGATTAATATTACTTTCTATTACCTTTCACATACAACAATACATTAAATACTTACTACGCGTATTACAATTAGATACAGATTAAACAACTAACAATATTATAATTTTAGGGATAATGTCGACGACTCAACCTCTCTACGAACAACAATTCATTTCTTTTTAGACATTACATACTTTTATACAATTTTTTGATGTATCAAATAACAGTGTTATTAAAAAAAGTATAACTTAAATAATATGGTAGGTACTTCGAAGAGAAATTTTCTAGACTTAAAAAAATATTTAGTGTTCGATGTTTTTGATACCATATAACTATTTATATATTATATATTTTTGCGTATCATCATGATAAATATGACTATATAATTACCGTAAATAATCTCGAAGAGTGTAGACCATTTATTTTTGTAACTTTTTTAAACCCATGTTTGATGTAAGAATCAACTTTGTAAGAGCAAGCCAAACTAGTTATCTGTATGTATCATTAACAATAAAAACTTCAAAGTAAAAAAATGTTCAGCTTATCACTTGACGCACATAACTGAATTGAAACTTAATTTTCTTATCCAGAATGTACACCACTAAGTCTAATAAAAACAAAGTAGGGACCCATCTATCGACGAAAGGGCGATAAGGATATCTGTAAATAACTGCCTTTCTTCCTAGCACAGACTACCTACATCTTATCTTATGGCTCCATTGAACTTCATCATGTAAGAGCTTCTTTAAAGTGACAGTAACAAAGATAGCACCCGGTCAATCGGTGTCAGTGTATATTACTCTGCTACTCAAGGCTGCGGTCGCTATGCATTTTACTTTCCTCGGACATGACCGAGTTTAAAAGGCATTCGCCTTTGTACGCGTTCGGAAACATTGATCCTTGAATGCATTTTGAAATTAGTTTAAACAACTTCAGTTAGATTAATTAAACATTTATGTCCATTTAATTTTAATAGTTCTATGAATAATTCATTTTGAATCGTTGTCTTTTAAAAGACTGCTTAGCATATTTGTAAAGGATTAGATATTTTAGTGATTAATATGTCTATTGGTTTCATTATTGAGCTACTGGAGTTCATAATAAATATTGCCGATATTCAATATCCGTTACTTTGTATTTCTCATACGCACAAAACTGTTTTGTAACGATTCTTCGTTTTACGAGTAGGTTTATATTATTGGGTATACCTACATATTTACTTTTTATCATTTTACTATTTGCTATGTGGCTAAAAAATTCGTCTACTTTTTTAAATAAATACACCAAAATATAAAATAAATATTTAAAAGACTTCGGTAAGTATGAGTGTTAAATAGTTTTAAAAACCACGACAATTTATAACGTTGCACTGCGCTGTCTCAATAAAGTTATTATAATTTTGGTTACAGCAATTCTGATTATCTCCTTAATTACTTACGTACAGGTGCCTAAAAACTGATCGAGGAATTTATTCAATGTTACACGGAACAGGTTGCTGAATCAATCAGTGTTCTTGCTTCGAGTTTATTAGAAATATGATAGCTATTTTAATATCACTTTAATATGAGATAACCTCGATATGTACAAAATGAAACGTCTATCTTAATATTTTTAGGCTTAAGATTATCACAATTGGTTTCGTTCAGACTGCATCGCCAAATTGTGCAATAAATAGTTTAGAAGTAAATTTTCTAAAAAAAATTTAAAATTTTCCTTTTGCAGAAAAGTATCCTTGAATAATTATAACGATTAAGTATAAGATAATACTTAATGAGAACAAATTCATTGATTAATATTTTATATTAAAAAGATTTGATGAAAAATGTGAAGGGACGTGCGGACGGCAAAATATAAATATGTAAGACATTTAAAATAATTTAAACTATTATTTGTCCTAGTTCCAAATTCATGTTAATTCTTAAAATGTGTTTATATTACATCTTACAGCACTATAAAAATACTGTACCTAAGCATTTTAAAATTCCAAGTCTCGCGATAAATTTATTCAGAGCTAAAGCAGAGTCGCGTGCTCAACGAACATGTAGATAAGTCATAAATATTATGTTTATTGACGTGTGCAAATCCTTGTTGATAACACAGTATCATCGTACCACGGGGCTCAAGTTTCATCGACGCGTTGAGGTTCCGAGAATGCGCAGGCGTTGATATCAAAAGAAACGAAGACGTATGTATTTCTCATGCAGAATGCTTAGTAAGCGTATTAAATCAGCCCACTTAGTTTTATATTGACGCCGGTTAGTAATGTTTTAGAAATGTAATATCGAGTAGCTACTGAATCAGGTGGTATTAATATCTATTAGGGTTGGCGCACACTTACATAATATTTGATACTGATTACTGATCTCAAGGTAGTTGCAGCGATTAGCGTTAAATTCCGGATGCGCTCAAATTATCTTTGAGTCCTCAAATTACAATGTCATAGAAGTGAGACAAAAGCGTGTGACTTGTTATTATATCGTACCAAGTCATAGCGAGAACCGTTAAATTACTCTTCTTTATGGATAAAAATTAATGCTCAGAGAAATAACTACGTCACAATTGGCACGGACATAAGAACTTCACAATCTACTAGAAAATACTCGACAATTACTTGTAAAATGTCTGCCCTGGACTGCTCGGCTACCGTTTCGGTCTGAAGTTGTGCAGAGAACCATGCAAGATTACTATGAATTAGAATTAGAGTGCAAAATTATCTATTGTAGGACTTGTTTCAATAAAGGCATCTTTTGTTCGATCCTAGAATCATTTATTCTAATTTTAAACAGTTGTTTCCAATTTAAAATCTCTGTGACAAGCGAGGCATGTGAGTGAATGTACAGGATGAGACAACAGGAGGGTCTGTCAACATTCGCAGTGCATTGCGTTTATTACGTGAATTACGTTCACCTTGATGAGGCAACTATGAGGCTGAGGCACGCACAGTAGTAATCGCGGCGGTGATTACTTTTCGACCAGAATCGACTCACATCCGCCCCTCAATGTAATTGGTCATTCACTCCTGAAGCTCAAACGGTCTCACGATGACGACGTATGGGAACGTCTCAACTCATGTAACCTCAAATTTTTTGTAATGATTTTATACCTACACTATATTTCGGTAAAAAATTGACGTGACTGTTTGTCTTCTTATAGGATTTTCCCACATTAAATGTGATACCAGATAGCGTGAAATCTCTTTGATCCATGACATAATGCCAGGGTGACATAATCCTCAGTTATATGAAATAGCTTTTTTCAAATTACCTAATAAGAATACCTATCTACTTATATCCAAAACACATTGAAATGCCAAGATACTTTATACCTAGTAGGTACCTAGCTATAGATGCGTAACGTTCATCTAATGCGAGCTGCACTTTTTACTTTGCTCTGATGACATTGCTGTAACTATGAAAGCGAAAAATAATTATGGACTGTATAAGACAGAAAAAGATGAGAGAGTTTAATGAAAATTAAATAAATTAAAAAAATGGACGGTGTCTGAGTCGCCAAGAATATAGAAATACGACTTCTCACTAGAGACGTGCGCTCGTGGTTTAATTTATATTGTAACTCAAATTTACATAAGGCGTTTTAAAATACTAGCCGTCGTTCTACAAGTAATCTTAATCACAGGGGCGGAAATCTGGTATATGTGTGGGTTGCCATTTATACAAATTCCATATCGAAAACGAATAACATACCTACAGGTACTTCAATTTAGGCGCGCCATATCTACGTTGTTAAGTTTCTGACATTCTTATCTGACATCTTTATGGAAAATCCTGCCAAAATAACAATTTTTTCGCTTAACCAAAAAAAATATTGAACACAACTAATGTGCCCTTGGAAACGAAAATATTCTTCTAGCGACAGTTATGGTATCTTGTCGGGCATCGATGTAGTCCAGAGTAATAATCTAGCAAAAAGCTGAACAATTTTTAATATAGTCGGTAAACAATTCAAAATTAAATTACGAAGAACAAAGCAAACTACAACTGCTCATAAATGCCTAATATAAATTCTGTTCATTATATAGGTGGTACCGAGCCTAGAGTTGCTTAGTATCATTTCTACCGTCATAATAATAATAGCTTTAGTAGCCATCGTGTTCCGTAGAGAAAAGTTTGGAGCCGATTACACCTTTTTAGAGGCGATCATCTCAGTCCTCAAGCGTAGCAACGTATCTATGACCGAATCAGAACGAGAGTTTTATTAATTGAATCTTGTTATAGGCCGGTCATGGTTGTCATGGGCGACATGATCGTCAAGGTAAAGATTTCATCCAGACGAAATAATTGTATAATTATATTTTATAATTATATAGTAACATGTCCTATTTTCTCCATAAATCATCATCCCATCCTAGCATCTTCCTGATCATGAATCTTTCCAAAATACTGGTTTAAAACCCCGTAGGGGTAAAAAGGGGATAAATATAAATAGATAATATTATCATTAAATATCAGTACCATCAATATTTTTTATTTTTATTAAAATAAATATGTTAGTCAAAAATTGGATATTTTCGCACCATGGCTCATTGAATTTCCCTCGCGTTTCCTACAGATATTTTGACGTTGTTTGTTTCTCACGCGGGCGAAGCCGCTGGCAAAAACTAGTTCACTATAGAAATAGAAACACGCGCGCTTGCTTGTGTGTAAAGGTCGTGTTGTTATATAGCAGAACAATTAGGTAGGTATTAGCATTATACATAAAGTTTCTTGCAGAGGAACAAAAACCTTGTTCCATGATACGGGTGACCAACAAGAAACGACATTTAATTTAAACTATCGTATCTGCACCTATACGGTAGGTATGTAAATACTTTAAGCTTATCTTAAGGATATCTATGGTAGTCAATGTGACGATAAAACACTAAGTAGCAGTGCTGCATTCATTTGTCGTAGTTAGGTTATCCGTGGAATTCCGTGTACTTTTAAAGCACAAACAATGCGTCGCGTCTGAGATGGTGTAATTAAACCGTAAAACCGGATTGCCGATAGGATGGCTATTCATCGTAAATGAGGTCCTTGCGGAGACGTGTGCTATTTTGCTACCTAATGGAATCGCTGGCAGTGTTGCCAACTTCGGTAGATAAAACTCCTGAGATTTATTAGATAACATTGGCAATCGAATATTGAAATATTATAGACACGTGAAGTAGGTTTTAGAAATTTTGACACATTTTTTGTAACATCGATTAAACTTAGGTGAATCGTAGTCAGACGCGTATTAAATACGAGTTCGAATAGTCATTGTTAACCTGCGTAACATTAAAAGCAAAAGTTTCATTGAATACTGCAAAATATCTGCAGATAAGGTTTAAAATTGATTGAGTAACTGTTGTATCCCTCGTCGCCGCAGTGGCGGATTAAGACTTTCCGAGGCCCTAAGCACAGAGGCTGTGTAGGCTGCTCTTTTGCTGGATGAAAGTACATATAAAATTATTAAATAAATAAATTGAGTCGGCCCCATTCCGAAACTTGCTCCAGAGAGTTCTCGACTTCAGACACAAGTTTGATTCTGCTATCCTCCACTTGTGAACGAGAGGCATTTGCAGGGCCTGTATAATAGGCATCTCCCGTGCTGTCATCTGCATAGCAATGAATGCCGTTAGCACGCTCCAGCATGTCATTGATATACAGAATGAACAGGGTAGGAGACAGCACAGACCCTTGGGGAACACCAGCGTTTATGGGTATCTGAGCAACAACCGTCGACTACGACCTTTATATGTCGCTCAGACAGAAAGCTGGCTACCCAACTGCATAACCTCTCAGGGAGACCGTAAGATGGTAACTTCGCAAGAAGAGCCCTGTGACAGACCCGGTCGAAGGCCTTAGCGATGTCTAGGCTGACTGCCAGTGCTTCCCCATTGCTGTCTAGGGCTTGAGCCCACCGGTGCGTGAAATAAACTAAAAGATCGCCAGCTGAACGACCGCGACGGAAACCGTATTGCCGATAATTGATCAGCTGGCGATCTTCGAGTTATCCTAGGAGCTGTCTATTTATTTTACGCTCCATCACCTTCGCAAGCAGGGAAGTTATCGCTATAAGCCTGTAGCACTGAGATCGCCCTTTTTGGGGATAGGATGAACTAGGGCTACTTTCCACGAAGACGGTACTATACCAGTGGTTCCAGGATAGCGAGAATAAGCGCGTTAAGACGGGAGTCAACTCAGGAGCACACGTCTTTAACACCATTGCGGGAATACCATCCGGCCCACTCGACTTCTTGGTGTCGAGAGACAGTAGAGCTCGCCTGAAAGCCTTTTGAGTAAAAAGTATGTCATTCAGCGAGCTCTCATAACCGCGGGATGTTAGGCGGTACGGCACCTCTATCGTCAAGAGTCGAGTTGGTGGCATGGGCTGATGGGTTCTTCGAAGTGTACGCTGATGCCCAGGCCTGGTATGCGGCCCGCTTGCGGTTAGATGCCGCAGCACATGAACCACTGTACCAGGGCTGCTTTTTCCCACCGATGGATACGACAGAATTAGGAATGAAACATTCCATACCCTGTCGTATCAGAACAGCTACTGAATCAGCGCACACGTTCGGGTCCCCGGAAGCGAAGCAGAGCTGCTTCCAAGGGTACGAACTCAGGAATTCCCTAAGGCTTTTAAGGAGACAATACGGTTTCTACGCGGCGCCGGTGCGGCTGCGGTGCGGCGCCGGTGCGGCGCCGGTGCGTATCCGGCATCATGTACAGGAAGCCTAAGTCCGTCCCAGTCTGCTGACTTATAGTGCCAAACTTGACGCGTGCCAGTGGGCCGAGAGCCCTCTTGCCGCGTCAAGGGCACAGTTGTCCTTATCAAGCAGTGGTCAGAAGATCCAAAAGGAGCCCCGACCACCACTCGGTAGTCCGTTGGGTGAGAAGTCAGCAGTAGGTCTAGCAAAGAAGCAGTATGGGTCTCAACGTCAGGGACTCTGGTGAAGCCAGTAACTACCTGAGTGAGACCGTAGGCCAGGGAGAAGTCGAAAGCAGTTCTCCCGGCGAAGTCGGTGATCCTGGAATGATCTTGCTATATTGGAAGCTAAATAAAAATACTAAAGTGGTGTTTACGTGGAAATTTTTATAATGAAGTAAACAACTTAGACAAACCGAAAACAGGTAATATCAAAACGTAATTATCATTTTCACTAACAGTATGAGGGGTCACTCCCGGACTGCCCGCACCTTGTGATCTCGGACTTGTGGGTGAATCTCGATAAAATGTAGGTATAAAATGAAACGCCAGCAGAGAATGGAGGCCCCTGGAGAACAGGGGCCCCAAGCACGTGCTTGTAGTGCTTATACGTTAATCCGCCACTGCCTCGTCGAGATCCCCCTTCAAGAAAGTTCGTCATTGTTCCTTGTTTTTTTAATTTTTTTTGCGACCATCTTTGTAATTGACATCTCATAACTGAAAGAATATTTTGTTCTACTTAAGGTCTGTTTCATTAAACGGCTGTATGTTTAACCTAATCAAGATCCCCATTACTCAGAAGGAGGTTATAGCATGGCAATACCACATCAAGAGCTGGATCCAGGACGCATTCCCGATTCGTTCCCTGTTGTTTTTGCGGCTAGGCACTCGCTAATGGGTACAGGTTTAGCTTTAGAGCCGGACCGATAGCTCCCGAGTTGTCCCCGGAGGCTTTAAAAGGACGTTAAGGACCTTATATACAATACCTAGCTTAAATCAAGATATTATAATTATATTGATATTATCCAAAAGAACGTGTCACACCCAATATTGATAGAAAGTCTTATTTATCTGAAATAGTAGGTAAGTACTTATAAATTAATTATTTTGGTTGTTATACGTTTTCGGGCTGTAAGCTGACAGAGTACCTATCATGGATATCGATAAATTTGGTTATGCGGCTTGAATCCAAATATGCATGGAAATAGATATCCACAATCGGTCTCACTCAAGTTTGCAATTAATTGTAGTATTGTTTAAACAGGTACCTGTTTAAACAATACAATACGTGTGTTCAAGAGTTTTTAAAGCTGTTCGTTCTTCTCTTGTTTACCTAATAGTCAAAGGTGCAAAGTGTGAGATGCAAATTCATAGATGAGAAAATTTATTTAATATTTTGTAACACCTAAAACTAGGGTATACAAGGGCAAAACTTAATGCCTAATAAAAATGACGTTCTTATGTAATTTTTTTTAATTCCTTCATGAAACAAATAACTTGAGTTTTAAGTTTCCTCTAAACTTGAATGTAATCTTACTTTCTCTACTCTTGACGAATCCTACTTCACAAAGGGTGAAGAAATGGTGCCAAGTACCTACCTAGTCCTGTACTAGTTCGTTTTATTACTAAACATCATCCGTGAGGTACACATAATTATTATGTGATGATAGCGCTCCTCCATGCTCAGCTGCCAACCAGTAGCACGCCAAATACATTTCGGTACATTGTTGAAACGCTTTTAAAAATATGCGTTCTTGTTCTCCAACGCGTCAATGTAGCCTTAAACGGGCTTAAAAATATGACTTTTTAATTTTTAACATCATTTCAATACTATATTATTGTAGACTACGAGTATATTGTTAACTACTTATTACAAAACAACAATTACAAAATTATTGTTTAAAATGTAATTATATCATACGTGATTTTTTAATAAAATTGTATCTATGAATTGTAAATTTCGAATAGGAACCTATTATTATTGCGATAAGTCGACGTATCTAAAATTTGCAATCATATTATCAGAACACCTACTTAATTTATTCTTATTGTAGTCTTACAAAACAAATCATCTTGACATTAAAAAATTGTACAATCTTCTTAGACCTGTTTACCCTGATTCCAACATTTCGGACAAACTTGATGTCCTTTCGTAACCTTATTTATTTTTCCAACATTCACGAATAAAATCACTTTAGATTTTTAACTGAAATTAACCTTTATCGTTATTGTATTTGAATATGTAATTAAATCGTCGGTATAATCTATATTAATGAATTCGTTTTATTTGGTATGCCTAAAGTGCATTTGTGATAATGATTTTAGTAACCACAATTTTAAAGCGCTTTGCCATAGGTATATACCAAAGGGATAATAAAATAAAATTTTAAGTTGACAAACTTCAAAAATATAAATTATTATCTGGTAACCAGGTTGGTAACTTTTTATAACTGAACAGAACTGAGATAACGGAAAATAATTTTTGTCGCATAAAGATATTTAAAATCCCAATTACGCAATATTTTAACAAAGTTTTAATAAATATTTACAAAACGATTATTTACTTAAGTAACGTAAAATTATATAAAATACGTCTTTTATTTCACGCTTCATAATATTTTAAATAGCGTAGCGAAGGAAGTTGAAATTCTGCCGTGCAAATATGTAAATTGCAGTGTTTCGCCCCTGATTGATTAGATTCGCGGCCAATTTGCTGGCACTTATATTTTTGAATTAATTATACATACATACACAGATAAATACATCCATAAAACATATACAATCTTAGATCTTTGTACCTATAGATGACATTTTATTTTTAACATGCTAGAAACTTTTTTACCACAAATCTTTGCTATTTTAGCCGATTGATCATGGTCAAAACTTTCTCTGTAACGAAATGATTAGTAGTTATGTCACTTTAAAAGTAATTTGCACCGTCCAGCTTAGAATTTGAGACAATTATTGTTATCATGTTTTTTCGATGAAGCCGGTATTTTTCGGTTTCGTTTTCGACCATTGAATTTTAAGAAATCCTTGTTTATAAGCGGATAAATTGGTAATATTTTGTATTCACTTGTTGCAAAAATATATTCGAATATTTCTTAAAATTGGATTTGAAATCACAAACTGTTAACGGCGTCTGCACTGACATAACTTTTTTAAATTCGTTACAGAGAAAGTTTCGACTGTGATAAATTGCTTAAAATAGTAACTTCTTGCCGTAATAAGTCGTTGAAAAGTTATGATTTTATATAACTAGTAGGTACCTACTTAAAACCAGGTTTTGCTACACTTACAAAAGGAGAGTGTTTTGTACTGCAATGTTTGAGACACTATTCAATGCCTGTGTAATCTACCTTTGTCTCAAAATACTAATCATAACTAGCTGTTGCCTGCGGCTTGGTCTAAGTGGAGGTAGGTAGGTACTTTTAACTGATTTTCAACCAAAATTTTAATTCTTAAATTTACCCCCTTGAGGGTTAAATTGCCAGTCACAGATGTTTCATTATTTCCAACCATATCTCATCCTAAAGACCAAAAACTATTAAACAATTTCTCACGCATTGTTTAACCCTCTTAGGGGTGGAATATCCCAAAACCCGGTCTTAGCAAACTAGACCAGAGTCGATAATTTTTAAAACAAAAAATAAATAGTAGTAGGATAAAACCCATTAGAAAAGGAGTGGAATATTATAAAAATGAAAGGAAAAATAATTTACGGGCGATCTGAGGTCGGGAAGGGGATGGGGGTGAGGTTTTAAGGGTAAAAAACGGTTTTTCTCGATTTCCGGCAAAACTAAAAGTCCTATCGAAAAAAGTCAAATGGCAAAGTTGTAGGTAATAAAAAGATCTAAAACTTTTGTATTTACACTTTTTTCACATAACCTCAAAATTTATGTGAAAAATTCAAAAAACCAAGTTTTTGGTTTTTTATTTTTATCTTTTACAAAAATTGTTTTTTTTTTACGAAATTTGGTCCAAACTTACCTTTTTATGTCCCAAATACGCTGTAATTTATTTGATTAAAAATATTTATTTTTTCACCTTATATTGAATTAATATCGAAAAAACACTAAAAAAAATTCGAATTCGAGTTTTTTTTCGATTTTTTGCATTTTCTGAGAAGATTTACTATAGTAACATATATATTTTTTTCACCATCGGAAAGTAGACATTTCAACGAACAGAAAACATACCAAATTTTTGAAAAAAGCTGATATTTTGACGGGTGATTTTTCGATTGAAAATTAGGGTGTTTTTTCGATATTAATTCAATATAAGGTGAAAAAATAAATATTTTTAATTAAATAAATTACAGCGTATTTGGGACATAAAAAGGTAAGTTTTCACGAAATTTCGTTAAAAAATAAACAATTTTTGTAAAAGATAAAAATAAAAAACCAAAAACTTGGTTTTTTGAATTTTTCACATAAATTTTGAGGTTATGTGAAAAAAGTGTAAATACAAAAGTTTTAGATCTTTTTATTACCTACAACTTTGCCATTTGACTTTTTTCGATAGGACTTTTAGTTTTGCCGGAAATCGAGAAAAACCGTTTTTTACCCTTAAAACCTCACCCCCATCCCCTTCCCGACCTCAGATCGCCCGTAAATTATTTTTCCTTTCATTTTTATAATATTCCCCTCCTTTTCTAATGGGTTTCATCCTACTACTATTTTTTTTCACTTTTTATTATTTTTAAAGGCTTCTACCCTGGTCTAAACTACCTCCACGTCAAAGATTTTTTTGTGATGAGTGATTGAACTTTCGCTTTTACATTATAATTTTTATGATATAATATAAGAATAAGATAGGACATAGATTTTTCTGAAATACTTTCATTATTGTGACTTACTTCATATGAAGCTTAACAATCTTAATGGAGATGTAGTTATTTACGTCAAGGTTAAACAATTTGTAAAATCAAAGAATATTTTTCGTAGAATCTTTAAAATTAATGTCTCTTTTACACTTCATGTTGTCTATTAGTGTCTCGTATTTTGTAGATTCCAATTATTTTTTAACCTACATCATGTATAAAAAACGTTAATGTACGTAGGTACTGATTATTTACTTCCATTATTCTGAATTCTGTGGTCGGTGAAAGTGTGTACGTATCGCATCTTATATTAGACGTGCTTTGTCACAACACAATGCACCAATTTCTCTACGCAACACAAATTACGACGACCCTACATCAAATTGTGTTCAACACAGGTAATATGGCCGTAATAACCATGAAAAACGATAAATAGAGCCTCTTTATTTGAAGACATTATAAAAATGTAAAAACTTTCTTTTAGATAAATCTGGGTACGACTATTAAGTACAGTCATAGTACATATTTGTTTGAGTCTCATGGCGATAATCGATCTCTCCGTTCAAATTCTAACTTATGTCTACGGACTCCTCATTCTAGCAATTTTTATAATAAATCATTTAGTGTCCATGCGGTTAGTCTGGAATTCCTTACCACTAACTATTTGGAAGGCTCCAACGCTCTACTCTTTTCAGAGGCAGATTAAGGAGCACTATGTGTCTTTTACGTTATAGCTTTTGGCCTTCTCCCACTTTCATTGTTTCACCTTAATGTTCCACCTTTGTCTTGTTCCTTTGTCGGGTTGCTGAACTGTGATCTTTCTTGTTCTTTTTTTTTCAACTTATAACACTGCATTGCTTTTTTGTCACTCTCATTATTTATATGTACACCCTGCCTTTCTTGACAATCTCTATGTAAAACTCCATAAGACCATGGTTGTCTGGAAGAGATCGCTTTTAGCGATAAGATCGCCTATTGTCCACACCATATCTCTTATTACTAGTAAGTAGGTATTTTATTCTTAGGTAGCACTTAGTGATATTTTTGTAAATATTATTACCGTTGTTTCTGGTGTACAAGTGTTATTGTATTGTATTGTATTGTATTGTTTTGTATTGTATTGTATTGTATTGTATTGTATTGTATTGTATTGTATTGTATTGTATTGTATTGTATTGTATTGTATTGTATTGTATTGTATTGTATTGTATTGTATTGTATTGTATTGTATTGTATTGTATTGTATTGTATTGTATTGTATTGTATTGTATTGTATTGTCGTTTTCATGCTGTGTGTTTATGTTATTGAAATTGCTTCCGTTATTTGACATTTATTAATCTACTTAAGTTTGTACTAAATAATCTAATTACAAATGGATAATTTCTTGGCAGCGGCTTTCACTAAGGTTTACATCATATAATATTGTTTGGTTTACTGTAAAAGGTATACTCTCTTTAATAACGTATAACCTTTACATTGACGTGTAATACGTACTTAACTAAATATTATAAGAATTGAATTTTCCACAAATAAATTATTAATATTTAGGTATAATATACCTATCGTATATCTCATAATAAATCGTGACTATTCTATGTTGCTAAATACAATTTACGATTTAAACGATAACAGTACGACGTATTTGCCGTAAAAGATCTTTGAGACCAATCTTTTACGTCTTAAGTCAGAGCAATGAACTTCGGACCGTGACTTCCTTTTTAACAGACTGACAGTGGGAAAGACGTCCAGTGAGAATTAACAGGAGCGTGGCGAGACCTTTTGTTCCTCTACTGGCGTGAACTTAGCCTTAAGGCGCTTTATATACGTGGTTATATTCGCGGTATCTGCTGACGCCGTGGGTAGGTGGGTCCACACTACTGGTATTGGACGTGCAATTTTGCAAGCCGAGTGATTACGTTGGCAACCAAAATTAAGCTATATAATGTTACCTAAAATTAAGAATTCTGATTATCCTAATCCTACCTGCCCCCAGTAGTAGGGGGTAACGCCCGATGTGAACAGGCCTTAATGAGCTTGGTACTGTGTCGTATTACCAAGCTCATTGAGGCTAAGGAATATATTTGTGTATGTAATTATGTGAGTAAGGACTTATTTCACTTTAAAAGACGTCGTTTAAATTAATTGGTTTCTTAGATATGCAAATGTTATGATCGCGCGGGTGTGGATTGGATGATAAGCGGGAATAATTATATAATAATGAGTAGAGATGAGTGTTATAAGGAGCATAAATTAAAATGAATTGCTATAAACAATGAAAAAGTATTAAGTAAAGTATACTATGTTGTATTAACGAAGCAAAAACTTGAATTATCAACATTAAAGACAAAAGTAAACCGATACCGACCAAGAGTAAAATATATAGCTACTTATTCTTTGATAATCGAACCTTGCATTTTTGTTCAACTTTCGTTACCTACTGTTCTAAACCCAGTCTGAAATTGTCATTTATCCAGACATAACAGTATTTGGCCTTCAGCTCACGAACGGATGATTTTCCACAAGGATTAGGTGTTATACCCGGAGTACGATACACATTTTCTGTGGGGTCGCATTATGCACACCAGTGGGCCCAATAAAGCGGCAAGTCATCTGCACTAATAAGCCGAGTCCTGTTACGTCGCCCTGCATCGTGTCATTGGTCCGCAGCTACCACCGTAATTACCTTGGAAAGCCAATTCGTGAATAGGTACAATAATAGATCAGGAAATAGGTAGTAAAAGCTCTTTATGAAGCGGCTGTCAGTAAACAGGCGTAGTATCTTTATGGACTTCGGTACCCGCGTTCACACAAATGCGCGCGATCCTGTGTAGGTACTACATTGCACGGGTTGTCGCAGCTTTTACATCTTGGAATACCACGAAATTGTCACAAAATTCGCATAATCATTTACGAAGGTCCGTCCTACACTTGTGGGTTCGCGTATTGTATATGAATGTGTGTATATAATTATGTAGTTATGAGTGAGTGCCATAACAATTGGTGTGTGAATAATGCCGCCTCTACACGTTAGCCAACATGTTGGCGAAGGTTATGGCTAATAGGTAATGGCCATCGTGTAGAGGGGGTGTTTGTGATTACTTTGGTAGGTATTGGGCCGTTGGCCCACAACTTCGCGCAAGATCCGTGAGGTGTCGGTTTTTCAACGCGGATCAAAGGGTTGTGGCGTGATTGTGGCACAGTTATCGGCGCAGCGTCCACACGTTGGCCACGATTTCAGTTAGAAACGAGCGCCCACGCTGAGCGCACGCACTTTATTCACACGTCGATATCTAAATTATGTCTACAATATGGCAACTATGAGTAATATAGATGTATAATAATGTGTATTATAATGAAATAAATGTGTATAATAATTTTTATACACATTTTTATTGTATTGTATGCTGAGAATAATTAAACCGCAGCAGCCGTTAGAACCTCAATATTCATCTTAAGAAAATATTAATATCGTCCGCACATTGGCCCGAACCGACGCAGACTGATCGACCTTCCAACGTGTGGACGCCGTCACAATCTCTTGGCAATCATCTTCGCCACAACATTGGCTAACATGTTGGCTATCGTGTAGAGGCGCCATAACGCAATCTTGCGATCTTGCTTCTGACATTTATATACGTTGCAGAACTGTGCATGTATTATCTTTATGTAGGTCATATATCCCTTACAAGTTTAACCGTACAAGCAAATCTGAGAGGTACAGTCCAACGTGTAGATATGTGCTTTCTTCAGAGGCCAAACAGTGTGTATAATGAAGGCTAATCCATCCAGGATATTGCCTAAAATTCTGTTAATTTATAAATGCTTCTATTATTTGATTTGACACATTTCGGGCGCGTTCCACTCAGCGATTAAAACGTTCAAAACTTACTCTTTTTTGTTCCAAAAAGGTATCTACTTTTTACACGTTTTGATCGCTGAGCGCCTTTGGTATACTAAATGTGTCAAATTATGCAAACGCGACGCAATTGGAGCATTTAAGTATAAATTAGTAGACTAGTTAGTGCCCTTGGTATTAAATCAGGTAAAAAACAATGTTAGTCATTGATTACATTTAAGGTCTTTTAGCGTGCTTTAAAAGCTTGCTTTGCTTTAAAAGTTTCCGTTATCAACATGCAGCTGATAAAGCATACTCGTAATAAGTTTGACGAGTCCACATTAATCCATTCATAAAAGATATGATAAGCGCTTGGTGTAAACACTGTCCACGCAATCAACGCGGTCTACGTTATCTTAATTTATCATCTGTTGCGTAACGTGTCGTTGAACTTCGAGATCTAGATCGGTTTGTTCATTAGAACTTGGCAACAACTGGAACAAGAAGAAGGCAATACATAAATGCGCAGCCCCTAGTTGTTTTTAATATTTGACAGAAAAGTTCACATTTAAGTAGAGAAATTACTATGTATTTTTCTAGAAAAGGTAAAATAAGACTAGTTTCCAGGGATAGATTAGTCTGTAACTAGATAGTTATTCTAGGTAGATACTGGAGTAAACCAACAAGGAAGGGGAATAATAATAATAATCATGAGTCAAAAACTCAAATTTAAAATGTTTTGTATTTTGTGTGGTTGCACTATTTTTTCATACTATGACGGAGATGTGGCATAACAAGAATTATTAAAAATACAACCCCGTACTCTACACCTTGTGCTTTACTATATTTTTAATGAAATTGGTCCCTGAAACATTAATCATCTATTGTAAAGTGAGAGGTTGTTGTGACCCGATTTCTCGTGACAGACAGAATCAGGGATGATCATTCATTACTTAAACATGATTCATTGGCTACAGTGTGGACAGCTCGCAGGCGTTCGCTCATTCGCACTAATCGGAGACAGTCTCCGGTTACATGTCATTTAGTCGTATGCGACTAATAGGTAATATACCTAATGTTGAAGGCAAACAGTAACAGATAATTCTAGGTAGTAAGGTGTGGAGGTGGTTATACTTTTTGAGGTGACCATCTCAGTCCTCAGGGGCCTATAGCAAGGCATCTGTGACCGAATCAGAAAGAGATTCATACATGTATTGGTTTTTGATCTCGAAAATAAATGTTATAAATAAACTCGAGTTTGTTTTAAATTGGTGTGTTATAATACTCGAGTGCTATATTAAATAGTGACAAAATTAAAAAAAAATTATATTTTAGTGTTTTAAGAACTAAGTATTTAGGTACATCGTTTTTTTAAAGGTATAATATATCTACCTATGAGGCAGTTTAATGGTGGTGTGAATAGTCAGTGAGTAGGGGGAGTCCGGGAGAGTTGAACCGCTTTTTTTTAAAGTATCATATTTTCTAAATAAGGAGGCTTAGTGATTCAATTATAATAATAAACGATAGCTTATTTATTTAGGTTTACTTATGCGTATTTAGATTTTCCATTTTATATTACTGACATATGTTATACACATTTTAATAAAAAATGGGATATGATTCAACTCTCCCCACCCTATGGGACACTTGAACCGGGGTCTGGGGAGAGTTGAACACTGCTTTTTAAAGGTAGAAAATAAAAACATTTTAAAGCTTAAATCACAAGTTTATTAACCAAAAGGTTACAAAATGAAATGAAATTCTAACGAAACACAGTCACACACTCTTCTCATAAGGAAAAATAAACAATACTTCGACATACTCTTAAGCATTCCATAGGCATCATAATTGTTAAACATTTTATTAATAAAATTAAATATTTAACGTTTCTCTAATCAAACTTCTTACTCTTTTTTGATAATTCTTACCATTTTGTTTCAATTATATACTTATTCTTATCATTTACTATCATTAATTAGCCTTAATTAGGACTACTTTCAGTCAGCTGGTAACCAAAAATTGGATCAATGTTATTCTTTAAGATGCACCGTCCTTTACCTCACGTATAGCATTTTCTAATTCTGTAATGATATATATTTTTCTTTTCGGTATTTTTTCGGATGGTTTGTATTGAAATGATATATTTCATTCAATTAGTCTGCAATAAAATATAAAATTACACATAAAAACAAACAAAATACAAATAAGACTCGTTGTATTAAGGTTCCCGAATTGTTTTTAAATTTCGTCAAAAAGTTTAAAACTTATATATCTGTAAAGTAAAACTCCAAATATCTTCATACAAATACCATACATGGGAGACATGAACCACTGAGCATATCTCCCGCACCCCGTCATGGTGCAACTCTCCCGCATATACTACTTTGACATTAAATTCTACCCACAGAAAAAACAATCAACGTAATCGAAACAACACTTAGCACACGTTAAACTATAATAATCAGGCAATAAAATAGTAATATCACACAATACTTACCTCTATAAACACGGCCGCAATATCAAAAGTACAAAAAAAATTAAAATTCACTCCGCTATAACAAAAACACCTTTTCGAATCTGACAGCCAAACAAACCGGCCATTATTAAAAATGGCGCCGTGCTTGTCATTGGCCTCCCGCGCCCTATCAATGACTGTCTTGACGTTTCGTTAGCGCAAAATTTAAGTCGAGTTTTAAAAGGTGGTTCAACTCTCCCATCTGGGCAAGTCTCCCGGATTCCCCCTACTCGGTGACAAACGCATCTGATTTGTTTACATGGAATGTCATATCTTTTGTGCGTTTCTTGGGCGAGAAAATAGCCGAGTTTTACTCGCTGACTCACAGGCGGTGGGACACCTGCCTTAGTTAGAGATGAACAAAATTTAATTGGATTGCCGATTACAATTACACCTGAGTCCTCAGTTTAAGTGTTTGTAAAAAGTCTACGTCAAATAAACTTTATTTCAGAAATGACCCTGCGAGCGCCTTTCGAGTAAAGGTAGTAAAGGCTTTCTTGGCCTGGCATCTCCTTGGCTCCAGATCCTCCTTGCCGCCTGTACTCCGTCCAATTCATAAATCCATGACAACACTTTTGGATATATGCACCAGATGAATTTATAATCTGTAATCAATGTAATTATGACAAAATTTTGCATATCTCTGCTTTCAGTAATGTTCATCTTACTTTAGACTACAAATTGTCTAATAGAAGATGCTTGGCTGGCTGCCTGCCAGCGCGCGGCCGATGACCCCATCACCCCCACACTTCCTCATTGGTAATTCTTCGTACCAGGAAGTGGACATACCTTCTCCAGTTTGCACTTCCATATACGTGATGTGCCAAGTAGTCAGTTGGATAAATTAACGTGGACTGGTTTGTCGAACCCTTTTACTTGTCGAAGACTGTACCCATACATAAATAATTATTAGGTACGTAGTTTTTTCATAAGGTGGGAGGAGTGTTGTAGAAATTTCAGGAAACTAGTAATTTACTATTTTATCAATATAGTAGATATATGATCTGGTTACAGAGAAAATTGGACGACAAACAATTTTTTTAAACTAGAGGGATAATTGATCCTTACTTAAATTAATTTTAAGTGTAGTAAGCATTGTATTTAACAAGTGCAATTTTTATGACATCAATCTTTCCTTAAAACATACCTGTTTCTAAAACTATACCTGAAACGTTATCAAAAAATATCACGTAAATATTCTGATTTAATTTTTGCCTTAGATCTAATATCACATGTCGAAGTGTACATAAAAACGGCTCTAAGCGTGTACCTACTTGACGAAATGAGCATTAGCTTAAGGTACAACTATATTGATTTTTAGCACTTTTAAATCAATGTCTTTTTTCACTTTACTTTCAAATAATGCACTTCGATTTTACCAATGGCGGCGCTAACAAAATGCCGACGTAGAGCTCCACGAAAAAAGCTCACTAATGTTAATGCGCCACTACGCCACGCCGCGCCCTGCCACTGTAGCTGGGTTCCCTTGCCTCTTGTCGTCCAGGACCCTGATTCTGCCTATTTATAAATGCCTCAATTGCAACTCGATTGAATAGTTTGACACATTCCGTATGCAGAATTGATTAGTTTCACATTTTTGGCACATTTCGTACACAGAATTGAATAGATTGATACATTTTGGCACATTCCATATACAAAATGAGATACTGGTGAAGCGTTAGCAAAACCATCCAGATCATCGGGTCAACTCACTCTACTCCAGATCCAGACTTGCAAGGAATTGAGTTCTTCCTTGGAACTCTTCGCTCGTTGAAAAGACACTATAACTTTCGTACACGTACCTACTTACAAGATTCTGTCGTGTTCACCTGCTATCGCTAAAGGAACTAAAAACTGTGCTTTATTAAGTAACCAGTTACTACACCCATCATTGCTAAAAGTAAGTGAGTCATAATTTAAGAACATCTATAAATGTTCCCACTTGTGATGTGCTAATCTTAGGATTCTAGATGGCCAAGACCTCCGGCGAAAATCGGGACATCTGGCAAGGCTAGATGAGTCACGTCGCTGCCGTTTTACCACGCACTGCTAAACCACGCCGATTATAAAATCAATCAGAGAATCAATTTAATGGCATTATAATATCACGTGGGCACTTGTGAGGATATTACAGTCTGGTACTTTGATATGACGTTCGAATTTAATATGCACGGTGTATACTTGTTATACTAAATAACACTTTTATGAACGTGTTTGAAAATGCAAAATATAAGGTACCTACTTATTTGTGGATTTTGCTTACGTCGCGATACCCTTTCAGAATAAAATCCTCAAAAGCGTTAAAAGACGAAAACTCTGCAGTTGGTTACCATTCTTCATACTGATTTTCTTCGACTCATTTTGACCTGCAGTTTCGTAACAAAATACTTATCTTAATATACAACGTGGTTACCACCATACAACAATAACTCTTGTGTTACTGGTGATTGACTGACAGACAACGCACAGCCGAAACTACTGAACGGAAGAAGCTGAAATTTGGTATGTATGTTCCGTGGGGAGTGTAGGGGAGCACTAAGAGAGGATTTTTGGAAATTTCACTCCGAAGGGGGTGAAAAAGGGGGGTCAAGTTTAAACGAATTCCACGCGGGCGAAGCCTACGGGCGGAAGCTAGTAGTACAATAAAAATTGGTTGCCTGTAACGTCGGTATACGGGCGAAAGTTTTACGTGACAACGACTTTAAGTGGTAAAATAATTTTAATGTGAATATTCATTCGTATAGTAGGAAGAAGGATGAAATAATAGTAACAATTTAAAACATTTATTTATACTGTCTAACCGTCATGTGAAGGCGGAAGCAATTTAAGTTTAATGTTTTATTTTTGTTAAATAGTTCCTCACTTGTAAACAAGATGGCATTGTACCAATTTGTGAAACGCGCTAACGAGTGTAACGTGGAGTTTATATAAGAGAAAAATTTTTAAAGGGCAATGTGTCGACTTCTTTGGTTTTATAATAAACTGCTATTTTGGGTTTGCAAGCAGTTGTGGTTATTTGTGAAGTTGACCCTGCGTTCCCGTATCTTCATGGGGTAAACGTATACAAAGAATTATATTTAAAACATTGTAACACCATCCGCCATCTAGCGCTGCTAACCGTTAGACCATTAACCATTAGTCACAACTAAGTGAGGTAACAAACTAGTTACTCTACTTAATCATAGATGGCGCTGTACCATTTTCTGTACACTGTTACCAAGGAACGTGAGCGGAGCTTACTAACGCAGTTTCTTGGAGTGCCTCCCGGCAAACCAATTTATAAGACGTTGTCACGTCAAAACAGCCTTTTAGGAAAATGTGAAAGAAACAATAACCTCGGAATAAAAAGGATTAATAAATTAATTTAGACGACTCGATGTTCGATTCCCAAAAGGTCGATATTTTTATGACTCTAGTCTAGAGTCTTGGATAATAGTGACAAGTTTTCTGTGCCATCCATACCACACAGGAAACAAAGAATCCTTGTACGGTGACAAGAGTGTGTACTAACTACCAAACTAACTTTTTAATAAGACCAAACTCAAAAAGTAAAAGGAGTAAAAGTCTAAAACCATGCCAAGGTCCTAATCTGAGTAGGTGCTTGAAGCGTCTGGTTTCTAATCGGGCTGACACTCGAGACCGGGTTCTACGCCAGATGTTGCGCTCTCGTCTTTTTATCAGGAGAGATTAGAACTTACGGCCGGTTCGAGTTACGCGTTTCAATAACCAACCCGTTGTGCAGATGCTGCGGTTGTGGATTACCATGGCGACCGTCACGAAAGCTTTTGAAGTCTTGACTTCAAATAGAATCGGTCGACTGTTAGGACTCGTGTTTTTATAATTATAATCGACTAGCTTCTGCCCGCGGCTTCGCGTGGAATTCATTTAGGTCGCGAAACGGGATTTTTCATACAAACTTTCATCCCCTATTACAAACCTTTAGGGGTTGATTTTTGAAAAAAAGTAGCCTATGTGTGACTCTGGGTCTTCAACTATTATCATTCCGAATTTCATCCGAATCGGACCGGTGGTTTAGGCCGTGAAAACGTCACAGACAGACAGACAGACTTTCGCATTTATAATATACCTAAGTATGGATTATTAATATTAGTATTGAAGACGACCTATTTGGTTTGTTCTTTTTGCGTAGCGATGGGGACAGCGTTCGATTGCCGGACAACGCAAATATTTAGACAGGGAATCCTATTGCGAGGGTATAAAAGTGTAAAGGTTTATTTACTTGTATTGAAGGAAATCATTTCGTCCAGCACGATTTTTAACACTACCTTCAAGAATCAGTCCTTACATTTTACCTGATACAGTTGATAAATTACAACTAAATACAATTAAATTACACTGAATAAATTGCCGGGGAATAATGGACGGTAACCCCGATTCCTTATAAGGCGTAAAATAAGTAATTTTTTCCTTTAATAATTTATTCAGTACTAAATAAAACAATAAAGCCCAAAATAGCCAATCAAAACTGTCACTGTCAGCAATAAAAATATAAAAGTGTCGCTATAAACGGACTTTCACAATACATCCCAATAAGTCCATGTGCTGAGTAATACGACGTCAATAACAACAATACACCTACGTTGCCTTCAAACTTCCACCTACAGGGCATTTAACATGTCTAACCTTAGGATTTACGGTTAACCTTTGCCTCATAATGGCGGAGGTATGAATAAGTGGCATACGACCATTAATAACAGATGTCTCAGGACGACCAGGTAGCACGGTCTAGGGTCCCCCATACCGAAGGTGAATGAACTCCTAAACAATGAGATCAAAAAATCTGCAATCACACATCTTTGTATCAAATTTTACAACCTTTTGTTTAACTTATACAGAGTATAAAAACTTCGATGATATCACAGATCCCTCGTTATAATTTTTAGGTTTTAAGTTGCTTCGCATAATTAGCATAAAGGAGTAGGTCTTACCAATGTACTTGCTACATAATAGTATAGATCGATTTTGGGTTACAAAAGTTTAACCTAGCTCTTATTTATATTATTGATCTCATTATAAATAATATAATTACTATACGTTTTACAGGAAAATTATATTATACTATGATGGTATGACCTGATGATGATGCTTGATGATGATGATCTTAATAAAAAAGTCGTGCTTAAAATGATTTTCACTAAACATTTTTTTTCCTTGACACCAGACTAATTAAACAGTGTTCTGAATTTAAAGTAATATTCAGAATAATTTATACATTTTTTATTTAAAATATACGGTTGGTACTTACGCTCGTTTTAATATTATTATCACGGTTTACGACCGCGTGACGTCCTTTTATCCTTGCGTTCGGCGGTCGTTGGCCATTGGGCATTTCACTTTATGCTACACAGGGCTGAAAGGAATAATTGTAATGTTACGTGTAGGTACCTATAATTTTATTGCACCTTTCAGTGTATTCAGTATCTATACGAGGTACCTATTATAGCGTAGTGATATTAATTATAGATCTGATACAGTTTGTTTAAAAAGTACTGGTTTGTGTATGTAAAATGCAATAATGTGTAGGTATATCTGTAAACTAGACTAACCATCCTAATCCCTAAATTGAGTCTTGTTCTTCATCGTTCACAGTTGTCATAGGCAGTAGCTAAAGGGTGGCGCTGCATGCTTGTTTGCTACCTTTATTTAGGTAAGTTTATAAAAATAATAGATAAAATCTAAAACATCTATAAAGTATGTTCGATCTGGTTTTTTGTTCGGAATCTATGGACGCTGTGTCAATATTGAAGATCCAACGCGTGACCGTCTCAGTATCTAAACAAGCATTTTTTACATGATGTGTGATTTTTATCTACTGGATAACTTTTTATCATTGGTAATTAGCTTTTTTGTAATAAGACATTTGATACGTTAAAATTTAAGTTGTAACGCGTTGATGGCATAAATTAAATATGAGTAGGTATCTGCTACTACTATTACATTTTTATCGATAAAAATATACATAAAAAGTACCGTGTTCTCCTAATTTGATAAGTAATGTAAGTATTAAATTTTTTTGTAATTAATTTATATCAAATCTTGAAGTAGTTAGGTATTGGTATATATGTATAGGTTGTAAAAATATTAGTTGGTTACTTTGTATAAGTATAAGTGTACGGACAGGGACTGAGTTAATCCTGATAGTTGATGTTATAAATAGTCCAGTTAGTAGGTAAGTGTTAGTATGAGTCTCGTTCTAATTCGGTCATAAATGCATTGGTAGGACTGAAATGGTTACCTCTAAAAAGTGTAACCAGCTTCACACCTTTCTATCCGGACGCCTATACATTACATTATTATCACAATTATTATCTACTTTTTTTTTTAAATTTTTTAATGGAATTAAGATAGCAAACCAGCATGCAGCACCACCTTCCGCTGCCGCCCATGACAACTGTGACCGACCCAGAACTAGACTCAATGAGTCTCGTTCTAATTCGGTCACAGATGCGTTGCTACCCCTGAGGACTGACATGGTCGCCTCTAAAAAAGTGTAACCGGCTCCACACCTTCCTATCCGGAACGGAACACAATAATTGTTCTTGAAACAATTATTACAAGGTAGGAATGGTACTAAGTACCGTGGCGGGCGGTGGTACTTCCCCGGGTGAGCTCTAGGCCCTACCACCTGTTACTACTTTGTTTTATTTCCCTTTTTACATAAATATATAAACAACTTGTACCTTTTCTCTATATGTAACAGGCCTCTGTCCAAAGGTTGCCTGGAAGAAATCGCTTTTTAAGCGATAAGGCGGCCTGTTGTACCTACCATATAATTTACATCACATTACCTTGTTGGTGTTGTTGTTATGTAGGTACTTTAAAAGACATCTGGAAGCGAGGAGTTCAACACAGGGTACCTATCCTAGTGTAGGCATTGATTCTATACACAAACATATTATGTATTCTCCATTAGTATTTTTCTAAACTAAACTTTGACCCTCAATCAAACAATTATATTGTAAGAGTATTATTATTGATATCTAAAGGAATAAATTACTCTGAATTCCGCAAACTTTTTCCAAAGTTTTTAGGACGCTCATTTTTTACTTTGACTTCATTTGATAAAGAAAAAAATTAATTACAATATTATTGTTGACAATGCTGATAATAACCGGTTTGGATAAGACATGGATCGTCATGTAATGTTTTTATCTTATTAATTTAGGCATACTTTCAGTAAATAATGCGTAGAAGGCAACAAAACATCAGACAAAAAAATTAACTATTTTTTTAACGAATTCATTTGAGTATTCGTGAGTCTAAATCAATTATCGTATTACTTACCGATTAATTAGTGTCTAAAAGACTTTACTACACGTGAAAGTACATAATATAGGTACCTATAGTATTTTTTGCACTTGCCTAGGTATAAATAATTAAATCTAAAGCTTACCCCCTTGGCCCCCTTGTTTAGAAGATATAAATATGCAAATATTATAGTCAAAAGCATACTAGGCTCGCAAATTCTTTACAAAATGAATAATTAGTCAAAAATTACAAATATGCATCAATCTTAACATTTAATAATGGTGTATTTCTTTTTTCATCTTACATTTTATTTTAATTATCATTTCTGATAGTGTTAACAGTGTTTGTGTAGTAATTTATCTATTATTACTAATAAAGAGATATACGTATTTACCTATTATTATGTAGTAAAAATATCTTGCCAAAAAACACTACGGCTGCAGGAAAGTTTCGACGCCGCCTCTGCAAGAATTTCGACAAAATAAAAGCATCGCAACGTCGCTCGAGAACATAAATTTTTCGGGCGCCATTTATTCGACTGAACAAGCTAGGGTCCTACGAAAATAGGCCACTAGCGAGGAGGGCGATTTCGTTTGGATTCCACCGTCCTTTCCTCCTTTGAGAGACGTGAACAGGAGAAAAGTTCATTGATTCCATTATTTTTCCACTTTTACTTTGGTATCGGATGGTAAAATAGGTCGCCGACGTAGATAATAGTTTTCCGTAATGTGATTATTGGGATAACATAATGTTTACTGTCATTTAATTAGGTCCTCTGTAACAATGAAAATAATTTATGATTCAGCGTTTCATTGTATACTATCGAGCAAATAAAATATATTAGCTTAAAAGAACAAACGGTTTCATCTCTCTTTTTGTGATATGTTTCAAAAGACAATAAAAATTACTTATTTGAAGGCCACATAAGGTGATCAACCGACTTAGGCAAATATGTGATCGCGATCGGTAGACGAATCGGTAGACCGCGACTAGCAAATATGTAATTTATAAGCGCTTCCATGCTTCGAAAGACACATAAATCCACGGGTCCGAACAGCAGCAAGCCATTATCGAACTGAAACAAGTTTATAAAAATACACAGAACAAATATAACCATGTAACCAACGCTATTGACAATAACAATCGTATTGAATGCAGTTAAAACCACTTTTTGTAAGTACGTACATACGCATAAAAAGCCATACTGGTTCAGTGGTATTATGTCCTACTAATTACTTATACATGTTCGGGCAAAGCACGTTAATTTATGCGCTGTGTGAACAACATTGTAAAACAAACTCGTGAAGATATAGGTGCGTGACTGCATTATTAAACCCAGCGTTCAGTTCGGCCGATAACGCGAGTACTTGGCTCGTACCTACGGCCGGTGTCCAATGTTTATGCAATTGTTTAAACGGAAAAAGTATCGTTTTTGTTCGACCCAAATAGGCACGCCAATTCTTGTTCGATGTTATAGATATTTAGAGAATAGTAGATTGTATTACAAGGGTGCAAAGTAATATTTTTTCGGCGAGGGCGCTTTTTTGAATCCCGAGCGTAGCGAGGGATTCTTTAGTAGAACCCTGAACGTAGCGAGGGATTCAAAGTATGTCGCCCGAGCCAAAAATATTTGCTCCCGAGTGATACACTCTACTTTTCATCCCCCCCTATGAGAAAATAAAAGGCGCCTCAAATTCAGGAATAATACTGTCACAGTCACTAAACTGACTAAACCGACTAAACCGACTAACCCGACTAACCCGACTAACCCGTCTAACCCGACTAACCCGACTAACCCGACTAACCCGACTAACCCGACTAACCCGACTAACCCGACTAACCCGACTAACCCGACTAACCCGACTAACCCGACTAACCCGACTAACCCGACTAACCCGACTAACCCGACTAACCCGACTAACCCGACTAACCCGACTAACCCGACTAACCCGACTAACCCGACTAACCCGACTAACCCGACTAACCCGACTAACCCGACTAACCCGACTAACCCGACTAACCCGACTAACCCGACTAACCCGACTAACCCGACTAACCCGACTAACCCGACTAACCCGACTAACCCGACTAACCCGACTAACCCGACTAACCCGACTAACTCGACTAACCCGACTAACCCGACTAACCCGGGAGCAAATATTTTTGGCTCGGGCGACATACTTTGAATCCCTCGCTACGTTCAGGATTCTACTAAAGAATCCCTCGCTACGCTCGGGATTCTACTCTAGAATCTTAAACTTTGCATTGATATAGAAAACTAGGCCTTTCTTTAATACTATACTATGTAGGCACTGTAATTCCCGAAAATACAGTAACTAAGACGTAGGTAAATAATATTTAGGTAAGTAGTTCATTAACGTGTTTTCAATTCCATTTCGTCCTGCAAATTTCTCGTAGTTATAGGTAGCACGAGGATATACCTAATATCTTTATTGCTAACCAAGTTAGTCCCTTAATAATCGTTTTAGGACAATTTTATCAGTCCTGTATGGAATATAACTTACACTCAATATGAAAATGCACTAAATTAAAACATCTTATCATTTTTTGATAACAAAGATTTTCTTACAATTATAACGATTTTGCCACTTTGCAAGGGTCTCATGTTCACTGCTTAATTTTGTGATATACAAAATACATCGGTTTTGATAGGCTCTAAAAATATTACTATACGAGTATAATGATATTCATATTTAATATAATATATTTATTTAATTTGCAAAAAACTGGTAGTTATTGCAGATGTTCATATCCACGTAACAAATAAATAACCAAACACAAGATCAGCAAACATGGGAATGAGTTTACGCGTAAATGAGTTAAGTCAACTCACGTATCTGGAAAGCCGGCTTAAGAAAGTATCTGCTAATTAAGAAACGAAAAAAGTAAAACTCATTTTCTCTAACTTTCATGATTTACAAATTAGGTTAGGTAGCGAAATTTTGGTGCAATTTGGTATCTCTTTTCGTTGAGATCGTAAAAAGTTGATAGAGCACATGCTCATAGCTAAATGATAGACCGAGGTGAGCAGGGTAGACGGTTGGTTGGGTGACCGCTAGTGACAAAATTTCTCGAGCTCTTCAGTGCTTCCTAGGGCACGTTTGTTATCATATCGCAGGTTTTCAGGGAGCATAAAAATTCTGACGCTGCTCTGACTCTAGCGGGATGGAGTATGCTCTAGGTTTCCTAAATTTTAAAGAGATTTCCGTGCTCCAACGTAGGTTGTCAATGGGTTAAAACCATTTTAGACTTGTTTTGGTATTTGAGCGGTAAGCTTCCCACTACTCTAGCATACCTCACAAAAAGGTACATCACTACCCTGTCAGCACGCTCACAAATTTTGTTGGAAAGCAAACGAAATTGAACAAGTGAAAAAACTCTTGGCAACAGTGCTGAAATCAAATAAGGCGTAAGTAGTATTTGAGTATTCAGCAATAAGTCAAAGATCTACCTTAATGCCAAGTGCTAGTTGGCAGATTTCGCTTATCTCGGGTCTTTGGTTTGGGTAGCGTACCGTCGTTCGTCTGTTTTTTACCCGTACCAAAAGAAATATAAAGAACTCTCAGTTATTTTTTCTCGTTTATTCTGCCTCGGTTTTCTCGCAACGATTTTCTTCGCCGAAGCTAGAAGTGTTCTTAGCTTTACCTATTGATAAGGGATTTTACTCATAAAAATTATTCGTTGTATGTGACGATTATCTTTTTGATTTAGGTAATCCAAATTAGCATACAAATAGAATTTTTATTTTACTGACTATTTTTTCCATTTTGACTTACTATTTTTTCCATACATAAGCTTGTTTACATCCAGAGAGGTATCATATAAGATAGACCGACAAGGTAAGTAACGTATTTTTACGCAAATAGTTATATAGAGCATATTTTTCTTACAAAAACGATAAAACCTGTATAACATTATGTCTTTACCCCTATAACGGCAAAGTGCATCGGTAATCTTATAACATATTTAAAATGAGCCTCTGTAATGATTTCAATATACCATGAGTGGATGCTATAGTGCAGTAACTGTATATTTACGTTCTACTTACTGTTACGCGTGTATTACGTTGCATAATTTTGCGGTTATCGTGAGCGCATTCTAAGAATCAATCTTTTTTTAAATTTTTATGATACTGAAACGATGAGTTGTCTAAAAAAAGTATGTTTAAGTTAAAGTATCAATATTAATAAAAACTTGTGCGTCTCAGGCTGCCTGACAAAAGGGATAATTAAACGAATCTCCTTTGAAGTATGTAGGTACCTATTTAATATTGTAATTAACTTGAGAAAACCTTAGGGTGTCACTTGTTTTTTTTTTACCATGATTCATTTCAAGGTTATCCATTAATTACCAGACACCCTATATAAACATTAGGTTAGATATCCCTATCCAGAAAAAAAGTTTTTGGGTTTGGCATTCGTTATTTTATATTTAACACAAAAAGTTATTTAAATGACAGAACAAAGCTAACTCAGGGTTTAAGCCATCAGTTACCTAGAAGAACGCATTAACTAGCATCTCAAACGTTACTACGTAACAAATAAAGCTTCAGCCATTACTTAAAGCTTGTATACAAACACTGGTCGGTAATGAACAAACAGCTTCTCGGCAGCTCTCCTGCACAAACAAAAGCAGTAGAAACACTTTGTATGATGTTTGTTTATTGATTGCGGACGCACGTTCCGAGAAGTTTGGAACGACGCGCCACTGAATACCAAGTGCGGTCCTTCCGCTATACCTACTGATAAATTCAAATTAACGAAATTAAATGATTGTTAAAAATATCACGATGTCTATCTATACTTTTATTAATAACTAGTTTAGCTGAAGCTGAAGAGTTTGTTTGTTTGGACGGGCTAATCTCAGAAACTACTGGCCCGAAATTCAAAATTATTTTTGTGATGAATAGTCCATTATCATCACGCTAGAACCTATAGGAGCGGAGTACTAATAAAATTGGATAAAATTTAATATAAACTTGTAAACGTAGAGAACAAGTCTTCCAAAGCGAAGCAAGGGCGTCGGCTAGTAAACTTTATAATTCGAAGTGCGTTTATGTACCTACGTAATAATTTTATTATGAAGCAGTCTTGTTTGACCCTAAGCCCGTACGGCAAAGGTGGAAACCGAGGATGTCTAGTCTAAAGAATAGCAACCATTCCAAGTTGCTCTAAAACTATTGTCATTAACACAAGGGACAGTATATCTTACGCTTACAAGGTTAACAATTTATAGGGGTTTATTCTATACTATATCTATTTCAGACTCTAAGAGGTTAATTTATTTAAACATAGGTAGCCTATGTGTGACTCCGAGTCTACAACTATTTTCATTCCGAAATACTTAATTCCAAATCGGGCCGATGCGCGATGGTTAAGCAGTAAAAGCGTAACACAGACACGTAAAACAGACCGACTACAGTGTGGATTACAATAACGTAGTACTAAATTTCAAATTTAATTTCAAGACTTCATCAGCTGTGAGTGCCTGTGAGCGATGATTCCGTAGCTTACGTATGCACATTTAGAATCCAGTTTGCGAATTTGTAGTACAAAGGTACATTGCTTTGCTTTACGCATACAATCGAGGACACGCTCGTACATTGACACAATTAAAATTTCCTTTTCAAATCAATGATGTAACTGCGGTCGTGCCTATCACATCTATATTGAATTTAATTCACTGCAATCATAATGTGTAAATTGAATATTTTGTGTAACATTAAAATAGTATTAAAGAGTTGTAAATAGAAATTATACTACCGTACGTTATTTAAATTATGTTTTTGTGTTCTAGTTTTTACCTCACAAGTAAACACGCTCCTGTTTCGCTAATGGAAATCAGTCCCGACACATTCAAAAATAGTTTATTAAAGCGACAAAATGGAAATGTATGAAATCTAGAAATTGTATACCATTCCTAGGAAATGTAAGTATACAATTCCGAAGTTATAAAATAT
The DNA here is from genome assembly GCA_905404135.1 of Hesperia comma. Taxonomy (NCBI): domain Eukaryota; kingdom Metazoa; phylum Arthropoda; class Insecta; order Lepidoptera; family Hesperiidae; genus Hesperia; species Hesperia comma. Next base: position 14,478,983 of record FR990014.1, on the reverse strand, counting down.
TTTTTATTTAATAAAACCTACTTTACCAACAATGTTATTTATATCTTCATCGAATATGTACATCGAATATATCTTACACCGCTTGGAATACCAAAAAAATGTCAAAAGCTTCGCATAATCACTTGCGAAGGTCCGTCCTACACTTGAGAGTTCGCGTATTCGCGCGAATGTGAGTGAGCGCCACAACAATAGGCAAGTACTCGAAACTTTAGACGAAAATCGTTTATTCAGACCTTTATACGAAATCGTTGAATAAATCTCACTTTATATAATTAAAAATATTCGAGGCATGCGGTCTCATTAGCCAATAAATTAGTGCATATCTAACAATCATACAATTACCTACATATTTTAACACCTGTTCGTTATTTATTTACGCAAAGCGAGTCACATGATAAATTATTCATCGTACACAATCATAGTGAATTCTAAAAATTTTGCAATTATTACCTTATGAAGTTTTTAAATCATCGAACGAGATAATACTAAGATAATAATCTATTACGATTTTACTCACATTTAATTTTACTATCTGGCAAATGTTTTGCATTCGGGCCAATTATAGAGTCGTCGATTTTTATTTGAGAGCGTGCGTACGGGATTTTTATCTTCGTCGGGACTTCTAAGAAAATCTTGAAATATACTTACGGAAAGAATTATAATAGTCCCGATTAGTTGTGAATGTTGAAAGTACTAGCAAGCCTTCGTACATAAGACAAATTGTTAGGTAATATTACTGTCCTATTCCTATAATTATAATAGCTTACTCCTATTAAATTTCTGTAGTGCGAATTGATGGGTAAAGGATAAAGATAAATGCTACAGATATAATTACATTATATGTATTTTAAATAGTTATAGATAATTATGAATTTATTTATTATTTAAGTTACATAGTTTTATTATGTTCAACGATTGATCTCATAGAGAGGAGGGCCTGGGTTACCTTTAACGTACCTTTAACGTTAGTTAATCGGGGGTCAACGTTTGATTCTGCGTTTTGGTTCTCAGTGATCTTTTCATTTATGTTCGTGGAAAATTTTATACATCCCCGCCCCCTCATGTAGCACGTGTGAATGTTTTATTTACTATATTTTTATACTAGGTACACAGGTACACACTGTACTACCTACATACTGTTATGTAAAAAATGTTCAATCTTTTACTACGCTTAACGTATAGTTCATTCATCCTACGTCGTGATTCATAAGGCGCCGGAAATCAGCGTTTTTATAACCGACATCGTAAAAGAGTTATAAAATAAATTTACGTAATTCGAACAATATTTCTAATGGTAACGCGGCAGATCTGCTCGCGTGATAACTTTAGACGTGATTAATGTTACTTCACATTTCTGAGATAACGTCCGAAGCGCTGTACCTACTTCCTAACTTTGGACGTGTGCGATCTAGGTATTTCAGTTAACAGCATTTCCAGAATGAATCGTCTTTCTTGATTAGATCTACTGTAAGAATCCTCATATCAATTACATAAATAATAATAGTGTATATATTTAGTTTTACATTAAACCCTTTTGGTCCAATTTATCAGAAAGCCTTGTTTGATTTACCAATACCCAGAATATTTAATTAACAATTCCGGCTCCTAGATTACTTGTTCCAAGAAATTGAGGCTGCTGTAATTTCGTTAAAACATGAATACAACTATTGATGTTCTATTTAACTCCAAGCTAATTTTAAAACTACTTTCAGTTTGAAGTTTGAATGTTGAAATCAACTTTTAAAAATAGTCTATGACGTTAATAAATATTACAAAAAATAAGTTAAAAGATAATAACTTTATTGTACCCACATCGAATGTTGTTTTATGGTTACACATGCAGGTGTGCGATATAAGTTTTACTGAAAGTAAGTACACTTATTCATGGTTTAGATTATACCAATAAGTAGGTACCTACTTATTCCAGTGCGTGCTGTAGGTAGTTATCTACTATGGCCTGTACTGCTCTCTTTGTGAGAAAAGACCTCGAGCCCAAAACGGCTTAGTTATGGGTTACGAGGAAGAAGATAAAATTATATTTATCCTAAACGAAGTATAACTGTCTGTTATTTCAAGATGAGATAAATAATGTATTTATTCCTCTAAATATTCATGAAATATTCAATGAGATCTCAAGTTTGTATTGTCCAAGAAAACAATATCTTACCTTGTACCTATTTGTAATCACTGCAAAGTATGATTTAAACCAATTAATCAAGTTCCGTTAACACAATTTTGTAAGCAAAACCAAACCGTTAACATATTTTATTATGTTGTTTAATAATTACAAATTGAATTTAATTGAATATTTTGAGTACAATACACAATTGATTTAAATATTCATAAGTACCTGTAGCAGTATTTAAGTCCGGTGTATGGCGAAGCCGTTGGGACTTCCGATCCGGTTGCTAAAGCTCGCTCCGCGTATGTCGTTCCGGATATCACGTTTTTGTTACTTCCTCTCGGCCGGTCGCGTATTTGCAGTCCTAGTGACGCCGTCTCCTCCAATTTTGTTGCGTTGGTGGTTAGTCACTAAACTTTGTAGGACTTCGGCAGCGTCGCTTTTTACCTTTTAACCGACTTCAAAGGTTGCGCTTCACGCCTGGTCCCATACCTTTACCTGGGTACCTTTGACGGGTAATTACTGAGATGTATTACCGTCAAGGTGCCAGTAATAAACAAAGGCGAGGATCCGCATATTTTTTTATTAGTAAGAATGGTGTCTTTATTTATTTTAGTTTTTAAAAGCTTTTAATAGATTATGATAAGTTTTTAATAGATATACTATATTTTTAATAAAAATCTCTCAAAATTTACTTTTCAAATGAAAACAATATTTGAATGGGAAATTTATTATTTTAATAATTACTCTACACTTTTAGTTAAGTAACTTCTTTATGTCCAAAATTTACTAAAAAAGGCCTTAAATAAAAATCTAGAGGAAATGGAAAACAGATATTAAAATTCATAATATACCTACAGGATGTTCAATTCATATACCTAGGTACATATGTGGTATTACTAATATACTTGGGTAGGTTTATTGACAGTAAAGGAATATTACCTACCTCACATCGAAAATATAGCCTTAAGTTTAAAAAATCGTTGGCACGAGCGTCTGAAGGACTTTAACAAAGGAGTGAGGTAAGTGGCGTCTAGTCGACTGAAGTTGCTGTTAGCTTGTTACATAACTCACTTGTCACGAGTTTTGCTCGGCTCTATGTAAATTAGTTAACAATTAAGGTAACATTGTCCAGACTTTAACCCATTAATGGCCCACGGTGTTTTTCTCATAACTGAGGACATCTTCGAGTTGTGAAGGGGTTAGAGGCGTACTAGAATTTCAGAAACGTTTCGGCCGCTCGAAAGCCTTTGTAATGCGTTTATAAATGACAGCTACGTCATGGTACTGATTGAGCACTAAAGTTATTTACTACCCTTAAACGTTATAAAAAAACAACTTAAAACAAAATACGCGCATTTTTTTAATATAAGTATTTTTTCTAGCTGGGTTCAGAAATATTCATCAATATTCGTATTACTCAAAAATCAAAAACACAGATTCAGGAGTTTATTACTTTCAAAACCAATGTGGCAAAAATGCTTATATACCAAGCCCTACAAATTACTCAGACTTGATAAAGTCGTAATTTAAGCAAACTGCTGATGAAGGTTAATGGAAAGAAAAGGTTCTTCGGTGGGAAACGATTTGTGTTTAATGGTCTATCCATATATTTAGCTTTTGTCCCAAGAGCCCGCGGCTCCCAGACCTTCGTTATATTCTAAAAGCTGAATATTTTTATATGCATAGTCGGAATATAGATATGAACGGACTCTGGACTATGGAACTTGGATAGCGGTCGGTGGCTTCGGCAGGTAACAAGTAGTAAAGGTGAGTAAAATAGTGCCTTGTAGCGAAGGTCTGGGAGCCGTGGGCTCTTGCTCTAGGCCGCTTAGCTAGGCAAGGGCTTTAGGCCGCATACAATGCCCACGACTTACGAAACTTATGCTATGTCAAATGTAAATCATGACTAGTTCATAAAAAAACTTGTAATAGACCCGAATGGCGGCTTGGTTAACACGTCGGATCGCTGTTCCAGGAGTTCTGGGTTCGATTCTCAGCGACACGGAAATTTGAATGATGAGCTCTTTTCGTTCTCGGTCTAGGTTTTTGTCTTTGTGTTGTGCGTGTCCTTGTGATGTGTGCAGTCCATGGCAGCCACGGCGCGGCATACTAGTGTGCTTTGATAATGTACTTAGCGTTATTTATTTATAGTAATTTTGATTCAGTCAATCATTTAGGAAACATAATCCAAAGGTTGAACTAAATGATGATTCGACACATTTATAGTATAAACAATGCCGCTATAATTATCAAAGGAATTCAGGATTTAATCAAAGTGTCAACAATTTTCTCTTCACATAATTATATATTTACGCAACGAGGGGTGAACAAATAAAGATCAATGGGCGGTTTCGCACACCTGCTCCCGACATCCCATTTCAGCTTGACTCCTTGCCATTTTCACGAGACAATATTGTCTTGTGGGCGCTTGGGGGTTATAACTTTTGGTTCACTCCCAACAGTCACTGCTCTCACTGCACCGTTAATAATAACCATGAATTTTATGTATTCTTATGAATTTCTTCTTTAGAGACAAGGTTCAAGTCGGTACCAATAAAACCTTAAAGATACATGTTTTATTATATTGTTTGAAACGGTAAGTAGCAAAATGAAATAGCATAACTTTTTAACCGACTTGAAAAAGGAGGAGGTTCTCAATGTACTTACCTAACCGTTTTTTTATGATTTTATTCATTTGTGTTTCCTCATAACTTGTTACCGCACCGAAAGACAGTGCTTCATGTCTGGTCCTCTCTAGATTTAAGCGACATCTGACACGTAAATTTTTCAAGTTATCTCAACTTGTCGATATTGAAGTCGGATTTTTTTTTGTAAAAAGTTATTTATTTATACATCTGACAAACGACCAAACGAGTAGACAAGTCACCTGACTATAAATGGTCACCCGAACTCATAGACATCAGAGTTACCAAGAAAGTCATATCATTTCTGTAAAATTAATTTGGAAAGTTTGGAAATATCAAGTATTAGGTACAGGGGATTAAAGGTATTATACTGTATAATGATCTAAAAAACATAAATATACATTTTCAGTATGACATCCTAAAAATATATCAGAATATAGCAGAAATTCGAATATAATTTTTGCTACATGACTTTTACCGCTCTCGAAAATAACAGGACCTCGATCTTCAAAATTGGGTATCCCTACATAATATATTACGTAGTGTATCTACTTAGTTTAAGAATGAATAAATAAATATCAATGAAGGATTTTAGACGTACCTTTGAATAACAAGGTGGACCTTTTTCCTTGACCCCTATAACTTTAGCTCTCCACGAATAAGTAGATACTCGTACGATGTAGGTAAGTATCAAATGGCTTAGGTACATGCGCTGTGCCAACTCACAGTATATATATCCTCTCAGATATACTTATTGATAAATACACCTAACGAACATGCTTCTTATTTTCTCCATTTTAACCGTCAACTAATCTTACCTATAAGTATTTCTTTAAATGTTCATAATATAAGGAAAATTTTCCACTTGATAAAAGCTCTTGTTAGATACATACTCGTACATGTTGTATTTTTCCTCTTTTATACAAACGTAAGTATCTACTTACCTAATTTCTGAAATTATTTTCCAAAAGAGACGATCATTATGGTTCTTCTTCCTTTAATGGAAACTATAGGTAGGTATACTTTAATGTAATTTAAAATTAAAGTAGTTTGCTTGGAGTAAGCCCACTAGTAGTATTTTTGACTGACTGTCTTAAAAATATTCGCCCCTAAGTTAACCCGTTTGAGGTGAAATATGACAAATCCGTTCTTAGTGGACTTCTCCTTACTATAAACTATCGGCTTGCCAAATTTAATGTTTATACGGCAGGTAGTTTTCGATATTTCGTGATGAGTGAGTGACCTTTCGTTCTTATACACATACATTTATTATATACCTATGTAGATGCATGTAATGTATACTTATTGTGTAGAATGTGTAGCAAATCGCTCAACCTCACGGCGCAGCGGTGGCAAGTAATCTGATCCTTAATCCGAGTAAAGTCGTTAAGACTATAGTTGATTACTTGCCTGAAACTCATGACATTCGTTCGCAGAAATCGGCGCCTTAATGAACGTAATGCGTTTCTTAGGGCACACTAATTGTAAGGCACGACAATAATGTTAGATATTCATCTTGAAGCACCTTGAACTTCTTTTCGGACAAAACAATTTATGATTTCAGCTTTATAATGACGTCTACTAAAGTTTTACAATGCTTTAATGTGGTGATCAAGGATCGCCAGGTGTTATTGACTACGTACCTATATGAAGTTATCCATGTACCATGATGATGCAAGCAAGGTTATAACTACAAGGTAAGTGAAATACCTAAAATACCACCTCATGGTAAGTGACGATGAATTTTAAGATGGTGAAAGCAGTACCCAAAGATGTATTAAATATCTAGAAGGAACATCGAATCCGCGAAAACGTGTCAAAAAGTTGTGGCCAACAGTTGGCCACAACTTTTATATCATTACGCACAGATAACGCACATATAGACAATAAATGAACGCGAAAAACATCGCCTGCACGCACACATGCTTGATAATGTTGCCTTGTTTTTTTTTGCTTTCATTGTAGGGCGACGCTCAATCTAGATATTTAAAACATCATTGGCAGTACCTAACTGGAAATCAGTGAAAGCAAAGTAGTTACAACGTAACATTCCCAAATTAGGTGATCTATTTGAAATCTTGTAGGTACCACTAATTTTCAAAAGTTTTGTAGGTATGTAGGTACTTATAAGAAATTAATTATCAAACGTTGCAGTAAACGAGTAGAAAATCTGCAGTGAATGAAAATATTGAGAGCAAATATGCACATCTAAGAGCTGGTATAACGATCTTCAAAGGTATGTGAAGTCTGCTAATCTGCAGTTTTCCAGCGCGGTGGACTTTGGGCTGTAACAACCCCTCACATTTCGAGGGAGACCAGGTGTCCAGGTGTGCCACGTGTTGGACAGATATCAATTGTCGTACGACAACCGCAATGACAAACGCGCGGCAGCCGTACAACAAGAAGCGACTAAATTGAAAGAGCCCTTAAATGTCGAAATTTCTGCGTCGATGCCGACAAGTTAATCCATTCAAACTGTAATCAATTAGATAGTTTAAAATTACGAAATAACTTTTAAGTAGCATGAATGAAAAAATGTTTTGCAAAGTATGAGTGGAACGCCAAAAAAGTTACGTCACTACAAAGTGGGTTACAGCAGCTGAACCTGGCACTCAGCCCGGATACATGAATAAGGGTAATGTAGCAACCAGCTAGACGATTTCACCCTATCAAGCTGGTTTTATTCATCGAACTACCCTGCATATAATGTCAATGAAAATGTGTAGCATGTGTTGATGATCTACGAAGCGCGTCCCATACAAGGAAAATTTAATTTTCATTTGTATTTAAGGGATCTGGCAGAACTTTTATGAAAAATCAACAGAACGGTTTTTGACTTCGTTTTAGTCGGTAGAGCTTAAAATGTTTTAAAGTGACCAGATTCCGTTCTTCAAAAAGTTATTTTTACATAATTATATTATGATGTTGTACATTCTTTTTTTTACTTCAGGAAATGCAGTTATGCATACGTTATGTGGGACTCTCACTGCCGTAAGAACGGCGGTGACCTACCCACTAAAACCTGAAGGTGCAACTTATAGTGCCGGGACTGTAAGCTACTCTCGCTCCACGGGCCCGGCGCGGCGGGCGGCCGCTGCCTTGGCGGCGGCCTCAGCACAGGGCGCTCAATAAATTGAGCGTTCCGCCCCCTCCTTGATTTTTTAACGAGGTTGTCTTCCTCCTCAATTTTTAACGAGGTTTTCTTCCTCAAGGCGTAATCGCCTCCACCGCGGGGGCATAAAGCCCCCATGATCCATCCACAGTGCTCTCTGCAATCAGAGGGACACGTGGAGGACCACGCCGCCTGCTGGCAGCTGGGCCGTCGCTGCCCCCCCCCCCCCCCCACCCCTACATGAGCGGAGGCCCAAACTGGCTCTCCGCTCCCCATTTGGGAGTCTCTTGGCTTCACCAGGCACTGGGCACTGGCTACTAAGCCTTTATTTATTTACTTTATTGTATGGATATAAAACACAATAAATTTAATTTCTTAAAAATATGTAGGTAAGTATAACTCGTAAAACTAGCAATTTCGTAACCTTAACTGACTTGATGAGAATATTTTATGTAGATATTTCTACCTAGTCGTATCTACAATTACATTTATTTATAATTTGAAATTAAATTTTCTGTATTTTATTAAAATAGGAAAAAAATCATAAGTGCAAGTACAAGCTGAACAACAGAACTAGATATACATATAAGAACCGAACTTATACTAAAATTTTCTCAACTCAAATATTACATCGTTCAAACAATAATCAAGTAGGAATCAAAGAGGTGTAACCAAGCGCTATCTTTTGGTTCATGTAAAAAAGGTGTTCAAAAACCGTTATCAATATGCCGTCTGGCACAGATATTGGCGCTTTGTATTCAAGCCGCGCTCCCTCAATAAATTGGTGCGCGGTTCATAATATGGAATCAGAAGTTTAGTGTTGCCACACAGGACTTGGGACACTTGTGGGACGAAAACTTGGAACTCAATTTAAGATTCGATATCTCAAGCAAATCCGGAAAGACGTAAGTTATGAGCCCTTAGGACTTCATGTCTAGCAGCGGAAAGATATGCTGTTACTTTTATAATTACTTTATTGTTTGGTTTAATTATAATTACAATCACATAAACAAAACGGGAATAAAAATATCAAAACAGTGAAGCTGTAGCGCCTTTTCCAAACACTTCGATGACTTATTGCAGACATGAGTTAGAAATGTGATTTTCTAAAATTTATCTATCTATAGATAATATAGCTCCATTTTAATAGATTTAATCCATAACGAAGGATAATTTTTAGTTGTAATTTTATAATATTACTATTAATTTTTTTTGCCAATTTGCATTTGACCAGCGTGGTGACCCGGGCCCCTCACATTATGAGAAGGGAACCCAAGCACAGCCTGGATTGTGATGATGATTGTGATGAATTACTTTAAGTTTAACAAAAAAATTAAGATTTAATTAGTCAACGCATGTAAAAGTCAGTCAAGGTAATTAAATCGTCATTTTGAAGACGCTGTAGGTACCTACTCAATTCGGAATTCTTTATTAAATTATAATATTATTATTATGATGATTGATAACTCTATACGTTTTGGAAAGAAAAATAAAACGAATGTTCCCAGCATTTAATTGGGACAATTTATGTCTGGGATATTCAAATTGGGACATCTCGACAACCCTACAGGCAGCAACGATTCTATCGACCCGTCTCGCGGCGGAACCACGCAGACGACATTCTCTCCCTAAATATAAGGAAGTCAAAAATGGAACAAATCTTGGAAACAAAACATTTTTATAGCGTTTGTAGACAGCGTAACAAATCACAATACTCCATGAAAATTATAGAATTTCAATACAATATACTTTATTGTGCACACAGAAAAAAACACATAATATACTCGTAGTATTATTAAAACAATGGGCGGTCTATCTCTGTAGTAGCGATTTCTTCCAGACAACCTTAAGGCAGAGGACACAGACATTAAAAAATCGTTGGTAGAGGTGCAAAACTTAAATAATTTAAAAGCCAATAGTTTATATCAATAATAGTATTAAAGGTACACAGTTAAATATAATATTTACTAATAAATTAAATAATACTTTCTTTAGATAATTTCTTTAGATAAAAGTAAGAAAAATGCGTCAGTTTCATTAAAGAGGTTAATTAGGCTCTCTTGTATCCTGACTTTAGTATACTGCACTGCACGTATAACAGGAGAAGCCTAAGGACATAGCATAGCTTATTAATTAGTAGGGTGCATTACGACCGGTAGCGTTTCTCTTGTCAAGGGCAGGACAGCAGGTAATATAATTATGCAGATCCCAATTTCCCGACATCTAACCCCAAATCTAAAATTATGTAGGTGCTTATATAATTTAAAAAAATGAGGGGAAGGATTCTTGTTTGAATAGCCCAAACTCCTGCTTGACAGTTATTAATTTTCTTCTTGTTTTTTTGACAGGTAATTTATGTACGTGATGTCTCGTTGTTATTGGTATTTACGAGCGCCGGTGACTGTTTGCAATCTAGAATTTTGTCTGCCTGGTTATTGGTACTACTGAAAGAGAAAAAGGTTAGCACAGCATACCTAAGTAGGTACTGTAATAAGGAAAAATAAAAACAAAACTCTTCGTGCACATGCAAATGCAATATAAGAAAAGCACATACAAATAAGAATTTAAATATAAAAGTGATTGTAAATAAAGAGAAATGACAGCACAAGCTTTGAATTCAGTTATTATATCTAGTGTGTAAAGAGAGGTCTGATAACATCAGACAGACAGATATTGCGTCGGCCCGGGTGCAAGCGATATCGACCCGTCTGACTCCAAATAGCACACTATTACACAACACTCATAATTCCCTTTTTTAATACCGTTACATCAGTAGGTAATACAGTTAATTAGGAAATTCAAATATATACCTACTTAATACATAAATAAAATAAAATTTTTACCCATAATAAGACTGTTCAACTGTTCACTATACACAATTGACATAATTACAATACCTACAATACATACAGTAGGTATATATATAGGCACCCATATTTAATTTTTTTTTTGGTATGATTCTTAAAACTGGCATCACTTTGTTATTTACGAACCGATTAAAATAAAACATTTTTTTTAATCGGTTGAAAAAGCAGACAAAAATTTGTGTCGTATTGTGAGTTCTATTGTGTTGATAAAGGCCTCCAATAACAGTTTTTCTCATACTTCCACACAAAGAGAGCGATCAGTTACAATTAATACTATTATAATGTACAGATACATGTGGGTCGTAACTCTAGCTGGGTTATTTAAATACTCTTGACCGCAGACCGTCTTTGCTCCACATAATTTAGATAAAACGTCTCTTAATACAGAGATTGGAGTGTCTCAAGTTTGATTAAATTTGGAACGATCCTCGAGAACTCCATAAGTAGGTATCTGAAGATTATGTTTGTCGTCTCTTTATTATGTTCCACGATGAATTTAACACAGTACTGTAACCTTTTATATTTGAACAAATCATCAAGACAAGTAAGCTGCTAATGCTGTATAATAGTAATATACCTAATATTGCTGTTAGCAGAAGTTTTCAAATAAATTAAAGATATTAAAATTTTTAAAGTTTTAAATTGCCAAATATTTTAAGACTTACGCGTCTTACTTAAGTATTCGAATGAAAGCCCTTACCTTCATTGTTGCTATTTCGGGTGGTAGGTATGATTACATAAATTCGACGGACAAGATTCGAACCCAAGACTTTAACCCCGGGAATACTGACAAAAACAATAGTGACAAATGCATTATAAGAAACCATAAAACAGTAGACACATTTCAATTAATTACAATGAAACAAAAGATAGGAAGAGTAAAGGTACATACGTCTTTTTTATTAAACTTTTACCACACCAACGTTTACTTTCATGTACACTTTCATTACTTGAACTAAACCGCTTATTCATCCCGACTGAATAGCAATTAAACTCTTACGCACCGTCGAATTATCTCGTCTATCATCGGAAAGTTGCGAATTATTTCGAATTGGACTCATCAGAGGTTGCTATCCTGTCATCGGTTGGCCAGCGGTTTATTTATTTGTTTGGCTTGGATGTAATTACACCTTACGGAGCTGCGACGATCCAGTCCGACTGGTCCTGTTCATATTAATCTGATTAACTAGACGCCAATATAGCAGCTATAAGACAAATGTTGAACAAAGTTGGCGTAAAAACAAAAGGTCGTATTGGTTCTTTTGTATTTTATACTTACGAGTAGATACGTCTTTTTGTATCTCACGTGTTAATTATGTAGGTACTTGATCCAGTGAACTGTCATATTTGCATAACTTACAGGCACAATAATAATATCAGACTGTAAACCGATGACATTAACTTGTACCTTATTATTTATTATACGTCTTTTACCTTTTTTACTGTCTGATGAATACGAGGATTATTATAAGTAGTCCACGAGTCCGCGAATGACATAAATTGTAAAACAGCGATCAAAGTAAAATTAAATTGTTAAATGTTATGTGGCTTAAATACAAAATATTCGCCTTTTTAATTTGTCTTTTTAAAGTTTTTAAATTTATTTATTTCAACGTATATTTTACTTATTATTTATTAACAGAAACAAAAATATTTATCAATAACTTGCCTAAATGACCGTAAACAATAATAACACAATTTATCAATAAAATTAAATGGCAACAGTTAAAGGCAACGTAAAAGTCTTCGTTAACATTGACTTGGCAAAATATAGGTACTTATAATTTATCTATTTAGTATTTACACATACCGGTTGTTAACATTGTAAAAGGCTTTTACATATTGCGTATTATTATTAATCTATAAAGCAATCAAACATATTATGTCCTGAGTGTACAACAAGTTTCGAAACGATGATAATAAAATTGTAGGAAACAGTAGTAGGAATATCAGATGAAGATATTGCTAGGATCCATTTGCAAGTAGGTACATACTTACCTACTCTAGTACATGTGACGCATCGCACGACGGCGCGCGTCGGCGATAATGGAAGTTTATTGAAAGTATCTTGAGCTGAACCAAACGACAGAAGAGAGGATGCGAATGCGCAAGAGATAGCACGACACACCTGCTGACTTTATGCATCCGCCCTAATGGTTAGGGAAAGCGCACATTGTATACATTTTAGATAAGTCTTAATTTTAAATTGTTCGTTATGCACCTTGACTTGACACAGAAAGTGGTGTCAGATCTCTTATATGGATCATAAGTCTGTAACCCGACGGTATTCATATATTTAGGTTTAGGTAATCCAACTATACTGCCCCCGATAGTTAAAAAGACGTATCTAACAAAAAGTAAAAACGGAGAAATAAATCCATACTAATATTATAAATGTGAAAGTGTGTTTATTTGTTTGTGACTCTTTCACGTCGCAACATGGCTATTATATGGTATGGTTTATGTGTGTTAGGAGGGTGGAGAGTGACGTAGGCTACTTTTTACCGCGGAAAAACATCTCATTCCCATGGGAAGATCGATGTTTTGTTAGTTGCTAGTTCCGGATGTTGTTAATAGATGGCGTTAGTAAAATTCATTTGCAAGTTCTGAATCACGCTATCAAATACTACATGTAATTTACTTATGTCATATGCAAATGTGATATCTGATGTTCCAGCATATCATAATATATGTAATAGGCTACTGTTTAGCCGAGATTCCTACGGGAGCGGGACCTACGCGGCTGTTACCTACGGGTCCCGAAGCGAATCGCGGGCGGTTCTCTAGTGATTTAATAAACGAAACAGGAAATTTCTTGCTGTCTTGTAGATAATTAAAATATCTTTATCTTCATATTATGTTAGATGCGGTCATTTTTCTTAATGTGAAAGAGGTTTTCAATTAGCTCGTTACACGCAAATGATTAGTTGCATCTTTTTAACTTCCTTTTAGAAATATGCGCCTTTTTTATTACTGAACTACACTACTCCATTACTGAAACTACAAAGAATTAGGACATGATCTATATAAATGCGACTATTCAATTAAGTTGCAAATACAATCGTCTTTTCACCTTCAATCGGGTGTAAAAAAGTGTACTGAATCGCCCTATTTAGTTATGCTAAAACCGCACAGGAGGCAGTTAGCAAAATATAAAAAAACAGGCAGATGCGCCTTTTTTTCTGATTCCGGCAATGTAAATAGGTAACTCAAATTTGGCAAAAGTGTTAGATGCGTCTTTTTTACTATCGGGGGCAGTACACCTCACTACTTATCTACATAGAATCAACAGTAAATATTTTAAGTGTTACAATTGTCCGCGAATCAGTAAACATATTTAAAGACGCAAAGTCGTTTGGAATTACGTATGACTATTGCAGTGTATTTTTAAAACCTTTGAATCCAAATAATTTGATGCTGTGACACTTCTTAAAACAGTTAAAATGCTGCCAATGTGCGGTGCCCATTTCTGGTATAAAGAATAGGGCCGCGTCGTCAACGTCGGCGGTATCATAATAGGAAACTGTCTTTAGATAATAATGGACATTTAATTTAGTGGCATGCAACTAGGTTTACAGTTTCCTCGTCCAGTGTTTACGTAGACATTATAAAAGATAACATGAGTAAATATTCAGAGCTACTGTAACGGAAGGCTCTCGTTTCGTTACGTAATACTGGTACCGACTGATTAAAAGTTTTTACATCTTTAGTGATGTTACAGCCATTAACTATCAAATATATTTATCTTATTCAGCGCTTACTTTTTAGGTATAACATTTATTAATTTGACTGATATCTTTAGTATATCTACCATTAAATTATAGTATTAATATTTGAGAACCCGTTAGGCAATGTTAACCAAATTGCAGGGCCGTTTGAAGGGTCCTAGGTATTTAATGGTTTTATAATATTCTAAATTAACCATTCTAGAAAACTTAGATACTTTTAAAAAACTACTCTTCCTCCTTAGCTTCTTACTTTTCGTCTCTCTTCCTGTTTCTGTATATTTACGTCCTGTCCCTGCGTATTATTGGTAGGAATGTTTGTGTGTTATTTTATAATTGTTTTTTACTTAATTTTCCGTTTTGTGTTGTTTGTTGTTTAACGCTGTATGTTGTTTAATCTGCTTAATTATTAATGCAAAAAAACATTATTTTCCCGTGTTCTATTTCTATTTCATTGATAAAAATTTTAATTTGCCTTCTTAATTTTGGCATTCATTTAATTTGCATCATTGAATTTAATATACCCTTTATACTCACAATAATTATTTATAGTTACAGTCAGATAAAAAATTTGACACTATAATTGGTACAATTGTAATTACATATAAAAAACTGCTATTAAAAACATTAAATTTCATTCAACATAATTTGTTACATGTGTGTTAAATTAGATACAATTAAGATTTTCCTAGCGTTTCATTTAATTGAATTATTGCGATAATATTCGCGTGACCTGTAAATACATTTGATTTCGCAATTAACGTATTAGAGTCCCGCACAGACGAGAAACGCGTCCAAATACCTGTTATTTATTCTGATTACCTTATCAATGCTATTTGGAGAAATCATAACGACCCCGTAGTTGGTAGTGAACCTGTCTGCGATGCAAGAGGTCCCGGATGCGATTCCCGGCAGGCAGATATTTATATGACAAATAAATATTTATTTTCAGGTCCGAATGAATAATGTGTTATTTGTCCATACTACCTACGATACGGTGAATCTTGGTAACCATACTCAAGAAAAATTAAGGCGGTAAGTTAACAAAATTATGCGTAGGAATTTTTATATCTCTAATAAATAAAATTGTTTTTTTTCGCTATTTGGTATTTAATGTCTTTGTTCGCTATGCATTTTAAGTACAGAAAAACTTGCAATCCTGAGAGCTCTACCTTGTAAAAGGAGTTGGTACAGAGTCCAGAATAGTGGAATAATCCTGGGTCGTATCTTAAGTTACAATCTTCTGCCCATCACTGTAATACAAATGTATGTGGTCCACAGATACAGTGACCGGCCATTTCTATATTTATTTTAAAATATTATTATTATTTCGTTACCCGTCGTAAACTCCACGGGATATCATTTATGATTAAGTAACACGAGACAGATAAGTCACAATTCTGGGGCATTTCCTCCTTACACGTGTTTTGTAAACATGGTCTTGCAACAGCTCATACATACATATCTGTACTAAAATAGATCGCAAATCGCTGCGCAGAAGTTCGTCAGTCTTGAATCTACGAGTATGCTGACACATTTCCTGGAACTTAATTATAATGTTGGTTCGAATGTCTTGATACTTTTTTATTACATTGCTCAAAATATTTATTTGAACACGTCAACAGGCGTATAAAACTCGTAGTCTAATCTCATGTACATTGTAGTAGGTACAATTCACCCGTAGGTATCTATCTAATATTTTTCCTTTTCTTCTTGCTGGTAAAGCTTTGGCAAATACTCGAAAATTTTAGTTTTTTATCAGTGAAATATTTTTTTGGACTTAAGCAATAATGAAACCTCGATAAAAATTATTAATCATCATTAAAATATTTTTTTTACATCCCATACATCAAAGGCAAATGTAACAAAAAATGTCGTGCAGACTCGAGCGTGTTTTGAAAGCATCGTTACTTTGTAAAGGTTCTGAAAGGTAACGAAGGTTTAATAAAAAGAAAATTTAGAGTCACGGTCCTTGTAGCTACGGTACAATTTGGAATTTAAATGGTTATTTGGTAAAATTCTCAAAGCTCGCCCCTAACTCTACTCCCTACAATAATAAGCTCGTTTGCTTGCACAGACTTATACGAAAAACATTAGCCTCTGGGTCAATCGGCGACTGCCACCGATAAACGAGGTGACGCGAGAATACTCATAATATTGTTCATTCGTGTGATTGTTAGCATACTCTGAGCCCAAGTCTTTCCTCACACCTAGGTACATATATGGGGAGGCTAAGAGCAACAACTTTGCTAAGCATCATCTCATCATCAAATGCATAGTTTACGATTGTATAAAGGACATAGACAAATGTTTATTTTTATAAATTTAGAAAGATTTATATCTCTGGCTCTAAGGGGCAGCAATAAAACATATCAAACTTCATTCAGTACTCTTACAGTAGGTACAGACAGACATAATTAGGTATATTTCAAAATAGTATTTTAGGCAATGATTGGCTTCATACCTATAGTTTTCCTCAAATATATCTAACATTTTTATTACACTTAGATTTTGCGACAGAATTATGAACAACTATCTAATGTCATTTGCTTTCAATTTTTTTCATTTAGCATGTAGGTACAAATAGCAATAATAGGTACTATGTGTGGCTAGTAAGTAATAAGTAAATTCGAATTGTTTTCACCGCAAAACCATGTACGGGAAGCAAAAGCTGTTATTGCAACCACTGAACCGTTTTGATCCCAACTCTAGTTAACGAGCATTTAACATCACCGTGGGAAACAATAAATGAACCTGATCGTTTCTCCAAAGCCACGAACTGGTATGATGAATCGTGCGAAAATTATGTAATCATAATCTATTACTTTCTTCTATTCTAACTCAATTTAGTTTAGCTTAAATTTTCTCTGCTTGCTGCAAACGAACACGAAAGATTACGTGATTCTTTAATATAAGTACTTACTCGTAGCTAAATGTTAATATTTTCGACGCTGCTCATGGAGTAAAACAGCAGAATTAGGATGAAATTATGGACACGTTCATTCTTTAGTTCGAGATACCTTTTGTTTGCAAATGCACCTATTTACAGGCACCGCAGGTAACAGGTAACATAGAACACTACATGTCTTTGATAAGAGGCTGAACATCGATGAAAAGAATGTGTGCATTCTTAAATGCGATAAGTTATTGTTCTACACGTGATAGTATAAGAGATAGACAAATATAAAAAAAGTTGTCAATGGAGATCATTTTTGGTCTCAATATTGATAGCATGTCTTCATACATTTAAAATTCTACAGTCTACAAGTTGAATTGCTCCAATATAATTTTTATAATTTTAGGTACAATATGAATGTAGTTACCTATTTAGGTAATGTAAGTAAAATAAAATGTTTATTAAACCTTGCTAAAATTCAATCACACAACGATTCTATTTTTAACTAAGTTAAAAGCTACAATAAAAATAGATAGTTAATAATAAATAAGTATAACAATGAAAGCGATTATTATTCTTTATAAACTGTTCACCGGATATTTATTATCGACAGCGATTAGCTGCGAGGTTCTGTCGAATATAACCTTAAGCCACGAGCGAGGAAAAATAGGAGCTATCTAAATTAGACAAGTAAAAAGGGTGTTATAAATAAATGGCTATCGAGGTTACAGTCGGATGGCATTTCACGACCTACCAACATTCTATTTAACAGATAGCTAAAGTACCTACAGTTGTAGTCACCAATACAAAGTAGGTACTACTAATACACCACACAAATATCCAGTTATATCAGTAATCCAACGCCATAAGACAGAACGTGCATGTCCATGTCTACTCTATGAACTTTTTCAAACTGTGAAGTACTCTGTAGGTCGTCCAGTAGCCACGAGTAACGGTAAAGCCAACAAAAAGCTTTATTAGCCGCCAATTAACGAATACCGTTTGTAGCTAGCCGTCTCTTATGAAGTTATGAGGTTGTAAACAGAAAAAGTTCAAACGTTGCAGATGAATCCAACGCGTGATAACTTACTTTGTATTGATGGTGATGTTGTTACGTCGTTTATTTTTATAGGAGTATTAAATCACGGAGAAATTGCACCGGGTTATAGAAGAATTGGGTTTCTAAAGTAAAAAATGTTGCAGATCATTTTTATCTGAGAATATATTTGTAGGGATTTTCAAATTTAGGTTAATAATTATAAAAGTGATAGAGAAACGTTGGACTCCTAAAAAGCACCCTATTTGATCACAGCTAGACCCCCCCGCATGGGTTTGAAACCCTCGCGCATCTCTAATTTCAAAATGTGCGTATCAGAATTAAAATTTTACTTACTTAGATACTTCGGTGAAAGAAAAAGAAAACTTCGTGAAGTAATCTGCACATAAATAATTAATTAAATCGCATTAAAACTTAAAACACAATGCAATTCAAATGATAGTTTAGTCTATTCACTTCTATAGATAGAAATTATTGGAACGATGTTCCTAATTATTGGTTCATTTAGTTAAAATTTAACGACGTACTTATTTTCCCCGTAAACTTTTTAATAAAGTGACTCAGCTATCTATCTCTTCAGAAATTATAAACCATTAGGTATGTCAATGCGCTTCATCGTATTTATCACCTATGAAATTTAATACGCGAATCTTTAGATATTAAAGACAAACTACAGCTTAAATAATTTAAAACATATCAACTAAAAAGCCAGTATAAATCTCAAGCAATGTGATGGATACAATAAAATGACAGAGGTAAATTGCTTTCAGTATGCTGAGTAAATATTCCAGAACTCGAACTTACAAATACCTGCGATTTACTATGTAGTTGAAAGGGCTGTCGATACAATGTTCGTAAAACATGTATGGCTAATAATAAAACCAGCAGAACAGTGATCAAAGTTGGAAACCTTACATATGCAAGGAATGTATGATAAGTACTGCTGCATATATACGTGTATCCTGAGGGCGGCGAGACGGCAACAGATCGCCGGTCGTGGGCAAAATATAAATAGAGTTGCTAAAATAACCAAGTCAAAGTCATCTTGACGGGTATACGTGAAGGAACCAGGCATGAGAATATACAATTATATCACTTAAAAGGACAGTACCACTTGGCAATATTGCTTGATAATAGAAGACATGGATTCCTCTGTCTTTTTATGCTCTGCTCCTGTCGCAAATATTTTACGATCGAACTGCAGATCAGATATGAAATGGATTTTCGTTGTTCGCGTAAACGAGAACAGCCACTTAAAAATTTAAATAAATATTTGATGTTTGCAAAGTATCGATAGATAAGATAGGTAAAATACTTGTAGTATTTTACAATATTTTATAAAGGTTGCTCCAGCTTTGATCATAGTTCTGTGTCTTTGTTTTATTTGTTGCAGTTTTGTGTGTTACTGAAGTTACCTATTCAATAGGTTCATCAAGTTTCTGATGATAATTTCGATCCTTTAACGCTTTAGAAAATACAATGTTAACAAGTAAGTTAGTATATTTTTAATTATTCTTTTTGTTATACAACTTTTCACTGACTATAAAAATTATACATATTTTTCATAATCATTTTTCAGTCATGATTTTTGAAGTATGGGTACTGTCAATTACAAACGAGATAAACAATATCCTTTGATGTTTTAAATATCTAGATGGAACATCGAATCCGCGAAAACGTGTCAAAAAATTGTGGTCAACTGTTAGCCACAATTTTTATATCATTACCTACAAATTACGCACACATAGACAGTAGACGAACGTGTAAAACTTCGCCTGCACGCACACATACTTGATAATTGTTGCCTTGTTTTTTTGTTTTCATTGTAGGGCGACGCTCAATCTAGATATTTAAAACATCAAAGACAAACATACCGCAAAACTAAATTGATATACAAAATATTAATTAATTATCTAAAAACTATAAATAATTGTATTAATGAAATAGCACTTTAAATATGAGCATAATAATTTATACTGTTTTTGATGTTACCTACATCAGAAACGGTATAAGATAAGAGACAATAAAATTTGCACCCCTCTCTTGAATATTAACGTTTTGTAAACACGTGCATTGTGAACAAAATGAGATGGGAAAGGTCTTGAGGTATTCAGTCGAGTAAAACCTCTATATTAGCTTCATGAGTAAAACAGTAAAAATGGATATTCGTAAATTGAAATTTATACTCGGAGGAAATTGAGGCATTAAAACTGAGTATTTTAAACAGGTAGGTAGTACATGTATAGTACATAAATACTATATATTTAAAATTGCTTAACTGACCTATAACATTTGATCAAGTAGATATATTCACTGATCGAAACATACTACCTACATCGTAAGAGAGATACAATGTAATAAAATATGTTAATGTTGAATAATGATAGCTTTGGTTTAATGGTTTCTAAAGTATCCATATCTATTAATTATATTATCTATTTAATAAGTATACTACATGAATGTGTTAAAGCAATTAATATTAATGGAATTGTGTTGCCATTAGAAATGTATGTAAAAAGCTAAAAAGTATGTTTGTTTGTTGGAACGGGCTAATCTCAGGAATTACTGGTTCGATTTCACTTATTATTTTTGTGTTGAATAATCGATTTATCGAGGGAGGTTTAAAGCTATGACCGCTATGACCAATAGAAATGAAGCAAGAAGTTTCCGGAAGCGAAGCAAAAGCGTGTACTATTATAGTAATAAATATTCTTAGTAAGATTACAGCTTTTTAAAATTATTATTGCTTTTTGGATTTAACGGATTTTCAAATATATTTTTTTGGTGTAAAGACAAAGTTGATTTCTTCCGTGTTGGTTTTTTGCTACACATCATAAAACACCTTAGGATCCCATAAACTATGAAAGTGTTTCCCAACTTATCCGTGTTACAGTCGTAGAACCAACCTTTAATTTTATCTGCGTGAATAGCTGTTTCCTGCTTTAGACAATTAGCTTTATTGTTGTTCTAAATAGCTATTTCGAGGTAATAGATTTTAGATGTTATCGGTGTATTTTATCTAACGGCCTGTTCCTATAACTTATCTATCCGTTATTGCGGATATAGATCCATTTCTTGTTTATTGGCTTACTTATCTTTGATAAATAATAGAGTCTAGAAGTGATATATTTATTTCTTGGAAAAATGTTGCATAATTCTCTTTAGAAACATGCAGTTACAACTTCATTCACATATTTATACGTAATAGTCTATTTAGTTAGGTATAGGCATTCAAGGTTATTTAGTTAAATGTTTTCCTACAAAAATTCTACCCTACATACACTACATAATATCATGATCCTTAGATCAATACTGTAGATAGGTATTAATTTTTCATCATTATTACTCGTAAATAGCATTAATATCTGTAACGAATGTTGTCAGGTGCAAAATTAAAAGCAATATTTGAAAAGTGGAGTTACTCAGAACAAGGTATGTTATACTCTGATACCATAAACAGACGAGTGTTATTTTCGGATGTCTTCGCTATTTAGGTATACTTTACGATCGAATGCTCACAGGAAGATATTAATGAAATAACACTAAAAGATACATAATACACATTTTTAACGGAAACATGGGGTTAGAAATAAAGTTATTATATTTATTTATGAGTGTTAGGATTTATGTATAAAGAAAGAGAAACACGGTGTAGTGCTGGTAACCCCTTTTATTAGGATGGAAGTAACTTATTATTAACAACGGTGGTTATAAACTTAGTATTAACAATGGCTTCACATTTTACACAACTCAAGCTCACAAGAAGGAACGCGTCACACCAAAAAACATAATGGCGGCAGAGCTAGCCACAGACTACCAACTCTACTGTAGTAGCTGTACCACAAACCACAGACTATCTATTTTTATTGTCTACAACACCTCCCCTCAATAAAAATATTTTATACAAACCAAAATCTTATTTTCCCTACTGTCCCCAAAAGAACACAATTGTTACAAGTTCTACTTCCGGCACTCCGATATAACCCAACATTAATTATTAATTACAATAACTATATCATTGTGTGTATAATAATTCTGTGTATAATAATTTATACCTACGATTTATTAATAAATTCATTTATTGTTTGAGATTATATAAGTGTTATTGACTTCCGATTTAATTGTAAAGTGGGGTTGAGAGTAGGATATAAATATGGCGGACTAAGGTAGTGCAGGTCATTAATTTTGTAACGGTTCTAAGGGGAAGTTCTGCCCGAATGTATACTTGTAAAGATAATTGCTAGTTAAATGTAATAATGTACAAAGTGTAGAGAATAATGTGTATATGCTGTAATAAACTACGTGAAAAGATGTTGCTGAAGTTTATTTTTGTGAAATAACTCATCGATAGGGAAGTTCATCGTCCTTGCTGCAGCCAGTGTGATAGCCATTATCACACCTCAGAAGTGGGTATATTTTCCTTTACAGCCCATATTATCTTGGTCAAAGGAACGGAGATTTTTTTTTGACACGCCATCCATATCTACCAAAGTACTCGCTGGCATGCGGCGGGGACTTCTTGTGATCCAAGGAACAAAGAAACGAACAGGTACGTCATATTCATTTTGTCTTAATCGAAGGAAGTGGTGTCTTTCTTAGGTTATAAAACCTTATAACAGTTCTTAAATATTGAATGTTTTGGTTAGTGGTTGCTGAACCGTTTCAGATTATTATTTCACAAAACTTTAAGATAACATTACCTAACGATAGGTATATCTACATTATCTACACGACAACACAAAGCACTTATACAATCGTTCGCAAACATAATACTTAAAACATTATAATGAATACAGTATACATATTACCCGTAAAGATAATTTAAACATGATTCTCAATAATGTACTGACTTAATTGTCTTTTGAAATCTTTCCACTTTGTTATTTTTTTTACAACTGAGGGTATTTTGTTGTAAAGTTGTGCTCCTTCAAAAGTAATTGTTTTTTTGCCGTAGTTTGTTCTTATTCGGGGTAGAACTAAATAACTCAATATCACACAGAGATTAGTGCAACAGGCGGCCTTATCACTAAATAGCGATCTCTTCTAGACAACCTATTAAGCTGAATACATAAATAACTTTGGAAACAGGGTAGGGTGTACAATTGAGCTATAGAAATTTGTTTGTCAGCATTAGAACAGAATAGTATTTTCAAAAGTAAATGCAAAAAGGAAATAAATAGCAAAATAACAATAAGACTGTGTGGTTAGAATAAAAGCAATCGATCTAATAATATGAAGCCGTTATCTTGCATAATAAATAAATCTGTGTGACTACTATATAAAAAAAAGTGACTACATGGCAGATCTGTGTGACCACTATGAAAATTCTGTGCGTCTACTTGGCAGATTTTTACGGCTACTATAAAAATACTGTGTGTTTACATGGTGAATCTGTGTGGCTAGTATGAAAATGCTGTAGAACTGCATGGAGATCTATGTGGCTACTAAAGAAATGCTGTGTGTCCCCATAGTTAGGTTGTAGGACTATTAGCAGATCTGTGTGACTTCTATGAGAATTCTGTGCGTCTACTTGGCAAATTTGTATGGCTACTATGAAAATACTGTGTGCTTACATAGTGGATCTGTGTGGCTACTATGAAAATGCTGTAGAACTGCATGATAGATCAATGAGGTTACTAAAGAAATGCTGTGTGTCCCCACAACCAGGTTGTAGGGCTATTATGAAATAGTAGTAAAACCTTTATCATGTTCCCAAAGGTACTCTGGAAGAAATCGCAATTTTGCTATAGCATTTTCTGCACAAGTAATATAAATTGAAATATTTTTATTCCAATTTGTTGTTATGGTGTGCAATAAATTGTAATAAATAAACCAATAAAAATAAAATGTGAAATAGATTAACCTAAGTAGGTATAAAGGAATTAAAAGAAACAAGCGCTCAATAGTAAGTTGCAATAAGTTTTTATTGAACATGCGATAATGTTTTTGTTTGTTATAATGATTTTGCGAATTAGATTGGACCTCTTTCAACATACATTCTGGTGTGACAACATACCTACATAATACATTTTTGACATAAGCATGATCTGGTAACACGCTCAGGATTGACTGCAGCCAAATCCTCATTTACCGACTTGCTTTACAATAACATATACGCTGAGTATTGTAAATAAGTTATAGGTCAATATCATCACTGTTGTAGAGTGATATGTTTAACGTATCTATGTATTATACGTATGTATCTTATATTTAATATTTGGTATCTATTGACGACAGCTAGAGCATAGCTATAATAGCATAGCTATAGCTATGGCTAATTGACTCTTTCTCATGAAAGAGGGAATTTGACAAAATAGTCTATATTATTTATTGTTACATGGGTCATGAATACTTAATGAGTAATTCAAATCAAATAATTACGTAACAACGTGCTATGTGTGCCGAAATAAAATTAATAGACTGTATATTTCATGGTCTTAATTACAGTCACCATATTTAATGAAGGAAATTTTGGGTTCAATCCAATTATGCTCTTGATTTATTAATTTATGTATCGTTATTCACAATAATATACAATACGCAAACTCGAGCCACCTAATACATTTATTTTGTGATATACCTACCGCTTACATTACATTTTCAATTAATTGGTATATTACTTACAACGCATGTTAAAATTATTCAACACAATTATTTTCATCACGTATTCTCTTAAATTATGCCAATTAATAATTTTGTCAAGTAAATACGTCAATTCGTTTCGTCATAATCATTCTGTAATAATGATTTACTAAGATATGATTATTACTCTATTTATTAAGAAATTTATATGAAATACACTTAATGCATTAGGACGTAGCACCTGTAATGTTAATGATAATAATTTGTAATAAATAAAAAGTAAGTAATTATATACGCAATTGAAGGCGTTACTTTATGTGTTAATGCTGTAAACATTATTTCAATAAAATAATTGCTTATGTTCCTATATTCATTCAAACATTATATTTACAACACAATGAAACGAAAATTTAAAACAAACAAGATTTATTTTAGCTTTATTTTCAATAGATATTAAGTACTGGTTATTTACTCCACTTATATTCACCTTCTTATGTTATTCATTTGTTAAGGTTCTTCAACAATACATATATTATATTATTAGAATTTAATTTATAGGATGTCCCTTACCTACAGCAGTACACATCACTCATTAGTCATAAATAAAATTATTACATGTATATGGAATAAATAGATGCTGCTATTTATGTTTCATTATTACTATAAGACACCAAGGATAAAAAATACTTCCTCATGGGCATTTATTAATCAATTATTACTTATCATAAGAGAAAAAAAAACCAACTCCAATTTTATAATTTTATTTGATAAGGCCTTTACGCCTTGTTATACCATTAAACTCCATAATTATATTTGCCATAGGATTATAGTATAAATATCTTTCACCAATCATCACATGACCAACCACACGTTCACATTTATTACACACACGTTAATATTTACTATTATTACTAGTTCACATATATAGTACAGCCATCGTATATAACGTCACAGATATGTGTTCTTGTATATGTTTGTGCCCTTTGACGTCCTAGTATTTATGAGAAAACGGAGTCGGTTCGCATAAGAGTTTGAATTTGCCTCTAAAATGGTCGCTCCCAGTTTTTAACCTACGTGTTATTGCATAAAGCAACTCACAATATTACATAACAAAATTAAAACATTACATACTTTCGTCTGTAACAACAAGAATAAAATACTTATCATGTACCTATGTATATGTACCATAATTTAAATAAAAAGAAAGCACTTCAACACACTTCAAATATTTATTTTGTAATCTGTAGTGTAAAGCGAATTATTTTTTTGTTATTTATTTTGTTAATCTACCCTCAAAAGTTCGTGGAATTATTTAACGAGAAACAACCGCTCTCTTGATAAGTCCATGTCAGAAGAGTATATTTAGACATTTTTATTTTTTGGTGTTCATTTAAAATTGGTAATTATGCCTGATTGCTGTATGTGTGTGTGATTGCTACTCTGATTCGTGATGGACAAGCATAAGGAAAAATTTATTGATGAAATACAACCCTTTAGGTAGTTTATATCAAAATAATATGAACTAAATAATTATTATTATTCTTTGTGCGACCCAGATTATAAACTAAAAATTACACAAAGGGGATTCAGTTGCTAAGTGCGCGCTCTCTATTCTGGTGCTTAATTCTTATACAATTGCGAACTAGATTAACTGGGTTTAACTAATACTTACAGTATTTGTAATATGTACTGTTTAAAGTCATACGTGGAAATAATAAGTTTTAGAAAAACAAGATAAATTGTAAACAATGTTAGATGCTGTGTAAATGAAATTAAGAGCTGTGTGAATGAACTGTGTAAATAAGTTACATTAATAGCAATGGGATGAAATAAATAAATATATTGACTTTCTATCCTGTACGTAATAAAACTTTAACTGATCGGTGTTTGTACATGTCAACAAATTTAAAAATTCATAATATGAGGTCTTTATTTAATCAAGAGAACCCAAAACAATGTTTTACCATTTTGTCTATTTGTCTGTAGGTTTGTGCACATTAATCCTCTAGAATTGCTTTTCCGATTTGAATGCACTTTTCAGATTTCTATTTTGATGGGCTTCACTTAACATTAGACTGAAAAAAATTCAAGTTCTGTGTTGGAAGAAAATATGCAATTGAGAATACAAACGTTACCAAAGAAAAATAAATATTATTTTATTTAACTTTTATTGAAAAAAAAAGCCCGATTATTATTTAAAGATGTTCATTCTATCTCCATTAAATTTGCAGTAATTATAAGAACCAGTTACTCGTCCGGTGTTTCAATTTCAGGAGCCGCCGTAGACCGGGGACAAATCGGGACGCGAGCATGATGACCTAATGATGACCGCCGTGAGACACGACAGATGCAGGATGGCCGAGTGTTACAAGTTCTACTTCCGGCACTCCGATATAACCCAACATTAATTATTAATTACAATAACTATATCATTGTGTGTATAATAATTCTGTGTATAATAATTTATACCTACGATTTATTAATAAATTCATTTATTGTTTGAGATTATATAAGTGTTATTGACTTCCGATTTAATTGTAAAGTGGGGTTGAGAGTAGGATATAAATATGGCGGACTAAGGTAGTGCAGGTCATTAATTTTGTAACGGTTCTAAGGGGAAGTTCTGCCCGAATGTATACTTGTAAAGATAATTGCTAGTTAAATGTAATAATGTACAAAGTGTAGAGAATAATGTGTATATGCTGTAATAAACTACGTGAAAAGATGTTGCTGAAGTTTATTTTTGTGAAATAACTCATCGATAGGGAAGTTCATCGTCCTTGCTGCAGCCAGTGTGATAGCCATTATCACACAATACACTTTAAAACTCAACAATATGAACTGACTTTAATTAAACAATTTATCCCTCAGACCTTTAAAAATCACTCCCCCCACTGGCTTTGTTAGAACATCTGCTATTTGATTAGAAGAACTTAAATAGTTAATCACAATAATTTTATCATCTAATTTCTCTTTTACAAACTTCTGTTTAATATCTAAATGTTTTACTCTAGTAGTCCCAGAAGCCATATGAGCCATCTTAATAGCAGACTGATTGTCTTCAAAAATAGTAATAGGGCACACATCAAAACCAAAATCATACAAAATTGATTTAAGCCAGCATGCTTCACTGGTCGCATGACTTAATGCAACATACTCTGCTTCAGTTGAAGAGAGAGCCACTGTTTGTTGCTTCTTACAAACCCAGATTACAGAACACCCGAATACTTTAAAGCAATAGCCCGTTGTGGACTTTCTATCAGAACTACCTCCCCAGTCGCTATCAACATAGCCCACTACAGTATCATTACAATCTCTATAGTAAGTTAGACAAAGATCTAATGTTCCCTTAATATATGTTACAAGTTCTACTTCCGGCATCCCGATATAACCCAACATTAATTATTAATTACAATAATTATACAGTTGTGTGTATAATAATTCTGTGTATAATAATTTATTCCTACGATTTATTAATAAATTCATTTATTGTTTGAGATTATATAAGTGCTATTGACTTCCGATTTAATTGTAAAGTGGGGTTGTGGGTAGGATATAAATATGGCGAACTAAGGTAGTGCAGGTCATTATTTTTGTAACAGTTGTAAGGCGAAGTTCTGCCCGAATGTACATATACTTGTAAAATTGATTGGTAATTAAATATAAAGTGTAGAGAATAATGTGTATGCGTTGTAATAAACAATGTGTAAAGATGCTGCTGAAGTTTATTTTTGGGAAATAACCTATCGATAGGGAAGTTCTTCGTCCTTGCTGCAGCCAGTGTGATAGCCATCATCACACTTCAGAAGTGGGGATATTTTCCTTTACAGCCCATATTATCTTGGTCAAAGGAACGGAGATTTTTTTTGACACGCCATCCATGTCACCAAAGTAATCGCTGGCATGCGGCGGGGACTTCTTGTGATCCAAGGAACAAAGAAACGAACAGGTACGTCATATTCATTTTGTCTTAATCAAAGGAAGTGGTGTATTTCTTAGAAGGTTATAAAACCTTATGACAGTTCTTAAATATTGAATGTTTTGGTTAGTGGTTGCTGACCCGTTTCAGATTATTATTTCACAAAACTTTAAGATAAAATTACCTAACGATAGGTATATCTACACGACAACACAAAGCACTTGTATGTATTCACATGGAAAATAATAGTAATAATAATAATTGTCTTGTTGCTATCTAAAGTGAAATAACAACAACAAAATCCTCTTTATTATACGCCAAAACATATTACATGATCACATTATCACACAGAGATTAGTACAACAGGCGGCCTTATCACTAAATAGCGATCTCTTCTAGACAACCTATTAAGCTGAATACATAAATAACTTTGGAAACAGGGTAGGGTGTATAATTGAGCTATAGAAATTTATTTGTTTGTCAGCATTAGAACAGAATAGTATTTTCAAAAAAGTAAATACAAAAAGGAAATAAATAACAAAATAACAATAAGACTGTGTGGTTAGAATAAAAACAATCGATCTAATAATATCAAGCCGTTATCTTGCATAATAAATAAATCTGTGTGACTACTATATAAGAAAAGTGACTACATGGCAGATCTGTGTGACCACTATGAAAATTCTGTGCGTCTACTTGGCAGATTTTTACGGCTACTATAAAAATACTGTGTGTTTACATGGTGAATCTGTGTGGCTAGTATGAAAATGCTGTAGAACTGCATGGAGATCTATGTGGCTACTAAAGAAATGCTGTGTGTCCCCATAGTTAGGTTGTAGGACTATTGGCAGATCTGTGTGACTTCTATGAGAATTCTGTGCGTCTACTTGGCAGATTTGTATGGCTACTATGAAAATACTGTGTGCTTACATAGTGGATCTGTGTGGCTACTATGAAAATGCTGTAGAACTGCACGATAGATCAATGAGGTTACTAAAGAAATGCTGTGTGTCCCCACAATCAGGTTGTAAGGCTATTATGAAAGTAGTATAACCTTTATCATATAAAAAAAGCTTTAAGTTTTAACTAATCTCCGGGATTAGTGTTTCAAGTATTGAATTGACTATTTCACTTTATTGAAAAAGACTAAGTTTTTAAGCATTGCTCTACGACAAACAAAATATTACGGATAAATGGTTACAAACGTAAACAACAACTTTATCGAAGCAAAGCAAGGACAGAATCTAGTAGTAGGAAAGCAAAGATACAATTTTTTGGTTTATCTCCTTATCATCTTCCCAAAGGTACTCTGAAAGAAAATCGCAATTTTGCTATAGCCTTTTGTGCAAAAGTTATTTAAATTGCAATATTTTTATTCCGGTTTGTTGTCATGGTGTGCAATAAATTATAATAAATAAATAGATAAAAATAAAATGCGAAACAGATTAACCTGCAGAGGATTAAAAGAAACAAGCGCTCAACTCAATAGTAAGTTGCAATAAGTTTTTATTGTACATGCGATAATGTTATTTTTTTGTTTAATAATTTTGCGAATTAACTAGACTTCTTTCAACATACATTCTGATAGTTCTAATGACAACATACCTACATAATATACTTTTGACATAATCATGATCTGGTAGCACGCTCAGGATTCACCGCAGCCAAAAAATCCTCATTACCGACTTGCTTTACAGTAACATATACGCTGAGTATTGTACTTAAGTTATTGGTCAATATAATCGCTGTTGTATAGTGATATGTTAACATATCTATGTATTATATGTATGTATGTAAATATGTATCTTATATTTGGTATCTATTGACGAAAGCTTATAGCTATGGCGCCTATGGCTAATTGGCTCTTTCTCATGAAAGAGGGAATTTGACAAAATAGTCATATTATTTATTGATACATGGGTCATGAATATTAAATGAGTAATTCAAGTCAAATAATGCTATGTGTGCCGAAATAAAATTAATACACGGTATATTTCATGGTCTTGATTACAGTTACCATATTTATTGAAGGAAAATTTGGGTTCGATCCACTTATACTCTTGGTTTATTAATCTATTTATGTATCGTTATTCACAATAATATTCAAACTCGATCAACCTAATACATAGACTCGTTTGTGATATACCTACTTACATTACATTTTCAATTAATTGGTTTATTACTTACAACGCATGTTTTAAGTATTAAATATTCAACACAATTATTGTCATCACGTATTATCTCTTAAAATTAATTTCGTCATAATCATTTTATAATAATGATTTACTAAGATATGATTTTTACTGTGTTTATTAAGAAATTTATATGAAATACACTTTACGCATTGGGACGTAGCACCTGTACCTAATGTTAGTGATAATATTTTGGAATAAATAAATAAAAAGTAATAAATAATTAGGTAGGTATATACGCAATTGAAGGTGTTACTTTGTGTTAATGCTGTAAATAATATTTCAATAAAATAATTATTTATTTATGTTCCTATATTAATTCAAACGTTATATTTAGGTACAACACAATGAAACAAAAATTTAAAACAAACAAGATTTATTTATATGTAGTTAGGTAATAACCTCGCTGATATAACATACATAATAACTTTAGCTTTATTTTCCATAGACATTAAGTATTGGCTTATTTATTCCACTTATATCACCTCGTTATAGGTTCTTCAACAATACATTATTAGAATTTAATTTAAAGGAGATTAAAACTTACTGATTAGGCATATTAGTGCAGTGTGACCATTTCCCTTACCTACAGCAGTACACATCACTCATTAGTCATAAATAAAATGATTACATGGAATATTATATAGAATAAATAGATGCTACTATTTATGCTTATTAAACATACGTAAAACAAAAAAATAATTGAAAGTCTTAATTTACCTACAATAGAATGTAATCAGTACTTTACGATCTCATGTGCATACATACATTCAATTGCATTAAAACACGAAAGATAAAAATTACTTCTTCATGGGCATTTATAAATCAATTATTAATTTATCATAAGAGAAAAAAAACTAACCCTAATTTTATAATTTTATTTGATAAGGTCTTTATTACGCCTTGTTATTAACTCCATATATTAAACTCCACTATTATTACTAGACTAACTATTATTAACTAACTAACTATTATTACTAGTTCACATAATTATATATTATATTACAGCCATCATATATAACGTCATGGATAAATATTTTTTTGGAAACTAGCATTTATGAGAAAACGGAGTCGGTTCGCATAAGAATTTGAATTTGCTTCTAGATGGTCGCTCCTAGTTTTTAACGTTCGTCTTATTGTACATACCTAGTTACTCGATTCACAAAATTAAAACATTACATACTTCTGACATGGCTTCCTCAACAAAATACGAACAAAATACTTACGAATGTATATTATAAAGGCTTGAGTAGAAATGAGTTTTGGGAAAAACAGAATTAATTGAAACCATTTATCCTATGTTATATAAACAAATACAGTATAATTGAATTAAAAAGCTGTGTGAAATACATTCAAAGCTGTGTGAATGGAATTTAAAGCTGTGTGAATTAAATTAAAAGCTGTGTGAATTAAATTAAAAGCTGTGTGAATTAAATTAAAAGCTGTGTGAATTAAACTCAAAGCTGTGTGAATTAAACTCAAAGCTGTGTGAATCAAACTTAAAGCTGTGTGAAATAAAATTAAATTTGTGTAAGTTACATTAATAGCAATGGGATAAAATAAATAAATACAGTTTGACTTTCTATCCTGTTCGTACTTAATAAAACTTTAACTGATCGGTTTCTGTACATGGCAACAAATTTAAAAATTCATAATAATATGTGTGTCTTTATTTATTTACCATTTTGTCTATTTGCCTGTAGGTTTGTGCACACTAATCCTCTAGAATTGCTTATCCGATTTGAATGCACTTTTCAGATTTCTATTTTGATGGGCTTCACTTAACATTAGACTGTAAAAAAATCAAGTTCTGTGTTGGAAGAAAAATATAAACAGTAAATAAAAATTGTATAAACAGAAAAAAATGCGATTGAGGAGAATACAAACGTTACCAAGAAAAATAAATATTATTTTATTTAACTTTTATTGACAAAAAAGCCCGATTATTATTTATTACTTAGTACAAATGGCGAACTTCTACGTGACAAGATTGTCATTCGATCTCCATTAAATTTGCAGTAATTACAAGAACCAGTTACTCGTTGGGTGTTTCAATTTCAGATGCTGCCGTAGACCAGTGACAAATCGGGACGCGAGCAGACTAGCAATGATGACCTAATGATGACCGCCGTGAGACACGACAGTTGCAGGATGGCCGAGTGTTACAAGTTCTACTTCCGGCATCCCGATATAACCCAACATTAATTATTAATTACAATAATTATACAGTTGTGTGTATAATAATTCTGTGTATAATAATTTATTCCTACGATTTATTAATAAATTCATTTATTGTTTGAGATTATATAAGTGCTATTGACTTCCGATTTAATTGTAAAGTGGGGTTGTGGGTAGGATATAAATATGGCGAACTAAGGTAGTGCAGGTCATTATTTTTGTAACAGTTGTAAGGCGAAGTTCTGCCCGAATGTACATATACTTGTAAAATTGATTGGTAATTAAATATAAAGTGTAGAGAATAATGTGTATGCGTTGTAATAAACAATGTGTAAAGATGCTGCTGAAGTTTATTTTTGGGAAATAACCTATCGATAGGGAAGTTCTTCGTCCTTGCTGCAGCCAGTGTGATAGCCATCATCACATATATCTTAACACATTTAGTAACAACTTATACAGCAAATTACTAGCACAGGATTGATACCTACTAAACATACTTAATACTACACATAAATCAGGCCTTGAGCCACTACAGGCATATAATAAACTGCCAATCAATTTTCTGCACTTGTTTTCTATTTCTTTAGTTTCAGAACACTCTCTTTTTAGCAAATCAAACTTAAAGTTCTTATCAATTGGCAAAGATAAAGGCTTACAATCAGACATGCCATATGCATTTAAAATATTTACCAAGTAATCCTTTTGACATATAGTAGTATAGCCCTTGTCTAAATTTTGATTAATTTCAATACCCAAGAACTTATTAGCAAAACCTAAGTCTTTCATTTTAAACATACTATTTAACACATTTTTTAATTTTGTAATTTCCTTTTCAGAATTCCCAAAGAACAATATGTCATCAACATACAGCAATAAAAAAGTTTTACATCCATTTTCATGCTTAAAATAAAAACAGTTGTCTTTATCTGAACTATTAAACCCCTGTTGTTTCATTACCTCATGAAACATGTCATTCCAATACTTTGGTGACCTTTTCAAACCATAAATAGACTTATTTAACTTACAAAACTTAGAATCTGAATTAATGCCCTCTGGTAACCTTAAGTAAATACTTTCACCTATTACACTGTTAAGAAAAGCACTACATACATCCATCTGGTGAATCCTAAGATTCAGTTTAGTAGCTACAGCAGTAAAAATCCTAAATGTATTTAATTTTGCTACTGGAGCATACAGATCGTAGCTATCGTAACCACTCTGTTGGAATCCCCTAGCTACCAACCTAGCTTTAAATAAAGTTTCTCCCCCTACAAGCTTTTTCCTCTTTAAGATCCACTTAGTACTTATAATTTCCTGACCATGTGGCACTTTATCTACCAATGACCAAGTATTATTTTCTTGTAGTTGCTTAACCTCTGCCCTAATTGCATCTTTCCAATTTTCCGCATTCACACTTTCCATTGCCTCCTTGTAACTTTTAGGATCTTCTAGTGAAGTTGATAGCCCTATGTAGTCAGATAACCAACCCGGTTTCCTAATCAATCTACCTCTCCTAGTTAATACTGGTTCATCATCTGATTCAGATGTTACAGGTTCGCTCGTTTCACTCAGCGATTGTTCCTCTTCTACCATTCTTTCCTGTTCTTCTTCGTCTCTGTCCTGAACAAGGTTTTCCTCCCCTGCTTCTGGAGTTTCAGATACAGGAGTATCTGAGCTATCTAATACCTCTATATCCCCATCTATTCTTACCTCATCTACATTCCTATCTTCTGACACAAACTCTCTAGTATTTTTCCTCACAAACACTACATCTCTTTTAATCTCTACCTTCTTTTCCCTTTCATAGAATATCCTATACCCTTTAGAATCTTCATAGCCGACAAACATACCAACCTTTGCTTTCGAATCCAATTTGTATCTTTTCTCCTTAGGAATATGTGTCCACACTTCAGTACCGAATACTTTACTCAAATTAGATATATTATAATCCCTTCCCATCCAAACTTGGTATGGCGTTTTCCCTATATTCCTACTCTTACTAGTCCTATTTAAAACATAAATTACTGTATTTATTGCTTCTGCCCATAATTCCTTACTTATATTCCTCGCATTAAGCATAGTCCTAGCTGCCTCGACTATAGTACGCATATCCCTCTCTGCCCGTCCGTTTTGCTCTGGTGTATATGGAACTGTAGTCTGATGTATTATACCCTTCCCAGTAAGTAACTTATTCATTTCCTCATTAACAAACTCTTTGCCATTGTCTGTTCTAAAAACTTTAACCAAGTGTCCCGTTTGTCTCTCAGCTGTTTGTATGTATAACCTTACCTTTTGAACAACTTCCGACTTTCTGGCTAAAAAATATACTTGACGATATTTTGAATAATCATCCTTAATTAATAAAAAATAATTTGCCCCACCAAGTGATGTCTGTTCAAAGGGCCCGCAAACATCAGCATATACCAATGCTAAAGGAACTGTCGAGTTACTTGTACTTTCCCTGTATGTACCCCTGTGTGTTTTACCTTTGATGCACCCCACACACTGCACGTCATCCTCTAAAAATTGAATATTATTACTGTTTAAAAGTGACTTAACATGTAAATTATTTTGGTGACATAAACTTTCATGCCATTCACTCAATTTTGTTACTGCACATTGATCATCCTTGTAAAGAAAATTTAATATATAAAATTTGTCATCTCTTAACCCAACAATACATACATTACCATTTTTCTTAATATAACATTTATCTCTAGTTAAGTCTACTGTATAACCTTTACTTGTTACTCTTGACACAGAAAATAAATTTAGTTTTAATTCTGGTACATACAAAACTTCACTAAGTGTGTTTTCAACAAATTGAATTTCCCCAATCCCCAAGACAGGTAAACGACGGCCATCCCCAACAACAACAAATCTATCTGATAATTTAGTGAATGATGAAAATAATGACCGCTCACAAGTCATATGTTCGCTAGCCCCACTATCAATTATCCATCTTACTTTATTATTATTCATGGCAGACATAGCACTGACAGATGTAGCCGAAAACGCATTACTATTTTTAGTACGTGGCTTATTCCTACATTGAGATTTTAAATGACCCACTTTATTACACAGAAAGCACTTCCTCATATCTCTAAAACTCTTGCAATCCTTAATAAGGTGACCTGTACGCCCACACTTGAAACATTTTCTTTCCCCGACGCTTTGATTATTTTCCTTCCTTAAAACCAGTGCTACGTTATCCTCGCTACACTTGCTTTCCATTCGCTCCTCTTCCATCAGCAGCCTCGCTACCAGGTCTTCATAAGTTTGTTTCGTTTCATCTACAGATTCCCATGCAGACACAAAATATTTATATTTTTCAGGCAAGGACATCAACACTTTGGTTATCAACAGTTTTTCGGATATGTCCTCCCCACCCTGCTTTAACTGGCTTCTTAATTCTTCCAACTTCGACAGGAATACGGACATTGTACTGTCTTCAAATTTCCAATTAAAAAAACGTTGTTGAAGTAAGTGAATGCTCGTGCTCGTCCTCTGTTCATACACGCTGAGGAGTTTCCGCCACATCTGAGAGGCACTTTCAGACGTCAGCACATGAACCATTGCAGCTTCACTCAGTCTGGTAACAATCATACTTTGAGCTTTCACATCCTTCTTTCTTTCTTGCGCCTTCAAAAGTATCTCTATTTGGAACTTCCACACATTCCAGTTTCTTACGCCCTCCAATTTGATAACCCCCACCGATGCTCCCAGCTGCTCCATTTCCCCGAAACAACTTTAATTTCCACTCGCCGCAAACTTAACGTGGCGTAGCCTCCGGCGACCCACCCCAATATATAACCAAGCACCGTGTTTCTCCCAAGCAGAGTTAAGAACCGCCTGGGCCCATAACCTGTTAGGATTTATGTATAAAGAAAGAGAAACACGGTGTAGTGCTGGTAACCCCTTTTATTAGGATGGAAGTAACTTATTATTAACAACGGTGGTTATAAACTTAGTATTAACAATGGCTTCACATTTTACACAACTCAAGCTCACAAGAAGGAACGCGTCACACCAAAAAACATAATGGCGGCAGAGCTAGCCACAGACTACCAACTCTACTGTAGTAGCTGTACCACAAACCACAGACTATCTATTTTTATTGTCTACAACAATGAGTCACTCACACGTTTGAAATAGAATAATCAAAACAACTCATAACATAAACTAGCTAGAGGAATCACTGACAAACATAAACCAACGAGTTTGAAACGATGCATTAATTTTGAGATTATTCTAAAGCAGTGTAATTTATTACGCGAAATGTAAAATAATAATCGAAATATAATATTCATAACATTCATCTTACATTAAAAATTAGTTAACACTTAAGTATGTTACGTAATAAATGTAAATGTAATGTAAATTTATATGATTGCAAGTCCATTGTATTAACACTTTTTAAACGTGTGTATGTACATTTGTACAATTTGTGTTGCAATGAGTGAAGAGTACCTATTGTGTTGAAAATAACTTCGCAATTGCGATAATTCATAACATGACATAGAATGTTTATATTTAGAGAAGTAGAAAAATACAATGTGACCGGTTGCCATACATCATTGTATATATATATGTTACCGTTAAAATGCATAATAAGTTAATGTGCACATTAACT
The DNA here is from genome assembly GCA_905404135.1 of Hesperia comma. Taxonomy (NCBI): domain Eukaryota; kingdom Metazoa; phylum Arthropoda; class Insecta; order Lepidoptera; family Hesperiidae; genus Hesperia; species Hesperia comma. Next base: position 14,441,052 of record FR990014.1, on the reverse strand, counting down.
AGGTAATCTGCAGATTCACTGATACCATTCGTTAAAGTGTAAAATTTGCACTTTACTCAGTTAGTCTGCACAGTAACGGATGGTACATCGGTAAATTGCGGAAGACTGGCTACCAGAGTACCAATTTGTATTGATGTCGTGGCCACATCGTAGATTTGCTCACATCATGAAATGATCAACCATATCATGAAATAGTCGCATTTCATGAAATAGTCAACTCAGTTTGGCCAGATCGTAAACGTACGCTCGCCTGCGCAGCTTCGGCTTGCTGGTCGCCTTCGGCGACCAGCCTCAACCGCTCCGGCTCGCCCGGGTGTCTGCGTTTTGTTACAGCGGGCGGGGGCTGCCCTCCCTCCGCGCCTCCGGGTTCTAAAAACGAACGTGGAGTAGGGGTAGGCTAATTCGGTTATGTAACCAATTCGACCTACCTACACTTGTTACTAAATTTTTTTATTCAAACAAGAACCTATTTTATAGACTTTACCGTATGTATGGTCGTTAGTCTGCAGATTAACTAGTTAATGTAGGAACTCAATTATTTTTTTTTTCCACTTTAACTGACTCAGCCAGATAATCTGCAGAATACCTCTGCACTTTATCTGATTTACGCAAATTAAAGGTAACATAAATATAAAATTCACAGTAGCTATAGTGTCGAATTATAGGCAAACTAATTTGAGTAGAGTTTTGCTCCTATGCCTTGTCTAAGTTAGTAGTTAGTGTTGAGATTCGATTAGAAGAAAGTTATTTATTCAAAGGAAATATACATTTATCTTACGAGTATTTTGTGTGACATAAATAAACATAATTTAGATAGAATAAAAAATTAGGTTACAAAAATATTGTTTTCTTTCAGTACGACATGGTAGGTCGGCAAACGAATACCTACTGGACGCTTGTGATGATAAGTGGTCACCGTAGCCTATAATCATCAGCAACACTGAAAACATCACCGAAAAAATGAAGACGAAAGAAATAATTTGTTTCAATTGAGTAATCAAATAAGTTTGTCGAGTTGATTTTAGTTAAGATCGCTTTGTTTTTTGAGCACGTTTAGCTTTTAGTGGTAACTTTAACTTTAAACCTTATCCTTCAAGTAGTTTCGCAGTTCGAACCCATTTGTAACCTCACCAATAATCCTAATACTTGAGGTCGTTAAGTGAAGGAACTTTGTAGGTACCTAGCGTTTAATGCGCAAATTGAAGACGGAGATTAATAGTAGATAATCGTTTTACATTTCCAACTTCCATACCCTTCGGGTACACAAAGTTTACTGGACCCTATTACTGAGACTTTGCTGTAGGTACTACATCTTTCACAGGGCTATCTCTCTTTGTCTTTCACTAAGTTTATCGATTTCACTACGTCGATTGTAAAAGGTGGATACTTAAAATTTCTTTGAAATATATATTAGGCTATACTATAAAATTTTAACAACAACATAAAAATAAAATCCTTTTTCACAATAAACATGTTTTTACAGCGAAAATACTGTCATACAGAACCCTTCGTGTGCAAGTTCGCACTCGGCCGGTTTGTTTCGTACACGTTTTGGCGTTTTCAAGAGGTATAATGCCGCAACTGATCGTGGTGGAGACAAAGCGAGGAAATTACACCGGCGATATGCCTCATTGGTTCATTACAATTCAACTTGTAGCTGCCTCCTCCTATTATTATAATTAATGCCCGTTGAAGTAACTTCGCGAGGAATAATCGATGATCGGTGTCTGTACCCTGTAACGACACGGAAGACTTTTGAAAAACTGCTAATAGTAAAGGGGTATTATTAATTGAGATAAAGAAAAGGGTAGATCACTAATCCAAATTTTTAGAATGTCTACCTACTTGTCACTTTGACTTTGATGCAAATTTTACTGTCACTTTGCTTGTAAGACAGTTTGTGCGTATCTATCTAATTTCAGAAACAGAAAAACTGATTTTGATGCGATTTTCTCGACTAATAGCAAACTGAAGTAAAACAATTGTTTTCTTTTTACAATCGGGTCACAGATTAAATACGTATTTATACTCGGTATAAAAATCCCGTCTCAACATTTATACAGCATTGGTTAGTCCGTTTTACAGAAACAAACAGAGTCTACCTCGCGCTAAATATTTCCATGGGAATGGCTTTAATATCACAAATATCACAATGAATTACGTTATAACCACATCCCAGTTCGGTCAGGATGGCATTTAGCCAGTGCAGGTGAGAGGCGAGGCCCTTCCAACCGAGATGCTGCGATCTACGGTAACGTGGCCATATTGTTTTTGGCTGAACACGGGACATTGTTTTCGTCAATGTTTAAGGTTTTGTGAACATTTACAGTTGTATAAGCACCTACGTGCTTTACCGTTTGCAATCAGTAAAATTATTTATTCAAGCGAAAACTGTGATTTTAAAGCTTTAGTCGGATATACCTAAAACGTTAATCATCAATAAGTATTACTACCTACCTAAGATCATCATATGAACCACGACGAAATTATGTTCCCTGCCATAATCAAAAATTCACTCTGTATTTAAAACACGGGACACTTTTGCACCCCGCGGCTATCTTTGTGGACATCGGGACAGACAACTGGTGGAAACAACAAAGTGGAACAGTCTCGTTAAATACGGGACGTCTGGTCACCTTATTCTATGGGTAATTCGCAGTCCATTGCATCATACTTTGAAAGTTCATATGACCGCTTCCAATTACCACTACTTCATATAATAACTTAACTTCACCGTGATTTAGCGTTACCTACGTATTTGACATAATCTATTGTTTTTTTAATTAGGTTCAAATGGAACCTAATTCAACTACTTTGGACGTTTATTTATGCTTGAAGAATATGATGTCACACATATTATGTTTGTCGCTTTACTATATTACAAAAACAATAGACAGGTACGGAAACGGAATTTTATTTAGAGTTTAGGTCCATTCATCTTACCTATATTTTTGAAATACATTATTATGTAAAAATAATAAAACAATGTGCCTTATACATTTAATAATTAATTTAGTATTTAATATTAGATAGGTACCTCGTTATAATATGACAACAACACCAAAATATATGTATGTATTCAAATAAACGGGTGCGTGAATTCTTTTTTGTTTTATTCGCATAATTATTCGCTTTGTTTCGTTGATTTTTGTTTTAGACGCATAACAATTTATAATCAATTGATTGCATTAGAAGATGACCCTTTTTCTTAAGGAAAAGATTTAAATACATAAACGACTTAGGTTTTACATGAAGGCCATCAGGGACTCATCCATCCTTGAGCCCGAGTCTCGACACTTTTATTTGTAATCGTTAATCATAATTAAGTTTTATTCATCCTTGGTACCACTCTCATAGAATCAACCAATAAATCCGTGTTTTGGAGAACCAGTAATAAGCAAATCCTCCGCTTCTTTCCAGAACGGGAATGCGTCAGTGATGCCTTGAATCACGTCCTTGGGCATATGACCACTTACCAATTGACTCATCCGCTCGTGTATCAGTGTTAATCCGGCCGTGACTAAATATCTTAGTAATTTATTCCTACCTAATTAATAATAATCCAGCACAAGTTATGGTAATAGACAAGACTGCTTTATATAAAAATAGTATCTTTTGCATGGCTCCCCTGATATATAATAAAATACCGAAAAATATACGTCAAATTTCCAATTATAATGTCTTCAAATTTCAATTAAAAAATTTCGTGATAAATAAGTGTTATTATTCAATTAACGAATTTCTAGATGATAAGGATATAATAATATAGTTTAAGTTTATAATTTAATTTGAATTGTAATTTTATAATGTGATAGTGGCAATTAATGTTAATCCAATTTATGATAATTATTATTTTAGTTTGTTTATTATATGTAGTATTATTGTATACCTGTGACAGGTAGGACATAGAGATCGAAATAGCGTTATTGTATCTGACCAAACTTTGTACCTATTGTCCACAATAAAATATATTTGACTTTGACTTTGACTTTGACTCATTTTTATTGCTCCATTTGCTCATGTGTTCATTATCAATGTTCATATTATGTTCATTTATCAATTAAAATAATTCTATATGCATGCATTACAATTAATCATGTTGGTAACCATATCAGGTAGTTATAGGTAATCTTTATAAGAGTAATTAGGTAAGTACTTACTGGTAGCTTAGCTGCTCTTCTTCGTTTCAAGGAAGTCAACCAATGCCTGTATAAGTATACCTATATTTTATTATTTAAAATGTTAGAGAGCATAAGCCTGCCACTGTTATTTTTTAAAACCTCAAAAATGGATTGAAATAAAGAACACCAACTGCCTCATACATTCAAAACATCAAGGAAAACCATACAAAATTGTTATACGTAAGACTGAAACCCGAAAAACCGCCTACATCCCACACGTCTTCCATTTCCCTATCTGCAAACGCAATTTAGTTAGAACTAGGTATGGACAGATAAATAGATATAATAAATTGTAGAGTATCTTTCTTAGTCAACCTAAGTGGCAGTAGGTATGTAGTTATGCAAATATGATACGAGTGGGTCAGTAATGTCAATAAATGCATTTGGTTCAACAGAACGGCACATATGGTTAGAGCGGGAATGTTAAACAGGCGAGGTTTGAACAAGTGTTTAAGAAGCCGCCAAGAGGTCATTTCTATAGGGTTTAAGGGACAAAACGTTATTTAATGAACGTCCCATTTAGGGCCCGTTAGCATACACGTGAATATGTTTATAAAGATTGTTTAAAGTGTATACACTTGTGCACCGAATCGTTATTTGACACAAACACTTGTGATATCGACTGTTACATATCAAAGTATGAGACTGTTAATTCATCCAAAACAAAATATTATAGCAACATCGTGTTTTATTGAATACATTTTTTATTTATGTAAAGCTATTTATTTGTTGTTTGAAGCTTCGGTCGTAAGGAAATCGGAGAAGGATAACATATTGTCAAAAATATCACAAAAATGTATTTTTAACAAAAACTAGGTATCCTACGTCCTTTTTATGGTCCAAACTTTTTTCATAAGTACTCCTTTGCATATAAATCGCTTCTATGGATTTAAGCGTGAAAATTTCGCAGACAGACAAAGTTAGTTAAAATTTTATTTTTTAAATAAGAACTTTCAAGAATGCAAACAAGACGATACTTGAAGATATTGACTTGTCACTATCACTAAAACTAATTATTTTAGGATATAGGTTACGAACAAGTGAACCATAGTCTTTTTGTTTCAAAAGAGAAACCGTTGAAAAGGGCTACAATACCCGTGACCCTTTCACGGCTATGAATAATGAAACACAATCAGTCACCTACAAGACAGTTGCGTAAAGTTCAAACGTGGAATACTTAGTGATTGGTCAACTGGTCCATAATCAATATTAACAAGTCATTTTCTTACATGACGTATACATTTCGTTACTAGAGTCTTTTGTCCACTATTGAACGCTTTTCGTTACCTTACGTAATAAGAACATTAGTAGTAGTAGAAACTTCATACAGTTTGCACTTATCACGATGTGCCATCACGATTTCTATAGTTGTTACACAGGTTACACTTGTAAAATTTGGTACCAGTCCACAACATAAGTGACGAAATGCCTTAAGTCTTTCCCTGTTCCTTTGAAATTCGGTTATCTTTTGGTACAATTTTTATAATGTCTATAATACTAATGCTATATCTTTGACATGGTTAAGGATCCAACCCTTTCTTGTGTATTTTTAATACCTGTCCTTAATTATATTTGATTAAAGAAAAGACCTTATTAGACAAATACAATAAATAAACATAAATAACGTATTTGTTTATTGAATTGCAATGATGTATTTTCAGCAAGTACTAAATAATCTTTCATTGGCAACGGATGGGGAATTGTGAGTGGATTAACTGAAGAAACCGTTAGACAACAGACATCTACCTAAGAGACCTACTTGTTGTAGGCATAGATGATGTAGAAGAATTAATAAATAATCGATCGATTATGTATACCTACTAATAAGTAATAAGTAGTATGAATCGGAAGAGTTTGTTTTACCACGCTAATATCACGCTACGACCAATAGGAGCGGAGCGTAACAAGTTTCCCGAAGCAAAGGGATGGCGACCAGTGGCGGCTGGTGGGTCGTCAAACTGGTGGTGCACTTTACTGACTAACTAACTAAGGCCTTAGTGGTCCGGCCAATTTAATACCAACTGTAGCGGCGCGATACCTACCTATTTATTTTCAAAAGTTTAGTTATTGTCATTGGATTCCAGCGAAGTGAACGTACTATGCATTCGTGACATGCATGCATGTCGTTGGAATCCAACAGTTTTTAATATAGTCTATATTTACGCTCATTTTCACTCACAAACACTGTCTCAATTAATAAAAAACATATAAAAAATAATTAGATACTAATTATTACGGACGTAAACAAACAATAAATAACCACGTCGCGAGAGGTCAATCCAATATGGCTGGTCGTTCGTTCCCGCGCCGGCCGGGACCGGGACGAATTTCGTCAAACCTCGGGCGCTCTCGGTAATCTTCGGATTATTCGTGCGGCGCACGGCATGAGGCTAATCGCTCCGTACATTTACTATGGAACTATCTTTTGTCTCACGCGCTAGGCGTGTTTGCTCGTATCCCATAGAAATTGTACTAGCAGACCCCGTGCGCTCGCCGATGCGCACGAGAACTTTTCTTTATAGCGAAAGTAAATCTTAACACTTTAGCAAAGAGTTTAAATTCTTTCGTCATTATTTTAAAGGAGATAAAATAATAATTCGTTTTTATTTAATAGATTATATAAAATAATAATTTATTTTTATAAAGAAAATACTAATAATTTTTAGTTATTAAATTGTGGTGGTTCAGCGCACGAGCGCACTCAAGGGACAGCCGCCACTGATGGCGACTACTTACTTACCTAATAATATATGTTGATATGTTGCAGGGCGACCTATCGGGTTTGCTATTCTATACCTACGAGTACATAAAAACGTGGCCTTTATTCGTGAAGCGTATCCGTTGAAACATTAATACTGCCCTGCATTACGAGGCTCTTGGTTTTCCTTCGTGACTGTACTTCGAAGGCTACGTCGGAGTTTGTAACGAAATATCTCCTCGCAAAAGGTAAACAGGATTAGTAGCAAGTGTTTTGTTAATTGTTTGTTGCAGTCTATTATTTAGAATGAATAGAATACAAAAAGATTAATACTGGCTTTTATGTAAATGTAACACAAAATTATAACAACTTTTAAACTAGGGTAGTTAATAACTAAACAATAAATGATACCCCAGTTGATAATTTACATTTAATGAAGTCTACTCTTACATTCATGGGTAATTTATCAGTGTTTTAAAATGATATTCCTTGAATATTAAATCAAATGCTACAGACCATCTATACCTACCTAGGGTTAAAATTTGACTTCGTTTTCCTTTGAAATAAGATGCGCTATTTTCTCATTGGAAAACACATTTGTTTGATGGATTTAAATTCAAATTCCAAATCATTTATTTCATGCATCGTCGGAGAAATAATTATGTAAGAAACTCCTCAGTACCTATGTACATCTTTCAGCACGCCGAACGACAACAGAGATGTCTTGCTGCCCTTGGAAATTAACATTGTCACTCCCCAGAGAAAGAAGCCTTTCAAACTGGACAGAAATACTTTTAAAATATTATGAATCAATGAATCGATAAATCAAATAACACTTTTCATATGCCTGAGATTCATTCTAATGCTGCCTTTTCTCTAATCAACTGAATGAAATTTTTTAAGATAAAAAGTTATATTTACTACACTTAACAATAACATTATATCAGTCGTTACATAACATCCACGCTAGGTTTTAAAATGAGCAATTTCCGGGTAACACATTTGGCAATCCTTATTATAGTTGCACAGTCATAATTCTAATTTCACTTGCAATTTTCTATTGAGGTCTTACACAAAGGTGCAATGCAACAGGTGGGTTGTACGCGTTTGGTCAAATCTGATATTCGTCAAATCGGCAATTCGTCAAATCTGAAATTGGTCAAGTCGGTAGTTCGTCAAATCGTCTTTTTGTCCAGTTATGATATTTGCCAAATACGCTTTTGGTCAAGTCTATGTACAGTCGATGAAGACATAAGTTTTCATTTCATATATAATTAGGTATGTTACTTGTAGGAACTTACGCTGTAGTTTCCTATTTACATCATCGAAACGTAGTCAATAGTAATTAAGTACGTATAATTAGATATGTATTTTATTTCTTTCGATTGTTACCTCTTCTGATTCTGTAAGACTAGAATCTTAGCGAAAAAAATAATTTGTTTTCCTGTCAACCATTTGTTTTTCCTGTCAATCGTAGAAAATATCTTATTATTTGCACGTTAATTTAATTACATAATAAATCTTTATTTTGGAGTCTGCGATTTAGTAAAATATATAATATAATGGCTTCTACTAGCAAAGGCGGAGATTCTGTTTTTACATTTATAGACACTAAAAAAGGTAAGAAGAAACTATTACGTGCGGGATATCAATTCCATTTAAACTTGAAATATAAAAATGGTACTACAATCTGGCGCTGCATAAATAGAAGCGAGTGTAATGGATCTATAACTTTAAGCAGTGATTCTACCTTAATTCTAAGGGTTGTACGCGTTTGGTCAAATCTGATATTCGTCAAATCGGCAATTCGTCAAATCTGAAATTGGTCAAATCGGTAGTTCGTCAAATCGTCTTTTTGTCCAGTTATGAAATTTGCCAAATACGCTTTTGGTCAAGTAATTTTAGTACAATCAACTATAAAAATGAAAATACCTCGTGATGTTTTTATTACCACATTTTATTTAATTCATATTTCACTTATCACTAATTCACTACCTAGTATACATCAAAGTCATTTCCCGCTGTCGTCCGTCTGTTAATATGTATGCTTAAATCTTTTAAACTTCACGACGGATTTTAATACGGTCTTCTTTAATACATGAAAATCGGCCGGAGGGCGGGCGTCTTGTCACTTTAATGTTGTTTTTAACCGATTTAAAAAAGGGGAAGGTTAACAATTCCTCTGTATGTTTTTTTGTCTTTTGTGTGTTACCTCATAACTTCGTACTGGGTGAATCGATTTCGATAATTCTTTTCACATTCGAAAGCTAATGATTGCCGTGTGGTTCCATTTGAGCGACATCTGACGGTCAATTTTAGAATTATTTTCAATAATGTAAATTAAAATGCAATCTTTTGACTGGGTGTTCTAATTTTGATGATTCTTTTTTGTTAGAAAGGTAGTGCTTGTCATGTGGTACCTTATAAATAGGAGCAACGTCTGGCGAGTGATTTTTGAGTTATCTTGACTTTGAAGTCGGTTATTTTTTGTAAAAAGTTAAGACGTAAAAAATTTATTTCCCGATACGAAGCAAGGACAGTCCCACTAGTAGTTACATAGTCAATTTATATTTTACACCCAACATAACTGTTTTAGGCACTTTAGTGTATCTATTTTTCCAATCAACAATTTTTCTATAATTTTTTCTATTCTAGCGTCTTTCATAATGTTGGAAGTTTTCCTCTGCTTCGCATTTTCTCTTTTAACTTTATGTAAATAAAACTTCGCCTCTTTTTTTAAAATGCTTACATACATGAAAATGTTATGCTTTTCTTCTACCTTTATACCCAATCTTCGGTGCCAAGCCTCGACTGCATTGGTGGTACGATGACGTTCATTCGCACAACACCACATGTCTTGTGAAATTCTTTTTTGCCATTGCTCACTAAAATATTGTTGAAAATTTTCCGCCCTTTTATCATTCTCTGGCATCAATTTAAGTATTTCTGTCCATCCTTCCGGAATATACTGATTTGGCAGTAATGCTAGGTTTGTGGTAAGTCTTACAATCTTTTTTAAATTATTTTCAGTCATCATTCCCAGTTTTTTTGCTTTCCTATAAATGGCTTGATGGAAATGAAAAAAACAACCTTTCACGAGAACACCTGGGAAAATGCTTTTTGCGGCGTTGATTATTGCCATTTCATAATCACATTTTACAAAATTTGCATCAATCTTAAATTGAGAACGTAAAACTGAGAACAATCTTTCATACGTTTCCTGAATTTTATTAGGTAAGAGGCAAAAAAATACGGGTATTATATTGGTACTCGCTCTTGTACTACCCACGTCTACATGAATTGATAAAAGTTGAGAAAAAGGTCGCGGTACGGTTTTAAAAGTACCATCTACAAAAATCAAATTTGTATTTGATGCTATTTCTATACCCTCATCTATAGCAAAGATAAAGAATTTAGGTAGATTATCTTTGCTTTCATAAATCAAAAAATCTTTTGAAAGTATGTCTGGAAATATTACCGTATCAACTGATGGGAAATTGCATTTTTGTACACCAATTGCCCTCTTTCTTATTCTGTATAGACCATCACGCTTCGATTTCAAATTAGGTATGTCCATTGAATCATCAAGCTCACCCATAGTTTCATCAAAAATTTTACTCACTGATTTCCATTCATTTTTTACCCTTTTTCTGCATTCAATTATTCATCTTCACGTCAATTAAATTTTTGTCGTAGTTCGGCTTACAGGTATGCCCGCTTTCTCTTAGAATTGGGTTGTACGCGTTTGGTCAAATCTGATATTCGTCAAATCGGCAATTCGTCAAATCTGAAATTGGTCAAGTCGGTAGTTCGTCAAATCGTCTTTTTGTCCAGTTATGATATTTGCCAAATACGCTTTTGGTCAAGTCTATGTACAGTCGATGAAGACATAAGTTTTCATTTCATATATAATTAGGTATGTTACTTGTAGGAACTTACGCTGTAGTTTCCTATTTACATCATCGAAACGTAGTCAATAGTAATTAAGTACGTATAATTAGATATGTATTTTATTTCTTTCGATTGTTACCTCTTCTGATTCTGTAAGACTAGAATCTTAGCGAAAAAAATAATTTGTTTTCCTGTCAACCATTTGTTTTTCCTGTCAATCGTAGAAAATATCTTATTATTTGCACGTTAATTTAATTACATAATAAATCTTTATTTTGGAGTCTGCGATTTAGTAAAATATATAATATAATGGCTTCTACTAGCAAAGGCGGAGATTCTGTTTTTACATTTATAGACACTAAAAAAGGTAAGAAGAAACTATTACGTGCGGGATATCAATTCCATTTAAACTTGAAATATAAAAATGGTACTACAATCTGGCGCTGCATAAATAGAAGCGAGTGTAATGGATCTATAACTTTAAGCAGTGATTCTACCTTAATTCTAAGAGAAAGCGGGCATACCTGTAAGCCGAACTACGACAAAAATTTAATTGACGTGAAGATGAATAATTGAATGCAGAAAAAGGGTAAAAAATGAATGGAAATCAGTGAGTAAAATTTTTGATGAAACTATGGGTGAGCTTGATGATTCAATGGACATACCTAATTTGAAATCGAAGCGTGATGGTCTATACAGAATAAGAAAGAGGGCAATTGGTGTACAAAAATGCAATTTCCCATCAGTTGATACGGTAATATTTCCAGACATACTTTCAAAAGATTTTTTGATTTATGAAAGCAAAGATAATCTACCTAAATTCTTTATCTTTGCTATAGATGAGGGTATAGAAATAGCATCAAATACAAATTTGATTTTTGTAGATGGTACTTTTAAAACCGTACCGCGACCTTTTTCTCAACTTTTATCAATTCATGTAGACGTGGGTAGTACAAGAGCGAGTACCAATATAATACCCGTATTTTTTTGCCTCTTACCTAATAAAATTCAGGAAACGTATGAAAGATTGTTCTCAGTTTTACGTTCTCAATTTAAGATTGATGCAAATTTTGTAAAATGTGATTATGAAATGGCAATAATCAACGCCGCAAAAAGCATTTTCCCAGGTGTTCTCGTGAAAGGTTGTTTTTTTTCATTTCCATCAAGCCATTTATAGGAAAGCAAAAAAACTGGGAATGATGACTGAAAATAATTTAAAAAAGATTGTAAGACTTACCACAAACCTAGCATTACTGCCAAATCAGTATATTCCGGAAGGATGGACAGAAATACTTAAATTGATGCCAGAGAATGATAAAAGGGCGGAAAATTTTCAACAATATTTTAGTGAGCAATGGCAAAAAAGAATTTCACAAGACATGTGGTGTTGTGCGAATGAACGTCATCGTACCACCAATGCAGTCGAGGCTTGGCACCGAAGATTGGGTATAAAGGTAGAAGAAAAGCATAACATTTTCATGTATGTAAGCATTTTAAAAAAAGAGGCGAAGTTTTATTTACATAAAGTTAAAAGAGAAAATGCGAAGCAGAGGAAAACTTCCAACATTATGAAAGACGCTAGAATAGAAAAAATTATAGAAAAATTGTTGATTGGAAAAATAGATACACTAAAGTGCCTAAAACAGTTATGTTGGGTGTAAAATATAAATTGACTATGTAACTACTAGTGGGACTGTCCTTGCTTCGTATCGGGAAATAAATTTTTTACGTCTTAACTTTTTACAAAAAATAACCGACTTCAAAGTCAAGATAACTCAAAAATCACTCGCCAGACGTTGCTCCTATTTATAAGGTACCACATGACAAGCACTACCTTTCTAACAAAAAAGAATCATCAAAATTAGAACACCCAGTCAAAAGATTGCATTTTAATTTACATTATTGAAAATAATTCTAAAATTGACCGTCAGATGTCGCTCAAATGGAACCACACGGCAATCATTAGCTTTCGAATGTGAAAAGAATTATCGAAATCGATTCACCCAGTACGAAGTTATGAGGTAACACACAAAAGACAAAAAAACATACAGAGGAATTGTTAACCTTCCCCTTTTTTAAATCGGTTAAAAACAACATTAAAGTGACAAGACGCCCGCCCTCCGGCCGATTTTCATGTATTAAAGAAGACCGTATTAAAATCCGTCGTGAAGTTTAAAAGATTTAAGCATACATATTAACAGACGGACGACAGCGGGAAATGACTTTGATGTATACTAGGTAGTGAATTAGTGATAAGTGAAATATGAATTAAATAAAATGTGGTAATAAAAACATCACGAGGTATTTTCATTTTTATAGTTGATTGTACTAAAATTACTTGACCAAAAGCGTATTTGGCAAATTTCATAACTGGACAAAAAGACGATTTGACGAACTACCGATTTGACCAATTTCAGATTTGACGAATTGCCGATTTGACGAATATCAGATTTGACCAAACGCGTACAACCCCAACAGGTCTACTAGCACAGTGTAATAACTTACAGTGGTCTAGCGTCTTGGAAGAGTAGTTGACACGTCTGGAGATTGCATCATTTAGTAGGGTTATTCTATGTTGTATTGTATGAATGTATCAAAATTACCAAGTATGGTTTTATAGTGCAAGTGATGTAGATTGAGTAATTCTACAATGCAGATGTTTTGAATCCTTTCTCCGAAGGCTGTTAGTGATCTGGGATGGCGTTTCTGCCCACGAGCTCTTCTACGTGTAAGTCTTGTGTAAGATTTGAAAGTGCAACATTGTTACAATGTAACAAACAGGTAGGTAAGTTATCTTCAAATGTGACAACTAGTCAACTTTTCACAGTCTGCTATCAAGACAACACGATAATGTTTCCTTAAACAACACACATTGTGATAATCATAACCACTATAAACTTCAAAATGTCCCTTACAATTGGACATTTCATGACAAACGGAGGACGTAGACGTAGACGTTTGGCTTTGACGTTTTGTAGACGTTTCGACCGGAGAATGGTTGCACAATTTGTACTTATATAGGTATAGAATTAGAAGACTTCAAAAGTAATATAGAGATGGTTTTATGTTTCTAACTTTATAGTAGGTACGTACGTCCCCTCTATCCACTAGCACAAATTATGCACTAGTATAGACGTAAAGCTTGCGCGCTCGAGAAATCCTGACATAGGCACAGTTCACGAATACGAAAAATGGAACCACTTTGAAACACTATTATTATTGAACAATATTTCAAGCATGTACCTACGTGTGCGATACCCGAGCGCGTAGAGTATGAACCATTACATCTGTATTTTATGATTTGTGCCTCTAGGCCGTAATCGTTGGCCTACTGAACCATAGTCTTCGCTAGGCTGTGCTACAGGCCTTACATTCCGGAGTTGTATTTATTTGATTTCATAAGTTATTGGCGGAAGCTATTGCGATGCACACGCGCGGTGTATTGCGAATTTCATATCGTCATAGCTTGATATGATCTAATAATAGGGAGCGATGATACGCCGGCGGTTTTATTATAGGCTGTCCGGCCAATGTGCCTGTTATTTACAAACGTTTTATTTTGAATTAAGTAGGCACATAGATATCATTATAACATCATTTGCTTACTTTTATACCTTTTTAATGGTGCGATAATTAATACATTACAGGAGAACGAGAAGCAAGCTACTTCATAATTAAATTAGACAGCAGGGGCTCTGTTCATCCTTGATTCAAACTGACCACCCATATTCGTGGTTCACCCTGATGCAACAAAGGCGACTGATCTCAGTACCTACGGCTCAATTTAATCTTCACAGTACCCATGCATGTTGGTAGCCTTTTGTAAAATATCTAGATTTAAAGAAGAAAAAAAGAAAATTAACTTAACCTATTTTTTATTTTACTAGAATTTATCGATTAATCAGGAAAGGTCAAGCACCCATAGTCAATACTCAAAATATGTACGTAAACAACTGCAATTTATGTTTATGTCTTAATGACATTATCAGACACAATTCATGTGGTTATTTATTTATGACAAACTTGTCTTGGGCACTTGTAAGCGATGTCTCTCTGGGTAGCCCAAGATCAAATCATTCATACAATTACGTTGCCAGTGCAACAACGCCGCGCCGCCGCCGGCTCTGTAGAACTTTTTCATTCAACGAATTCTTTCTTGGTTTCCAATGCATCAGTGATGCATTTGGTATCATCCATACTAATATAATAAATGTGAAAGTGTGTTTGTTTGTTTGTTCCTCTTTCACGTCGCAAAATGGCTATTATATTATGGTATGGTTTGTGTGTGGGGATAGTTAGCGAGGGTGGAGAGTGACGTAGGCTACTTTTTACCGCGGAAAAACATCTCATTCCCATGGGAAGATCGATGTTTTGTTAGTTGCTAGATATTTAGTTCCGGATGTTGTTAATAGATGGCATTAGTAAAATTCATTTGCAAGTTCCGAATGACGCTATCAAATACTACATGTAATTTACTTATGTCATAGGCAAATGTTACCAATATCTGATGTTCCAGTATATCATATAATAGGCTACTGTTTAGCCGAGATTCCTACGGGAGCGGGACCTACGTGGCTGTTACCTAGGGGTCCCGAAGCGAAGCGCGGGCGGTTCTCTAGTTCGTGTATACAAAAGGGGTATAGGGTACCCCCGGACCAGGTGGTCTGACGACCTGACGAAGATAGCGAGCGTCCACTGGACTCAGAGGTCTGAGGACCAATCAGAGTAGGTATTAGATTAGGCGTTAGTTAGGGAATGCCTATGTGCAGCGATAAACGCTAAAAGGCTGATGGATGGATGGTGTCCAGTGGACGATGGTGACCATTTGCTGTCGGTTGGTTCCTCTGCTGATTTGTCGGCTTTGATGTTAAGCATAAAGAATAAAACAAGATAAGTACATTAATAGGGCTAGTAGAGCTTGCGCAAGACATGCGTAAAGAACGCGCTAAAGAAAAATATTGAATTCACGGACATTTCTGTAAGTTTAACACGAGTGCATTGAGCGTGTTCAACGGCGCATACGTCGGTAATTTACCAGACGCGAGTGATGACACAGAAACGACATGCTCTGTTATATCGGAATGCATGTTCGTTGAGTAATTGTGACTGGATTTATACTCGGCTCGACATATCGAATCGACTGCGTATGACAGGGGAATGTTTACAAATGAGTTGGGTAAATATTTGGGGGTACTGTCAGTTACCATTAGTTGCCAAAAAGAGTAGGTACCTACTTATGCTGGTAAAAGTCTTTTAAAAGGGTACATTGTTATATTTAAAATCTTATCAGTCTTACTTACGGCAATGGCCGACCAATGCATAAACGCGCCAATTCGTTATAGGCACGGACATGACGGACAACGCCTAAATTTTTTTTTAGGGTTCCGTACCCAAAGGGTAAAACGGGACGCTGTCCGTCCGTCCGTCCGTCCGTCTGTCACCAGGCTGTATCTCATGAACCGTAGTAGTTGCACAGTTGAAATTTTCACATATGATGTATTTCTGTTGCCGCTACAACAAAAAATACTAAAAAACAGAATAAAATAGATATTTAAGTGGGCGCCCATACTTTCGACGCCTCAGCGATAGTTTATTAGTTACCTTTCGGTCCAAGAAATGGCGTTGTGGGTAATATGTGACTACTACATATAAAACAATTGAATATTTAAGTGAGGCTTTCATACAACAGACCAGATTTTTTTGGCGTTTTTATACATAATGGTACGGAACCCTTCGTACGCGAGTCCGACTCGCACTTGGCCGGTTTTTTGTTTTTCTTATAAGATAGTGCTTGACAACGATCCCACCTGATGGTAAGTGGAGATGAAGCCATAGTGATGAGCGCACTAACTTAGATAAAGCCTATTCACTCTCCTCTTGAAGACTCCCACGTCATATGTATGCGGAAAAACTGACGCAGGCAAGTTGTTCCAATCCTTCGCGGTACGTATAATGAAAGACGAGGCGAACCTCGACGTTCGGACCGGTGGGATGTTAACTACGTATGGATGGATACCGGCCGTGCGTCGTGTCGTGCGATGGAAGAAAGGGGATGGGGGAATTATAACAAACAATTCCTGCGCACACTCTCCAAAATGTACCCTATAGAAGACAGAGAGGCTGGCAACTCTACGCTTGTGTTCGAGGCTTTGTAGATTGGTTTTAACCAGCATGTGGTCACCAATGAGCCTCGAAGCACGCCTCTCCATCGAATCCAAGGCCGATAGGTGTGACTTTGCAGCACCAGCCCAAATGTGACTGCAGTACTCCACAGTACAGCAAATCATCCATAATACCGAAACTAACTTTGCCAAGTAAGTCAAAAGCTGGGAATCCGACATTAAATAAGACCTGAACAATGCAACAGAGACTTTAAAAATCTGGTTAGTTCTAGAAGTAAGACTACTGTCTTACACTTGACTACTGCTGGCAGTAGGTACAAGTACTAACATAAAGGTATTGAGGTGGTCATAAAGTGTAGGTAATATAATTATGTAGGTACCGTGTATCGTTAGAATAAAATTGATTATTGAATTCAAACTCAAGGTGTTAAAGGACTAGTTAAATTGCGGTAAGGTAGTGAGCTAGTGGGGTGAGTACCTACTTTGAGTAGTAAGTAATCCTAAATTCAGCATGTTCAGGTAAAATAGTTAAGTAAAGGGCGACTCGCGCTTAAATGAAGCTAGACTTTTAGAAGAGTAGGTATAGTCTCAAGAGTAGCATAAAAACTTACGCCTCTAATGACTATGACATTAGTCTTCTTTATGAAATACCTAAATATCTTAACTAAAGAACCTGAAGTAAGTATTTCACGACGGTGTAACGCGATATAGGTACTTACCTACTAACTTAATTAGCTGAATTGTCGTAAGACCAAAATAGACCAGGAAGTGATAAGAGACCCAAATACAGTTCAGTAGATCTACCGAAACCGAAACCATTAAGGTCAATGTCCAATCGATACAGAATTTGCTACGACATTTCGCGGGCTTCAATCCACTTTCCTGATAACAACTCGTAAGCGCAAAGTTATTGTTACGATCACTCGAATTCAAAAACATAGGTTTGGCTTCCGTGTGTTCGTATTATCTGTATATCTAAGAGTATCGAGTATAAGTACATACTAACTGTTTTCGACTAGGAATATAAAAAAATATGTAGGTATATAGCATAGAATTAGGTCCGCAACGTAATGAAATTAGGACCGTTTTCCTTGAAATGAAACTCAATTATCTCTCCTCAGCTTTTCGGGTTTACAAGTCTACAGTCGAATATTAATGCAGGACTCATAAAGCACAAAGTCACGTTATCAGAGTTTTTGTACAAAAGCGTAAGTTAGGATAGTATTCCTCATGAGTTCATGACTCTCGGTTCTTTTGTTACCAAGGTCATGAGGGTTGGCAGGTTGGCACGTGAGACGAAATAGTGTGAAGTCATTCCGTACCGGCGCACAAATATTCTTTATATTCATTGTTTATACTGATTGAATATGTATGTTCGTTGCGGTGGGAATACCCGTACTGCATAAAATATCTTCGGAAAGTTGATGCGTTCTTATTGGGAGCGAAATCCGTCTGTCTAGCCTGATCGAAATCAGCAATGAAAATCAGAAATTTCCATGTTTTTGTTTCATTATTGAGAAATTGAATACCTAATGTACAAAAGTACACACTAGTGATGTAACGAATGTCATTTTTTGAACATTCGCGAATGCGAATGCGAATATCAGCTTCCGACATTCGCGAATGCGAATGCGAATGCGAATATTCATTTTTTTTATTTGAACTCAATTTTCTATGCTTAATGCATCTTTCTCCAAAACTCGAGTCGATTCGAACTCGCCTGATTAAAATTGTCATCCCGTTAGAGGTCCGTTAGTATTAGGGTCAGCTCACACCGAGACGCGACGCGACGCAACGATACTGGAAGAGGCCAGTGATTTCGCGCTGCGCCGCGCGTCGCCGCGAGACGCATCTCAATGCCGCGAGGTGCATCGTAAAAGTAGGCAATCTTGCACGCCGCGCGTACCGACGATGCACGGCTGCGTAGCGATGCACCGCGCTACGCCGCGAGGCGTCACGAGACGCAGCGCTGCATGAAGCAACGTATTCTGAATTCTCACAATGAAATGTGTATCTTTTCGTGTAGAAAATAAAGTTCTAATTTGAGCCGCTCTTTGAAAGACTGCGCGCAGCGTCGCGTCGCGTCTCGTCTCGGTGTGATTTGACCCTTAGTTAGTATTATTTGGGTAAAAGCAATTTATTTTTCTATTTTCAACTTGATAAAAAATCACAAAAGACACGAAACGAAACAGTAGATTGCCGGTAGAAATATCAAAAAAAAGGGTTGACGGGGCTTTTTAAGGAGGAAAAAACTACAAGACCTATGAAAAAAAAGTTAAATGGCAAAGTTATAGGTAATAAAAAATCTACAACTTTTGTAGCCACACTTTTTTCACATAACCTCAAATTTATGCAAAAATTCATGTAACTGAGTTTTTAATTTTTATCTTATTCGATTTGCATTTTTTTAGTTTGTGTATGTTACATGAAATCTTAAGTTTTTCAAGCAATTAATAGTAGATTGTATGACAAGGGTGCAAAGTAATATTTTTTCGGCGAGGGCGTTTTTTGAATCCAGAGCGAAGTGAGGGATTCTAGAGTAGAATCCCGAGCGTAGCGAGGGATTCTTTAGTAGAATCCCGAACGTAGCGAGGGATTCAAAGTACGTCGCCCGAGCCAAAAATATACTTGCACCCGAGTGATACACTCTACTTTTCATCACCCACTATGAGAAAATAATATATATATTTAATAGAAAATAATAGAAAATAATACGTAAAAATGCACGAAAACTTAATTTTAATTTGAAAACGAAATCTTAATTTGATTTCTTTTTTTATTATTCAGCTGGCGGGGCCCTCGCGTCGTACCAGACATTCTTTATTCAAACAATATTTGCGTTCGATTTCTTTAGCGCAAAATACTAAAATGTTCTAAATTCAAAATAGGACGGAAAAGATCTAGCCGGCAGGAAAAGTTGTATGAAAATTCATTCCCGCCCGCTGAATAGAAAACAGCAACTTTGGAACCCCGTAAGTCCGAACCAAGTCGTCTTTTTCGAATAGGTGTGATGAAAAATGTATTTTAAACCGACTTCAAAAATAGAAGGTTTTCAAATCGTCTGTATGTTTCTTTTTGTCTTATGTGTGTTAACTCATAACTTCGTACTGGGTGAACTCATTTAGATAATTTTTCGACATTCGAAAGGTAATGACTGCCGTCTGGTCCCATTTTAATTTCAGCGACATCTGACGGCCAGTTTTTGAGTTATTCTAAATCATGTAAATTTAATTTATGCTTACTTTTCACTGGGTGTTCCAATGGTGATTCTTTTTTGTTCGAAAGGTAGTGCTTGTCATGTGGTAACTTATAAATTGGAGCGACATCTGGCGAGTGGTTTTTAAGTTATCTTGACTTCGAAGTCGGTTATTTTTTTGTAAAAAGTTATTTATTAGCTCAACATGTTTCATAATATTAAGTTCGAAGAATCGAAGTTGAATTATTCCGGTTTTTTGAGAAAATTTCCATGGTAATGTAAATTTTTTACACCATTAGAAAGTAGAGATTTCATAGAACAAAACGCACATCGAGATTTTTTCAAATGAAAATTAGGAGGCTTTTTCGCAATTCCATTAAAATAAGGGGAGAAAATTAAGTGTTTATAAAAAAACTGTGTTTGGGACATAAAAAGGTAAATTTTCACTAAATTCCGTGAAAATAATATATTTTGTAGAAGGTAAAAATACAAAAACCAAAAATTTATTTGAAAGTTATTTGAATTTTTCGCATAAAGACATAAGGTATGTGAAAAAACGCGAAAACGTGAAATATGTGACATTTTTATTATCTATAACTTTGCGATTTAACTTTCTTTCGTAGGACTTGTAGTTTTTCCGGAAATTGCGATAAACCGTTTTTTGCCCTTAAAAACATTAAAAAATAAAAAATTAAATTAAAAATTAAAAAAAACCCCCGACACAAACCTTTAAAAAGTAAAAAATAATATCTTTTAAAATAATACGTCGCGTTGGGGGACCGCTCCATTTACTTCTAACTTTAACAGAAAAAAATATAGTCTTGGGTAAAAGACTAAGTAGGTAGGCATGTGATATTTATGAAAAAATCGTAGATAATGAATAGTTAGGAGCGTTCCCCAACGCAACGTATTATTTTAAAAGATATTATTTTTTACTTTTTAAAGGGATGTGTCGGGGGTTATTTTTAATTTTTAATTTAATTTTTTATTTCAAGTTTTAGTCTAAATATTGCGAATGCGAATATCCAAAAAACATGCGAATATTCGCGAATGCGAATGCGAATGCGAATATTCGTTACATCACTAGTACACACACACTGAATTCCGGAATCGGGTTTGGAGGGTATCCATTTTACAATACTTAAATATCTGATGTTCTACAATTTATACAGATTACACAAAATATTACCTTTCCAGGTTTAAAAAAGTGGTAGTTATAATAAATCACCACGAATACAATACCAGTTACGTCCTCGTTCCATTAACGTTTGCTTATAACCATAGACATATAGGTACCTAGACGGGCCTTGCACGTTCGAATGTGCGTCAAGTTGGAACAATCCAATTTTGAATCGAATCGGTTTGTGCGTGAAGTTGGCGCGATGGAATTTTGTTACTATATTTGAAAACGAACAGATTACATAGTGATATCTCGCTTCCGCGTTTCGAAGTTTTAGTCGTGCTGTCTCTGTCACTCTTACATATGTCACGCGCCATTTTACTAAAGTTATTATTTTAGAAATAGTGAAGTTAATTTACAATTCAATGTTTACATAATGAAATGTGATTCCTTTGGACTTTATTTGTGTTTCTTGAATTGTTAGAATATTTTTGAAGGCACAGGAAGCCATATTTTCTACATTTGCGGACGTAATTACTGAAATCAATTTTGCGGAAGATGTGTACCTCGCTGCTGTCTACAACAGACTGACTTGATCAATCACTCAATCACACAACCCAATGTTGACCACTCGCCGTGCGCCTTTATGTATGTTACGGGCCCATCTAGACTTTCTACATCCATGCTTATAACTACTTACAGCTAGCATTTTATTTTTATTGCAATACTTACCTTACGCAAACAAGATTAATAACAGTTTAGGAAACGGGGTTGGAAGGTGTCCCTTATAAAATAACGGTTATTTCCCTCTTAATGCGAGACAATTTCCGCCGGAGCTCTGACGACTTCCGCTGATATCAGATGCATTAGCGCGAAAAATATCGCTAAATGTAGCAATGACTTAGCGTCGCTCTTCTGAAGTCTCATTGACTTGTATTAATATTACCCATTAGAGCAGATTTTCATTTACGATACGATAATCTCTTGCGGAGTTTCCTGTTTTGTTACTTCTCGGTCACTGTAATAATATGACGTATTTGGGGCATTTACACAACGTTCTAAACGTATGGTGCAGACTTAGCGTATTTACTCGTAGTTTTTTCTAAGGTTGGCAACACTAGGAGCGTCACCTATGCGTTGCCGGCCAAGAAGGAAGCAATGGACCCGCTTGTTGAGAGACCCCATGTCATGTCATCTTATCCCTACAACGCTACCTCACTGGTAAACTGTGATTGATATTTAACGTCTTCACCATTCTGCTTGACAGAGACAACTTACATTGCCAATTCCAATGCTTGTTAACTACTTAACTTCTGGTGACGGTGACCCGTCTTTTATAGTCCCCGCATCAATGTGGACTAGTTAGTGGGTTAGTGGAGGATCGGTCTCATTTAAAATTTACCTCATATTATGTTAAAGCATGCAGTATACAACTTAGCCTACTTCCAAAGCTGTTTTACGGTGGCCTATTTTGTAATGATGTCAGAAGTTTACTCAGGTTGACTTTATGCAACGAGCAACTCATTAATTCTTTGCCTACATTTTTCTTGAATTTCTTTTGTTTCTGTTTTCCTTTCCTTCCTGTTCCTCGCCTTGCTATTCTTTGCGTTTGTGTTCCAATTGTTGTCTTAACATCCTTGTAGCGTAGTATTCCGCGGACATAGTTATACGCATCGGTACATATTTTTGTTCCATTTTTGCATTGCGTTACTTTTTAAAATACTTCAAAAAAGTAAGGCGTTCTCAAGGCGTTCTCAAAGGCGTCTTTTTTTCTTATGTGTGTTAACTCATAACTCTGCACTGGGTGAACCAATTTGGATAATGTTTTTGGTATTCGAAAGGAGCTTCATATCTGGTCTCAATATATTTGACTACATTTTACGGACAGTTTTTCAGTTATTTCTCTTTATCGAATTTGAAGACGGTTGGTTATTGTAAATAGTTAGTTATTTGTACTCAACTACAAGTAAACTACCTCCCAAGTTTCATCTTCATGCTCAGATGGTAGGTAGGTCAAGTAGCTTTGAAGATGAAAGCCTACGTTTTTATATCGTACATAGAAATGTAGATATGAGGAAAATAACATAAATCGAAAAGAGAAGATTAGCAGGTAAGCGAGTGGCGTGTTCAGCCATTAGCGCGGCTTCTCCATCATTGTGGAGCGACAGCACAGCGACAAATCAACCCTTTGTTGTCGGTGTTGCGACACACGCGATATAGTGTCCGATTATCAAACTCACTGTCACTGGCCGAGCGGTAATACGTTCCAAATTTAAAACTAATAAGTATAAAATAGTTGGTGACTTTGCTATATTATGATTAAATAGTGTTTAAGTACTTTATGAGTTTGATTTTTAAGTTATTATGTTCTTTTAGCGTAACTAGCTTCCACCCGCAGGCTTCGCCCGCTGGGAATTCGTTTAAACTTCACCCCCCTATTTCAACCCGAGATGGAATTTCCAAAAATCTTCTCTTAATGCTCCCCTACACACCCCAAGGAACATATATGCCAAATTTCAGCTCCTTCCGTTCAGTCATTTCGGCTGTGCGTTGTCTGTCAGACAGTCACTCAGTAACGCAAGAGTTTCATATACCTACCTATACAGATTTAATTAGCTCTATCAATCTGCACTAGAGGAGCACGATGAAGTATGATGATGCTCTAGGCCTCGTTAGTTTGATAACATAGGTATTATTTTTTCCTCTTCATCATCCCAAATGCCCGCTTCCCTACCTATATTGTGAAAGAATAAAGAAATTAAATGATGATATCGCATGATTTAAGAATACTCCCCAGGGTTTCGTTCATTGTTTGCTGCCGTCATATTGTCTTACGAAAGAGCGCTTCCTCTAACGCGCTTAGGTTAACGATATAATTTGGCGACGATGCTGTCAGCGAAAATTAGATTCGGCGGAAACAATGTTTCAATTCAAGGCTGTATTGCTTATGTTTATAACCAGGTACCTTCCATGTGTAACAAGGCTTTGTTGCTTGCCAACTGCTATATAATTTAGCATGATCGAATTCAAAAAGTGATCGATTGATTGCATTACCAAACGGATTTTTGTTTCCTCGTCTGTGCGCAATGCAAATAAATCAAGCCCAAATACAAGATAACTATTGGAAATTGTTGAGAAGTTTCCTTGACTGCCTTTCGGGTCTCTCATCAGATCGACTCTAGACCACCATTAAATATTTAATGAAAAAATGAACAAATGCACTACCTAGTCGTCACCACAATTTTCGGAATTCCCCTCGATTTCTCAGGGATGCCAGCTATCAGATCCTGGTGTCCTTATCATGATAGGCACCAACCTAGGAATAAACAAACAACCAATTCCAACAAAAAAATAATTATCAAAATTGGCTTATAAATAACGAAGTAATCCGCGAACACATAAAAAGCATAGGATTGAATTGAGAACTTCCTTCTTTTTTGATGTCTGTTAAAAAGATAATACTTAGGTATGCTAATTTACGCAATCCCTTCCTTTGACTATTACCTACCTAGGTACTAAAAAATAAGCCAAGCAAGGGCACATAAAAATTAATTATGTAATAAGATAATCTGTAGCTGTACCACAAATGTCGCTCAGCCTGACTTTGCCTTTGTAATTCCGAGATTGAAGAGGGGCCTAAAAGAGATAAAAGTAAATTAACTTTTGTGAAAGAACTTTGAATATTGTTTCATAAATTATTAACATCCATATTCATTAAGTAATTAAGCTTATAATTTTGCATAAACAATGAAAATTCCGCAGTGAAGACTTATATGAAAATGTTCTCAGTAATTTAGGTACATACTGTGGTGAATTCTCCGAATCCGCACTTTCCCTCAGTGCTGGATTATACTTATTATTAATGTGAAAGAAGATCAATACCAACAGTAGGACAAACATAAGTTACGATAATGATTATTAGGTATGTCGCCACCCCCCCCCCCCCGTTTCACTTCTTTTACAAGAAAGCAATAAAAGCATTTTAATAATTCTACCTAAAAGTAGCAAGAACAGGTTGTATTATGATTTTATTTATGTCAGTCATAAATAAAAACACCTAATTAAATGGCAAGAATTTAACTGATTAGCAATAAAAGTGATTAACTTTGAGGTTACTTTAGAGGTTAATCATTAGATCTATGGCTTATTCATTAACCAAATGAATGGTGGTGAAAGTCCGTAAAAATTGACACTTTTTTGTTATTTCTTATGTATCGTTCATGTTGGTGAACCTTAGTATTAACTGGTAAATCTTAAGTTTCACGCATTCACCGTGGTTCGGGCTTTTACAGTAACATAAATATCAAAATGTCACTCCGGAAAATCTAGGATCCTTCTGTCAAGGTAGGTCATATCCACACCCAAAAAATAACAAAAAACTGAGTAAAATGTTAGTAGCCATTACCCTTGATAATACCTAGTCTAGTAGGTAAGTACATGTACTACCTACATGCATATATATCAATAACTAAAGACATAATAAAGTAAGGTATACATTAATTATCAAAGTTGGATGAGGCCTCACAGCATTCCTGCTACATTTGTACCAGTTTTTTCCTTTACGTTGTCGCATAATAATTTCATATTAGCGTTTCACCGACTCACAGAACACCTAATGCGCATTTAATGATAGCAGCGATAATGTGTTTCAGTCAATAATAGAAATATCTAATAGGATCTTTGATGTAGATATTTTCGAATGCAACGTCTGTATCTAAGTAATTACCAACGCAAATGAACGCACGTTGTGCCTGTGATAGTATCACGAACCCATTATACGCATGTCATTAACTGTTACATCAAGGTCGAAGTACCTGGTTAAGAAATTCATCAGGAATTCCAAGCAGTCGACACCTTGTGGTTGGTTGCAGAATGTATTAAATTTTTGACGTGAATATTTATTTAAATGATAATTATGAAAGCCATGAAAAAAGTACAATACTTATTTTAAAAAATGGGCGAACAACCAAAGTGCAAAATTCAATTGTCAATTGATTTGCCTATTCATTTAAATATTTCATTTCAGTCCTATTGAGTCGTATGTCCTAGACTTTAACTCGAGCCTACTATTAATTTTGTAATGTTTTTATCATAAATTAATAATGTGTAAATGTGTGTGTATTTTTAGTTTTTCTAAAATGCATCTTGTTGACTGTGTCCTTTGAATAAATTTTTGCTTGTGTTTGAAGGGAGAAGGTACGCTTGAAACTTCTCAGATTAGCTTGGGTTGAGTAGCGAGAGCATTTTCGTGTTTATAGGGTCGTGAAGAATATCATGGGAATAATTACTTTATGGGTCGAGACCTTTTAATTGTAAGATAAGCCCATTATTAAGACATGAAATATTACCTGTTAGGATATGAAAAGGTAAGGAAGGGAACAAGAAAAAGTTAATAAGAAAATGTTATGGGGTCGACAGCTAACATTTATAACTCAGTACAACATAATTTGAAATACTTGCACGTGCATTTAAATTAAGATAAATAGTTATTCTAGTAGCATACCCACTTTATAATCCTATTTATTAACTATTGGGACAAATTAATACAGCCCCAATGGGAAGTACCTATATACTCCCAGAAAAGGATTTTAAAATTTAGTAATTAAAGAACCTGAGGTAAATATTAGGGTTTTTCCCGTTGGCTCCCATTCCCGTTCTCACCCGTCCCATTAGTCTTAAAAATGCAACTAAACCGAGAACTGAAGTTTCTCTAAAACTTGTGGACTGCCCTTACTGTTCTAATTTAAATGTAGGTACAAGGCAGTAAATTATTTTATAGTTAATTATGTACGCAAGTCGTGTAACGTCGTTTATTTAAAAGTTAAAGAGCAAACAAAAGACAACTACGTTTGGGCGATAAAAGGTTTAAACGAGCTTAGAAATTTAAAATAGGCTTTACAAATAACATGATGTGGCTAATTCTACTATCTTGTATTACTTTCTTTAAATGAAAAAAAAAATGAAAAAATATTTTTTTAAATGAAAAAATATTTAATTCACAAAAACATGGTACATAGTAACACAGCCACTAGCTCCCACACTAGGATTCCCTGTGTTGTGGGACACTAGGATTAACCCTATCGTACAAATTTACACTTTTTTAGCATAACATGTAGTATATAAATGTAAATACTCATAGGCTTAGAAATTAGAAAGCATGTTTGTGAATTGCTATTAAGTATTGTGATTCTAAACGGTAACAAAATATGGTTCATGACCTATCAAATCAGAAAATTTTACAATCAAAATGAAAATGATACTGGCCCATATCCATAGAAAACTTATTTGGGAAATATTATGCTTGCAGGATCCTCAAAAGACCAGTAAAAACTACAAATATTATTAAAAATTTAAAATACCATGTACTTGTCAGGGCAACTTATAAAATGTTATAATAAAAATGAAAATTAGATGCTGGTTGTGTAATGTTGCTGGTGGCATGACTCAGAATAAAAATAATGATACAACAAATTCACATCCTATTAGGCGGTTATGTAGCTAAGATATAATTATATTTGGTACAAGACAGATAGGACAAGTGTGTGTGAGTGTATGTGTTTGGGTGTGTGTGTGCGTGTGTGTTGACATATACAATATGTGTGAAAGAAACTAATTATATATATACTTCAGACCCGTGTTGCCCTACGATAAATAAGTATCTTGGGATCAGTTAAAAAACTGCAACACGGGCCTGAGTGAATGTATGTATTATAATGCAATATACACGAATTTATTTTTTTAGCTTTATTATGATAGTATGAAACATGTAGTTGATGGTAATAGTACATTATGATATAAGTGCGCGAAGTTGGTCATTACAGTCGAGGCGGTATTGCACAGCCCGAGCCGCAAGGCGAGGGCTGGAATAGAGCCAAGACTGTAGTGAACAAAGCGCACGCTTATCATACGACGTTTTTCAACACACTTGCGAGGAAAAAAACAATTAGGTATCGACATTTTTCAGTCACAAATCAGCAAATTATAAACGAACAGATGTTTGCACAAAATGGCGCCGAGGTTTATTTTATTTTTTCGCGCGCCGTATCTTTGGTTGAATAACTATGCGCGCGCAGGCGCGCAGGTTAAGTCCAGAGGCAAAGAAAACCGCTATTCAGCCACAATATATTAAACTAAATAATTATGTATTTCTAATAGGAATTTACGGTAATTAATGATTTAAAATATTGTATTTTTTAAATGCTTTAATAGATAATTAGATGAAGTATAATCTTATCTTATCAGATTTTGACTAAGTACAACAAGTTTATTTATTTACAAAATAATAAATCTTTTGGTAACAACCTCTTTACGGATATTAAAAAAAAAGTGGAATAAGAAAAACACTAGTGCGGCAATGAAAAGTAAAACGCACTATTGTGTAATAAACCGCATTCCGGGCGTAAGACTAAAGAAAAAATAGCAACTTTACGAGCAAGTGTGTTGAAAATAATATTATCGACAGTCATGTTCTTGTTTGGTTTCGAGATTTTTAACAACTAAAAAAGACGATTTATAATTAGGTAGGTACTTACACTAATAAAAATTTTTGCACACTGAAAATAATTTCATACACTTAACTACCTACTTAACATGTAATTTTAACAACATTAGGTACATGGTTAAAATTTATTTAAAAGTCGAAAAAAGAGAACATGGAGATTTCTAGGCGTATTTGGAATTTATTACCTACCTACTATAACTTCGGTTGATCCTATAGGTATAGGTAATACTGTAACGGCTCATTCACACGAGGACGAATCGTCTTTTTTCACGAATCGTCTTTTTTCACGATTCGTTATTTTTTTTGACGGCGGCAATGCTTTTTAAATACTCATGTTCACACGCTTGACGAATCGTGAAAAAAGACGAATACGGATACGTCTTTTACAAATCACGAATCGTGAATGTTTTATGATTATGACGGATACGTCTTTTAGAAATCACGAATCGTGAATGTTTTATGATTATGACATTGTGTTTCTGAACCAATCTGAACTGAGCTAAATCACGAAATTAATGTGAACTTCAATGCGGATATTTTGACGAATCGTGAAAAAACACGATTCCGTATTCAATGTGAACGTCCATCCGTCAAGACGTATCGTGTTTTTTGACGAATCGTCAAAGACGTATGCCGTGGGAATGAGCCCTAACAGATAATTCGTTCGATAATTCTACAACTTTAATTATATCATACGACTTTGATAAAATACACCTATAGAAAGTAATAAGCCAAAAGTTTTTAACAAAATCCAAATCCTATTTTTGCTTTAAAGAGCTAACCTACCCATATTTGTAAAAGACTTGCAGAAGTTTATCTATCATTATAATAGTTTAATAACATAGTCAAAATTAGAGATGTGCCGACTAGTCGGTAAAGCCGACTATTCGGTCACTATTATAGTCGGCGACTAGTCGGCAAATAATCGGCCAAGAGCGCCGACTATCTGGCTTCTTATTTTGTATGTATTATTTTTCAATAAAATGTCTGTTGGGGGAATTACTTAGGTAAAGTAAAAAACTTATTGGTCTATTTTATATTTTTATTTTTGAATCAGTCTTGCATAGTTATTTTTAAATGTGAATCAAAGCAACCTATTCTTTGGTAGTAAAGAAAGCATGTCTTCTATGACATTAATCAAATAAAATTTGTAAGTAAGTATCATAATTAACAAACAAAACATACCTATCTTATATCTTCTTATCGTAAATAAACATTTATTATAGAAGGAATTTCCAATATTGTATGTACATGATGTAGGTACAGTAAAGAAATTAATAATTAATTATACTTAGATAATATCACTAACTCTAAACAGTAACTGCTTCATAAAGTCAATAAAAAAGAGTGTACCTAAGTATCTAATCAAAGCGAAGCATCACGGAAATCCCCGAATCCGTGATCGGCTAGGCCGACTAGTCGGCGTCTTTGCAGCCAATTAATCGGGTAGTCGGCTAGTCGGCCAAAGTCATGATCGGCACATCTCTAGTGAAAAACCTTTTTTATACATAAAGTACGGAAAGAGATGATTTTGTGTTAATACAAACTTATGATATTAAACAATTGTCCTTTCCAACTATTGTTAGCGGAATTAGTCATCTCGTGCTATAAACAAAGGGAGAGCAGAGCCGGCACGACACGTGTGGCTCTTCAAACATTACACAACGGTACTTATCACCTCATATTTTGATAAAAGTTTCTTGACATTAATAAATGCCCTCTTATTTAGTCCAACAGAAGACTACCAAAGAAAGCAAAAAAACTGAATAGATAATAGATATTATATAAAGTTCTGAACATTTTTTACGTTTATCTAAGCCCGTGAATAAGTTTCTCGTCTCAAACTTTTTTCAGCCTTGACGAGTCCTTAAACTTCAAATCCCGACGGATAGCAAATAAATGTTAATAGAAGGAAGAAATGCCTTTAAGTTAAGAGTGAATAGGCTTTACTAAATGCGTTGTTTTACCCAAGACTACGTAAGAAGATAAGTACCTACATACATTGCAACTTACGGATTAAAGTCACGCGCTAACTCTTAAGAAGTAAAAATAAACATAATTATTTATAAGATGACTTTTTCCTACAGATAAGTATATACCTATATTGTCGTTGGGGAATTTGAAATAGCTACAAAGCTCATCTATTTTCGGACATCTATTTTCACTATCTACTTTTCACACCTCCTACTTCTATACCTACTACACTAGGGGGAATCCGGGAGACTTGCCCAGATGGGAGAGTTGAACCACCTTTTAAAACTCGACTTAAATTTTGCGCTAACGAAACGTCAAGACGGTCATTGATAGGGCGCGGAAGGCCAATGACAAGCACGGCGTCATTTTTAACAATGGCCGGTTTGTTTGGCTGTCAGATTCGAAAAGGTGTTTTTGTTATGGCGGAGTGAATTTTAATTTTTTTTGTAGTTTTGATATTGCGGCCGTGTTTGTAGAGGTAGGGGGAGTCCGGGAGAGTTGAACCGCTTTTTTTTAAAGTATCATATTTTCTTAATAAGGAGGCTTAGTGATTCAATTTTAATAATAAACGATAGCTTATTTATTAAGGTTTACTTATGCGTATTTAGATTTTCCATATTATATTACTGAAATATGTTATTTACATTTTAATAAAAAATGGGATATGATTCAACTCTCCCCACCCTATGGGACACTTGAACCGGGGTCTGGGGAGAGTTGAACACTGCTTTTTAAAGGTAGAAAATAAAAACATTTTACAGCTTAAATCACAAGTTTATTAACCAAAAGATTACAAAATGAAATGAAATTCTAACAAAACACAGTCACACACTCTTCTCATAAGGAAAAATAAACAATACTTCGACATACTCTTAAGCATTCCGTAGGCATCATAATTATTAAACATTTTATTAATAAAATTAAATATTTAACGTTTCTCTAATCAAACTTCTTACTCTCTTGATATTTCTTACCTTTTGTTTCAATTATATACTTATTCTTATCATTCAGTTTCATTAATTAGCCTTAATTAGGACTACTTTCAGTCAGCTGGTAACCAAAAATTTGATCAATGTTATTCTTTAAGATGCACCGTCCTTTACCTCACGTATAGCATTTTCTAATTCTGTAATGATATATATTTTTCTTTTCGGTATTTTTTCGGATGGCTTGTATTGAAATGATATATTTCATTCGATTAGTCTGCAATAAAATATAAAATTACGCATAAAAACAAATTAAATACAAATAAGACTTGTTGTATTAAGGTTCCCGAATTTTTTTTAAATTTCGTCAAAAAGTTTAAAATTTCTATATCTGTAAAGTAAAACTTCAAATATCTTCATACAAATACTATACATGGGAGACATGAACCACTGAGCATATCTCCCGCACCCGTCATGGTGCAAGTCTCCCGCATATACTACTTTGACATTAAAATCTACCCACAGAAAAAACAATCAACGTAATCGATACAACACTTAGCACACGTCAAACTATAATAATCAGGCAATAAAATAGTAATATCACACAATACTTATCTACCTACCTACATGGAAGTAATACCTACCTAGAGAACCCAAAACAATGATTTTAGATTTTATTTCGTTAATCGTTTTCTTAACTAGGTAGGTATAATGTGGCAAGCTTTACTGTTTGTTTTATTTTAACCGGTTCATAAAATAAAGTTATGTCCGTTTAACTGCGATGCATTAAAATTTACTTAGCTTTTTTATTTCCGCCTAACAATTTCCCAATGAGGCTAATAAAGGGAATGATTTTCGGAATCTAAACCAGTACGAAATAAATAAAAATAATTATTTTATCCAAATTTTTTATGATATTTATTATGAAGTACGTCTACCGCTTAAATTGATTTATCACCATGACAACGTTTTTCCATCCAATTATTGGTTTTAAGTCTAAGACAATTAAAATCACTTCCACAACTTCGTCTAATAATTCATTGATTTGTTTTAATGATACAGGGATGTGTGACATTTCACACCAAGCCAATTTTTTCCTCAAAGACAGTTGAAAGCAAACTGGAAAGTTTCACACTGCAATTAGATTGAATCGACTACAATCGCCGTTAGACGAGAAAGGTGGAAATGATGGATGGCGTTGATAAAATATGTTATCACAGAACGCTCAGTAATTAAATACAAGTACAATCAGGTAAAAAATAATAGTTGGTTAAAGTTATAATAATTGGTGTAACTAATTTGAATAATTTAATTTAAGTGAACGATGATTTCATTATAATTATTTGGTAGGTATGTCACTTTTCAACGTCTTCAGTAAATGAGGATCGCCGTTTTTGTGCTCACCAGTTGGCGCCACTGGCGAGGTGAGGTCTTGCTGTCAAAGCCCGCCCATACATAAACAGTGACAAATGACATTCAGACAAGCGAAAAGTGACAGACAGACCTCACTTTTCACTAGCGCCTCTAGCGGAAAATTCACACGCGGTTACCCTCATTGAGGAGATTCTCAATGAGGGTAAAAGCGTGGGAATTCGCCGCTAGAGGCGCTAGCGGAGAGTAAGGTGTGTCTGTCAGTGCCACAAACTTATCTGACCCGGCAAGAGGGGCGCTACTGTCTTTGTCTTTGTCTGACAACAGTTTAACCACCGGGTCAAATAAGCATCAAATAAGTTTGTGGCACTGTCACTTCTCACCTGTCTGAATGTCACTTGTCACTGTTTATGTATGGGCGGGCTTTGACAGCAGGACCTCATTCTACAGTAGCGCCAACAGGTGAGCACAAAAACGGCGACCCTCATTCGATTGGATTTTTTATAATTTTATTATGTGAACCGATTTTGATATTTTTTTATATTCCAAATTGGATTTGCATAGTAACTGCCTTACTTTTAATAGTTACCTCCCCCTTCTCCTGCCTGGTCATTATCATCATCATCATCGTAGTGTCCCATTGCTGGGCACGGGTCTCTTCTAAAAATGAGAAGGTTAAATCAAGTCTAACACGCTGGCCAAGTGTGCGGATTGGCGGACTTCACACACCTTTGAGTTTTGCCTGCCTGGTATTCCTATGTAATCTTAACGCGATAGATACATAAATAGGTACTTCTAATAGACAGGACAGGTTCATACCTAAGTACTAATTTTAAGGGTTTTAGTATGCAGAACAGGCTTCTTACCTTGTTCTTATCCTGCCTGATAGGTACCTAAGTATTTCTTCTTCAACGAGATATCTAAGTAGGTACAGCAGATAATGCAGGTTCTGTCAAGATGCTAAGAAATTTTGTACCTACCTACCTATACAACATGTTTACAATTTTAAATATTAATGTGAGTGATCCGAGAAAAAGCGACACTTCTGATCTAAATACAACTAACAACTAACAGGATTATTACCCACGTCTTTTTCACACCTACGAACTAACGTTATCCAACTAATGATAACTCTACTAAAATATCCTAGTACCGATTTGAGCCGTATCAGTTGATTCAATTATAAGGATTTATACTAAAGTTTGTAGGGAAGTAGTCGAGTTTCTGGATTGGTAAAAAACATTTTGTATCTGGGGGCACGGGAGTGCCCCCGCCAAGTCGAGCGTTGTATTTGCAAAATTAAATTATCCGCGAGATGGCCAACGATCTACGCACGGGTTAAATAAAATAATTCTACTGCTTCCATCTTTGGCATGAACAACTAACTAAAATGTTGTGGAGATAAAATTTATTTCAATCCAGCGACTGTCAGTATAATTTAGTGATGTATCACAGATGTCGCTATACGAATGATTTTACTGATAGATGTCGCTTTTCAGTTAAAATTAGAATTTAACGTTTCAAGGAGCGCCCCTATGATTATTTCAGAAGATACCTAGTGACTAATCAATCTATGCTCATGGCACTCAAACCAATCCCCAAAGGAGTTTACTTTTAGTTTTACGTCATTTACAATAATATTATTCAAGTTGTTCATTGGTTACCCGTTACATTTCTCTTTTAAGGGGCGAATAGGTATGCTCAAAAGTAACAACACAATATCACTGTGACCGAAAAATATTCAAGTTAGGTATTGAGGTATGTGAAGTCAGCCCAGGTTGCCAAAATATGCTGATTTCACACTCTATCTGAATAAGCTTTAGAGGTCCTCTTTATATAACTTTACAATACTTACATGCAGGTAATGAAATAATTGAAAACAATTCTTTTTTAAATATTTATTTTAAACAATATTTTATTTGAATATAAATTGTCGATAATTATGTACAATAAAATAACCTAATACAAATAAGCAACTTTCCGACATAGTAACTGCGAGCTATTCTAATCTACATACAACAGTATAAAACTCAATTGCAAAACACGTAAATATAGTATGAGTTATAACACGAATAAAATTTTATATTTTTAATACAATGATACCAAATTTTCAAAATGGTGAAAATCTACAATACAGTTTATTAAATATTTTCTACATCAAAAATTCAAAATGCAACCATGGCTACTGCGTGATATGCACGAATTACCTAATACCTATTGTAAGAATGTCTATCTCCTACTTTTCATGTGCAAAGTAAATTTTATAATTCTAATAGAAAGTCCCTACTATATGTCGCACACCTAGCAGTATAATGACACATCTACTTTTTTCTTATTTTACAGAAATTAAGGCCAAAGATTTTACGAATGTTTGAAACGAAGTTATGAGTTCATTTTACATTTTGTCATGGATTTTATGGTTTTAGCAACTAGTATAGACCTTAATAGATACTTAGGGATAAAAAAATCCACTTCAGGTTTCCAGGAGTTACTTCATAACAGTCAAAGAAGAAGAAGAGCCATGCAAATGTGCCGTTATACTTTTAAAAAGTTCCAAAAATGTCATATATGCCCCCAAAACCATAATTATACAGGATATAAAAACCAAGAAATAAAGACAATTGGTTAATAGCAATTAAAAGTTTTTATTCGAAACCAACATACATGAAAATGTTTAACTAAAAAGTTATAATAACCTATATTTGGTTAATAAAATAAAGCATAATCACGTATCTTCTCTTAATTGTAAAGGTAGGTAACCATCATAAATTTTTCAAATTACGGTGAGATATAATATGAGTTACTCTCCGTTTTAAAAACAAAAGCACTTTAAACTTGGCAGTTTAAGTTGAAATAAACGTACGATAATGAAATCCAGATTCAAATCAGGTTTTACCTTATCGCTCCGAAATTTTAAATAAGTTAAACTTACGTTTAAGTATCTTTGCGTCGAAGTCGACTTTTGATGACGGGGGGAAAGCACCGCCTACCATCTCGCGGTGTGATGAGCTGATGCCTGACGTGCGTTTCAATCAAAATGCTGTGCGTCAAGCTCTTTTCTCCCTCGACATCAATAAGTCGAGTGGGCCGGATGGTATACCTGCTCTTGTGCTAAAAACGTGCGTTCGGAGTTGACCCCGGTTTTAACGCGCCTATTCCAGCTCTCCTATTCTGCCGGCATCATGCCGTCTTCTTGGAAGGTAGCTCTTGTCCACCCTATTCCCAAAAAGGGCGACAGGTCAAACGCATCTAACTACAGACCAATTGCAATAACCTCTTTGTTCTCCAAA
The DNA here is from genome assembly GCA_905404135.1 of Hesperia comma. Classification (NCBI taxonomy): domain Eukaryota; kingdom Metazoa; phylum Arthropoda; class Insecta; order Lepidoptera; family Hesperiidae; genus Hesperia; species Hesperia comma. The sequence goes on along the minus strand of FR990014.1, from coordinate 14,404,782 downwards.
CTAATGGAGCGAATAATCAACATCCAATTGCTCCGGTACCTAGAGGATCACCAGTTGATCAGTGACCGTCAATACGGTTTCCGCCACGGAAGATCTGGTGGTGATCTTCTTGAGTACCTTACTCATTGTTGGGCGGAAGCAATTGAGAGCAAAGGTGAAGCATTGGTTTTAAGTTTGGATGTCGCGAAGGCCTGTGTGGCGAAGGGTATGGCACAAGGCATTATTGTCTAAGCTGCCTTCTTATGGAGTACCCGAGTCTTTATACAAATGGGTCGCCAGCTTTTTATCGGAGCGGAGCATCAGGGTCGTTGTCGACGGTAACTGCTCGGACACTAAGCCCATAAACGCTGGCGTCCCACAAGGCTCTGTGCTGTCGCCCACACTATTCATCATGCATATCAATGATTTGCTCGACATTAAGAATATCCATTGCTATGCTGATGACAGTACGGGTGATGCCCGGTACACAGGCCGTGCAAATATGTCTCGGGTGCAGATTGAGGATAGGAGGATAAAACTTGTGTCGGAAGTCGAGACATCTCTAGAGCGGGTCTCGGAATGGGGCAGACTGAATTTAGTCCAATTCAACCCCGAGAAGACACAAGTTTGCGCGTTAACCGCTAAAAAAATCCCATTCGTCATAGCACCACAGTTTCAAAACATTCCCCTTAACATCTCTACGAGCATTGGGATCCTAGGTGTCGACATTTCGAATGATGTTTAGTTTCGGGACCACTTGGTGGGTAAGGCTAAACTGGCTTCAAAGAAGTTAGGGGTGCTCTACAGAGCTAAGCGGTACTTCATGCATGAGCATAGGATGTTGCATGATAAAGCACAAGTCCGATCTCACATGGAGTACTGCTCCCACCTTTGGGCTCGGGCCCTGGCTTGCCAAGTAGACCCTTTTAACCGTATCCAACGGCGAGCTATTCGTCTTGTCGACGATCCCGAGCTCACAGACGGTTTAGATCCACTCGAACTGCGGAGAGATGTGGGTTCTCTCTGTATCTTTGTCTGTATAACGGGGAATGTTGTGAGGAACTGTTTAACTTAATACTTGCGGCTAACTTCCGCCACCGCACTTCACGGGATAAAGCCAGGTTCCACCAACACCACCTGGATACCTGGTGTTCGTCCACAGTACGGTTTTCACGTCATTTTCTGCCGCGTACGTGTAAACTGTGGAACGAACTTCATCCCTCAGTATTCCCACAGTGCTATGACATGGGGTCCTTCAAGAAGCGGGTCTATCGCTTCCTTCGAGGCCGGCAACGCGTTGGTGGCGCCCCTGGTGTTGCCAATGTCCATGGGCGACGGTGATCACTTACCAACAGGTGACCCGTCTACTCGTTTGCCTGCTTAGGCTATAAAAAAACATTGCGATGTCACATGTGCCATTTTTCTACTTATTTACTAAGTTAATAAAATGTCATATTTGCCACTTACGCCAACACAGTTTTAGAAGCGGTTGCACCTCGCGGAGAGTCTCTGACACATCTGACAAATAAGCCGTTGTTATACGCGGGAGCAGGGGGAACGTACCAAGTAGTACAATGACACTGAACGCCCTCTCTCGACAAATATGAAAACTAACACCGTGCCGTTTTGCCGCTTTATAGATTATCCACTTTTAAACATTTATGCCGTAAAAACTCAATTTCGCTATTTTTGTAGATGTGCCATTATACTGCTAGGTGTGCGATGTGTTATTGTTAACATAATAATACATAATAGTAATATGTTATAAATATTAGATTTTTTTATCAAAGGCCTTTTTTTATAAAAGTTTACTCCGTTTAATTAAAAATCCGAGTATAGTCATAAATGGCATAATATGTTATAATATATACATAGGAAGATAAAAACCTGACATTTTAACGACAGCACGGATTTTGTGTGGAGTTTATAAACGAAGTTTGGGCCTCAATATTTAGTAGGCCTACTGTTACCTACATGATTTGAGTTTTGAAAATTAATATACGTGCATACGATATAAATAAGGTTTGTAAGACGTCGTAAAAATTTTATGGAGTGGTATTGGTATACGGGAACATTCGCTTTAAGGCGCCTTTCCATCGATGTAGATAGTAGATCGATGCGTCTATCGGTTAAAAATACTACCTAACTTTATACCTAGGTATTAAAATGGATGTCAACAATATTATAAAATAATTTTGAGTTGAATGATGTTACATTGCATTATATAGGGTGATTTGTATTCAAGTATCAGACCGGAATAACTCTGTAATTCGACGTATTCCTCTTGGGATGTCAATTGTGATAATACAACTAATTTCCAACAAAATTAACCATAATGCCCCTAATACCAAGGAGGGTCGTTATGGAGATATTCAACATTTTTGTTTTAGTACAAAAAATCTAAATTAACTACAAAAAAATCGATAAATAAGAAACTAGTGTTCTGAATTAAGTTTTTTAATTTTTTATCAATTACCCATACATCAACAAACGTTAATTAAGTCAGTCAACCGGAACCTTTTTTAATTTTTTGGAGTTAAATTGGATTTTTTAACCAAAACAAAATAAGAATATCTCGATAACAAGCTGCAAGTCAGCTATAAGGGTTATTGTTGATTTTGTTGGACTTAATTGTATTATCAAATACCAAGAGGAATACGTCGAATTACAAATCATCCTGTATATTATTTCTGTTTAGTTTTTAATAGATATGTAACCAGAGTTAAAGACTATTATTTGACAATGGAAATCGCACTGAGCTCCCGATATGCAACTCCGCAGTATGATGTCACTTATGAAGTATTTTAATTAAGGAATTATATGTATTTTAAGTTAATGTTAACACTGGGTGAAATGACATTTGCTTATTTTGATAAATTCACGCCTCTGTTTGAAGAAATAAGCCTGACACACACTATATCACAGTGTTTAATCAGATCTAGTCAGATCATAGATTAAATCTAAAAATATAGTGGACACAAGATATTTATAATTATTTAATATCTACTTATTGCACGTTTCATTTAAATTGAAATTAATATGTAATTTTATTATAATATTTGTCCATATAAAACTAGATCAATCTTATTTGATATTTATACAACTTTTAACATATTGTTATCAAAAATTTTGAAATTATTGAAAACTTTTTCATATACCTACTTACTTACAAATTTTTGAACACTAATTAATTTAGATTCTAAAATGCAAAATTTGTTACCTACAAATATCTACATAAAAAGTAATCATACGAGTGTACCACTTAAGTCACGTGATTAACAATACTAAAAAATATTTTCTATTCACTTAAGCAGATCTAAAACAAAGAAAGAAACTTAAATCTCAAGTTTTCTTAAAAATAACAACTAAAAATTGTATTTTTTGAAGTTTTCATATAGCAAAGAATATAATTATGATTGCATAAATGTTATCTTATGAAATATGTGCAGTATCCTACCTAAAACAATTCTTTGGGATAGTCCTATAGATTAGATTTTAGGTATAAAACTAAATTTGAGCTCTGTTATTTGAAAGCGAAAGTATATAGGTCAGGTACAAGATTCGATTTGATATTTACCTAAATAATAAGTGAATGAGCGAGTAAGGGAAAATAGTGAAATGCCCATAATTATACTTATAGACCGTTAATAGGTTTGGTTTAGTTGCCTTCAAAACTAGAAGAATGTTAAATGTTAGGTATAGAAATGTTTAGAAACTGCGGTGGAATCTGATCAAACCCCTACGTGCAAAATGCTTAATCAATTAATTGTATCTGTAAAACTTATCTTAGATTTTTTAAAGATATTAGGCAGTAGACGGTATATGTATGTAAACAAAGACATCATTGTTGTACCTACATACTTATACCTACCTAAAGGTTATTGCGTGGAAAAAGTAAATACACAATATGTAATAGAAATCTCTTATAACCATGGCACTTTTATCGTTAATACGTCTTTAGTGATTTCTATATTTTTGGCATTACTAATTTCTACTTTAGCTGTCTAAATTATTATTTAGTAAGTAACTACACTTTCTTCACAGTTCTTATAATTATTAACATCAAGAATAGTATATTATTTGGGCTTAAATATAGGAGCTACAAATACATTTTACATTAAATTTTATTAGATTACGATATGATTTAGAAACCCACATTTTTATTTTCATGTTACTATTGAAGGAATAATTAACCGTCATTATAATGTAAGGGAGCAGACACATTGCTAGACTCAAAATTACAATTCCTACAGTAACATTACCTAATTGTTTCACATTTTTTTCGATTATAACTGTTGAAGAGACAGATAAATAACTGGTAATATATACCTTTGGTTATTAGGAACTTCTACGACTGATTAAAAGAAAGGTAGTTGACCTGCAAAGATATTAATGTCATAAAATAATTTTAGTTCGCTTTAGAGGTAACTCATCTAGCATACCCTTAATCAGCTTAGAAGACTTATCATGACATAAATTTTATTACTTAACTAAAAATAAAAAAATTACTTGGAAATATTTGTGCAACATTTAATAGTTGTCAAAATGTAAACGGCTCAGGAACCTGCAGGTGTGTTTAAAAAGTTAGTTGTATAATATTCCAAATTTTATAACATTAGTTTTATTTAATTCATAATTGAGTTGCGTGATCAAATATAGCTATTAACAGCAATCAACCTACGACCACAGGATACTGAGCATGACGTGTAGGAGCCACGTAATTTATAAATGACATGAAAGAGTTATTCAATGTGGTTGATAATCCTGAAATTCTGTGGGTTTCTACGTTCCCAGTCACAAATATGTTAGCATTATAAATTAGCTACTTGCCGCATAAGACTTATCTAAAACATTAAGTTTTATTAATTTAGATACTCACCTTTTCATAAAATATTTATATTGTTTATTATTATGTTCTTTGTACCATGCATTTTGTTTTTATTTTATGACAATTCTAACATTTCATTCTCAACAATAATTGTATTGATATGATGTCAGTAGTATTTTTATAGTCCTCTGAAATTAGAAAAACTGTATCATGAATAGGTACCTATCAATTACCTACTACCTAAGTATATAGTTATGGCCTTTCATCGTTTGAACTTCAGTCGTCGTCATTGAGCAGATCTGTGCAAGATTTAGCTTTGGTGGACCTGAAAATACAAATATATTACGTTATTATTTAATATCTAATTATTTAAAATAATGGTTTTAGTTAAGTATAAATTGTGCACACCATAATATGTATATCTAAAACAACATTTTGTTATCTCATTAAGATTACTAAGTACAATGAAAAACTATTTGACACATTTTTATTAAATACAATTTAATACCATTTTATGTCATCAAACGTTTGAAAAACCAATAAAAGTACTTACTGTGCATTCTTAACTCGTCTACAAACTCTTAACTCGATGGATCCACTGCGTACAGCCTTGAATAGAGCCAGGGCTTCTACGTGCGCTAATTCGTGACACGCCTGGCCATTTACCGCTAGAACTTCATCACCTGGAATGCATAAACACTTAGTCATAAACTGTTTCTCCTTAATATTATGGAAGTAACATGCAAAGGTAAAGTAAGTAGAATGCAAAAGTAAATTTACCTATCTATGTATACAAACTTCACAGTCATAAATTGTCTCTCCTTATTATTATGGTATTAAAATGCAAAGGTTGCACCTACCTAGGTCCTTCAGATTTTGAGTCACTTATTACTAATTAGTTGCGTGAACTACCTACGTATTGACGTAATCATGCTGACAGGGATTTTTAGTAGGAATCGCACACACAGAATCATAAAAATAAATAAGGAATTACGTAAATTAGATGCCTACCTAAAATTCAGACTAATTACATACTAAAATTGAAGGATATTTTTTTGCCGTGACAATCATGAAATAACTGTGGTACCTATTCCATATAATCCATCGTTTAACATAATTACCTACCTATGACATAAACATACCTAATTATTAAAAGTGTGAAAGTAGGATTACAGAGTGAAGTTGTTGCTTTCCGGCTTTAATAAAATTCCTACCTATCGTAATAGTGTTTTAAAGGTATAAATGAATTTCATATTTTGCACGTAATTATGAGGTTTATATTAACCAAGCATTGGCAGATGTGAAATCAAGCAGTCATCCCAACGCTCATTGGGTAAAATCATTCAATTATTCAAGTACGGTGAACCTGGAAGGATTTCCCAGTAAACGAGAATATTTAACTCGATTATGTCAATCGTCATTAAAAGTGAACTTTAAATTTACTTACTAACCTAGAGTGATTTCATTTTTATTCTAGAAAGTGCAATAGTGTAGTGAAAATTCCTTAGTATGCTAATTTGTATCGGCTTCGTATCATCAACGTTTGTGTATTTTCATAAATTACTTAGGAGACTGTTATAACAAAAATCTACACAACTGAAAGTAAAACAATTTCCGCGAGTAAATCATTCTTATTCACAACTAACAATAACTAAACGAAAAATATGGGTCCAAAATAACAAGCCACTGTGGGTTTGAATTTTACACATAACATTATCTGTCATAAAAATAAAAATTATAATAATTATAAATCGGCATAAAGCTGTCTTTTTTTTGTTCCGTAAATTAATTAACATGTATCTGCTCTTACTTTATTTACAAGGAATAAAAAGTACCCTTTAACTCAAACATAATAAGCTGGAACAAATGTTATGTCATTCCCAGAACCGGTACAAACTTCCGATCCTTATCAAACTGCATTTAAATAACCTACGGTAAAAGAAATTACTTCAAGTAAGTATTAAATGTACAAACCTGCTTTGAGCCTGCCATCCTCGACTGCCTGCCCTTGTGGGAGGATGCTCTTTATGAAAATGCCAAGAGGTCCTCTAGGAGAGTCGCGTCCCCCCACAATGGTGAAGCCGAGCGGTTTCTTCCCCTGGCCCTTTTCAAAGGTAATCGTGTGGTATGTGTGTGTCGGTGCACGTGGTCTTCGGGGAAGCGTGCAGAAGTTAGCAGTGGGGGCCTGCATGTCACTTTCACTATCATGTTTGTCCGTAGTCCTTTCTCCGGCACTATCCGGTACGTCCACATCCACTATATCACCGGCACAACTGAGAGCGAGACCGTCCTTGTTCGCGCCCGCGTAACTCACTACCTGCCGGCGCAGTAGCTTGTTGTTCATACTGCTATATGTCGCGTTCTGACCTTTCAGGAAATGTGCACTCGTCGCGCTGTCGCTCGTTTCGTCCGTTGCTGATAGCGCGCCGCGATTACACTCCGATTCGTCCTGTAACTGCCGACGATCTATCCTGACGTCATATTTATCGATACGTTTTTCCTTCCCTAATATAATGGCGTTCTCGTAATCTACTGAGCTTTCTCTCATTAAAATTGGGTTTCTTTGCTGTGGTACTCTTTGTCTTATTTCTGCGGAGGTCCTTTCACGCTGTCTACAAATAACGATGTCTATGTCTGATGCTCCCGATCTCAACGCTTCTTTGGCTTCCGACATTGTAAGGTCACGTAACCGTCGACCATTGACGTTTAGCAATTCATCACCAACACGCAGTGTCCCCTCTCTGAAATAGAAAATTCATGATTATGTGTTTGTCAAAAACCAAGATACAGCGAAAATTATGTTGTTTAATTAGATAGGTATAATGATCCGTATAAAAACAAAAAAACACAACTTACTTGGCCGCTAATCCGCCAGGAACCACATGAGCTACTAAATATCCCACGTGTCCTTCATCTGAAAGTTTGGTTTTTGCGATAAATATACCTAATTCGTCAGAAGCATTCCTTCTCATTATTCGTACAACTTTAAATTCAGCTTGCGTTTTATCAGAACTATCTCTCATGGGTTTTCGGCATGGTGGAATTGGAGGAATGCCAGCATCTCCTTGACTGGCATCCCTTTGACGCATCTTTTGTTTTTCGGTAAGCTGGAGGTATTGCGGTTCTGCGTATTCAGTATTCTTTGGCATGCGTCTCAATATTTCTTTCCGATCTAATGAGAGGGCTCTTTGATTATGTCGGGGTCTTATCTTTGGGCAATCACTTCTTTCTCTGCTTCTTCTGCTAGATATTCGAGATTTTACATATGTTTGATCTCCTGATACGCTTCGTCCATGACATGGCATTTGAGAATTTGTTTGAGAAGCTGAACTTTCACATCGCGAAGATATTCTGTCACTGTCGAAAAGGGAAGAAGCAGCAGACTCGTTGACTAGAATACCAGAATCTGCATCTTCACAGTCTTGTATTAAGATATTCTCATCATCACATGATACTTGGTAAACATCATCATGAAAAACAGAATGGCTTTTTTGAAATTCATCTAGCCCTGGTAAAGCTCCATAGGAAAAACTTCGCAATTTTGCTTTAACGCCACCCCTCTTCTTTCGGCTTTTACTAACCACGGGTTTAGGTACGGAATCATCTTCGTCATCTCCTGATTGTCTATAAAGTTTAGAAAAAAACTTGTTGGTGGAAGATTTCAAATATCTATCAGACATTGCTCTTAGCTTTGCCGATAGACATGAACTGGGTCCTATAGTGTCCTTGTCATCTTTAACCTTATATTTATCAGTCTTCTTATCAGATTTCATTGCAACCGCGATATCTTCATATCCCGCATAATCATCGTTAAAAATTTGGTCACTCGACTTAGATAAGTTTTGGCCGGCTTTTGGTATTGCATGATATCGGTCGCATTCAGAGCCAGAGCTATAACACCTGGCACCTCTGTTAGTAAAAGATTTGCCATCCCTCCAGTTACACTCTACAGGACTAGGAACACTTTTGGCAAAAAACACATCGTCCTCGTAATTTGGCATTTTAACCCAAGGATTATGATTTTCAAATTCTGTATGTGTTTCAGGATAATTCCCGGAATATCGACAGTGGCCCATTTCATCTATGTGTCCAAAACCGCTGCAATCACTCCCAGAAGTTGAGGCTGCGTCGTCGTGGCGCAAAGGACCATTGGATTTGAAACACGACATCTTTGTATTTTTTACTTTGTCAAGTAATGGGTTTCTCTTTTCTCTATATACCATATACTCTTTTTCTAAAGAGCCCCCGCAATTTTTACGGGTAGGGTTATAACTTTCTTGTGGTGAGGTGGCGTTTTGCAGGGACACGCGGCGAGTAACTGGAGTTTCACTGGCGCGGTGATGTGGGTGAGGGGATTTTTCTACTATAATAATTTGGTCGCTGAGATTGTAGAAATTTGTTTCGACTGAACTGCTGCTGCTCTTTCGCTGAGGGTATCTCACTGGAGACATATCTGGAATTAAGAAAAAAACAATTATCAATAGCTTATACATTAATAACATTAATAATGTAAGTCCGTGAAAAACTTCATACTTATAAACTTTTAAGTACGGAAACTCGTAGCTTTGGTTTCGCTTACATTCATGGCTTTATAAATTGACTAAGTTTAATTTTATTTGACGTAGTTTTCTGAACCCTCTGTTTGTTATTGAAAGTAAATCGTTAACACTGAAGTTACTTTCAGTTCTGTTTTGAAATTTTAGTGGAAAGTCCATCAATAATAAAAATTGATTTAATGGTTTATTATGAGATTAATTTGTATAGCAATAATTAACTCTAATGATCACGCAGTCAATCTTCAGATTAAGTCGGGTATGTAATTAGATCGTTGTGACAGATGATCATTGGGATCAGCTTGATTTACTCTTAATTTAATTACTTGTGTAATAAGTGTTATGTGACTACAACTAGTGCTCTAATATACTACGTTTATATCAGTTGGATCGGTAAGAAACGATGAATCTTTGCGCCACATGGGCTGTCAAAAGAAATACAAATAGTTGTAGAATTATTAAAAATAGTAGAATGTTAATAAGTAGATACAAAAAGAAAAATATAACTAGAACTAAGCCAGCGTGGTAGGTACTCTTGACAAATTTTCAAACATATTTTCAACCCCCAATTAGATAACCCCCAGGTGCGGAATATGACAAAACCCGTTCTTAGCGAACGTCTATTAATTACCTCCCTACGAAACATGATGAGTGAGTGACTGAGTGACCTTACGCCTTTTTATATTAAAGATATATTTAGATTGAAAGATAAGCTTACCAACTCTAGATCTTCTAGAACAGCGAGGTTCCGTTTCTGGAGACACGGCGAGCAGCCGCGGCGGCTCACCCTTCCTGAACCACCGCATTCTTCCTCATTCAGACCATCGCTAACTCTGAAACAATAAAGTTCAAAATTGAATAACATTCTGGACCATCAACTAGTAATATTATCAAAGTAAATTTCATTGGTACTTTAATTTAATTCTGGAGGCAAGGAAACGGCTATCTGTAAGATTAACTGACAAACAGTACTTTAAAGTAAGCTGTTAATTAGGTTTAAAACAACACTGAGTCAACAATGTTACTACTAAATGAACTGCTTAATATTTAACTTGATGGAAATGATTTTATTTTGTAACGTTATCATTGAAGTGTCCGAATACTGACAGTCGAAGACGTAAAACTGTAGGTAGGTACACGCTAAATACGTAAATCGTGATTGCAATCAACACTTTGATTTCTCAATAAAATTGATTAAAGTATGTATCAATTCCGATAATATTAAATGCAACTGCGCTTAAATTACTAAGTTATCTTTTACAAGATCTAAATTGAGTATTTGTACATGTATTAATGAATGTCGATAAAACAGGTAGATACATAATTCAGTTTCAAATTGCAATTGACACTAAATATATCTTTAAATCAAGTAGGAAAAATACTCAAATACTCAAAAATTTATCACATACAGGAATTACTGAGGTACATTAAGATGTCTTATAACTGCTAATTTAATGGGTTGTATTGCCTAATAGCTATATAACATGAAGATAAAGAGATTTTTGAAGCTTCCGTAGAAAAAATGTTTATTTTACTGTAGGCACTTTACTCTAAATCAATCCGACAACATAATAAACTTATTCAATTTATCCCATGTCAAGAGTAGGTAGCTACATAAAAGGATCATATGAAAAACTTAGCGACGAAAGTAAAAAGTTTATAGGCACTATTACTGCTGTCGTAAGAATCGAGACAAAACTTGATTATCTTCATCTTTCTTTGCCACGACTATGGGCCGTTATCTAATATCTAAAGCGTAATTTATTTTATAATCATAGTTATCATAAAATATCATCTATTTATGAATGCATTCCAAATTCCAATGCATGCAAGCAGTTGCAATGCACTACCTATAAGCAAATCGGTCAAGCACACCTTGTCCTAGCGTGTATGACAAGCTTTATGTTTATGTGTCATAGCAGCCATATAGCAATAATTCCTAAAAACTCCTAAGTCATCTGCTTAGTTTACAAATATCCTGTGTGACGAAAACAGCACTCATAAAGTGGAAGTAGTTGCCAATTAATAGACATTAATATTAATAATATCACGTTCTGTGCATACGAGACGTTATGTTACGTAAATCGAATGATGCTAAAACGCAAGTGTTTTGTAATGAAACTGATATCGGTGTTGCAAATGTATTCCTAGTAATCTGTGTGCTTTAATGACAGCTATAATTTGATAACCTCTGGTGTTTGCTGCAAATGGGGTGGTAGTCAATAAACTAGTGATCGTTACAAAACTACGGTATATATAAGGCATAAACTTATAATATGCTGTAAAAGGTAACATATTTTAATCAGGTGCATGCCTGGTTTGGGTGGATACCAACGAATTTGGTAGCGTACCTAATTGCAGCATTTTAAATCCATGGTAAACAGAAGTTCGAACCATATACTTAATGTTCACTATCCTTTTAAAAATAACCTATATTTAAGTATTTATCAATAATTAAAAATTACTGAATTTTATAAAAGAGGTAGGTACCTGGATTTTAAGTTCTGCTTGTCAGGTTGAATTATTCAAAATGACGACATGATTTTGTTGACGTATTCTCTACAGTATACCTACAGTAAAAATACCTAAGATAATAACATTTCAACGGAACATTTTGACGAATCGGAAGTGTTTGGTTACACATAATATCTACGCAAGATACATAAATTGCTTTATCTTGTGTATCATTTAAATAACTTGTTAATTATACAATAAGATGAGACCGTAAATAGAGATAATTTTGGCTGGTAACAGATGTTAATCACATAATATTATTATTATGTATTTTATACATAATACATATCTAATTTTAATAATGCATCTTAAATCGTCATTGGTATAACTAAGTTAGGCTCATAAAATAAAATGTATGGAGATCGTGTGGAACGTATTCACAAAGCGTGTTGATTGGTAACTGCCGCTGTCAATAAAAGAAGCTCCTCATGAGTTTCTTGCCGCTTTTTCAAAGACCACGCACGGAAGGGATTTCGATAGCTTAGTTTGACTTTCAATAATTATAATTGCTTTTTACAAAAAAAAATAACCGACTTCAATCTTGATAAGTAGAGATAACTCAAAAACTACTCGCCAGATGGCGCTCAATTCAACATATAAGTGTAAAGTTCTCGTCACTACAAATTAATCAAGCCCAAACACTAGATAACTGCAGTAAATCGTTGAGGAGTTCCCTCGACTGTCTTTCGGCTTCATCAGATCGACTCCAGATCTTCATGAAATGGTAGCGCTTTAATGTACTTATGATAACATGAACAAACACACTAGTTGTCCATACAATTTTCGAAAGTTCCCCTCGATTTCTCCGAGATGCCATCATCAGATCCTGGTGTCCTTATCAGGGGACCCCACTGCGCATATCTACTTTACAACAAAAAAAGAATTATCAAAATCGGCCCATAAACGACGGAATAATCGCTGAACGTACATAAAAAAAAAGCATATATACGGTCGAATTGAGAACCTCCTTCTTTTTTGAAGTCGGTTAAAAAACCCGCACGTGAGCAGGAAAACCGCGAATTAACGATAAACCCATACGCGGATGTAAATTTTCATTTACGCAACTTATTACCAATACCTACCTACCTAAGTTTAACCCATTACGGAAACATCTCCATATTTGTCCATTCCCTGCCCGAGACGTGTCGAGTGGCGAGTTAGAAACTTGAGTGACGTAAAACGAGCATCACTCTCTCTAATTGTATTCGTTATACCGTTAAGGACGCCCTTACCCTGCCTTATAATGGCAATATATGTATAGGCACGGATACGGAAAACTTCCAAGGAATAAAGCAGGTGCGATAAGATGTAATCTGATACTAAAGGAGATTATTTTACTGTTTTTGTTCATTCCGAACATAATTATACCGAGTACCTAAGAGGAATAGGGAGGCCTGAAACGCAGGGCTTTGCTAATTTCATGTCGCAGTCTATTGTCTGGAGGCCCCATTCTAAGGCGTAATTAATAAATAAGTGACTTATCAATAACCTATTCGAAAAAGGACGATGTAAAAAGTTGCGAACAACGCATACTGTTGCCAGGGAAGAGAAAAAGTTTGGCTATAGTTGTGATAGCTAAAATATATTTTATTTCTAAAATAAGGTAACTTTTTGGGTAGTTTATACATTATTTTTTTTGTAATAAAGCTATACAGCAAGCTATCAAGCAAGTGTTTCACAGAGATAACAAAACCATTAGAGGATCAACAGTAAGTGACATCATAAAGAAACAAGTTACATTAACAAGTCAACAAGCATAAGGAAGTAAATACACCAAACAGTGCGGAAGAAGAAACTTCCGTATTTGTCCTACGAAGTACGAACTACAACCGTCGAACGTGACTGACATCAATGCAAATTATGCGACGTCACACTCTCGCCGCGAACTCTACTTAAATTAGAAAAAAACGTATATTTTAGGACCTATGAATTTAATTGCACAAGTTTTAAGTACAGTCAGGTACAAAGAAAAGTACAGACTAACTTAAAGCGGTGACATTTTTTTATTCAGTTGTTTTATTGGAGGTTTCGATCCGACAAATAAGTAGTAGGGGAGCCAGGGGCATGTATTAACGGGGGTAAGTATTAACAAGCTCATAGATGCAAAACTATTAATGAGTGTGATCTGTGTACGCGATGCGACGACAAGAACAACGTTCCGATCACGTTGCGACCTGTCAGGTGTCGTCCGGACACCGCGTTTAAAAGTTCTGTGTCATGAGTGAATTTTAGCAGGTAAACGATCTTTTGTACACTAAAACTTTTTTGATTTTTAGTAAATGTAATACATGTAACTCATACAGATTATAGTGAATTGATGGTAATTTATCTAGCTATAATATCACGTTTATTCTATTTAATTATCTTTTGTCGTTCTAAACATACAATGTTTTATTTAAAAACGTTATGCTCGGGGCAAGTATTAACAAAATGTCAGGGGTAAGTTTTAACATGTTAATACTTGCCCCTGAAGATGTAGAAAGATGTTTTACAAAATTTATTGCTTTATTTCAGAATGAGAAATTAAAGGATGGCATGTGGTGGATCGTATTTATCAAATACTTCAGGAGTTGATTGGTTGGAATGCAGGTCATGCAAAAAATGGGCGCATGGAAAATGTATCAAAGGGAACCCATACAGTTTTGTATGCCTAAACTGCAACTCTGACGATGATTATGATGAATAAAGGTTGCTTTTTTATTAAGTTTGATAGATGTCAAGCAAAAGATATTAATTTTTGTATCTATGATTGTATTTTGTTTACTTTTATTAATGTTAACGATGAATGAATCAGTTATTATTTTTTGCATATTTGTTGTATAATTTTAAAGGCTTATATCGTAGGGGTAGAGCGTTGAAACTTTCTTCTATAAGTATAACTAGCGGCCCGCCCGCGGTTTCACCCGCGTGGATCCCTTTCTCGTGGGAATATATGCATGTATTATACATAAAAACCTTCCTCTTGAATCACTCTACCTATTACAAAAAACCGCATCAAAATCCGTTGCGTAATTTTAAAGATTTAAGCATACAGACAAACAGACAAACAGACAAACAAACAAACAGACGGACAAAAATAGCGACTTTGTTTTATACTATGTAGTGATGTGTAGATAATACAGACTGATTAAAGAAGTGTTGATAAAAAAATAACCTAATGTTGTATCAAGCTTTAAGTATTAAGCAGCATTGAGTGAAAAAGAGATAGTTTTATTAATTCTATTAATAAATAAATAATATGCTTTACAAAAATTTATTAATATTTACTTAGTGTATAAGATTGTAATAATGGTGAAAATCAAGCAATATATTTCCGATAATATATGCCCCAGAGTATTTAATACTTGCCCCAATGACGGGGTAAGTATTAACAACCGACTTTTTTTAAAAAAACCGCTCTACAGCAAAAACTAATACGAATTGTAGATTATTTTTATTACTATGTCAAAAAGAGATAGTTATTATATGTTGATAGTAAATCCTGTCACCATAAATTAATTAAGTTCAGAATTACAGCAAAAATAATAAAATTTGTTAGTACATGCCCCTGGCTCCCCTACTTAAAATTTGTACAAACAGAACAGTGAAAAGCTAATAAACGGAATAATTAATTTGCATTGCCGTTTTTTTTTAGATTTTTAGATACGTATACCTTACCTATCGATAAATGGTAGGGCTATTTATTATTTACAACACTGGACATCTAATAGATATTAGTTAGCAAACGTTAAGTTAAATACAAATGCGTGAGTAACTTTGCTAGCCATAAGGACATTGTGTTACGCATATTTCGATAAAGTTCTTGATTTAACAGCGGGACATGTTTCGCATGTTAATATCAAAAGTTTCGAGCCTTCTCTGTCAGTAACATACATAATATACATATACTGGCAAGTTTGAGCGAAGGTTTCCGAGGATGTGTGTTATCTGGGAAAATATTTCAAGTATGTTATGAAACAGACACCGAAATATTTAGTACGGGGTTATAAATTCTAAACAGAAGAGATCAAAGATGTCAGTTGCGAAGCTCGCGAAAGAGCGTAGTGCTTACCGCCTCATACAATGAATATTAATATTTATGTTAACGAAATGTAGATACCTCCCTGAAAATTATATAATATTTTAACTCGTGTAGTTTCGCTTCGGGTAGCGTTACAAATAATAAAAAATATTATTGTTGATATTTCAGGTTCTAAGTGGTGTATTAAAATAAATATGAACCAGTTGATAATTCAATTATACCTCCAACAATGCCATGGTGAAAACATTGAGATACTACGTACATAGTTTACATAGTACCTCAATGGGTGAAAATCGCAAATTTCATTGTTCACGTTTCATCAAAATCTATTCAATAGTTGCGGTATGATTGAGTAACAAACTTTCACATTTATAATACATACATACATAAATTAGTAGGATATGTAAACTTAAGCTTCTTCTGAGTTATACTTTTCCTATGTATAAGTATTATCGTTGATAAATTTACTTCGGTAATGTTGTATCAATCTAAAATTACCCTGTGAGGAAATAAAAACACAGACAAATGAAAGGCAGGAAAGAAATGAGGTACTACGAAGAAATACCGCGCCGCTAAAATGGTAATTTAACGCGAAATCAGGAGACGCGGTAATAGCCTGGGCACAGTGAGTAAATTGAATTTCCTGAACAATGGAATTCTTTGAAACCTGGGCGGCTTCAATTCAATGCTGGTTCCGTTACGTTTTTACCATCCATTGGTATAACATCAGACAATCTGTAACCATGATGACTATATTTTTACTGACACCATGATGACTTTATAATGGAGTTATGTAAAGCGCCGATTTTCTATGCTAACTCAGTAATTTATTCAAATTGGCCTACCATTTATACTAAATGACATTTCAAAAGTTTTATTAGGTGATATGTAAAATATATTATAATTTGATTGATATAACATTTAAGATCATATATTATTAAATAATCGTATTCCAAAATCATGATTGCATTTTGCCCGGCTTTGCTCCATAAGCTTGGTATATTGTTCAGCTGGGTGTGCGACTAACAGGGGAAATCGTGATGGACTTAATAAGATGACATATTGATTAGGTACACATCGTAAGTTACGCTCTAATTAAATCATTAAAATGCGTATTTTCATAGGCTGTGATTAAAAAATTCAAGTTAAATAAGTACCAATAGTACGACATAAATAAATAAATAAGTAAATAAATAAAAGTAAACGAATACCTACGTTATACATATAAGCAAATGTGTATGTAATAAAGCTGCATTTAAACTCACCGTTTAACTTTTAACTAATTTGGCTCGCTTAGAATTATGCCAAAAGTAGATACCGAAATATAAACATCATATTTTGAATTTAGGTAATCAGGAAACGAATCGGTCAGATGGATTTATTCAATCCGTTCATATATGGAGAACTTATTATACATAAAATGTTAAAGAGAGGTACTTCGTCGTCTGTCGAGCTGCGAGCTCTTTTGTGATTGCTTACAATACATAATATATATTATCATAAATGAATGTAACTGAATGACTGTAGTCACTAGTCCTATGTTGGTTTTGCAAGATAACATTTTATGAGGCCCTGGTAGTAAGTTCGGAAGTGATTGCGCTGATAAATGTACAATTTTTGTATACACAGCACAAACATTTTTGTGTTATTATCAAACACTTTATCGAACTTAAATAAATATTATTTATTTGACAAAAATTGGATGGTAAATTTTTAACAAATATATAAAATAGGTTAGGTAGTGTCTTTGCAATGAATAGGTACCTTACCTATCTGTAAGAGCATAAAAATATTTTTTACATTTACAAATTTAAATGTTTTATTTTCTGTTACTTTATATAGGTAATCTCCAAAGTTAAATAGTGAAAATGTATGATCAAACACTTAAACTCCTCGGTTATCTACAGAAACAAGAGCATTCACGTCAACCACTTCTTCAATCCCTGCACGAATCCGGACAATACCATCAAGACTTGTTCGTATAAAGAATGCAGTCAGTGACTTAAAACCGAAATCTGTAGTGAAACGAATCCATAGTGAAACGTTTTCGTGTGAAGCATCACGTCTCAATGCGATCAGTATTGACGTCGCGATGTTTGGGTACGTTTTAGAATATAAAAGGGGAATACATCCTTATTGGATGTACAGAAGTGTCACAGACCTCACGTGACAAAGTAATATGCAACTGTGTCGCTAAAATATAGGAAGTAGTCACATAACAACATGTTAAGTTAAATGACTTGCTACTAAGTCGCCTATTATTTCAGCTCATAAAAGATATAGGATGTATCACTGTGGAACTAATCATTTTAAATACAGACTTTTTTAAACAATATTTTTGTTACCAATAAGTAGTTATGTAGCAGTTGCAAAAATAGTCCATCAGTTTGTGTTACGCAACGTGTGTAGGAAGAGTTTATAATCCACTGTTGTATGTAAAGGATAGGTAATTAGACCAACAAATAATTTAAGTAAAATTGGACGCTAACAGCAGCCACTTATATGTCCTTTAGCAGCAAAATTCCTTGCTTCGGCCTGCATCTTCAGTGGTCTTCTTCAGTAAAATAAATTGATTAAAAATTAGATGCATTTTATTCAAATAGAATTGCTTCTGGAAATTAAATCTGATGTCATATATAACAAATAATTAAGTGTGTGACTTTGATAGTATTGACGCTGACTCATGTTATGAGTCATACGCTTAGTCTTAGGAACTCGTGAGTGACCATCGTTAGTAGAAACAAGAAATTCAATATCTGTAATTTTACACGTACCTAAATTGTAGCATGGCCATGAGTAATAACAAAATAAAGAAGTTTGGATAACATAGCGAAAGAGAATAAGAAAAATAACAATATGGCAAAATGCTTGAGATAACGACATCGATTCAGCCGATAAAGCGGTCTTATCAACATATTGACCCACATCGGGCATTCTTTACATTCTTTTACCTAATATTCGCCACATTTTATAGCTGTATCGTGCAACTGCAAGCTACCTACTGAAAGAATTAACTTATACGTGGATAATGTATTTAATTTATCAACTAGTAAATAACAATTAATTAGATGTGATCTTATTTTGAGATGAAGTTACAATATTGAGACATAACACTGCGGTTGTTTTGCTGTAACTTTAAAAACTAGATGTTGTACTATATCAAAATCGAAGCAGTAATATTTTTGCAATTTTACACGTTCTAAGCTATAATTACCTATGTATTATGTGTGACGACCCTGTAGCCTAGTTGGTAGCGACCCTGCCTGCGACGCGAGGGGTCCCGGGTTCGATTCCCGGCCGGGGCAGATATTTATGTGGCAGATAAATATTTGTACTCGGGTCATGGGTGTAATTGTAATGTGTTATATGTGTAGTCCATGCCACCCGCGACACAGGTTACCTTATAATCTACTGCGGGGGTATGAGTGTGTTAGCGTTTATTTATTTATTTATTATTAATACACGTATATGTAGCGCAATATACTTTTCGAAAAATGACGTGTATGATTTCATCGTGTATATTGATTACTTATTTTAGCCATGCTAATGTTTTTAATTCCCTAACTCCTAGGTAACAATTTGATTAACATATTCTCAAATTACATGCACATTTCACAGTTAGTTAACCGATTAAAATATATCTACTTATTTAAAAATTCTAGAACTCTGTAATTAAATAACACTAGTTAAATATAATAAATATTTACCCGGATTACAAGTTGCAATTGTATTGAGGTCAATGAATCCGTTAGCTTCAGGATTCATCGTCTCTCACGAATAACATGCGCATGATATGCATGAATAGTAATGCCATGGGTTCTTCTGTCGTCAGGACTTAAACAGGGGATTAATAATGATTAAATAAAGTAAGCTATGTATGTAAGTAATATTGCCACTTAATTTGGGTACACCTAATTTTAATTTTAAGGTTATGACCTTGAATGGAGACTATGTAGTGTAATAAACTATAACATTGTTCAATTAAATATTTGATTTGAAAACAGGCAGTGAATTTAAAATAATGTCGTAAGTACTTATATAAAACACCAGAGAAAGTTCACATAAACTGAAAGTAAATAATGATGCTTAGAAATAAAAAAATGTAGGGGGAAATTGGTAATACTAATATTAATCTTTAATTTTGTTAGTTAATGTTAGTAATTGTCAAGTTAGCAATTGTTAGTATTAGTCTCGTTTCAATTCGGTCACAAATGCGTTACTACCCCTGAGGACTTAAATGGTCGCCTCTACGAAAGTGAAACTGGTTAACGCCAGGTTACATCACTATTTTTGAAATAATAAAAAAGGTATCACCGGAAATGATCAAAGTACCTACCTATATCGAAATTAAAGTCGGACCATAGTTCATTGGCGAATTTATACTTTTTCATTCAACAATTATACAACGTGGTTACCACCATACAACAATAAATTTAATTTTATGTACCTAATGATTACCTATGTAAGCCCCCAAAATTTTTTTCAATCAAATACCTCCTTTACTTTAGCCACAGCAATTTTTTTCTCTATATTTCTAAATTTCAACACGCTGTATCTATTATTATTGTAATAGCAGAAGATTGTTGCCGCTCTTGTCACAGGTAAGTGACAATCGATGTTTAGATAGGCTGTTCTATTTTTTCCTGTATTTTTGTGCTATTTAGTTTGTTGGAAAAAAGCATTTTTGTAAATAAGATGTTAGGCGTTTTTTTACTAATGTAGTATGTTCCTTGCATGAAGCAGGGCTCGTGGTTTCATTTATTGTTGAATGATGGTATGGTGGTACCTTGTATATGAGGGGAATATTTTGTTGCTTCGTAATTTTGATTTTTATACGTAATTTTTCACTAATCCAGTTTTAGTTTTTGAACTTATTTTGATAATATCTTGCGTCGTGTCCACCTTTACCGGAATTTATGCTGAACGTACTCACAGCACGTTGACAGCATGCAAACACTTTCGAAAAGACAATAGATGTTTCCGTGGATTTTTGCATTCTACACTGTACTTTAGTTACAAGACAGAAATGCTAAAATGAAGTGCTTTAATGGCTTTATACCAAGCTGTAATCTATTAATATTGTACATTGTACCTGCATCGATCTAATATTACTAGATCGATGTGGACCTGTGATAGTAAATGGACGTGATTTTACTATTTGTAAGTTTAAAATATCATCGGAAAAGTAACAGTAACTTATCGAAATGAGTTAATGAGAATACTGAAAAGTAAAACTTTTGTAACTACTCAGTTATCTAAATAATGCGTCTCAATCGACAAACCCTTTCGACTGTCCTGTCACCGATGATTCTTGCTGTCCAATAAGATTCGGTTGATTAGTTCAGAGAAGATATTAACGAGATCCTAGATCTTTACAGAGACATAAATCCTGAAATATAGACAGATATATAGATCGTTGTTATACAATGACTTCATGTTTTGACTAAATTGAAGCTAATTTCACGAATACGAATATTGAATTTTCAGTCCTTCGTCACTCCGTCACGCCCTTCTTAATTTTAAGTATACTTTGCGGTTTTTGCAATTCAGCTGTCATGCGAACTTTAAGGTAGGCCTGACTCGACCGAAGATCCTATTGTGTTGAATCGAGAGTTTTCAACTCTCAATTTATTGCTGATAGGCATGATGTTATCACAAAACTTAAGGGATGACGAAGTAAGTTAAAGTGGTTAAAGAAAGCAACTTTTTCTTAGCTACAAACAATCAAGTGAAAATTCCGTCTACGTCATTATCACGAATATTAATCCCACACGATATTTTCTCACGATTTTCACGCAGATTTTAAAATTTATAATATAATTATTAGGTATATTAACCATATTAACCTCATTGAATTCGTGTTTAAGATTTCGAAGTATTATAGTAAGTAATCGTCCACTTGTGCGCACTGCAGAATTAATATACACATATTCTTGTTTGTTTATATCCTTGTGCCTGAGGTGGCCTAGGGTGTGCACCCTAGGCCACCTCAGGCACAAGGATGTTTCCCGTGCTCTGTAGTGGGCTATCAAGCTATCATTAGGTAAAAGCCAAGAGCGGTAATGAATCTTGAAAGCATCGACTATTTTAAAAGAAAAATTAATCATGGTTACATCATGACCAGTTAATTTATTGAGACGTGACCATATGAGGAAAACGATAATTTCGAGATTTTTATATCTCTTTGAACACAGGTAAGGAAAATAAACAGAATAACAAAATATATAAATATGCATGTAGGTATGTAGATAAAATGAAAGAGTAAACATAATAACAATAGTCATCGGAAATAACGATGATTAGGAGCCTTCGATTTTTAAACTAGGAACACTTCATTGATACAGAATAATCCTAAAATTAAAAGATAATCTGCTCGTTTAATCTGTTCTCTTTCTGATAACCTTAAATAGGTAATTAATTTCGTGACCATGATAGTAGTGGATAGTGGATTCGTGATGCCTCGTCACAACCACGCTTTATTATAGAAACGGCTTACGATAACTAGGCTTTATTAAGTTACTTGACTAATCTAATTGTATAAATTTTACTACACGTGGATTAACTGTGAACCTTGTAGTCACGTCAATACATGGCTTATTATTTGTAACCTATATGGTTTTTAATTTCTCAGTAGGTACTCTAACTTTTACCTTATTACGCAAGAAATTCGTATCTTAGCTATAAGACCGTAATTATTTTTAATATTAATATTTCAAGAACTTTTCATCTTTAACATTTTTGTCATTACTATGCATGATTGAATTTGTTTGCTCATGCGTTTATTTTGAACAATGACATAGACGTTGAGTGATTTAATTTATTTTTATTTTAGTAAGCGAAGAAATGTTTAATTTAAGAACGTTTATGCTTAACATAATTTACTAAGAATACTAATTCAAGAAACTTAATGGACATTTAAGCTAAATGTTTGACGTAACTGTGTTACAACATGACAACAAAGTTACGACGTACAGATAACTAACATTAACGATGACGCACTTTGGCTTGGCTTGCGGTGTTTACACCGAAAGGCATAACTCTACATATTCATAGCTTCACACTAGGACCCCCGATTCGTGGATACCATCGACAACAATACTAGACTAGAACACACACACACACTAAGAACCGAATTTTAAACTTGTCATTCAATTTCCCGCGTCACTGGGAATGGAACTTAGACTAGAGATCTGGAATTTTAACCATTGCGCCAAACGGATCTACGCAACGCCTATGATTAAATTTCATATAATTTACGGGGTTCACAGAATTTCATAATATACATTGGGTATACCTACGATAACGTATATCGCTAGTGTTCCTGAATCACACTATTGTAGTTTTCTAGGTGATTGAGCGCTTCAGAGAATCGAAAATCACTCGTGAGCTCTATCGTGAAACGTGGAATCTCAAGCCACGTGGATGCTCCCAATGGCACAAACATTTTGCGGATTAAAGACGATCACGCAATCAACAGTCACGGTCGATTATGTAGACGAGCCATTATAATCATTTTTTAAGCCATGTCAGCGGCTTTAGAGCGGTATAAGAACCTCAGGTAGGTACCTATTAGTATTGGCCATTAACCCTCCAACCAACTCTGAGGAAACGGTCTAGTTTTCGATTTAGAGTGGACTCGTTTCCTGCAGTAAGCTGTTAATGGTTGACATCATTTAAAAGCAGACACACGTTATATTTATGCTGAAACAGGTACGAGTATATTTAGATACTGCTAAGGAGGCTTACTTAATTAACGTGACACCGCATAGAAACTGCATTTAATGGCACTCTGGCGTACAAGAAATCTTTGGAGAAGAAGATTCTGGTTTTCATACCATGCACACATGAATAGAACGCTGAGTTAAAAATTGTTTTATGTGAATAGGAGACAACCGGTGACCAACGAGCAGACGATCTGTCTGATAAGTCACTTTTGTACATGGACATCAATAACAATAAATAAATCCCCGATGCCTTAGCAATCAAAAAAGAAGATGAGGATATATGTACATTGTATGTCGCCCTCCAACCATCCGGGAATGCGATTAAAAAACATATCGTGTCTCACATGATAAACAGGTAGATATCGTGTATTATGATTTATCGTACTTTTTTTTATATGTGACCCTAAAATTGTCACATAATTAGTACATGCAGATTGACATTGACGACTACTTAGTAATTCATTATCCCAAGAACTACCAATTACGTATCGTCCTACGTCTTTTTAGAAAATAATTAAGACTTGTTTCGGAACCAGCTGGGGTTTATTCAAATAACTCATAACAGACGTTTCCGTTCACTGCGAACAGTCCTTTGAAAACACGTTGTTCCGAATCCAATGAACTGCAGAACAGCGGTTAATAATGCCGGTTTACAATGAAGAGTGCATATCACTGTGGGATTTTATGACTGTAATATGCACTATATAATCCGCATTGTATGACACAATGAAGTGGGGTTACGCAGCAAAGAAATGGACTTACTCTTTTATAGGCAACCATTTCGATCCTCGAGGGTTGCAAAATTATGTGGGATCGAATGAGATTAGAATGTGACTCTTCTTAACAATTACTAACATGATTATATTATAAGTAAGTAACATCAACAGGACAAACTCTCACTAACAGCCCTGCCCCAGGATCTCAGACATAGGTACTTATTAAATAACGAATTGACAAATTATCTTATACCGTTTGTTAACCGGACTAACAATCATACACTTCA
The DNA here is from genome assembly GCA_905404135.1 of Hesperia comma. Taxonomy (NCBI): domain Eukaryota; kingdom Metazoa; phylum Arthropoda; class Insecta; order Lepidoptera; family Hesperiidae; genus Hesperia; species Hesperia comma. Next base: position 14,380,160 of record FR990014.1, on the reverse strand, counting down.
TCTTATTCTAGGTTGTTTACAGTTGTAAATGGTGATGCTGTGATTCTGCATGCTCTTTTGCCACCTTAATTTCATAAAAAAATATGTGTGTATTTTTATCCCAACTCCAGCAAATAAAAGCTAAATGATTTCACTCAAAAGATTATTCAATGGTTTCATTCCGAACTTTCGTGAACTTTGGGACAATGATCATCAATAATGACACTAAATATCTGTTAACAAAATATACCTATTCTCTAATCCTAAATATTTTTCTGAGCCTGACATTAGCTCCAAAAAATTCAACATGCATGAAAACGCAAGGTGACTTACAGTTTCTATCTTTGTGGGGGATTTTAATTTAGTAATGGAGGATCCTGTCTGTAGGGAACAAATAAAGGTTCTACCTACGAAGTTAAAAAGCACAAATTCTCTGTCTCCCTGCACACGGTAATCTGATAATCTATGTATATGAGTCTGTTTTTCTAATGCATACTTACGAATTAAAAGAATTTTAATCACTGATTATACTTTACGACATAAAATAATAACAGTGCTAAATAACTAGAAACAAAAGTTTTACCGTCTTCACTGTATTTATTAATCATTTTAACATACCCGTGAATATTATGACTGTGTCAAATAATCATGTTCGACGATAATATTAATTTGGTTCTTCCATTCTAAAATTCCGCCGCGTCTCTTATTATATTTGTCCATCTAATTTCGTCGTTCCAATTAGAACACAATATTTCCATTGAAATGGAAGACGTTACTTGTATCATGTTTACAGCATTGAAATGAAAGACGCCAATGACCATAAAAAGTAAAGTTTACAACGCGACCAAATTGACTCCCGAAAGAGAGATCTTTTTACGACCCGAGCCTACTTTATGACGTGCGAAACAACATTAAATTCCCTTTTTATTAGTTCTGGAAATAAACTTCTTACTTAGAAGATCAACATAATATCAAAGTCTTATAAGTATGAAGTAAGACGTATTGAGAAAGCCTTTTCAGTTGTAATCTTATCTCTGATGGAGCCTGTACGCTGCCTATCCGCGAAATTAATCTATACCCGCCAAAAGCCAAAAGCTTATAAGCAAAATATACTTAATGTTTTTTATATTCTCGTCGTCAACCTATAATGAACCTTAATCACAGGGGTGGAAAACTGCCATTTGTATGGGTTGCATTTAAAAGAATTCCATATCGAACGCGAACGAAATATTGACGAGAGTTTAGAGAGCCCATATGATTAAGATTGTGTTTCCTCAGTTCCTCACATCGCGGCCTCTAACGTCTTCTGATTATCGCAGGAGTCTTAGTTCCCCGCGATGTTGACCGAGTCTATCTACTTAGTGTAGCGAGTAACCTCGGAGATTCTTGGTATTTGGGTGACTTCAGCGAGTGGTGTCGACACTAATATTGACAAGAAATGTAATGGACGCATGCGAGATTCGTTAGTAGGTACGTACGTACCTACCGTATAATACTCTAAGCAATTGTGTCTGTTTTAACATGACACGTTCAAAATAAATTAATGCAGGATATCTTCATACAGCTATTATATAGCTGATACACTTATGTCGTAAATCAAATCATCCGCTGAATGTTGACTGTCGTTAGGACGTTTCCAAAAATTACATACAATGGCCAAGCAGTATCATGTAGTCCATTTTACTGTACCAATAAGAGATTAACAATTAGAGTAACTTTGATTATAAATGATTAACGAAACATATTATCAATTCGGTCTGGGAGGCAGCGTGAAGAATCAGTTAAGTAGTTAGTATACTCCACATTGTTGATTATTCTATTGTGAATTAAGTACTTAGTAATCCCAGTGAGCCCGTCCGAAGGCCAACTATTATATGTAATATCTACAGATACCTCTTTATGTGAGCAACCTAGTACTAATTCCTTAATCTTAGCCATAGCAGAATGTCTTGTTTCAAATGCGAATTCGCTTTCTGTGATCTTAAGACCTTTCAAGAGATATAAGGAACCGCTCGCAGACTTGACTTGTGAGATGCAGAATGCGATTTTTGTCTTTAATATTTTTCTTCAAAAGGAACAGTATGTTGACATCCACGTATTCATGTTTTGTAATGACTTCTATTTCATTGAATAAAATAGGATACCATAGAGAAAAAGTTAGCGCTAATAATTCCAAAAAACTCTTTTATGATCCACGTTAAATAAATTATTGACCAATATGCTATGCTATGGATGTCGTAAACCTAAAAAAACCGATTAGGTACAATATATTTACTAATGATTTTACAATTCTTAAGCGTAATCAATTACCTACATAAAGCATTAAGTAAGCACATGGAGGTAATATTTCTAAGAAACAAACATTGATATGACAAATAAATTTTGTTGTTGAAGATATGAAACCGACACTCGCTTCAAATACTTAGTTGTTGCCATTGAGATACTATGTACTAACGTACTAGAGAAGACACCGCAAAGAAATTTTATACGCCAGTCAGTTGCGGTGAATGCACCGCAACTCTCTCAGTACGGTTGCTAGCTCGCATGCGCGACACACGTGTATGACGTCTAGGAATTTCAGTGAATTTCAAGCAACCATCATAAAAAACGCCTTGGCGTGCATTACGATATTCCGATAATAATTCGAAGAACTCGAAAAAATGCACAGGAATAACTTTACATCACTAAGTAAGCAGATTTCACAATTTTAAAAATAAATACGAAAAATTATTTATCGTCCGCCATGTTACTGAATGAATATTGAATACAACGACCAGCATGTTTTGGCACGTGGGGGACAGAGACAACGCGTTACAGTTTGCCTTACCTGTAAGGCGCTGTCTCTGTCACCCACACGCCAAAAGATCCTTGTACGACTATTTGTATCTTACCAAGCGCTGCGGCTTAAAATGATAGATTAGACAGTAAGTATTTTTTAGCGCTGCAGCGACGGATATCTTTAAACCGAGAAATGGATCACGACTTTTGTTTGGCGTAGCGTCTCTAGTTAACATAGTACCTCAATGGTTGTTGCTACGTTTACTAAACACGTACATTTACGGTTGTCAGCATAATTATCACTGTGATTCTGGTCACAGACGATTCAGTTGAATATTCATGACACGGTTAAGTTTAATTTAAGCAACCAACTTTTGAGCTCCAAGAAAATTGTCATTTAAAACAAAAACATTAAATATTCACCAGGTGCTTTGTTTCTGAGATTGTGAAACCTGACGACAGCCATGGTTATTAACTGGGTGAAAGAGCTCAATGCGTGAAATGAGCGTAAACAGGGAACGGTTTGAAATGAGGCGCCATGATGAATATGCATAACCCGCTCCCCTATGATGGTTAATGAATATGGAAAATGAATGAATACTCCCAACTTGGTCCTTAGAAGTACAAATCGACATGCATACAGTGGTAAGTTTAGATAAGGAGAGCACGTTGTTTCAGTTTCATTAAGTCTATAAAGGAAATTGTATAGGTAGATATAAAGATTCAGTTCAATGTTATTAAAGTACCTAATCAAGATAATATTTTGGAAGTTACGGTAATTAAAACTACATAAGACCCATGAATATATTGGTCTTATGTAGTTTTGGAACCCTTGGAACTGATGACTACTGAAAGACAAAATTGTCTTACCTACCGATTTTACGAAGTAGTGTCAAAATATAATGTGTAATAATACTTGTGTAATTGTATGTATATTACTCGTAGTACCTATGCTTAATCCTTCTCAGAATACCGTAGTGCTTAAGTCTTTAAGTTTACCTCATATACCAATTGATTAGTACACTTTGCCAAGTGTACCGACAAAACATTGTCACGGCCTTTCTGATTTGACACGGTTATATTATGTTAAACAATTACGAGTAGATCGAAATAATGGCGTGACATGATTTGATAGGTACATTGCACCTCAATGGTTACATCACTATGTCACAGTTGCGTTTTAAACATAACAGTGCGCCTTATTTAGATGCATTGTTTAGTAACTACATGAGTACCTACTGTATAATTATTACAATGTTATGTTTTCAAGCTTTAATTTAAATAGGAGGTCTGTAGGTACAATCCCATTTAATTTTGTTTTTGGGTCTTTAAATCGTTAGTTTCAGCTACGATCATAGTTGTTTTATAAAAAAAATAGTTATAGCTGGGGAGCCGAAGAGGGGAATCTGGGATTTACTGTAGCGCGTCAGATTAAGGTACAGGGGATACCTTGTACCCAGTTAAGTACCTCCACCAAATATGGGCCCCATATATGTTCGAATTTTTTTTGCACATTAAAATAATTGTACCTAGCGAGTTTGCGTCACATCGAAATCGTCAGATTATTGAATGAGAGCTTTTTTAGGTTCACTTAACACCCCCTTAAAAAATCTGACGTGCTCGATTAGATTTTTCTCTCTCATTTTCAACCCTTACGTACGGTCACCCCCATCAAACAAACGATCAGATTAACATAGTACATTATTAAAAATACGTAGAACATTGATGCTATCAATATCTGAAGCGCCCGAGTATTTCCACATGGACATTATTTTTTTACATATTTAAAAGTCTATAGCCGCTTCCCCCACCGATGAAAAGGTATACATTAGATAACATTTTTTTCTTCTTATCATGTAAGCTTTGCAACCCAATAGGTCTCTATGACGCTCGAATAAATCCACATTTAGCATCGTCGGCTCCCGTACCATTATAACCTGTACCGCACGTCAGTTTTAATGTTTTTTTGACTATCAAATTGCCGTATTATGAATATTATTTTTGATCTTTCCTCTCAATGTCGAAACTGCGAGAATCAAATAAGATGTTTTTCCTACTTCGTCTTGAGTGTAAATGACGTCAATATAACAGTCAATTAACTTGACGGCCTCAAACAGCACAAAAAGTAGTCTGTATGTGACTGATTAATGTAATGTTTTAACCGGAGGTTTAACTACCTAAGTAAGTACACATGCGAGTAGTTAAATATCGTAATGATGAAATACACGTTGTTCATACCCAATGATTTTTTTATATTTTTTAATGTCCTTTACATATTATTTATAATGTCATTGTGCATACCAGTAAATAATACGGGCCTTATTTTTCTTCTAGGCCAACAGTAGGTACCTATAGTACGCGACAGGTCGACATGGCAGTAGGGGTATTAGGTGAGACGCGGGGGAAAGGACACCCCGCTTGCCGCACGTCACCCGCGCGCTCCTATAGTAATGCGCGAGCCTATATCGACCGCGTTTATCGATTTTAATTTCACTCACATTTTTGTTTGTTGTTATGTTTTAAAATAACTTCGGTAGCTTTAGATTTTATCATAGAAGTCGGAGATACTTGTGACCAAGAGTCACAAAGTGCTTGTAGCGATGTTAGTATGAGCTCATTTGATATTGATTGCGATGAATGAAATATTATAATTCAATAACAACAAAGTTGTAAATCTTCTTACTAGCTCAGTCCTTATCTACATGAAAATTATTTAAATATTTCTTTATCTGTCTATTATATTAATTTAATGTAGTATTGTCTATGTATATTAATTTAATGTAGTAATAGCACGTAGGTACGTACCACAATAACATAAACTCAATAAAGATACAAGATCCTCAAAATGTCCGAATAAGTTGAGGGGATAGAAGAGGACAGCAGATCCGGTAAGCTGTGGCCAATACCCGAAATAACCTGGGTTAATGGAGTACCCGGCTGCGGACAGACAACATGGATAGTGGAAAATGTCAAACTGGAGGAAGACGACCTCATAGTGACCACAACATGCGAAGGAGCAAAAGACCTTCGGGAAAAGTTTGAGAATCGAAAAGGAGTCGACACGAAGAAGCAGATAAAAATCATGGCTTCAATTCTAGTCAACGGGGTGACAAAACCAGCTGCACGACTAGTGGTTGATGAAGCCTTGATGAATCATTTCGGGTCAATAGTTATGGCGGCTCGACTATCTGCAACCAGTGAAATTGTCCTCATAGGTGACATCAACCAACTCCCCTACATCGACCGGGAGAACCTCTTCGAGCTCAAATACCAACGCCCCAATCTCCTCGCATCCATAACACGAGATCTCCTCTGCACACACAGAAATCCAAAAGATGTGGCCTACGCGCTCAAGAAAATCTACAATGGCATTTACTCCTCCAGCCAGAAAACTCACTCCCTGGACATGATAACCTACACGAGTGCTAAAATACCAAAATCCGCCCCAAACACATTATTCTTAGTCCACACCCAACCCATATAATTGAACAAGAAATAGAACAGCGCCTGGGACGATCAACGCAGACGCAAGACCCCAACCTAAATTGAAAAACCACACTTCTCTACTAATTAACTAGCGAATTAGTATTATTTTAATTCTGGAGCATTTATGTTAAAAAGTAAAAAAAGAGCAAACAAACTAACCAAATGCATAAAAACGCACGGACACCAGGTCCGTGGTGTGTAACTAAAACTGAAAAAAAAAACTGAATAAAGATTCATTTTCATTTTAGTTAAAATAAACCTTATTTAACTAATGTTAGATACTCTTATTTTGTTGCGTGGGAAAAATATAAAAGATAAACTATATCGATATAAGCCACATCACTAGAAAAGTGCCATGTCAACCTGTCGCGTACTCTACATTTGCGATAAATTTGGTGTTGCTTAAAATTTGTGAGCGATAGCGATCATTGCCATCGGTGGCTCATCTGCACGTTTATCAGCTATTTACAACAGAAACGCGTGAAAAATTAATCATTTGTCGAAACAATTAAATAATCCTTACTCATTATTTCTTAGCTTATTATTTCATAACGTTTCATTAACATCTACCTATTAGCTCGATTTTTGAAATGGCTTCTGGCAACGGACACGTACTCGTTTGGAGTCATTTTAATGTGACTGCAAAATTTGGTGTTTTTTAATCGTGTACGACAAGGAGTGTAAAATGTTAGTACTAGTACCTAGTAGTGAAGACAAAGCTAAGCATTTTGCATCGACATACTTTTCCGAATTAGCATACCTATTTAAAAAAATCACATAATTAGATTTGCATACTAATTCCACTTTTACCATTGGAACCTCACAATTTAAGGTGCGGATACTGTTTAAACAAGTTAAGATGTATTCGTAGATGTAAGAATGGTTACTCAGTAATTAAAATTAGATTAGAAAAATGTTCGGATTCTAAGATGGACTGGTCACAATATCCATTGGTTTCTTAAGATGTTATTCCATTTTGTAACTAAGGAAATTCCATTACGTACCAATTTCAGGTTTACCAAAGGTTTTATACTTCTCGAACTACACAAACTACAATTATAATTGACTAAGTTTGGTTATGGATATCCGTTGTCTACAAACTACGGGATAACTTAGCATAGCAGCAAACCGCTTTAGAACATTAATTTAGCAGAAGTACCTCAGATTATAGAACCAAAAGGCAGATGTAGTCGTTCAAGTATAAAGTGAAGCTACCAAAGCAAATACAAAATAAAAAGCTAATACAATCTCGTGTCAGTACTAAGGAAAGCGTCAAATAGCTTAAACGTCGCAAATGTCAAATTTTTTAAAATAATTTTATCAGCTAAAATGCCGTCTTGCATTTATAAACTCTGTAAAAGTTGTTCGCAAAACCAAAGGAAAGAATATGGAATATCTTTTCACAGGTAATTGTTCATTATTTTATTATTTATTTATAATAATATTTTTGCGGTTCGCTCGGAACACAAAACTTCAACAATCATTCATTTGTACACCAGTTTAAATGAAAATCGGTTACCCTAAATTTGGGGAAATATGCATGGACTATTTGGACATTGGTCGATTTATAAATTTATATCGAAAAAAAATATTTTGAAAGTAAATAGTTTTATTTATTTAAACCTAAAAATCAGGAAATACAGCCAATAAAATTAGCATTTTAACTGCTGAAAATGTCACGTGTGCCAATAATATGTATGATAAATATTATATAATATTTTAGTTTCTGCTTAGCCTACTAATAACTAATAACTATAATTTTTGCAGATTTCCGACAGATGCTGTAACAAGAGAAAAATGGGTTCATATTATTCGGAAAAGCAGGCAAGATATTAATTGGCTAATTAATTTTGCGTGGTTCGCTCATTACATTTTAGTGAGGATGACGTATACCTATCTCACTAAAAAAGGACATCAATTGGTTGATTAAAAAAATCATCAAAACCGAATTTTTGTTATAATAAATAAGTATATTGATATTTTGATGTTTTTTTTATTAAAAATATCTACCCAAAGAGACAAAAATCCATAGGTTAATTAAAACAATTAAACATATTTAAAATATTAAATTAAATAGGTATATTAAAAGAACATTTACACATAATTATTATATAATACTTTTTGATAACTAGTAATATGGCTACAACCCATTAATGTCCCACTACTGAGGGTCTCTCCTCATTATTAAGGAGGCCTAGAGCATACTCCACCACGCTGCTCCAGTGCGGATTGGTGGAGGGGTTAGTGGCCAACACATTGTCGAAAGTTTTCAAGCCGCCCGAAGGCCTCCGACACGGCTTAACGACTGCTATCTATCGATATCAACCGGGACCGACGGCTTTACGTGCCTTCCAAAGCTCGGAGGCGCTCAAGAAATTATTATCAGAAGAAAATAAAATCAATTATTATTTTTACATACAATAAAACTTTAATTTTTTGTCTGTTTTTCTGTGCATTTGTTCCGCCTAATCTCAGGAACGGCTTAACAAATTTAGATGCCGTTTTCACTGACGTATTCAAATGAGCTTGGGTTAACATTTAGTGTGTGTTTTATTTGAATCGGTACACAAATAAGAAATCACGTCAATTTAAAGAATACCATCCCTCATTTATCGATTATGGGCTTACTGAAGCGAAACAAGGGCGTTCACTAGTAATAAATAATTTGCCAATTTAATTGTGCATAATGTTTTAAGCTGGAAATATGGCGAACAATGTTTACAAAATTGCGGGAGATTATGACTTTTCACTTGGCAACCTCACACACACAAAGAATTACGTATCCATACGGTGAAATTGCTAGTTGACATTAAGGTTGTCATGCACACATAGTGAAAAAGCGGCTTCACATTATTCGTTGCTTTTCTTTGCGAATGTTACATCTGCCTTTTGGTTCTATAATCTGAGAGAAGTACCTACTCGTCCTTGCAAAGTCTATTAAGTAAGTTGGTTCCCATGAACAGCTGTCCCTTAAGTATCTTTATGTATCCAAGTAAATATAAAGACGGCGGCGTAACAAATAACATAATTTTATGTCAATAGAGCAGATCACCTAAAATTAATTTGGTTCCAGCTTCATGAATCGGTACCTACATTAACGTAAAACTACATAGACTACATTACCAATTCGTTGCCACGAGGGAACACTATAAGTTCACGCAAACAATCTATCTACTGACTCCAAAATGAGAGTGATTGTACCTATCCAGGTAGGTCAAATTTCTCATGGATTTGAGATACAAATGAGGTTGTAGCGCAACCTCACCCTACTTGTGACTGACTCGGACTCAAATCGGGACTAGGATGGTAAGTTCAATTAGTGCTTCTTGCACGAAAAGGCTGAAACAGGCTGAGAGAGCCACCCACACAACAAAACGAAGGAAGGTGACTAGGACTCAGATTCAAGGCGACTTACTTAGTCTTATAAAACAGTTATTAAAAGGAAATGAATTAGTCATTTATATTTACATAGTAGTAGAATTGGAGTATGAGGGCGGTAATCTTATGCTCACTACACGGAACTACTTAATGTAAGATGAATAAACATTACAACTTACCATCATGGCTGTTGTTGAAGTAGTCATTGTATTGCTTATATTACCTGGTTAAAAAAATAAAGACAGAAACTTAACTATTTTTAATCAAAATTTTGTAATTTTCCGTCGATAACACACGTCGATACACAACATCTTTCAGCAACACAACCACACTAAGTAGGTACTTAACAGTGCAATGAGTCGTACGGGTCGTACCCCATAAAGCGGCTTCAATTAACAGATGGTAGGTAGTATTTCTTCAAATTAAACGGTGTCAAATTGGAAGTACATAATACTAAGTACATCTGAACCAGAAAATAATCCTAAATCTATTTTTCAGATTATAGAACCAAAATTTATTCTCGTAAATGACAGAGTTTACAAGTAACAAACAAAATAATGTATTAGAGCATCCTTTTTCCCCTTTACTGGACACAATAAGAGTACGTTCTACCGAATATGAATGTACTTTTGGTAAATTAAGATTAATTAACGATTAATAATTGTCCAAAAACTATTTTATCCGGGTGTGGATATCACGTTCTTCAACATTTATCCTATAATGTTATAAATATGATAATGAGTGCACAAATTGATAACATGCCTATGAGACGAGATCGGCTTCAATAGGTATCAATTAAGTTTTAAAGAATTTATAATAAAAATGTCATCATAAACATTAAAACCCATATCTTTGAATGACATTTATTGGTCCCAAGGTCCGGCCAGATCAATCAGACAATACTTATGTTGACTCTCATTTAGAAAAATAAATACATTTTGTATGCCCAATCGGTAGAGATTCATATTTTGTATTGTTGTGAATGTGACGAGTGTCAATCCTCCGACGATACATTTTTCTTTGGAACCTACGTACATATAAACGTCGAAAATAATATATCTGCAGGCCCTTTTATTATGTATATTTACAAAATAATCAATTGAGTCGCTATCTAATTTGTGGATATCGAATTCCGAGCGTAGTGGGGATCTCCAGTAGGTTCATACAGTACATTATGATGCAATGCAAACAAAAAAAAAATACATAATTATGATTTTAACGCACACTAATATAATTAATTATTTGTAAGGTTCACAGCACTACAATAGCGAATAAAAAAGTTCAAAAACATGTTATCACGAGACGCAATATTCATGTTCATAATATTGGATGTTTTACATTCGTTGAAAACTGTAACCGGTCCTGTGTTATTATGGCGTGAGGCGGTACGACTAGGTTGAGACAAATATTTCAACACCTGTTTCGTCAGCTGGGCACACACCATCTAGATATAAAAGGAATAATTACATTCATTACTGTCCATCGATACATTGCTCTTATTGACACAATGGCATCGCTCGGTTCGTTTTATCATATTCTTATATGTATCGACACGGAATATTGTAAACAACGTTGGGGTATATTATGTAAGCTTAACATGACGTACGTCTAACTATTAAATAGTATTGTAAGAAGTTGCCAAAAATTTCTTTAACGTTTTCTTGTTTTGGAGGGTGTTTTATTTGTTATCGTTAGATAGAATTCGTTTAGCCATGTCAGAGGCTTTTAGACAGCGTAAAACCTTGGGGTGGCCACTAACCCCTACATCGATGAATACAGGAGCATAAAGTAGCGGAGAATACTCTAAAGTCTAAACCACTGCAGCAGTGAGAGACCGATGCCCTATTATAGGGGACCATTATTGGGTTGAAACCATTAAAATTAGCAGAAATAGCGAACTAAGGTGAATAACCTGATATGGCAGAAGAATGACATAGAAATAATATTGTCTAGTTTCCTCCTTTGTAGGCGTTGAATAATGTAAACACGACATTGTATATTAACCATCGAAGGCTTTTATAGTAATTAGACGTTATTAATATTGCATGAAATAGTAATGAGTAACGAAGTGTAGGTTACTACTACGAGTACTACCCTTATCCTGTGGTGTGATCCATGCTTCGCAGTAGGTAGGTACCTATCTAATAGAAATATAAGCGGTGTACCTATTAAGTATAGTTCTAACAGTACTTATATTGGTAAAGGTGCCTAAATTTATAAAAATTATCCCATCAGAGATACATAGATGTGACAATATCACTCGTATCAAATCTCTTCTTGAAGGCCCAACTGATAATATCCAATGATAGTATAGGTACACCTAGTAAAAAGTAATAATACCTATCTAAATCCTGCGTAGGATTCTAATTTAACTTTCAAATTTATTCATTATTCAAAATCCCTGGAAAGAAAATTGAGATTCAAGTTCACTTAGTAGGTAATTATTCGTAATTTCTACCTCAAGTATTTTGATCTATTTACTTAATTAAACTGTAGCCGCAAACTTTCGAGACTGATCATTGGACAATAAGGTTTACTAGATTGTTGGATGATCATGTCTCATAATGCGAAAAGTTATTTCATCAATCAACCTTGGATTTGGATTTAAATTAAGCTCGACGCTTCACAATTGGAGAATTTTTTACAGACTTGAAATAATTGCTTTTTACAAAAATAACCGACTTCAATCTTGATAAGTAGAGATAACTCAAAAACTACTCGCCAGATGGCGCTCAATTCAACATGTAAGTGTAAAGTTCTCGTCACTACAAATTAATGAAGCCCAAACACTAGATAACTGCAGTAAAGTATTACACACTTCTAATATCGAAATTTAGGGCATGTAATTAGTCATAAGTCGTAATTCCATAATTGACGATAGCAGTAATTTATTTCACATGCCATTAACTGTTATCTGTGCACTTCATTGAACGTAAATTAACAGTCGATATTAATTGATTGGGTTGTAAAAAGCATTACCATAAGCGACATAATCGACTATAGTCGGCACAATCATAAGATTCCGATATGACGTCTGTCATGTATGAACACAAACTAACCTTGTATGGACGTCTTCAATTTACTTATTACGGAAATATATTTTTTTAATTTGAACCGCTGGTAATGATACTATGAAGTGAAGATATTTCGTAGTGAATGATAGGTCACTTTGGTTAAATTATGCAATGCACTATTTACTGTGCATATACAGTACACAGTTTATATTTATTATCAATGCAGCTTTATAAGTAGGTACATAATGTACTTGTGAATCCACCTCCTCTTCGCTTTGGAAAATTGTTTTTATGTTTACAGATAATAAACACTTCTTCCCATTTTTGCAACATATTTTATTGGTACATCGCTTCTATTGCTCGTAGCATGATGTTATAAAATTGCCCACAGTTTGTTAAATATTTTAATTAGGCATTAGTCCGTAATATTAAACGCAAGTAACTAGCGGGTTAAACGAATTGGAGTAATATTGTTTACTTACTACGAGTATTTAGATAGGTACTTACTTATACGTACTTACATAGGTAAATACTAGAAATTCTGGCGAAATATGTAAACCATTCCTGCTTGTTTTTTATTCGTGTTATTTATAAATTGTTTAAATAATTTATTTTATTTTAATCAGTTTACATCATAAATTGTGTAAAATTGAACAAATATTTAAGACGTCACTACAATGTTTTATAAGGAGGCTGGATTTATAGTTATGTGACCTCTTGAAACAATTTATGAATCGACCATAATCGATACATTACTATAATCGAAAGTATGTGCTACCATGTCACACCCAAAATACAAATAGTTATAGATTCCTTAATATGTCTAAAGCATTGCGATTTTTCGTAGCTATTATAAATTCCCGATACATACGTTTTTAAGCCTTTTCCACTCAAATCGGATAATTATTAACCGTTTAATAGTTTCTTCGTTTTCACTAGATTAATGAAATTTCCATTTTAATAACTAATATAATTTCCTCACCTTAACTTACTAGTCAAATTGTCTTATTATCCCTTTCGGTGTTAATCTCAACGCTACATCTGTTTTTACCTGATTTTAAGAAAACAATCAGAGGTCGGTTTATAAATTATCGTTCCGAACTTAATTAACGAAACGATTAGAATGTCTTATTACTTATAATCGGTTAAATTTATAAATCGGTTTATTTAATGCATCGATTTTTGTTGTACTTCACTATTGTCACTGTGATGACAGCCTTCATATCGGAATCTTATGATTGTGCCGACTATAAGTAGATATTATATGTCAATTAATGAATCCGGCGCGTTTGAAAAGGATTCATTATCGCAACCGATAAGTCCATATCTGTTCCTATGTCGGTTTCGTATCTACTCTCAAAATGTGAAGGATATTGTGGTTTAAGACATTTATTCTCATAAAGACATCAAACGTCACTTACATGAGAACTTAATCTACATACAAAACATTTATAAAGTTCGTCGTCGTCACACTGGCAAAGTTATAATAATCTAAGTTGAAAGTTGAACTTATTTTTAGGAATTCACTGGCATTGTCTTTATTGTAAATTCTTAATAATGTATTGAGCAAGTTCACTCTTAAACACGTTATACGACTTTACATTTTTTATATGTGAGGGTAATTTATTATAAATTTGTGCACCTTCAAAAGTAATCATAGTTTTGCCGTAATTTGTTCGAATCTTGGGTAGGACAATAAAACTCCCTCGGCGAGCGCTTCTTGCTGTTTGTTTGATGAACGTTATGTTAGTGTGGATGTTCCGATTGAGTGTTTTTCGAATAAAAATACAAACATTGTATATATAAAGATTTTTGACAGTCATTATTTTTGTTTCGTTGTATATTTTACTAGTAGGTGTTAAGTAGTGATAATTAAAAAGTAATTTGATTATTTTATTTTGTAATATTTGTAGTTCATTTATTTTTACTTTTGCCGAGCTTCCCCAAATCTCAATAAGATAAGATAGGTGTGGTTTAACCAATGTATTATATAAAATGTAACGTATTTTACGTGGTATACATCGCACAATGCTGCGTGTTGAATAAATAAATGCTATTAACTTATTTTTTATGTGCTTAATATGATCCTTCCATGTTAAATGAGTGTCAATAAGAAGGCCAAGATATTTTTCATGGTTTTTTTGTTGTAGGGGGATATCGTTAATTGTAAGTGGAGCGTGTGGTGGAATAGGTTTATTTTTAGCTTTAAATAGTGTGAAGCAGGTCTTGTTAATATTAATAGTTAATAAGTTGTACTGGAACCAATTGTATAATATATTTAAGTCTTCCTGTGCTTGTGAGATAAGATTATGTATGGATGTACCAAAATAAAACAAACAAGTGTCATCCGCGTATAGGGTGATATGTCCCTTTAGTCCTAGATCATTAATGTTATTAATGTAGATTAAAAATAGCAAAGGTCCTATTATAGAACCTTGGGGTACACCGCATGTTATTGGTTGTGTTATACTTTGGTAGCAATCCATTTTAACTATCTGTGTTCTTTGAGTTAGATATGACTCAAACATTTGCAAAGCTTTACCAGCTATCCCGATGGTTTCTAATTTCTTTAAAAGTAGTTTATGGCTGACAGTATCGAATGCTTTTTTTAAATCTATAAATACACCGAGAACTATGTTTTTTTTATCTATATGTTGTTTTATTTTTGTTACAAGATCGACAGTAGCTGTGAGTGTATTACTTTTAGGCCTAAAACCATATTGGTTTATGGAGATAAAGTTGATAGAATCCAAGTATTTATGTAATCGTGTGTGGAGAAGTTTTTCAAGAATTTTCGACAATACCGGCAAAACAGAGATAGGTCGATAGTTACTTGGGTCTGTCTTTGATCCCGATTTGTGGATAGGTGTGACCTTTGCTACTTTTAGCGTATCCGGAAATATACCATCTAGAAACAATTGATTAAAGCATTCGGCTAGTTTATTGGATATTTCGTGTTTAATACATTTTATCGCCTTGGTACTTATTCCATCAAGACCCACGCTGCAGTTGGAATCAAGATTGCTAATTATATTTAAGATTTCTTTTTCGGTACACGGTTCGATGGATGACATTTGAACGTTTTGAGTAATAATTGATGATTGCAGTGCCTGCATAGTATTATTGTGAAATTTTGTTGGTATTTTAGCAGCCAAGCAATTTCCTATTGTAGAAAAATATTTATTAAAAAAGTCACAAATTTGGATGGGATCAGTTATTTCGTTGCAATCAACTACGAGTTTTGGAGGAGCACAAATTTGTTTAATTTTATTATTAACTAAAGTGTTCACTAAGTTCCACATTTTCTTCGGTTTATTGCTGCATTTTGAAAATTCTTTAAGATGATGAGATTCTTTTTTATCTTGAATAAGCTTAGCTACTTCAGACTTTTTTTCACGAAATTTCTCTTTCAAAATATCATCATCTGGTTTCTTCTTAAGTTCCGCCCACAATATATTTCTTTGATTAATTTCAGTTATTACCTTTGTGTTAATCCAATCATCCTGTGGTTTGTTTAGAATTTTGATTTTATTTTCCTTACTTTTTTCTATACAACTCTTAATCATATCTTCTAATATTGTGTATACATTGGTCGCATACTTGAGTCCTGATTGTTCTACTGAATCCAATAACTTACTGTAGTTCACAGTTTTATAATGAGAGTATAGTTTAGATGGTGGTTTTAATTTCTTTATTTCTAAAAATATGTGCTTGTGGTCGGATAATGGTGAGTTTATTGTTATCATGTGAAAGTTATCATGAATCAGGTTAGTGGACACGTGGTCCAAAATGGATTTTCTAGTTGCCGATGCTCTAGTGCAGTATTTTTTGTTAACTTTGTTAACAATTTTGTGTCCTGATGCCTTTAAGAGTTGATTGTATTGCTTAGTCTTGGCGTCTTTCGTCAAAAGATCAACATTGAAATCGCCAAAGACAATTGCTCGGCGCCCGCGTTCCAATTGAGATTCATATGTTTCGAGAAACGCTTTAAAGTTAGTATGACCAGGATTGTATACAACTCCTACATCAAGAGAATATTTTTCCAGTTTGACCCATAGATAATTGTTACCTCCAATATATTCGGAATATGACAAGTTGTGTTTAATCTTATTGTGCACGTACGCTGATACACCACCACCACCAGTATCTGTTCTATAATTATAATAGTGAGTGTAATTTGGAAGATTGAATGTTTGTGCTTGGTGATCAGAGCGAAACCAAGTTTCAGTTAACAGAACAACATGAACAGTATTCGGTATTGCCTTCAAAATGCACTTAAGCTCGTCAAATTTACCTTTTTTACATATACTCCGGGCGTTGAGGTATAAAAATTTAAGGCGTGATTTGTTTGTTGGAAAGTTTTCGTAACTGTCTAATATTTCATAGGTGCTGGTGTTTATACTGGTATCAGTAGCCGTCTCGTTCAATATTTGTAGTTTTTTGAATTCAATTTTATTATTTTAGGCGTTCCATTTATATATTTAATAATAAGATTGGTTTCACCATTACTTGCACGATGTCTTAATTCTTCTTGTAGGCTCTTAAGAAAGTTTTGTTGTGCTGGAGTTTGGTCAGAGTACATCTTGATTCCGTCTGGTAGCTTGCTTTTATTGCGGAGGAGCTGCTTTGCTGGTCCGACTATATTAAAGCAAACCTTTAAGCTACGGTTCTTACCCGCAGTATGTTTGCCAATTCGAAATATTTTAACTGGTTTAGGGATATCTACGTTTAGTGAAGAGATAACTTTAAGAACATCGGCCTCATCTTGTGCTATTTGTTCCTCAATTTTCACGAGTCTTGGTTCCAGTAGGCCCACGAGTATTATATTTTTTTCACGGATGTTTCGATTCTGAAATTCTTGAATTATTTGCTCTCCTAGGGACAATTGGTTCTCTAGCTTAAGAGGCTTGGTTTGTGACAACTGTTTTATATCGGTTTCAAGTGACTTTATTTTATTTTCACCAAGAGATATTGATTGCTCTAATTTCGTAATGTTACTTTTTATACCTTTTTGTTCTATTAGTATATTAGATGTCGATAATCTGATATCATTTATTTCTGTAATAAGCTTATCCACATTATTTTGAATTGAATTTATAGTAAGTTCATTGGAAGATTTAATTTCAGCGATTTGGTTTTTAATATCTGTGATATTTTCTTGCATTTTTTGCATGATCTGTTCATTGGATCCTACATATTTTTCCAATAAAGAGCTTATTCGGGACATCTCCGATCGCATATCTTTTATATCATCGAGACATTGACATTCTTGAACATCTGGCTTCTTACGTTTACGAAATGTTATTTGCGTATCCACATTAAGATTACCCATTTTAGACAAGTCCGGTTGCGACCCACTCATGCTAGTTGCAGCGCTTGTTGAGGGTAGATGCGGACGAGGCGGAGATCGCTGGACACTCATTTTTATAAACTAGCCACACGGTGCGTGAACGTTACAGATAACAGCTGCTTGGTGTCACTGCGTATAATGATGCACTGTTTCAACTATTTAATTCGTGGTGTATAAATTATATTGAGGATAGATTTACTGTGAACTTCGACTAGGAAACTGACACACGTCTGCTCTGTGCGACGAACGACGAACGAACACGATACAGGACGTTGGCCAAATAAAGATTGGCAAACTGCAGTTTTTAGAGCATTATGGAGAACCTATAGGTGCCTTCATTATGTCCTTCACCCGAGCAAATAAAAATAAATATCTTATACCTACGCACATAATTTTTTGAAAATTAGAGGTGCGTGCAGGGTTTGACTCCAGGGCCTCTATATCCAATATTTAAACTCGACTGAGTATAACTGCCTATCGTTTACTTAAAAACTTACTTACAGCGACGTCCTCTTAGCACATTAGAAATATCATGAGATGACGACGTATCGAGGGGATACTTACAATTTCTCTTGCACTCAGCTACTACACTTACATCAACGACATTAATCGAGTACGATTAGATACGCCCATTTCCCATAATGCACGTCGTGATCGAGATACGACAATGAAAGCCACGGGATTGAACGTCAGATTACGGTGACGGTCGACTCATTGCTGTTTAAAATTATCACTACAGATAAACTTATATTTAGTAGTTTTGACCACAGATTAGTAGACTGTCGTACAAGTAGTCTAATAGACTGAAGTCCTATTTTTTATGGAAATAAGCCAATTGAGGTAGGAAACGAGCAGTCATCACCAACCATTCCGCTACCGAACTTGACAACCGTGACCGTTCTAGAACAACAATCAAAGAAGGACTAAGATAGTTAGTCCATTTAATAGATGGTGTTAGTACATTAGTTAGGTAGTTTGTTAATCAATGTGAGGACTTGGATGGAGCTGTGACCCGTGAGGACTAAGATGGTCGCCTCTAAGGCGACCATCTTAGTCCTCACGTGTAACCGGCAAGGCAAGGCCAGTTTAAGTAACATTGACCATGGTGTTATCGAGAAATTTGACACTCCTAATTAATTAAATATATTACGATATTCAAATATGTAAATAGCTAAATATAATATTGCGATATAGGTATTTAATATATTCGAAAATAATCAAGTCGAATAAATTAATATCCGAGACTACATTCTTCGAAATTGACTGAATTCTTTGTAAGAATAGAAAAATATAAAAATTATACTATCAGGATAATTATTCTAGAACAACATGGCAAAACGTTTGCTATGAAAATGACGTACGTAGGTATGAGTAAGAACTTAGGAATAAAATGACAACTCAGTCAGATAACTGGAATAATATAATATACCTAATCATGTAGGTACCTAGTAATATTTTAGCATGTCCGCTTCAGGCAGCTAGACATACAAGTTCGACGAAGATACGATTGGTTAGTCACGATACCATACAATACTGATATTTTAAATTTACACATAGGTATGTACCTACTACTTTTAAGAGTGCACTAACTAACGTAGTAATGTTTATTTACTGGTATCTACAAAATGCATTTGAAATATCTCGAAGTAAATAAAGGGAAAATTATGCACCCGTTTATTTTTTTATTTTAGCTTTCTGCTTTAGTCACTCTGTATATTATGTAAAATCTTGTCGGTGTTCAAAATACCAAACACCGCATTAAACGCGTAAATAGAACCTTAAAAATTAGGAATAACCTAAAATTAGAAAAAACTTACATGCATAGAACAGACTTTTGTCAAGATAAATAAATTACACGCTTACTCCAAAGAGAAACAAGGTCGCAAAACTAAAAAGTAATATACAAAATTTATTGCTTACACCGAAAATATCCACACGCATGCAAAAATCTAAATTGGTGCGTGACAGAATCGTTGCTGGTAACGCAAGACCGGCTTATAAGTTGCCGTTTCATTGTTTTTATTTCGTCGTTTCGAATACAATAAATACTTACTATACCTACATTCAGACACATTGTAACTCTAGATTTGTCATCTTGGATTTTTTTTTCGAAATGCGTCATTTACTCATGTACCTACCTACCTACCTACAAATAAAGCATATATCATAATTACGAAATTTTATGATCATTTACTTGCATGATATTAATTTTTCATAGTTTTACGATACTGAACTAAAATACTTATAAAGATGACCCTAAGTAGAGCCTGTGATATTGGAATGTTTTTACTTATACCTACCTATAATTTTGGGAAAAACACAGGTAATCTTGCACGATAATAATTAGTAGATAAATATGTTTATAGATAGTGGAATCGTATTTAGTTTACTTTATAAAAATAACCTCATTCGACAACAACATAGCATGTATACAACAACATAATAATTATATTATGTTGTTGTATACGTCGACGGCAGCAAAGAACATAAAGACATCTGCAATTTTGCCAAAATCATTTTTTTGCATAATTCAACACAGAATTCTTTGTTTTATCTTGTGATATTTTTTTTTCTCGAAAAATGTTGTTTTTTACACCAATTTTTCAACGTACAAAAAGACATCTGCACTACTTATTTAAAATTTGACAAAGTACAAACGGACATATACCACTTGTCCTTGTGTGCATCGCGCAATGCGGCGGGCCAGCTGTCCTTACGAAAATAACCTTCGAAGTCTCGAGGCTCTTCAGCAAGAAAAAAGTCTGATGATGACTGCTTGCAATTGAAATAATAAAATAATTGAAAATTGAATCCGGAAGGGACATTCAACCAAGCCACAAATGTAAAAAATATTTATACATTTTTTTTCTATCTTTGTTGATATCTTTGTTACCCCTTAACTTCGTGTTGGGTAAACCGATTTTGATGATTCTTTATTTCCTTGAAAGCTGGTGCTTTTGGTAAAGTCCCATATAAATTTGAGCGACATCTGATGAATTATTTTGAATTTACTTGAATAATGTGTAAGGATCTTTAGTAGTGTGTATGTATGGTTTTTTCCTAATAACTTTTTATTGAGTGTTCAGATTTTTATGATTCTCTTTTTATTTTAAACTGGTATTTGCATTGTGATCTCATATAAGTTTGAACAGCATCTGACCAATAGTTTTTGAATTATCCTTAATAATTTTTATGTTTGTATGTTACCTCATATCGTACTACTTAGAGTTTCGATTTTGATTATTCTTCCTTTAATCGAAAGCTGGAGCTTTAGGTTAGGTCCCGTAAAAATTTGAATTCCGTCAGACGGGTAGGTTTTGAGTTACTTATGATACTGATACAAAGATGATGATTATGATACAAAGTACTGTTAAAATATAATTATTATAAGTAGTTATTTTCTCTGAAACTAAACTTTTTTGTTACTTTATATCACAAATATAATTATTAACAAGAATCACAAAACGTTTTTTTATTAGACACCCTAAAACTCAAAATAGTTTAGGTATATCTGCAATTATCCAATAGCTTCAATTTAAAACTGCAGTATATTAGTGAAAATCATAATTACATATATTTGTTGTTTTGATGAAATTGGTTATATATGACCAATAACAATAAAAATTAATCATTAAATTAATAAAATAAAGAATAAATAATTATCGGGTCCCAAGTAGAAACGAATATATGGCAGTTGACTCAATTTGCTTGTTTTCTTGATCGAAATAGAAAAAGTCATCTGCCGTATTTTCAATAATAAAAGAATTATTGATAATTTACCTATACCAAATAATAGTTAATATTGTAATAATTAACTACTCCAAAATTGATGAAGATATCTTTGTAATTGTAGAAGTTATACAATTTTTGCACTAAAACGCTCTCCTGAAAACTAACGTTTTTGTAGATGACCGTTTG
The DNA here is from genome assembly GCA_905404135.1 of Hesperia comma. Classification (NCBI taxonomy): domain Eukaryota; kingdom Metazoa; phylum Arthropoda; class Insecta; order Lepidoptera; family Hesperiidae; genus Hesperia; species Hesperia comma. The sequence goes on along the minus strand of FR990014.1, from coordinate 14,358,257 downwards.
TTCTTTGCTGCCGTCGACGTACTGCGGCCTTATTACTTCGTAAATAAATGTTAAACAGACTTTAACATTGTTTACAATAAATTGTTCCAGTTGGAACCTACTATCCTAAATCCTAAATTAAAATAAGAAAAGGATTTACAATTATGCCACGAACATAATTGGCAATTAGAAAATGCAGATTTGCCAAATCCATGCATACTTATACTTCCTACCTACGTAATATTTAAAGAGAGAGAGAGAGATTTAATTGTTTGAAACCTCTGCAACGATTTGAAAAGTTCTTTTATCACTAGAATCCCATATTATTTCTGATGATTAAAGGCTATATTTATTACTAGAAAAACTTGGGATGACTACTAAAACTTCCATAATTTTTGTTAAATGTCGTGTCAGCGGCCAGCGCGGTCGTTATAAATGTTTCATTTGTGTATATTGATGCAACCCGCAGGCCGCAACACAAGGAAGTGCTAGTCTAAAGCAGGCCCCAGATCATCAATTATATTGCACGATATCATGAATAGGCAAATGACCGTCTAGCCAAGCTGATCTAGGGTTATTACTTAGTTAATATTGAAGACGGCGCAATAGTTCAACTAAGTTTAAGCGAATTGTGTAATAAACCTAAAAAATGTGAATCACAGTTTCTAAGGCGAGGCTTGGTCATTAAAAACTATCTTTGGTTGAATAAACCGAGTAAACGATCCAGCTGCTCGATTTGCATGGTTAACTTTGACATCCAGTGGGTAGGATGGATACCGTTGGTTCATAGTTAGACAACCCGTATGGCGTGATTGGATTCCCAGCGAGATGAAAATTTGATTGATAATGTCCTACTTCTGTTCTATGAACTATTTCTGTTCTTGATCTAGGTGTAGGTATGTTTTCCATGTCAACTACGACGCAGGAAACTAGTATGGGGCTGCAAGTGTTATTTATCATTCTTTATGAAACGTTATGAAAATTAATTCAATTGAATCAATTAATCTTGGAGATTAAATATAGAGTGGTTAGAGTTAATCCATCGCAGTACCTACCTACCTCGATAAAAAATGTGGTCATCACCACATGAGATGTCTCCGCATGAACAGCCCTAATTCAAACTGAGCCATTCTTGGATCACTCGCAAAATTGCAACAATAAACCATAACTTTAAACATTTATTAAAACCACAACAGGTAGGTAGGTGATAATAGCGATAGCTTAATCAGTTCTCAGATTCTCCTCAATGCTATTAATAAAATTTTATTTTATTGGCATGACAGGTCATTAATGAAACATAGTTTCGGAACGTGTTTACTTGACCCGGCATCCTACCTCCAATAAAACAATAAAATGTATAAAAAAATAAATCCGGGTAGGTGTCTGATTCCATGAATAACTTGATACATAGTTTTATAATAATCACGGAATTTGTGGAAATGGCGCCCAACTGACATTCCAAGATATCGATTTGTATGCAATTAATTGCGATCATTAACACTGTTTTCTATTTATCGCGAAATAAGAACCGCATTGTTTCATCGTGTCGCATATTCGTGAATATCGTGATATTCGTGATTCAATTCACAATGGAATGCATTGATGTCGCCCTCCATCCTTCGTGCCATCGAGACAACCTTCCTTCGATCTAACTTGTCTAATGTAATTTTGTTGTCAAGAGTTACAGCAACCAAGTTATCAATCTTTGTCATTTCAAATCCATGTTTTTCGACCTAATATTATCCAAATTTTGTAATTTTAAATCTGTCAGTAGGTATCTTCGTACTTAGTCTAACAATTTTGTGATTATAGTAGTAAGGTATTGGTCCTTAGGTAAAAACGTATACTTAACTTACAATTAAACGTAAATAACTAACTTTGAAATAAATTAAGACCATGCGTGTAGTCGAATTTGATAAAAAACATTTTGCTCCTTAGATGCTTATCACTTTATACAGCTATGTTTTCATTTCATTTTGCCATTTATCCAAATGACATTTCAAGTAGTATAAGAAACAAAATCATAACATAAACGTAGCTGGGTACACGATAAAGAGGCAATAAAGAAATAAAAAATCAGGTTCTAGAAATACTGAATTTCCTACCTTAATTCTTTAAAAATAATTCCAGTGGGATCTTTTGACGGTTAAGATTATCGCACACAACAATTAACACAATGTAATTTCACATTAAATTTTAACACACATCGATCATTAATGTTTGAAGTCGCTGTTCACACAGATTATCACAACACACATGCACCTCGATAGGTTCTTCTCACCGAACTGAAGTTATTTTGTCGACATCGCCGATCGCGTAGTCTAGTAGACATTCTGCCGCGAACGAACTGGGCGATAAACTGATAAATACGCCATCCATTGCAGGGTTAGATCTAAACGGGACATTAAAACCCATACGAAACATACAGTGTAAAATAAGTTCGCAGTAATTTTGAATAGGAAACGACGTTTACATGCTTAGCAGTCCTAACTTGAGACACGTCGTCAGACGGGATTTCTCACATGAACGCATTCGATTCAAGAATGAGATTATAATGCCCAGGTGAAAATGTGGAAGGATATGTTCCCGACCGTGTTCCCGACGTCTCTCAAGTGTGGGAAGCGATGTTTAGTATCAGTTCTGACATTTCCTATATCAAGTTTCAAATGATCCTATATTGATAAATTGGGAATTTTCTTGTTGAAATAAATTTTTGGATCGATCGTCAATTTTTAAATCAAATCAAAATTTGCAATAACTTTAAGTTGGTATTCTTGAGATCGACGCCAGCTTAACGATTGTTCGGGTCAAAGTTCAAAGGTTATCGTATCCGATCTACGATTTTAAGCTTATGGAAACAATCGTCAATATGCACGATTCAGATACTGTGAGATTCAAAAAATTTGCAATAATTTTAGCCAATGCAAATATTGCAACATGTGTTTCCAAACTGGTAGGTCCTAAGGACACAGACCCCTGTTTCCATTGATTCTAATACTTATTGATAGAGAAAACTAACGTTATGGACTCATATAAATCATTTTATTAAATTATTTTGAGACATATGAATGTCTACTCCTACTGTTGTTAATCCTGATGGAGGGATCAAAAACCAACACAATATAACGCTGCGTTCAGATTGGTACTTACCGAGAAAATACGAGATCTCGTGAATAGAAGGACATCAAAAACTAAACGATTGAGGTACTTTAGTAGGTACATAGTATCTCAATGAACTAAACGGCCAATTTGTGCATCTTAGCTATACCTACGCAGCGAATATTCGCTTGTTCTGGCTTTTTAAACGATGTAACGTATTCGCGTCCATATTCATGCTCACGTTTACATATTCGTCATTGTTAACCGAATATTAAACCGAGTATCTTTATAAGCTCTAAACGCGGCACAAATGATAACAAAGTTACGCAGTTTTTTTTCTATTAGTTTATCGCCATACTTAGTTTCCTTAAGAACACGATCATAACAAAATAAGCTGTCTTATTCTTTCATCATAGTCACGAATGTCACGATACAGTTTCACAAGAGATGGAATTAGTAAACATAGGACGTTGATGATGCAACGCCTTTTATGCTAACTCATCATAACACGAAATACGTGATATAATTATACGTGAGAAGAATGCCTAACGTACATTACAAATACAACCTTGTCTCTATTTTATGAATACAAACGTAAATTTTATTAACATATCCTTATTTAAAGCAACCTATTTAATATAAAAAACAATTAAACTTTCCCGCGTAATGTAACAACCGTGAAAATTAAATTCCAATATTTCAAGTACAAAAATTTAATTAATTCGAATCAAATGTTCCGTCATGCGTCCGTCACTGGAAAATTTAATACTGACGGATTAATGAAAAATTGCGTACTTACTTACGAATTAATAACTCTTTATTGCGTCTAAATTTGTGTAGATATTTGTCGTGTTGTAGATATTTGTCTTTTGTGTAGATACTGTCAACGAAATCTGACGGTGAGTGGTCACTGTTGCCCATGGGCTTGTTCTATATCTATACAGTACAGCATTTCTGAATTTCCGACATTATGATCCAAACATGTAATTTTTTACACATTACATGGTTGCCTTTACAAAGACTGTGGAAGCAAACCAGGCAGGTAAAAAAACTCTTCGACTGGATGAGACTATACTGGATTGGATGGAGTTCCCTGAATATTGTCATCCTTGATTACAAACTTTTTTTTATAGCCTGAAGGGCTGACGAAAAAGCGGACGAGCCACCTGATGGTAAGTGGTCATCGTCGCCTATGGACACCTGCAACACTAGGGGAGTCACCCGTGCAACGCCGGCCCTGAAGGAGAGCTCTTTTTACACCTTTCTTGAAGAACCCCATGTCATAGCGCTCCGGGAATATCTCAGAAGGAAGCTTATTCAACAGCTTGTAAGTTCGCGGCAAAAATGATCGTGAGAATCGAACTACAGTTCGATTCTTGGCGAACGACTACAGTCATATACATACGTGGATGAAACTCCAATCTTCGACGAGTGGTGTGATGATGAAAGTCGGTAGAACACACAGAGACATCCCATTTCTCTCCGAAGTCTTAGGGTGTTCTAACCTGTTAGTGACTCGTGGGTCGTTGAAATCGAGCGCGCTATTGTACGGCGTCAAATGGACTAAGCTGATATTGTGGCGCCCCTGCCCAGAGGTGAGAACAGTACTCCATGTGAGGCCTGATCTGAGCTTCATAAAGCATCAGTAGGTCCCACGCAGTGAAGTACTGCTTCGCCCGGTTCAGGACGCCAAGCTTTTCAAACGCTGTCGGCCGCATAGAATATCAGAGTGTGAAGACTACCCTCACACAAAATCTGAATGCGGTCGTTTCCGTCAGGAGGGTATGGTGTCTGCTTCATCTATGTACCTACTTGTCCTTTATTTAAATGTCTTTTTTTTTGTACACTGTAACTCTGACGGAATAAATATGTTTTCTTTCTTTCTTTCTCTTTCTTTTTGGAGGCCAATTTGGCCTTAGCTTCCAGATGACATCGATTCTTCACGTCGTCGCTCAAAATGTCACCCAAAATCCCAACACTTTTATTAACGGTGAGTGCGGTACCCTGGAATTGAGGCGCAATGACAAATGGGGTTTTCTTAGCGGAAAACGCGCAAATTTCTCAGAAATTTCTCAACTTCGCGCAACTTCTCAGAAGGAAACTTCTTAGAAGAAAAGTTTCAGCAGTAAACATCTTGGCAGATCATTATCATCTTAGAAACCCAAAGCTATTATACTTCTGGGCTCAAGACTCTCCAAATGTACTTACCACATGTACATGGATTACTCGGGACAAGGGCCTGTATTGTACCACCACATAATGAGAAGAAACTTGAGCCCAGCAGTGAAACAGTAATGGGTTGTATTGTGATGAACTTTTATACTATTTAATTGACAAATTGTAACTATCCCGGTGGTTGCCTTATTGTATCGTTCTTCTGACAAATTGAATATATTACGGAAAGCGAACCTATCGGGAATAAGAGCAGAAAAAGCCTGATCGAATTACTCCTCGATAGAGATAGACGGGACACTTCCGGGAGTAACTGCACTAGGGTGTTCTGCCGTTTCATAATAGACTGGATTGTTCGGATTTCTGCCTTCAAAAAATCTATAATATTAGCCATCCATAAATCTGGTACCCAAGATACTCCAAATAATTATAGGCCGATATCTATATTACCTACTTGTTCGAAAATATTAGAACGTATTTTAAATAAAAGACTTGTAAATTACTTAAAGGAAAGGAAACTATTGTCTGAAAATCAATTCGGGTTTCGGAAAAGCAAGTCGACATCTAACAGATCATGTAGCTAGAAACCTTGACGAGGGCAATAAATGTATAGCAATCATGTTAGATTTAGAAAAAGCTTTTGAATCTGTTTTCCATTCTCTACTTCTACAAAAATTGGAAGCGTTAGGAGTTTGTAGCTTACAACTGGAAATTTTTAAAGACTACCTTTCCAATCGCACACAATATGTTAGAGTCGATAGTGTCACGAGTGAACCGGAAACTGTAAGCTATGGAGTCCCACAGGGTAGTATTCTAGGCCCAAATCCCTTTCTGGTATATATAAATGACTTGTGTAACTTAAAATTAACAAACGGAAGGATTATCACATTTGCTGATGACACAGCGCTTGTATCCCATGGAGAGAGTTGGGATGAGGTTTACTCTCTTGCACAAAAGGGCCTCAATGTCGTAACAAACTGGCTGAAAAATAACTTACACAGTCTCAATGTCTCAAAAACCAAATTTCTTACCCTTTCCATCCGATCCAACCTCCAACCGTCAAATACCTCTCTTTAGTATAGAGCCTCTACTATTTGAAATTAATATTATAGATTTATAATGTTTTGTAACCTTTGAGATATCACTTGAGTAACTTTTAAATTATGATTATATTATGTAGATAGGAAAGTAAGGCAGAATATTTTTTTTTATATCTTACTGTAGCTTTCCTGCTACGGCTTCGCCCGCGTATAATTTTTGTTTCAGTGAATCCCCTTTTTATCCCTTTAGGGGAAAAAATATCCAAAAATCCTCTTATAATTCTCCCCTACACTACCTAAGTGCGTTGTCCGTCAGTCACTCAATCACTCAGCAAAGTAAGAGTTTTATCATATATGCCATATGAGCCATGAGATTGTCATAGAGCTTATTATTATTAGCTTAGTACATATTATGACGCAGGACGACGACAACGCTGACGAACAGGTGGGCGATTGTTTGCTTTTGTTGACTACTTCCATGAGAGTAAAAATATAAGAATAATAAATATTTAAAAAAATTCGTATGGTTCTTTTAATGTCCTATTAATTCCTTTCTCGTGGTCACCCTAACTGACCAGGAACTCAGTGAACTGCAGATGCCTAGATATGGCTATAAATATACCCCGTGTCTACTCTTCCGTGCATGCCACGGTAACTAACGCAACTCCCGCTATGAATAAACATTGTTTTCAAACAATATTAGCTGGTAAATCCCGCGTGGTTTGGTACTGCCTTTTAATATTAGATACGTAGTGACAACTGTTTGGTATAATGATAAATTTTTAACATAACATTTTTGTATTATGTATGTCGTCACATGTCAATCTGAGTTCTAGAGAAGGAGTAGGTACGTAACCCAAGCATCGGCAACCGAAATATCTTTGGCGGGGAAAGATTTTGTATGTATAACTCGATCAACAGTTTACCTACTTCTCTTTAGCTTTGTTTTTTTTCTTTTTTCTTTCTTTTCCTTTTTCATTTAATCGACCCGGATTAGCGGAACGGAGTCAAAACTAAATTGGTACCGTGTGAATATTGGTCGATCAATATCCCATACTATTTTAATTGTAGGTGCTGCGATCCGAGAGCGTTCTAATGTCTATTAGTTTCGGTCATTCACTACGCTATTCAGTAATTCTGTTTTTCTTCTATTTTTTCTAAATAATTTCGGTTGATTGAATGATCAGAGAAGGAATTTTAATAATATTGTTTTCTCTTAAAATATAGGTTTACATAAACAAAGTGGTTTTAATTAATTTTCTTCTCAATTAGGATTAAAATAAGGCAAAGTTCATCTCGGGAAACAGATCTGTTTTCGTGGGATAAAAGGTAGGTATATGTATTATGTACGTCAGGGAGTTTGTGGATTCTGATATAATATGATTTTGTTGATCAACATAATTATTGTTCTTATGTGTCTACTAGCTACTGCTCGGTTACATTCGCGTGAATCGTGAATTATGAAATTACCGAAAAACTTGAAAAAATATTAGTTTTCTATAATATTTTCTACACCATGGCAATTTCAAAAACCACAATAGACTACTAAGGCTAGTAGGGTATAGTACTTAGGTAGGGATACAAAATACTCATGCATCGTCTTCCTAATCATTTTATGCCACCAATGACAACAAGTACATGAAGCCCCTTTTATTGTTTTTAATGAGCTACCAAATCGCGAAGATGCGAGATTTAGGTACGACTAGAAACATTTTACTGCCCGCTGACTAGAAGTATTTGGAAGATTTCTCCTCATTTCATTTCCCTCTTATCTCATGTCAAAACTTGATATTGTAATTTGTATGAAACTCTGTCACTTTTCTAGTTTCTCACGGCAAAATTAAACTTTTTTTACTAAATGTATTTATAAACGGTGTGCCGAAAGTCTCAGAGTCTGACATACATTTAGTGTCGTTGCTAAGAAGTCCAACAAAATGATTTATTGGAACCTTTGAGACCATTAAAATGCATTTAGTGACCCTTCTTTTATTCAAATTCAGTTGAAAGAGGCATTCAAGGTCTACGTCCAATACTACCTCCGGCTATTGTTTGTTTATTTATAAGGATTACAATAACATAGACTACTCTTTGCTTTTCCTCTAGCTATAAAATTATTAAGGTGAGACTAAAATTATTCGAAAAACCATGAACAGTAGGTATCTGTTATTTTATATGTTAGTATTTTATTAATAAACAATTTAGAAAATTCATGGAATCTATTGAGTAGTAATTTTTAGATATCTACTTAATAATAATGGTAGAAGATGTTGATACTTAGTTAAATAAAACAAAAATCTTTTAATAAAATATATTGTTTCACGGAAAAGAAAATTAAAATATTAATTCCCTTCCTACTTTGTTTCACTAAAATACAGTAGTATTTTACATCTAATATGATGCAATTTTTTATTTGAAACATGACCTACAAAAAGTATTTTGTTTCCTTGTTCATTGTTAAATTCTACCTTAATTTAGGTTTTGCGGTTAAGCACAGTTGAGCTACATATTATTTATGAAATTTTGCACTAAGATTTGGTAAGTTAACATTTTTTACAAAATACATTAATAAAGCACAGAGTATAAATATCTTTAATTTGAAAATTATATAAAATTAAATAATTATGACTTGCTTTGGTGAAGAACTTCATCGTTGGAGTTCTCCATAATGTCAAGTTCATGCGTATGTGAAGTATGCAAATTCGCACTTGACCATCGTGGGTAGTACTTAGAACTATTTTAAAAGACCTTTGCAGTGCATATCAATGGGTAGTACCTAATAGTACCTAATCTGTTATAGGCTACGATTTACGATAGTGTAATTTTTTTGGTGTAGAATAGAAACGTATTCGAAGAAACTGCTACCGAGGCGAAGTCGGAGAGAAAAAAGTTGGTAGGTACAATAGGACTGGTCAACAAAATAACAATTTTTTTTTGTATACCTACCTAATTCCTACGTAACACATTATTTTTCTACACTACTCGTCACCAATTTTTTGTACTTTACACTTTAAGACAGTAAACGGGTGAAAGTTGACCTCACCTTTTCCAATTTACCTTTTAAATGTCAACGGTTGGTATTATGTCACATACTGTTACCGCGCTCACTCACATTCACTCACATTATTATCAAAACTTTGACATTTGGGATAAGTCAAAAACTTATTATATACATAATATATAATCATTTGCGAAGGTCCGTCCTACACTTTTGGGTTTGCGTATTTGCGCGGATGTGTCCTACACTTGAGGGTTCGAGTATTGGCACGAATGTATTGAGCGGCCTTTAAAGAGTGACATAACAAGGTCTAAGGTTGGTCACTCATATTCAAGCCAATATGCGAACCCATTAAGTGTACCCGTAACAAAATGCGAAGTTTTCGATGACCTCGAACCTTGGCGTAGTCTCCCACACATTCGTCCAAATATTTGTACAATAAATATAGGTACCTACCTACAAACGTAGTGACCGCATTTATTATAAATGAATGTCCACATTTTATTTTTACTGCTCTGTGAGTTCAATTGACTTTTTAACTGGACACATCTCTTAATACATAGTTTATTTTAAATACATAATGAGATATTGAGTTAATTATAAATAAGTATATGAGGAGTTTCAAAAATGACAAACATAAATTCACATTTAAATTTTTCCAAAAGATTTAATATCATTTTTTTTAATAATTTCCTAGTTATGATTTGCAAAATAACGTCACATGGGTGTGTAAGCGTTCATTTATTTATTTTTATTCAGATCGATAAGTAATAATTTGGATCTCCGTCATTCAATCCGTATGAATTAAAATTATAAATTAGGTACCTACCTGAGTAATTTCTGTAAAGTCCAGTTGGTAGTAGTGATACGAAATACTAAATTTAAAAGTGTTGAATCCAAAACAGTTATTTACCAAGAAACGAAATCTGAAAATCCTATATTTCATTGAATCTAAGTTTTCAATTTGAATTATTTAATTTAAATGTAGTCGCCGGGAAACTTTCGACAATGGTATCTTTACCTGCATTTGACACGGCTTTGGATTTGGACGTAGCTGTGGGAATGACGAATCATCGTGTCGGCTCTTGACCTCTCAAGGTTGAATGTTCTTCAATATCAAAAACGAATTCTTTACTAATACAATAGGTATTCACTGTTTTAATACAAGAACTACGCGGTATAGGTATATTATGATTAATAGGATAGGTAATTGGTCCGGTTAGTAGCACAACTTTACATGGTTAGCTTATGAATTACTGGCCGACCGGGCAGACGTCGTCCTGCAACATTTGTTATGTGCCTAGACGTCCCTCGCTTTGCTTAGGGAAACTTGTTGCTCCGCTCCTATTGGTCGTAGCGTGACACTTCAACAGAGCACAAGACAATTCAACACAAAAAAATTAAATTCGAACTAGTAGTTGACCGTTGTTAGCATTTTTCTTAACTTTATAGATCCTTACCTTATACCTATTTTACTTTTATCTAGATATCGATATTGACTGAATATCAGCAGAAATAACAAGTCGATTCGTCGGTCTCTGACCTCTCAAGGTTGTTTTTCTTCGCTACCTCAACCGAATGATTTATTGACATTAGTGCACTATCTACGCGGGCTTAATTGAGTTTTTTTGTTACGCAAAGATTAAGCTCTACAAAACAGTATAGTAATACGTAGGGTTACCAGATGTCCGGAATTGTCCGGAGTTTTAGCCTACTGTCCGACATTTTGGATTGGCATTTCCTAAAACGAAATGAATATTATAAAACTTCGGTAAGAGACAGAGTTAGCACTGAGCCCCTTCCCAGTAGCGAAACAATCAATCAATAACTGACTTCTGAATTAGAATACGAGTATGTACCTGGGTAATTTAAATGAAAAATAGCAAAATTTTATTTTGTGCCTTACCTTACTTGCCTTAGGTCCGGATTTTCCAGGAATGTCCTGATTTCTTAAATAATATCTAGGTTACCCTTATTACGCGTTAGTCGCCGATTGCACAAAGGATGGAGGAATAAGCATTACGACAGGCTATTAATGTTTAGCTCTGCATTTGGCCGCAAGAATGTCATTGTTAACACAGACAGGCAAACGGCACTTGCGTACAAATTGCACTAGCTAATATAGTTATGGATTACGAATTACGATAGCTTATTTGAGAACTGTTATTAAATACTTAAATCACAATTGAAAGTGTAATTTTTATCTAGAAATGATTAAAAACATTAACTCAGAATTCAGAATTAAAGAAATTAAATAAAAAATATACAATATGTTTCATGAAAAAAGAAATAACATACCTACATGGTTCCTTAAAGTCTTCCTTGACCTTTTTAATCGAAAAAATACATTTACATATTATTTTTCTAGAGATTGTGAATGTTAAGCGCCAACGACAGTATCTGATTGCGACAAAACTTAAATATTTGTTCTTATTTACACCAAAGAAGTATTGAATCTTACGTGCATATTTTAAGTACCCACACCTGCTTTTTGGGGTTCCGTACTCGAAGTATCCTAATTACTAAGACCCCCACAGTGCACTGTTTGACACACGTTTAGAATTTTCATAGTGTATAATTTGAAAAAAAAAAATCAAGGTGATCTTACACGCAATCGGCGTTTCACAGCGTTTTTGCCTTTTTTCGCCGTTACAAGTATAGATTACCTGTAATATCAATAAAAAGTGTATCAATATACAAATAACAAAAAATACATATTATCTTCTATATCTATACTTATAATAAATCTGTAGAGAGGTCAATTCTGTACATTAAATATATTTCCAAAATAACTATCAGGGGGTGATTAGGGATCGATACTGATGCCAAAAATGCAATCAGTAAAATTTTTGTCTGTATGTCTGTCTGTCTGTCTGTCTGTCTGTCTGTCTGATGTATAACCGTTATAGAAACAAAAACTACTCGACGGATTTTAACGAAACTTGGTACAATTATTTTTCATACTCCCGCGCTGGTTATAGTATACTTTTCATCACGCTACAATCAATAGGAGCAGAGCAGTGAAGGGAAATGTTGGGGAAACGGGAGAAGTTACTCCATTTTTTAAGCTTCCGTGGCGTGTGCAACCTTAATGGTTAAAGCTACACAGAAATCATGTATGACGGAAATGTTCTCCTTAAAATTATATAAAAAATATTCCACGACAGCATATGTCTATCTTTTATGGTTGACTCATAATAACACGTGTAACTCCCGATAGCTTAGCAGTTCGAAGCTTTCTGATTAAGTATACCTATATTTTATCTACTCTTACGTTTATGACACTTAAGTGGGTGAAATAAAGGGGTGAAGTTTAAACGAAATTCACGCGGGCGAAGCCGCTGGCAAAAGCTAGTTAGTAATATAATATGACCAGCAGATACTGTTAAAAAGGTACCAAAAAAAAACTATGAAATTCTAAGTTAAAAACTAAGGAGTAAAGCTTTCAGTGTAAATATTGAACTGTACTACGGAACAACTTTAGTGCGAAACCGACTCGCACTTGGCTGGTTTTTTATGTCTGCTTGACATTCGGGTTAGCACGGCTTGAAAGAGTGACGCGACGCCGACGGTGTACTGAGTGAGACTTTGTAGTTGAGTTGTAAAATGCGTAGGCGAGGCACAAAAGTAGTAATTAGTGTGAAAATCTTATAACCAGGTCTCAGTGGTTCCAGTGGCTCTCCTAGGGTTGCCAACTAACAGAATATCTTTATTCAGTTTTTTGTCGATTTTAATAATACCTACTTTTGATTTTTTTATACAAAAAATAATGTAATAGGTACTTAACTAATTTGTATTTAGGCAAGGATTACTTAATTGTTTCTAAATTATCGGGCATTTAAAAAAGATAATAAGATTTTCCCATCTCAAAAAAAAACTTTGAAATTGCTTGCCTCGTTCTGTTCTTGTTCGTTCTTGTTCGTATCTGTTTAACCATGTAATGTTTGTTGTCATATTTTTTGTATTTCTTACTTTGATGATATTTTTTAGTAAGTTTGAGCTTACAGAAGTAGGTACCTACCTAAAATCAAAAACGATGATGACTACTAACAATCAAATGACTCGTGTGCTTACAAAATCTCTGTACTATAATATAGGTACTTATACGTATATACGTACTTATAATAAAGTATCTGAATTGACAACCCTAAACTGTTATTTAATAGGGACTGGTCTATTCCTCGGTACTTGTGCACTAACGACAGTTATTTTCTGTATGAAATAGCAGGAGGTAGGAACCAGTGGGCGTTAATTTGTCGCTTTATTTGCTTGTATTTGTATTTCTATATTTGTAATATTTATGAACTTGTCAATGAACCAGGTTACAGGGGCTCCTCGCTTGATTTACAGTTTTTTTTTAATTATAATTCATCAAGTTAATAAATTCCTTGTTTTTTTCAATTGGGACGTACTTCTATTCAGTGGGGCATTGTGGATTTGTTAAATTGGTTTTTTTTTTAATTTAGTAAGACCTATTAATTGGATTGCATAGTATTTTAAATTTTTTCTTTATATATTTTCTTTATAATGACCGTTAAATATAGCATAGGAACAAAATACATGCATGCAAACCCTGTATACATATAAACATCTATACGTGCAAACAAAGATGACAATAAATATTTCTTAAACTAGAGAACCGCCCGCGCTTCGCTTCGGGACCCGTAGGTAACAGCCGCGTAGGTCCCGCTCCCGTAGGAATCTCGGCCAAAGATAAGCCTATAATACGGAACATCATAATATGGAACATCAACATCAGAATCCGTCCTGTCTTCACTTACGGCTAACATAGCCGTGGGGATTCAGTTTCGGGGCCGGTGGCCCCCCGGACTGAGGTGTCTGCCGCGGTCCGTAACAACGGACCGGTCGTTGGGTTGGGACCCCGACCCTGTATGGGTTCTCGAAGATTGTCCAGATGATGATGTGGAGTATGGGTGTCTAGTCCGGGAAGTCATGATGATTTTCACGCCGCCCGGGCGATCAGGCCCTACCAGGTGAGAACCGCTGGTGGGAAACCCAGCAGGAGCCGATCTGCGACCGGGCGTGGAGCGGCGCCAGGTTCCGCAGGTGCAGAAACCGCGCCGCGTCCGCGCGCGCAAACATCCGTTGCGCTAGATCCTCCACGTGGGCGTCCAGGCTCTCAACTCTGAGGTCGCGCTGGATGGTGGCGTTCCTCACGCACCACGTTGCCCCTGCCAGCCGGTGCAGCGTCTTCGATTGAACCACGCGTAGACGCCTGCGTTGTGGTTCACTCGGGAGCGCGTGCCAGGCTGGGGCCGCGTACGTGAGTCTGGGGCGGATGTAGGTCTTCCAGATGGTGGTTTGACCCTCAACGAGAGACTCGAGGAGAGCGCTGGACGTAGCGCTACAGCTGCTGCCTTGGCGTGATTTACGACGTTGATCACGTGGGGCTTCATAGTCAGGGAACAGTCCAGGGTTACCCCATGGTACTTGGCCTGTCTTGTCCAGGCAATGTCTTGGTTGAGGAGCTTTAGAGTGGGGTCGCGCACCATGGTTCCTCCGAATTGAAAGAAAGAAAGAAAACATATTTATTCCGTCAGAGTTACAGTGTACAAAAAAAAAGACATTTAAATAAAGGACAAGTAGGTACATAGATGAAGCAGACACCATACCCTCCTGACGGAAACGACCGCATTCAGATTTTGTGTGAGGGTAGTCTTCACACTCTGATATTCTATGCGGCCGACAGCGTTTGCGCATAATTCTGCCAGATAAGCGTGGTGTGCGAACATTACATTTATAGAATAGAAAGTAGAAATAATAATTAAACTAAAATTTAAATAATTAACACAAAAGCGAGTACAAAATACAAAAATACAGTACCTACAGCAGGTTTATTGGTGTGTTGGTGGAGCTTGGGTAAGTATAAGACAAATCAGTAATAATTATTATGTATAATACGTTCTAAATACAAAAGGAAAGCAGCCATTTTGGTAATTTGTCACAGCAGAATAGGAAAAAAAATTAAATATTAACAATTATAAGAATGTAATTAAATTGTAGGTATAATTAGACTAGATTAAAACATGATATAACGCAATGCAGATACAACTTAGATTATAACGCGATCGAAAAGTGAAGACGCGTGTGTGTGTGTGTGTGTGTGTGTGTGTGCGCGCGCGTGCGTGCGTGCGTGTGTGTGTGTGTTTGGATGGCCTGCGTCTTCCCTACGTTGATCGCTATGCTCCACTCGTGTAGCCAATTGGGGAGGGCGTTGAGGCATCTTTGCATTTTAACGGCGGCGTGACCTGACTTAATCGAGGTGGTCAGGTACGCCGCGTCGTACGGCCAGCATGGCGCCCCCCTCCGCTGGAATATCGTTCGTGTAGCACGAGTAGAGGGTAGGCGAGAAGCAGCTTCCTCAACATCAGATATAACATTTGCCTATGATTTAAGTAAATTACATCTACTATTTGATAGCGTGATTCAGAACTTGCAAATGAATTTTACTAACGGCATCTATTAACAACATCCGGAACTAAATATCTAGCAACTAACAAAACATCGATCTTCCCATGTTTCCGATGTTTTTCCGCGGTAAAAAGTAGCCTACGTCACTCTCCACCCTCCTAACTATCCCCATACAAATAAACCATACCATATAATAGCCATGTTGCGACGTGAAAGAGTCACAAACAAACAAACAAACAAAGAAACACACTTTCACATTTATAATATTAGTAATAAATTACTATATTTGAAAGAGAACATTATTTATAACAAGAAAGGTTTAAGCATAATAATTGACTGAAAACCAATTCTGTACTCAATTGTACGCGATACACTTAAATTACAATTTACTTAGGTAACTATTGAATTATGTTTTTGTCGGTCACAACCTTGTTCCAGTATAATAACCGCCTTCTCAGCGTAAACGTCGTGGGATCACGTGACGACATCAGACAAATGTTTTGTGCAACGCCCGTTGGTTTGTGTGGCTTTGAAAATCAAAATTAAGTACGTCCCAATATTTAGGTCAGCATGATTCAGAATCAGACTTTATGCTCACTTATGCAAGTATGAACACGAGCGGTAGTTGAATGGGTGATCGGTAGTGGTATTTATTTGATTGCTTCAGAGCCGCGGGGGGCAAATTAAGCCGTCGAACCCGGTTGTTATCAGTAGATAGCTGTAATTATTATCCAAGAAAAACTCTTCTCTACCAATCCGCTATTATGCTGCGAGGTGGAGTATGCTTTGTCATGATCAATAATAGTCATGGACATGCTAGCAAGACCACATAATGTACGGTCCACCGTCTTGTCGTCTTTAACAAAAAATCGACTTTAATGTCGAAAAATAATGAAATGGTACAATTATCGACATAGTCGACTACACACATATATGAGAGATAACTCAAAAACTACTCGTTAGATCTTGCTCAAATGTAAATGATGCTTTCTAATGTAAAAGGAATCATAAGAATCAGTTTACTGAAAAAAAAACTGTGAGGTACCTAATTAATATTCATGAAAATACGGTTAAATAGACATTTAGCTTTTTTGAAGTCCATTTAAAATACAAAAATATTGACTCCCTAAAAGCAATAGGTGTAAACGATTTGTTTTCAAATGTAATTTTTATAGTTACCAGGGCGTACAAGGTCCGCTACTTTATCGGAATCGACTTAGTTTGGACTAGATTAGAACACCCTCTGCCCTAGTTTTTAAGTTTAATAAACCTCAGTCGTTAGCTTAATATTTTAGTCTAAACACATGGCAAAATTTTCGTTGAAGTAACGTGTTTTGCAAAGATTCGTACCAAGTTATTAATGAGCCTTTTGCGTGTTAAACATGAAAACTTTGGTTTTTATTAGTGCTATAAAGTGATATTAACCTTAGGTTAATTATGTAAGCGCTGCACTGAAATTTTGAGCTCTATAAATTTTAAGTAGTCGAGAAATTGTAGACTTAATATCTATAGCTACGACGACCAGGGTTGCCTGAAGGTCGGATAATACAGGATTGTCCCGAAATTTAGCATCTTGTTCCGTTATTACATCTCTATGTCCCGTATTCTAAAAGCCTACTTATTTGTTTTTTAATCTATATAATTATATAAAACTCTTGCGTTACTGAGTGACTGACTGAAAGGCAACGCACAGCCGAAACTATTGAACGGAAGAAACTGAAATTTGGGATGTAATTATGTTCCTTGGGGAGTGAAGGGGAGCACTAAGAGAGGATTTTTGGAAATTCCACCCCGAAGGGGGTGAAATAGAGGGGTGAAGTTTAAACGAAAACCACGCGGGCGAAGCCTGCGGGCGGAAGATATTTATATTTTAACGGGTGTTGATTTGTGTTTTTAATACGTACTTATTTACCAAATATCAATCAAAGGAGTTACTTATTGTTATCGAAACGGATACATAAATAACGAATTTTGTGTAAACAATCGTTTTAGAGGTATGTAGGAGTAGGTATCTAAGTAGGTGGCTCAGTTGGTATTTGAAATGTAATTTAACTAAGTATCTTGTTTAGCTAGCTAATATATATTGCTATTGTGACTGGGTCCATGCACAGTCTGCTAGTGTTTTTTATTATTATTTATTACATTTTTTCATTTTACGGCGGATTAGATGATGAACTTAAAAAAATCGGTTGACAATGCAGGCCATCCATAAAACTTCCCTTCCAGTCCAGGCAGGCCAATGAATGTAATTAATGGATATTAAAAGTATCCACATTCACGTTGGTTAGCTTAACTGTGAACTGGATGGTTACTATGGATGGATTACAAAATAATAGATCACAGATCTTGTCTAAATACTTAACATGTTTTTAAATCGTTTGATACCTACTTGAAACGCGTTTACTAAACATATAAAAGGCCGTATTTTCTAGGAAAACGTTTGATATCTTGGATGATAGGTACCAGTGACTACTTAAACAAGTAGGGGCTATAAAATCTTAATTTTAGCGGGCTTACATTACACCAAGCACTATAAACCGATAAAAATATCTTTCGTATTGCGATAAAAGCTAGCGGCCGCGGTATAAGTAGGCTGTAGGTACAATCTGCAATTAAATGTTAAGATTCTACAGTTCGTTTTAAAGTACGGGAAAATTTACAACTAGTTTTATATTCGTAACTTATAATGGTAGATATGTGTTAATAAAATTAAGTGAATTGGTTCAGAAGGTTTTTTTTTAACATTTCGTTTTGTATTAAGTTTTGTTGTTTTGAAATAAATGTTCCTGCGATTTGTCTATTCTCATGAGAAATTGTTCTTGTGCTTTTAAATAAAACAATATTAAACATAGGTATTATGTATTATCTTATATATAAAATTCTCTCTTTTAGGATTTAAGACGTGTAAAAAAACTACTTACTAGATCTCGTTTACAGACAGACATGACGAACCTATTGGCGACAAAGCTGGTGCCAAGAAGTTCGGATTTTCCCTTTGCCGCGTGTATAACTGATTTATCTGGTAATCGCAGTGGTGGAAAAGAAGACCGAAAGAAGTTGCCCTCGACAGCCTTAGCCAGCGACCAGAATTCTCGACTCCCGGATAGTCGAGTAGCCGACTAAGTAGCTGCTCGCCAATTTTGCCAATGAATTTGGCCTTCGCCATGGGGCAAATGGATGCTATGCGACACGCTTGCGGTTAGGTGAAAAAATGAACCCCAGAACGTTACGTGTTAATGTTAAGTGTTAACTTTTTTACGAATATTATGTAGGTAGTTTGTGCCTGGATAATTTAATTTTTTAGGTTTTGGTAGGTGCCTTTAGGGTACCTCAGGTTAGAACCAGGGTGGGGCAAGTGCCCCATGAGGTACCTGAGGTCAGAGCACTTGCCCCACCCTGCCCCACCGTGGCTACGCCCATGTATTCGTATGTTAGTAATTACCTAATTTGCTTGATGTGATTCTTAAAACTGACATAACTTTTTTATGTAGGTATTACCAATTTAAATAAAAATAAAAATAGCATGTGATAAGTAAAGCTTTTACTTTAAACTCCGTTTAAAACGGTAAAGTTTTTGAGTAAAGAGCGAAAATTCTGAAACTAATTGTTTTGGGTTAATTGCTTTTAAAATTCTTCAGTAATCGTTCTTTATTCTCGTGAAGGTATATTTATCTCTATCTATCTATAGAAGGCGATGAAGTCCGGATTTATTATACCTATGTATAATTAAATAAACTATTGTAAATCAACTTGTATTTTATTCCAACATCATGTCATAAGCGACAATGATAAAAAGTCCGATTTACTTAGGTACATCCATATCCATATCCGCACGCAAACCATCTTGCGTAATTAATTAATCGTAATAACATTATATTATTACGACAAAATTCATAAAAGGCGTAAGAGTAGTCAATTAAGGAGTTCCCATCTCGTACTCCAGTTTTAAATTCTCATGGCTATTATTTTGTTAGAATAATTAAATACTAGTGTCATAAACACATGATTTCTATCTTGAGATTGTAGTGGGCTCTGAACTAATGGCGATGCGAACTACAGGTGGGGACGCCAGTCACAAAGTTCACTGCTCCTTCATCACTCCAAGCTGCGACAAAGCGAAACGAACTTTAACTCGCACCAAATTTGGTTCATTTTTGTTTACAACCATTTTGGTTTATTATGACAACATTCTTTTAACTAGGGATGGGAATATTATAAGGATAACATTCCGTGCATCAACATATTTAATTAAAATTAATTATTAAAAAAACTGTCATCACCATCAAAATAATAACAGTCAAAATCTGTATTCTTAACAGCATCTCACCGCATGTACCAATGCGTATGAGTGTTGACGTAATGGTTTTAAAATAATGACTTCATCGATCCTAATTTGTCCTACAGGTCTATTCACACTCGTTTCACTTCACTCACGCATTCAGCATTTCACTTAACACTAGGCTAGCAGAATGTTGAAACAGTTGGGGGGTACCGGTAGAATTGCTTGTCGAATCTCATCATGCTGTATTGATTACTGATTATTTTTCTCAGTATATAAAGTATCTACTTACTGCAACAGTAAAACTTAACCTGTATTAAAAAACTAGGTAGCTAATTTTAAGTAATTTAACAAAATTTTAACAGGGCTTCCGAAAATTTGGTAGGATTAAACATTTCATTTTTAATTAATAATTCAATTATGAAAAGAGTAGGTAAGAATTAATTTACTGAGCGATGTAATTACACTTATTTTATAAAACAATGGCTGTTGCAAATTATGTTTAAGCTTCACAAGTTAAAACGGTCCACTGATTCCGTGGTTGATAAGAAGTTAATTTAACCTGTCATTTGCATTGAGTTAATTAAAATAAAATAAAAAAACGGGAAACAGCCCAAGGTTAGGGAGGTACTACAACGCGCCGGTGAAAATCACATCCAAATCAGATGTCTTTGTTAGGGTTAACTCGATCAAACGCATTAAAAATTGTTAAACCGATAAATAAGCAAGGATTCCAAAATTCATGGTACAAGGATCTTTTTCTTTAATAGACCTGGGTAAAGGAATACTAATTAATTTATTTTTATGAAATCGTTTATACACTTAACAGACAGCCTGAAACAATAACATCGATCAGTTACACTTTTATTATATAAGTAGATCGTAGATTATTTCGTAACGGAGGGGAACTCGGTCAGTTTACAGTTTACAGTGAGCAAAATTAGTGCATTATTTATAACGTTCCCCTGCCGTCAGGTGTTCGACCGTTTGAAGTTCGGTTCAATTCTACCACAAAAACGTTGGCTATAATATTATTATTAGATATCCTATTTTCGCTGAAGAGAACGAATATCAGTTATTATAGCAAACTATAATAATAATAACGCTTTACACTCCACACTAGGATTCCCTGTGTCATATGTAAATATGGGCATATTAGGTTAACATTAGGTAGGTATTCTTATAAGTACCTATTCAAGAAAATCATAAAATTCTGTAAAATGACATTAGTTAATGTAATTTAAGTTTTAAAACTAAGTACTTATTGTGTTGATTGAAGTTGTAACAGGAAAAAGTTTTTATTTTTATTTTGTATGTGACAATAAGTTTGCGCTACACAAATTAATATTTTTAGTAGGGAATTTTTAGTTCAATATACTGCATGATTCAACAAAAATCAATTCACAACCCTCCAAAAAATAATGTAAGTATCTAACTATATTTTTTTTATTAAAAATAACCTACATGCCCACAATATTCCGGATTTTCAACCCGTCCGCGAGTGTCTTCAATTTTTTCAAAAGATAAATAGTGAATTGTATGAAGTCGTTGTAGTTATTTCTGATAGTCATTCGTTTTTATAAAAAAAAACACGAATATTTTATTATTTCCGCTGTAATGGCTTTTGCACCATGTGTACGTTATAGTTCCCCTTTACATTTTTAATTAATAATAAATTGAAGCGCTCGTATTGCAACGGCTAATGTCGGTCCCTTCGGACTACAATATCAATGTTAGATTGTTGATCGAAGGTCCATTGACTTACGCCACTACAGGCGTGTTCGGCAGATAGATGAGTGACCGCTACAAGCAAAAAAAAAATTATCGGTTATGATTATTATCATTTGATAGCGTACTTTAGACATGTCAGGTCGAATAAAAGCTTCCAACACTACAGTCGTACAAGTGCAAAGTTTACTTTATCAGCTGCCAAAGTAAATTTTTTCTACAAGCGATCTTGAACTAGCGAGTAGCAATTCCACATTATGGGCAAGTATAGGGCGGCCACTAAACCCTTCATCAATCCGGAATGGAAATGTGTGGAATATACTTAAGACCTCCTCAGTATCTGGAGACAGCCTTGGTAAGTTATAAGAAGGTACATTATGTCATAAACAATATTCTTAACCCTAGCCCAGCAGTGGGACATTTATGGATGGCGATGGAATTGGAAATGATGCACCACATGGGCTAGTGCAACTCATTTGTTTGTTAATAATCTTTTAATGAATACGTAATTTGCTAAAACACAGGTAATAGGTAGGTACCAACTCAGTTAATTACAACTATGAAACCAGTACTTTAGTCTCGGAATCCAGGACGAAATCGCTTGATTTTTATTGCCACGAACAATGGCCATACTACTCGAAACTGTTGCAAAAGGATCGCGAAATTTTATTTCATTACACTACTCAGCGGAGCCGTCGCTCGAATTTAGGTTAAGATTTTTTAATTTGAAAACCATGGCGAGCTTTTTATACTGACTCAATTCTATTAAGTTTTTACTGAGCGACTGAATTTTTGCTTTTTCTCTTAAATTTTTATTAAATTTGTCCAATTTTCCTTATGATCTTATTAAATTTCTTACCTTACGAATATTACAAAGGATATCTAAAGCAAAAAAATACTACAATGTTACCCAATTTACGTAACAATAGCTACAAGTTTTTACTTAGGTAAGTATATTTTTGTTGTAAAAACGAAACAAAAAATGTAACTTCCGTAAAACCAGAACAGATACTTATTGTTAAAATGAGTATGTAAATAAACATACCTAAAAATCTCTAAGTCAATAACCAGAATAACCTCCTAGCCTCCTATTAATGTATGTTCTTTACTACTAATGTATGTTCGTTACTTTTTTCAGTAATACTGAAATCAAAGGTCTGCCTTCAAAAAATACACACAAAGGTACTGAATCAAACGCAAATTGATGCCAGAGTACACCAAAGTAGGTAGGTACATTCGCAACACAAAAATTATTGAAAATCTCCATACGATAGAAATCGGTTTGAAATCACATGAAAATCCGCGCAGTTGAAATAACATATTCAAACTTACAGACTGACAGAAATACTGTTAAATTATATAAGTGTTGAGAAAGTGAAATAAATCCTTTCTACTCGTAGTTGTTTTATCAATTCTTGACAAGGTAGTTTGCATTCCGGCTGCACTTATAATTCATGAATAAACATGGAAACATTCGTACCTTAATACTTACTTGGGATAGGCAAATTTAGTTGCAAGAGTTGTAACGTTATACCTACCCTTAGCTTTCTAATTATTTATTATCTACACAGGTGCTCCAACGTTTACCCTCGCGTAACCTAGCTACCCCTGCTTAACGACAACAATGGGTCCGTCCCCTCAATAAAAACTCAACTCAAATAACCATAAGTTTTCACATAAAAATAACCGACTTCAACATAGATAAGCAGAGGTAACACAAAAACTGCAGATGTCGCTCAAATGTATTGGTATGGGAGCACATGACAATCACCAGCGTTCAAATAAAATAAGAATCTACAAAATCTGATCACCAAGTTGAAAATTCTGAGTTGACAGACATAAAAAAGAAAAATACAGTTGAATTGAGAACCTCCTTCTTTTTAAAAGTCGGTAAAAAAAATAACGTACAGCCATTTATTTCGGTCCTATTTAACCAGTAGATACAAAACAAATAGAAAATCAATATGTTTTGATATACTTTATACTTATGGACCAAATGATAGATCCACGGGCAAAAAATGGCCTCAGATTGACCAGTCGAAATTCGAGATCGGAACACGGGTAAGACACGATCGTAATACCTAATAAATATTAATTCGTTTTCCTTATAGTTTTTTCAACACAAAAAAGATTTTTGACTTTTTCTACTACTAAATGATAGGCTTAAAACTTAAATCTTAAAGTGTTTTATGAGACTTTTTATCCAATAAGTAGATGGTTATTTCTTAAATAGAGCTTAATGATTGAATCCTAGTATTTGATTTTGTTAAATAACCTGGTAGGTATAACTTTACGTTTTAACGTTATTTTAATAAAATGGGCCGACTATAAAATTTAATATACAAAAGAAGTAGATACGTCAAAACTTCAGCGAAGCTTTCAATATAAAAATTTGTTACACGAAAAAAATTATAGCAGAGCTTAACAAAAAATATTATAACAGATTCAAAGAGGTCATCCGTGACTATTGTGGTTAAAATTTAAAGTTTTTGCATCAAAACTAGTAGAACTTGTTTTGTTATAGTAAGAAAAAATATTCGCTCTGCTATTATCGAAGTGAGAAACTTTAAATGATATTGCACGAGAATGGTCTACGCAGAAAAAAAATATATAAGAAGTTTCTCAAGCGTATTAAGAGATTCACAAATAATTGACGCTATCTTTGCTGATGATCCGATATAAACCATCATGTATCCTTGTGATTTGCAAGAACTGGTCTCTGTACTAGGCGTCAATAAATTACAGTATCTGATACTACTTCATAACTATTACGTTACTATTATGTAGTCATTATAAATTATGCAGGTGCTGGTATAAGCAAACTTGTATAGCTTACACCCCGTAAGGGACTTAACCACGTGTCCAAGCGACCCTCCTCTACTCGCGGTACATCGTGTTTTAATCTGTACCGCTGCTTGTTATCACTCTAAACTAGTTAATACACCTCTTTTCAACACACTTGCTCGTAAAGTTGCTATTTTTTCTTTAGTCTTACGCCCGGAATGCGGTTTATTACACAATAGTGCGTTTTACTTTTCATTGCCGCACTAGTGTTTTTCTTATTCCACTTTTTTTTTAATATCCGTAAAGAGGTTGTTACCAAAAGATTTATTATTTTGTAAATAAATAAACTTGTTGTACTTAGTCAAAATCTGATAAGATAAGATTATACTTCATCTAATTATCTATTAAAGCATTTAAAAAATACAATATTTTAAATCATTAATTACCGTAAATTCCTATTAGAAATACATAATTATTTAGTTTAATATATTGTGGCTGAATAGCGGTTTTCTTTGCCTCTGGACTTAACCTGCGCGCCTGCGCGCGCATAGTTATTCAACCAAAGATACGGCGCGCGAAAAAATAAAATAAACCTCGGCGCCATTTTGTGCAAACATTTGTTCGTTTATAATTTGCTGATTTGTGATTGAAAAATGTCGATACCTAATTGTTTTTTTCCTCGCAAGTGTGTTGAAAAACGTCGTATGATACGCGTGCGCTTTGTTCACTACAGTCTTGGCTCTATTCCAGCCCTCGCCTTGCGGCTCGGGCTGTGCAATACCGCCTCGACTGTAATGACCAACTTCGCGCACTTATATCATAATGTACTATTTCCAAACGACTGTCCTGACGTCCTGTCCTGATCGGAAATATTGCGTTCCTGATATCATTGTCATTTTGTCGCCAGATAAAATGCTCTTTTTATAACCCTAAAACGAACGTAATTGTTTCAACTTTTTGTGGATCTTTTATAGTGTTAAATTTAAGCCAATAACAACTTTCGTGCCCCTGGTCCGATCGCCGAGTTTTACCGGTCATTCCACGGGATTTTTTTTGCCTGTGGTTCTATCAATCGGAACAAAGGCAAATCAATTTGCCCAAGCTGGTTTCCCCCTTCCGTCTCGAAACGGGGAAACCAGCACGGAACGAACGGAAGGGCGTCTCGGTTGGCAACGCGTTGGTGGTACAAATTTCCAAGTGACGTAATAATTTTCAAGATAGTTCTTCAGTTTGTTTGCTGACTATTTACACAACAAAAGTTCTCGTTGCTCTAACAATGAATCAATTTCATAAAAGTAAGAGCCCGCATTCCCGGCTCTCGAAGCATCCTTACAAGCGGATGTCGTCAGGACATTATGAGCGATAAGACAAGGTTATCAGCCTGTTATATTCCTTTACTGTCTAGGTAAACGACCGGCAGGACACGCGAACCTTATCGTTGAGACAGAACTGGACCAATATTTGCGTCAATCGATAACTCTATTGATTTATTAGCTGTTTTATTAAGTCAAAGTACGAGTAAGTCATAAAATTCAATACAATATTGGGTCTTGTTCACAATTCGATGAAACAGTCAGGAATTGCTAGAGAAATAGGCAAGTAATATAATTTATTATTAAGACAAGACTCGTAGATAATAAAATGTCGTTTACATACCTATCCATATTATTTTATAGAAAAAGTCAGTATAGACGTACTTAAAAATAAACCATTCAAATTAAATAATTAACGTCAAAGCTTGCTTCTAAAGTTATTCGTAAATGTATACTTACTTGTATAGGAAACCTTCCTAGATCCTCTTTAAAGTTCTTTGTACATCTTTCATGGAAGTATCACTCAGATAAGTAGTTTTATAAAATTTCGATTTGTATAAATTACCCATAAGCATTCAAATTCCGAATATATAGGTACTTTGTGAAACAAATTACCTAACTATGAATGACGAACGATCTCGCAATCCCTTGTGAATATCCCAAAGAATTTTTTTTTGCTAAAAAGGCCCCAATATTAAATGTGAATATTCCTTTGGGATTTGAAATGATGTTCTGTTAACCAAAGTTAGTAGGTATGACCTGCGGACATAGCCGACACAGGTAATGAAAAGTACAAGATATAATTTTAAAACTTGTAACCATAAATATGAATGGCGATTTGAATAAGTGCTACTTAAAGATTATTATATGGCAGCAGAAGACCTTTGTAAG
The DNA here is from genome assembly GCA_905404135.1 of Hesperia comma. Taxonomy (NCBI): domain Eukaryota; kingdom Metazoa; phylum Arthropoda; class Insecta; order Lepidoptera; family Hesperiidae; genus Hesperia; species Hesperia comma. The sequence goes on along the minus strand of FR990014.1, from coordinate 14,331,545 downwards.
AAACTTTCTGCAGAGATGTGGGGAGCACTAATAATGGATTTTTAAGGAAGTTAGGTATTTCTTTTTACATTGAAGGGCTGACGCAAAAGCAGACGAACGAAACACCTTATGGTAAGTGGTCATCGTCTACTATGGACACGAACAACACCAGGAGAGTCACCAGTGCAACGCCAGATTTAAAAGAGAACTCTTTTGACACGTTCTTGAAGAACTTTAGCGTTCCGGAATACCTCAAAAGGAATAGAGACAAAATACGGGGTAAGGCAGAATTTACGGGCACCAGCTAGCACGTACTAATAATTAAAATAATTGTACTTGTGGTTGTAATCTGGCTGAAATAGGTGTACAACATTGACTTTGTCAGCCCTTGTGCTCAGTTGGCAAACGACTGTCAGGCATAGACTGATCTTTGTAGACTGTTTGTAGTCGAGGGATTAAGTACAGTGGGCCAAGAAAGTCGTGTACCAGTTTTCATTCAGTTTCCTAGTTATCAAAAGTTACATCAAAGTTCATAGGCAATATCACTGAAAGAGACGCATAATAATGACGTAAGCCTAATTGTTAAGAATACGTACATCATACGTCACATTATAGGTGCAAGACATTTTAATCTTTATTAGAAACGGATAATGCATTAATTTGTGCAAAGAAGATTTAAATATTCTGAACAAAAGCATAAGAACTATTTCAGTTGACAAAATAATTCTTTTTAAAAAGAAAATTGACATTTGACATTTAAGTCCTACAACGATCTTTTGGCGCGTGAATGACGTGTGAGTGACAGAGACAGTGCGTTACAGTTTGCCTTACCTGTATGGCGCTGTCTCTGTCACCCTCACGTCAGCCACGCGCCTAAAGATCCTTGTCCCTGTATATGCAAGTAATGTAATAGAAATTGGCTAAGTGCGAGTCGGACTCGCCCATAAAGGGTTCCGTAGCAGCAAGTAACTTAATATAAAAAAATATTCGAGTAAATAGATTGAATGAAAGGTAAGTTGCGGTTAACGATTTATGATGTATTAAAAAAACTGCTTACTAGATCTCATTCAAACCAATTTTCGGTGGAAGTTTACATGGCAATGCACATCATATATGTTTTTTAGTTTTATCATTCTCTTATTTTGGAAGTTACAGAGAGGGGGCACATATTTTACCACTTTGGGAGTGCCTCTCGCGCAAAGTATTCAGTTCAGAAAAAAATGATATCAGAAACCTCAATATCATTTTTGACGACCTATTCATAGATATTCCAAACGTATGGGTTTGATAAAAAAAAAATTTTTAGGGTTTCAGTTCTAAGTATGGGGAACCCCCACGGTTTATTATTTTTGTGTGAAAATCTTAAAGGTTCACAAAATATACCAAGTCCGACGTCAATGGTTCTATCAAGTTTAAACAAAGAACAAAACAAATGTCACGTATTTATAATCGGATAAAGATGGCAATAAAAGTTATCAGATCGATCTGCAAGCGAAACTAACCTTTATCACCTATGAATCTGCAAACGGCATTCAACCTTAGGGTGGTAAACCAATTCTTTGGCCGACCGTACAAGCTCAGGAGTAGACCAATGGAGTATAATCTAATCCTTTATTACGGGAGAACCGTGCCTTGTTAAAGTGTGCACAAATGGCAGAAGTCACTACCACTTGCACCAGTGGTCGAGTTGAAAGTGTGTAAGCGTAATTATTTGTTTATGCATTAAGACATGTCACGGCGACGTTTCGTGGTATATCTCTAGACACCGCGCTCGTGAAAAGAAGATAGATTGAGTTTATTTTCGTAAGAAAAGTTGAAATCCCATCGGTACTGCGGTAGTGACAGTGGCTGTCGCCGTCACCGCAACTTATTAGTAAGTTGTAAAGCGATCTGTCTGCGGTTGGCACCCCTGCTTTCCCTTTTAAAGTCATGTTGTCTCGTGAACTTCAGTCAATTTATAATGAGTCACTTTCGGTCAGTTTCCTTATATTGGTAGGTAATAAGACGCTTTGAAAAATCTCTAACTACAGTTTTCATGTATCTATATATATAAAAGCGAAAGGTCACTGACTGACTGACTCACTCACTCATCACAAAATCTCAGAAACTACAAGTGCTAGGAGTGTGAAATTTTGCATGCGGGTTCTTTTAAGGATGTAAGTGCTCACTAAGACGGGATTTTATGAAATTCAACCTCTAAGGGGGTGAAATGGGAGGGTGAAGTTTGTATGGAAATTTTTCAATTCTAGATTTAGACGAATGAAAATAGGTACATGTGTTCTCGATTACAATGTAAGTGCTCACTAAGACGGGATTTTATGAAAATCAACCCCTAAGAGGGTGAAATGGGAGGGTGAAGTTTTTATGGAAATTTTTCAATTCTAGACTTAGACGAATGAAAATAGGTAGGGACATTTATGTTCTCGATTACAATTAAAAATGATCTGATGAAATTTTCTCTTTTCTGGACTTAGCAGTATGAAAATTTATATATGGGGCCCTGATATAAAAGCGAAAGGTCACTGACTCACTCATCACGAAATCTCAGAAACCGCTGAACGTATTGAGATGAAATTTGGCAGGGTAGTAGTTTATAGTTAGAAGGGATCCGCTAAGAACGGATTTTTTGATATTCCACCCCTAAAGGGGTCTAATAGGGGTTCAAATTTTGTATGAAAGTCCGTCAATTGTAAACCAGGTGTTATAAAAATTGGTGTTTAGAATTATGATAAAGACTAATGAAAAACCTGTAGCAAATTTTTTAAAAAATCGTCCCCTAAATGGGTAAAATAGTTGTTGAAAGGTTATAAAAAAAGTTTGTCTCTTTGTACACGCTTATCTCCAGATCGGCTGAACGGATTTTAATGGGACTTTCACTGAGAGATTCAGGAGGTTTTGAAGCATCATAGCTACTTTTTATCCAGAAATTCCCGCGGGCTCAGGATTCACGCGGATAAGACTCTTATGCGCCAAATCGCGGACTTATATTTTTATGGGACTTTCACTGGGAGAAAGAGGAGATAGTGGACTTTCACTGGGAGATAGAGGAGATTGTGGACCAACATACTTATAGGCTACTTTTTATCCCGCAATTACCGCGGGATCAGGATTTGCGTGGGAAAAACACATTCGCGCCAAGTCGAGGGCTTAGATTTTTTTATTTACGGGACTATCACTGGGAGATAAAGGAGGTTATGGAGCAACATATATTTTTATCCCGGAATTCCCGCGGGATCGGGATTCACGAGGGAAAAGCTCCTATACGCGAATGAACTCGCGGGCTCAGATTTTTATGGGGCTTTTACTGGGAGGTAGTGGAAGTTGTGGAATATTACATGTATGTATATATAGGTCACTATTTATCCTCGAATTCTCGCGGGATCGGGATTCACGCAGGAAAAACTTTGTGACATACTGAGTTCCACGCGGGCGGAGCCGCGGGTACAGCTAGTGGTTTATAACTTTAATAGGGAATATGCATTTCATTCAAATTTAAGTAAATATTTTTTGTACAGTCGTTATCGCTAAAATAATGATATCTGTCACATTATTTTCTACTTAATCTTTTTAAAATCACTAAAATAAATTTATAAAAAATGCAAATTTTACGAGGCAAATTTAAAATGTCGAAACGCAACGCTATTGGTTAGACATCGGCGTGACGTCATCCTTCGCGATGGACATGTCAAAAACATACTAGAACTAGCTGTTTTCATTTATATTTCAGTTAATTTGATTGCTTTCAGAGTTTATCGTTACTTCTTGCGTGATTTTTGTTTGTTAGTGGTGTGTTGAATGACTAACAATGTCTGAAAGTGGATTTCAAAAGGCGCAGTCGGATAATCTTCCTCAAATAATGATTTTACATCAGCTGAAATCAGGGAACTCAAAGCTGCAAGGTGAGGAAGTGATAGATATTTAATTTAGGTACATAGTTCTCGTACAGTTTTTCTATGTAATTCATAAAAGTCTTTAACATAACCTGTAAAGATTTAGCCATTTACCTTCTACATACAAATTATACTATATCCTTCATATCACATTTTAGGAATAAATGGTTGTTAATAAATAAATCCGTGTTTGGGAATACTTTATAATCAAATCTGTTTTTATCCCAGATCTGAACGAGAATCTTACAACAACTTTTCAGGGTTTGTACTTTTGTAAGCCAAATTAAACAAAAACTATTAATATTTGGTAGAAATAATTATTTTTCAACACACTTGCTCGTAAAGTTGCTATTTTTTCTTTAGTCTTACGCCCGGAATGCGGTTTATTACACACTAGTGCGTTTTACTTTTCATTACCGCACTAGTGTTTTTCTTATTCCACTTTTTTTTTAATATCCGTAAAGAGGTTGTTACCAAAAGATTTATTATTTTGTAAATAAATAAACTTGTTGTACTTAGTCAAAATCTGATAAGATAAGATTATACTTCATCTAATTATCTATTAAAGCATTTAAAAAATACAATATTTTAAATCATTAATTACCGTAAATTCCTATTAGAAATACATAATTATTTAGTTTAATATATTGTGGCTGAATGGAATGGTGTTCTTTGCCTCTGGACTTAACCTGCGCGCCTGCGCGCGCATAGTTATTCAACCAAAGATACGGCGCGCAAAAAAATAAAATAAACCTCCGCGCCATTTTGTGCAAACATTTGTTCGTTTATAATTTGCTGATTTGTGACTGAAAAATGTCGATACCTAATTGTTTTTTTCCTCGCAAGTGTGTTGAAAAACGTCGTATGATACGCGTGTGCTTTGTTCATTACAGTCTTGGCTCTATTACAGCCCTCGCCTTGCGGCTCGGGCTGTGCAACCGCCTCGACTGTAATGACCAACTTCGCGCACTTGTATCATAATGTACTATTCTTCTTACGTTAAAATGATCTTCGCAACAGTATGTAGTGCTTTTTGTAGATATAATATCTCTTTTCACAATTTTACACCACTTTTTTCTTATATAAGCGTCCCGTTTAACATGAAAAAATACTTTGTCCGGTGCGTTCCATCTCGTATTCTTGCACATAGGTACAATACAGTACTTAAAATAAGGTAAGAATGAATGGTCGGTTTCCATCCATACTTCGGTTTATGAAATTAAACTAGAAAACGTAAATTTAATACTATAAAATACTCTTTCTCAACCTCGCTCATAACCACTTGTTAGTAAACAACTCCGACCTGACGAACGATGACGTCACCATAGAACGCGCCAAAAGGGCGGTGTTTGAATCGGCCTTATGTCATTGCAATTTTCATTAATTAATTTAAAATAAATTTGGACTTTCCCATGACTGGTATATTTTTTCACGGTATTATATTAACATAAATGAGCTATAAAAACAATAAAAAAAATATTGCATATTCCCTATTGCATAAAGCGTGACCCATGAGCCATGAGCCCATGAGGGTGTTATGTTCATGCGATAAACACGAAATTATAGACGCCTTATAAAACATATATATGTAGTTCATTAGGTACGGGCGAGTTAGCTTTGCATATAATTAAAAAATTTAAAAATCTTGTACGTAGAAAACTTTATAATTACAAATTTTGACAATAGTAACCCTCGCTTCGTTTCAGGGAACCTATGTACCTAGTTATTATCCAGATCTAAAATGGTTTCTTTAATTGATATGAATACTTATCGTTGTTACTTGCGAAACGATTGAAATAAAAAACAAGCTAATGTCAGTACAATCAATCAGTGAAAATCGCATCAAAATCGATGCAGCCTTCTCTCAGAAATGGAAACAAACGCATGAAGTTTTTAAAAATCACCAAATATGGAATGAAATTTCTCATTATTTTGTAAGCATCGACGTTGTTAGCTAAAGTATAAAAAATCTGCTTTCAATACATTCAGCTAAATTAACATAGTTATTCTGAAGCCTACTTTAAAAATATAATATTTGATCCTTGCATGTTCTCATTAAACCGGGTTGTTTGTCCCCCTTAACCTACTTCGTGCAATGATAAGTGCACGATGATGCACTTTAAAAGACACTCCATATTTTGCATAAACTGAATGTACGGTTTTTATAAAATGAATAATGTTATTCCTGGAACATCGTAGTTGGAATTTTTAACCCTTTTACCCTTTTTTGAGATATTTTTACTTCCATTTATTATTTCAGTGATGCAACATATATATAAATTGTGATAAGGTAAATCTTTATTATAAAGTCAATTCATTAAAGTTCCAATATATTTTATCGCGTACGTTAATATTTTACATTCAAATAAATATGATAAAAACCCATGCGTTGGAGTGGGTCAATAATGTCTTGAAGTTATTATTTTTAAATGTATCTAAATGATTAAGTAATAGATAATTTTAGCATTAATTCACCATATATGAAAACTATACCTACCCATGTATAAGAAAAAGGAGTCCTAATTTACGGTAAAATAATACAAAAGACATTATTAACTGTGAAAGAATATATAATAATGAATGAGAAACTTCTCACTAATAATCACATCAGGCGAAATGATTTCGTAACAATTTTCCCTCGGCCACTTGTACGTCTTGCATAACTTCATTAACACCAAACATAACCCATTTCGCGGTTATTAACGGGTTTTCCGTATTTTAGAGAGTAGAGGCTGTTATAGACGTAGTCAAAAAGTAATACAAGCGAGCCTTTTGAACCGCGATTCGGCTTAATGAAGGCAGTTCTTTGTAATATTTTTTATTATTTTTACTTAATTAAATCATTTGATGACGCAGTAGCGTAGTTGATAGCTCTGTAAAGCGGTTCCGAGTTCGATTCCCAGGAAAACATGTATGGACAGTTATGTGAGTTCATGTTGGTATGTGGGTTCATTAATGGTATGGGGAAATAGTAATGAGATGGGGGTGGTTGGGGGTGGGTATGTGGGTTCAGTTTTTGAGTTTTGCTCAATAATGTGAATTTCATGTAGGTATACTCGTTACCTCATAACTTTTGACTGAGTGTTCATTTTTATGATTATTTTTCTGTTCGAAAGGCAGTGATTGTGTAATCCTTATAAGAATTCCTTTATACGTATACCATCTGACGAGTGGGTTTTTTAGTTATCTCGACTTTGAAGTCGGTTAATTTTTTGTAAAAAGTTAGGTATGTAACAAGTTATTGCTTTTCATGTACGGTTTCGCAAATACAATTTTAAATTATGAATTTAAGGATAAAATTGCATTAACGTAGGTAGGTAATTATATTTAAGAATAACTAACCGCAGACAATTTTGAGGTAATAATTTATATCGGACCCGTGCATGGTGTCTCTATTATAAGTATATCGATGAACACAGGCTATATATATTTTGGGCGGTTCATTTACTACTAATAAAAGTATGAATGCACGTCCTAATTTCATAACAGCCGAAAGAAATACCAATTGAACTATCTCAGATGTCATCGTTAAAAAGGAATCTGAAGAACACTTGCGCTTTGATTTGTGCGAGATGGAGCGCTCTGAATTTCGCAAGCAGTTTAATGACGCGATGAACAACCTGGATCTGAAACCTGTGTCTGAAAGGGTGAAAGCTTCAGCCTTACGGGCTTTTCATAAGCTGTGTCAAAACGTGCCACATACCGCAGATGATTAAAATCCGTTTTAATTAGAGTTAGACAAATTAGAGTTAAAGTCTGGTTAAAAAATTAAATTAGATGTGTATTTGTGCGTCAAGCGCAGCGCAGTTTTAGGGCATGCTGGGACCCTTGGGCACACAGTTTGGGGCCCTATTGGATAGTCAGAATGCATTTATCGAAGGTCAACAACTTAATTTTTTTAAAACGTAGGTACTTAACATTTATTTTATCACTGACTTTCGATAAATTTTTAAAGTAAATTTTGTGAATCGTTCAGGGTCTCCATGACGTCGGGGGGCCTCTGGGCATCTGTAATACCTCATGTTTGTAATGTTACACTTCTGTAACTTATAGGAAAAAAATTTCTTTTTATAATTTTGGATATAAGACCTATTACTATTTTCATTTACGCTGAAGAGTTTTGGAAACAAAGAGAATTTTATATTTTCGTGCCTTCGTTTCCACAGTTTTCATCAAACATATTTAAAGTCATTGAAGGTTTTTTTATTGACTGTCCGATTTCTATAATTTTTCATAAAATATGATGTTTTAGTTATTTCGCCTTTAAAATAAAGGTCAAAATCATTTACATAATATAGGGATTATGTCAATACTCTAAACTTATGCTCGTAGATTTTTTGAGTCTATCGTTTCTAGGTTTGGTCAGATTGTAGTACCTACAAAAAACGTTCGGACAGTCTATTTAAGCAGGATACATCTTTTACACACATTGTGCGATTCTATGAATGTGTCGTTGACACAAATTATTTTATACATTGCATTTGAATCATACAATAGCCAGAAATAACATAAATCATAAAAGACGATTCTTTTGTGACTCAATCAACAATATTTAAATAGGATTGAATTGTATTGTAATATCTAGTTACTCAGTGATAACACTGATAACTACCTAGATTTGTATTCAAAATTGTAGCTTTGCTATAGCGATGCTTGTTAGTTAAGGATTCAGGAGTAAAAAAAATGCTGACAGAATAATAGTCAAATTAATGAGGCAAACTTCCAAATAAAAAAATCTGTATAAAGTAACACTTTTCTTGAAATGGCCATTTTTTGCCCCTGGCCTCTCTGTAAATTTTGGTGTCTAAGACGATACCTAGGTAAACTTACAAAATTCTTATATTTTGGTACATTGTTAGTAATCGTACTACCAATTCCATGTAATCGATACAACAGGCACCAAGAATTATCCTCCATCCAACAATACACAAAACACCTAGTGAGCCAGTCATGAAATAACGAGAGTTCAAATGATCAGGAAAATTACTAGGCAATGAGCTCCAGTAACCTATTTCGCCGTTGAATGATACGGTTTATATTTACTCATATGCTATATCGGTAACGCAACAAACAATAGTTATCAATAGCGATCGTAGTTGGATATAGAATAGGGCAAGTGATTCAATTAGCTCGACGGGTTTTTCTTTATGAAGGGGTGGGCGAGGCGGAAATAGGAAGGAAATACGTTGATTGATTTGCACAACGTGTCTCTAGGGAAATGAGGCAATTTGTTCGTATTTATTGTTTATCTTAAAATTTCAAATTTAATGAATCTGGAATATAGTCTTGCCTTTCTTTGATTGTTACTTAAATGAAGAAGGGTTACTTCTAGTATCTGTGATATTATGACATACATATGTAGGTGTTTACTACGAAGTGATCTCATGACGGAGATTGTAGATAGAAAAAAATTTCAGATATTGAAGAACTTGTTCGAAATCATTAGTGTTGTAACTACCTAATTAGATTTTATGATGAAACTTGGAACTGGTTGCTCGTTAATACCAAGAATACTAATCCGTACCTGAAGTATCTACTAAACTACGAGTAAGTGACCAATTCAATTCACCGCTTCATGCTTACTTTGACGCAACGCAGATACCGTCAAATATGGAAAAATATCACGTTGTAATAGGTATATAAATTCTAACTTATTCCCAACCTTGCGGTATCCGGGTATACTGGTCAGTACTTCGTAGATATCATTAGTCCTTATGTCGGCACAGTGGCCGGTATCTCAAACTTGCCAGGCACTCGGTTGCGGCAAAAAATAATAACAAACTATCATCTGTACGGGAACCGGTTTGGTGCCGGCGGATGAGGCCGCTCCATAGACATAACACGCTTCTTTTATTGCTTGTGCAACAAGGATAAAGTACCCATAAGCTTTTAGAAATGCTGTAACATTAAACTAAGAAGGGTTATACATAAACTTATAATGTTGTTTGCCATGTCATTTACAACGTAACTCGTTGCTTAAAGTGCAATGCAATTTACATTTCCAAACACTCTTCTCTGAAACAACACCATTGCCATAAGCTTAATACAATGTAAACAGTAACAAAGTTTGCTCACCTCCACAAACGGCAATTAGTGCACCGGCAAAAAGACCAAACAAAAACAATGTTGTGCGAATCTTCGAGTCACAGAACTCTAGATCATTCAAAACCTTCTCACTTCCTGTTCAGTTCATTCACTATTAAGTTATTTGCGTTTTTCTCACAAGTTCACTCCACTTGCAGTCACAATAAGCGACGAAGAGAATAACTTCGAATCGTACCGGCGCGACACACGTAGGGTTAGAACACTCGTTCGTCAGCAACTGACTGTAGATGAACTGAACCGAACTGACTGTACTGACTTATACTCCGTTTGTGTCCATTTGGAATTCGTTATAATTGCAAGACAAACAAATGCCAGCTTTCCGCCTATGCGATTAGGGTACATTTAAGACTGACAGGGGGATCCAAAAATGATCTTAGTAAATTTTGCTTACAAGCTAAAATGAACTGTGAGAAAAGGTAATAAGTTTGGTTTTGGCGTGGAGAAATATTCCATAATGGTCGGCGACATAATATAAGCTTAACTTACCCTACCCGAACGGACGTACGTCGACCCGACTGATATTCGGCTTGGCTAAGCCGGCTGCCTACTCACGAGGTAAACTAAACGTAACGTAGGACTGTACAAACTAAGTACAATACGAGCCATTCCGGAGTTCTATCCTTGCAGCGGTGTTCCAACCCCACTAGCAAATACAGACTAGGTATGAGGAAAGTTTACATTTTTACGCCAGGATATTCTTAGGGAAGCCTAGAGGGGCAATATCAAAGCAGCTATTTTTGGAAATGAAACAAAAATATAAAAATCAATTCCATCCGATTTCAATTTCAATGTCAGGAAACATGCCAATGATTCTTGTGAATTAACAATAACAATTTCGTATTGTTACAGTAGATCAAAGCCCGGCAGAGGGTTGTTGCAATGATGATCATTATGAAAATAATTGAAAAAATTAAGATAACAAAATTTTATAAGTTAAATACAAATAAATCTATTAATTTTAAACTAATAAAATTCATCAATTTAATTTAAATGAAACTAAGAAAAGAACTGATAAAAATATTCGAATGTAATGTTCTACGTCCGGTATGTTGCAAGCTGCAGGAACAATAACAATACTGGGAAGCATAGAATTTCGTACGTCTGGTGAGTATCGCCGAAGTCGTAGTAATACGAGAAGGGTACGTAATACGTATGCATACTTAGTTATACAGTAGATACATCGCCACTGTGAGCTTTGTACTCGGTAGCGGGCTAGCGGGTAGACACTATTGTAATCGATTTCATTGTCAGTGCCATGTGGCACGCCGACTTAAGGGCTTCCGAGCCTAAAGAAGTTGGTTTATGGTCTTTATCCTTAAGTATTAAACGTCCTTTCGTCTAGAGATCCATAATTAGTTAAAGACCGGATATTTAATTTAATACATGTGTATTTATTAGTGGTGGATAAAAAATAACTTAAATATCACTTAATTAACTTAAAGACATGATACCGAAAATAGGACTTCCAGGATTGAGGTTCTAATGATCCTTGCCTTGAGGTTCTAATGCACTTTACCATGAGTTAGCCATTGAATAAATAATTATAATATTTTTCATAATTACTTCCGGAAACTGATAAGCATGAAAACTGATCATTTTTAACTATTTCGTTAATCGACGAAGCTTAGGAACAAATGAAACATATTGCGAATTATCTGGCCTGTGGATTTGTATTCTTCTTTACACATTGGAATATTTAGGAGAAATATTTTTTAAAGATAACAAAAATAGATATTTCGTGCAAACATTTTGTTTCCGCTTCATTTTATAAAGGAACCTCTATTCCAAGTCTGGAAACGAATTTCACGCTTTGTAATGAATAGCATCAGCAACTTTAAACTGTTTTTGAAACAAAGCTGGGGTTTTGTCGACTATTTACGTGTCTGCGCGTGTGGTGCCTGCACTTTTGTTCCATCCCTGCACATGTGCATGACGCAAATCTTTGTGACGTCAGCCACACCATATGCTGCAAGCAATGCTCATTATTTATCTGTCAGACAGTTTATTATTGTCATTTTAGCAAACCTCGTAAACAGTACTTTGGCGTTATTGTTCTCCTTATTTCGTTAAATAGTTCTTGTGTTACGTTGTCCTGCACCATGTCATATTATTTATATTTCAGGTTATAAAGGACGTAGCATGATGAAATATACGTTGCACTTCCAGAATTTCAAATGCGTAAGCCGAATAAAATTTTAATCAGTAGTTTTTGCGTGATGTCCAGACAATACTGACAGGCAAAAAATGTTCTAATTTTTTTTTATTTGTGGCTCCTAATGGTCCTTTGAATGAACCTTGCATTTCTAGAAATGCTGTGGAATTTCTAGCTTTCAGGAATTTTTGCTAATTTGCGTTCATTTTTTGTTCCCTTCAAACACAAAAACTTCATGTAGTTTAGAAGCTATTTTCTAATTTGTGATAGAAGTAAATACTAATTAATTTACAAAATTTGTGCTGTTTAATTACCTCTAGCTATGCTTTATTCGTTCCCAGTTTCCAATCAAACAGGCAACCCATTAACTCCAAATAGACCATCGAACATTTATTTCGATTAGCAAAGTCCGCCAGTAGGTATGCGATGCATTTAACTTCACAATGGACTCTAGTTCCGCAGTAAAAAAAACCAGGAGTATGAATATTCCCAAAACGAATCGCCCGCGTTGAAAAATCCAAGTCCGTTTATATAACGGGTTTGGCCTGAAAGGGGCAGGAGGATAATTAATGGATATATGTTTCTATTCCAGGCCCACATGACTGATGGCTATTTTATGTTACCGCTTTGAAATTGCGGAAAAACGTTTTTAACTTTATATCACAATATTGCACTTTCATTCAATCTTGTGGATATTACGTTATTACGCGTTTTATACTTCCTACTGTTTTATGGAAAGATAGTAAACGAGAATGCAGCATCTATGACAACTAAGTCCATGCGACTCAAATTGGGACTAGGATGGTTAGTCAGATCGCAAACGATGTTAGAAATAGAACGACGGTTTTTAATGACCCGTAGTAACGCATCAGAGATGACCTTGGTATTTCTGATGTCCATGAGCCAAGGTGACTACCATCAGGTGATTATTTACCAGATGTCAGATGGCTATAAACGTCTCCAACGATATCGGAAAATATTAAAAATCTCTGATTTAGTAAGACTTTTATTGACTCATAAATAATACGATACTATAAGCGAGAGCAAATAAAATCAATGCGATGGACGAATAAAACCCGTGAATACCTATAACTCTTAACTAAATTAATTTTATGTAACTAGTTGAAGATAAATAGGTGAATTGTAATGTATATTTTTGATTGCTTTATTTTATGAAATGCTTTTAACCTTTTACGCGATACTAAAACACCAATAAACTTAAAAAATATATATCTGTTTGTACCTACTTACTTATCCTTGGAACGACTAAACCGATTATAATGAGACTTTCAATGGAAGATAGAGGAGGTTATAGGGTAACTTTCAATTGTAGGGTAGAGATGGTTATAGGCTACTCTTTTTCTCAGAATTATCTGGGACCGGAGTCGCGGGTACAACTTCTATAAAATATAAGTAGTTGTTCTATAATGCTGTATGTTTAATTTTATGACTGCTTCTGTGCTATGCTTTTTAACTCCCCAACCCTTTCTATTTTTGTAGTACACATAAACAAAACAAAGATTCGCGTGATAATCAAAACAACACTGATACTATAGGAATACTAGAAAACAACAATATGAAATTAACAAAAGCTGCTAACCCTATCATTAACTTTATAAAGGTCTCACAGGACAATGAGGTATTTGAAGTCATAAACGACGCGGAACAAAAACGCGGACGCCGTTTGAGTGATTCAGTGCAAATTATTATCGGGGATACGTGATTGTAGTTCTATTCATCGGACATGCAGTTTATTTGTGGGAAGACATGTACAACTTATTACTCCAATTGTCTGTTACAATTAAAGCGACTTTAGAGGCAGTACAAAAAGTACAACAACAAAGTAGGTATGTTAGGGTTGTCAATTCAAGTGTTTCAATATCAACAAAAGCTTGTTGGTTGGATGGATAATAAACTTATAAAACGGGATATATTATATTTGTAATTGGGCACTGTACTAGTAACAATACTACAAAGTGTAGTACAGCGGTTCGGAAGAGAGTCTTCGTAAGGGTTCTAGATGTTAAAATCTTATCTCCTATGTTTCAGAATGTTAAAAAGAAAGAGTTCCCCGTAACTTTCACGAAGTCGTGTAGTTTCTCAGCGTAACGTACAATGTTATTAAATAAAATAAAATAATAAGTGGTATTACACAGTAATAGTCGCAGGGAATCGAACCCAGCAACCCCTTGAAACAGCGATCCTGCGAAACCATTTCGCCAGCCGGGTCGTCATTCCTTACGTCATAGGAGGAGTTCCGTGTTAAGTAAACAGATTGCGGTAATTTCCTTTGCTGTCGCAATCATAATTAAATTTGTTTCTTCACTGGACATATACTAAAATATCTGTAATTTATTTTTGGACTCTTCAACTGATAAATGACAGACAAGCCGCAAACAATAAATTGTTTTTTTTTTGCATTAGCCATAGTTTTGTATTTGGAGTCTGTATAATTAATGGAGAAGCAGAGGCGGAGTGATATTAAAACGAGTCTAACCTACGAGCGCGTGTCAAATCCTCAATATTATGAAACTTTATTTATGATTGTGGCCTTGCAAGCCTATTGGTAAGCATCAGAATGCATAACAATTAGGGATGTTACGGATGTGGAGTTTCGGATCTGGATACGGATACGGATATAGGAATAAAATTATATCGGTTTCGGATTCGGTTACGGATATTAATTATTTCGGATTATCCGTAAGTTTCGGATAGTTTCGGTTACGGATATTACATTAAAGTAAAAAAATAGTATGTAATAATTTGATTATATTTACTATCAAGTCTGGGTTATCATTTCGTAATACAATGAATAAGTCAGATAGGGGAAACTGAGAATTTTGGGACATTTGAAATTACAATGCTTTTTATAATAAGGAGATATTTATCATGATCAAAAAATGTCCACATTAAACTTGATTTTGGACGCATTTTGCCCTTAATTAAAACTTAATTTAGTACGCAGTACAAATCTTTTCCTTCACTTTATTGGTGAAATACTCAATATTAACTAATAAATTGACTAGGTTGTTAAGGCGGTTTTTAATATTATTATTATTATTTAGGTGTCTGGGCATGGGGAACTCTGTTAATGAGACCTACCTACCTACTATTTAGATAGGGTGATAACAAAAAATATTGATCTGACTCATTTACGACTAAAAATAACAAATATGCCATATTTGCATGGTGAGTGGTGAAACAAAACCTGTCGTAACGAGTTTTATTTAGACTCTGCCCTTATCCGAAATTATCCGAAACTTTTTTAGCGGATACGGTTACGGTTACGGATATATTTTTATTTCGGATATCCGATAGTTTCGGTTTCGGTTACGGATATCCATAACATCCCTGATAACAATATAATGTGATTCAACCGATGGCCTAAATAAACTTCAGTCAGACCTACGAAGAGAAAGTGATGTATCGAGCAAGCGGTCATTATGTAATAGTCCCTAGGCGATCGAAGAAATACTAGTAAAATATACAAGTTCATGAAGACAATAATTATTAACACCGACGAGTACTTTTATAACTTCAAGTCAAAAACATTTTGGGATAATTAACCCAGTAATTTAGTAGTTCGCATTGAAGAGTGAAAGGCTAGTTGATCATTCAGAACGTCCTTTGTGGTTACGTAAGAGCAGTCAGCGCAGAACCACCTATTAACATGATAATTAGCTAGATACTGACACTTAAATTTGACTTTAAACAAGACATTTGATGCGTTTCGCCTCGTAAAAATTCAATTATTTAAGTATAAATTATATTAAATTTAGTCATATTATATCTATTTATTGATTACTTTTCCAATGGTTTGTTTCTTTTGGTCCTTGTGGCATTTACAGCGTCACACAGAGGGTATTTATTGATAAATAACGTTGAACTATATTATAGTGGTAATCCATTTCAATTCATTCCCGTCGTCAATATCATAAAGCTTCGTAACTATACATATAAGCCTACCGAACGGTTTAAAAGACGGTTAGGAATAAAGTAATTAGTCTATCACTGTCATCATATCCTGAGAATTTGTACGATCGGGTATATCGTAAACCGAAGTTATGAGGGTTCAAAAATACGACGAAGCACTTCGAGAAAAGGTAGGTAGTGCCCTTGCGCTTCGCTCGTCTTGTCACGGGGGCACTACCGTGCCCCCAGAGTTACCTAACGGTTTAAAAGACGGTTAGGAATAAAGTAAGTTATGATAATAGGTTGTCAACATCAGGTTTTATCCTTACTAATATTATAAATGTGAAAGTGTGTTTGTTTGTTTGTTTGTTTGTTTGTGACGCTTTCACGTCGCAACAAAGCTATTATATGGTAATATATAATAAGGTTTATATGTGTGGAGATAGTTAGGAGGGTGGAGAGTGACGTAGGCTACTTTTTACCGCGGAAAAACATCCCATTCCCATGGGAAGATCGATGTTTTGTTCGTTGCTAGATATTTATTTTCGGAGTTGTTAATAGATGGCGGTAATAAAATTCATTTGCAAGTTCTGAATTACGCTATCAAATACTACATGCAATTTACTTAAGTCAAAAAAAAAAGCCTAAATGTAATAGGCTACTTTAGCTCTGCCTCGAGAACTCCCCGCTCCGGCTGTATTCAGTGTACCGCCCGCCCGCTGGCACTATCCTGTTGACTGATGTCCGCAAGTTGCTCAGCCAACAGGATAGTGCCAGCGGACCAGAGGGACCTTCGAGTCGAGAGCCTGGACGACTTCATCGAGAGATTGGCACGCAACATGTTCGGGCGTGTCAACGCGTCGCGGTTCCCGCATCTGCAGGACCTGGCGCCGCTCCACACCCGTCCACCGGACCACTGGGCCTTCCCGCGCGACTTGCTGGTCGCGCGGGACGGGCCTAGCAATGACTGATACTGGGGCTTCGTAAGTCGACGCCCGGCGCTGATCGGCTCCTGCTGGGCTTCCCACCAGCGGGATTCACCCGGTAGGGCCTCGATCGCCTGGGCGGCGCGAAGATGAACCCCATCCCGTTTAAGACTCTGTGGCCTGTAAAAAGGCCACCACTCACCGGACTTGACCTATTGGTTAACCACAGATGGACAACCAAGGGCCTTAGGGCCCAGCCCAAGAACCGACCCGTTTTAACGGGCCGCGAGAGACACCCCCAAAGGGGAACTAACTGTCCCGAGGGCTCCACACACCTCAGACAGGGTGGAGTAGGCTACTTTTTAGCGAGCGAGTAGTAGGCTACTTTTTAGCCCAAATTCCTACGGGAGCGGGACCTACGCGGCTGTTACCTACGGGTCCCGAAGCGAAGCGCGGGCGGTTCTCTAGTTTAAAATATATTTCTTAAGTACCTATATACAGAACTAGTTTCTGCTTACGGCTTCGCCTGCGGGTTATTCATAAAACTACTATTAAAATTCTTAGTCTCAGGAATTGTTTTTTGGGGCTACAACTATCTTATGTCTGTTAATAATACCTACAAAGTTTCATGGTTTAAGCTTCGACAATGACGAACTTGCGTGCAAACTGTTATGCCCTTTTTTTTTTTTTTTGTCCAGGGGAAAATGCTTTATGCATACCCACCCGTCGGGGGGACGGTTGGGTTATGTGGGACTCCAGAGAAGACTACCCGTGTACCCACTAAAAACCCCTGGGTTCTCCCTAACGCCTGAGTGGAAAGGCCTCGGGAAACAGCATAGCCTTAACTACCGAGACCTCTCCGGCGAACTGCTCACTTAATAGTGGCACCTAAGTGGACCCCTATCAGTGGGGTCTGCAAGGGCAACCGGGAGAACTTGACTGCCCCTGCCCGAAGAAAATGAAGGTCGGTGCAATGCCGACGACGATGCCCCCGCATCGAACGCCGGCCGACCCCCATCAGGAGGGTTTTGGAGGTTGAGAAGCCTCCTTCTCCCACCTCTCCTCCTACGACGAAGCATGGATGCGGCGGGATCCATCTCCCTTTCGCGCTCCGCAGCCTCCTTCTTCGAGATGACAACCTCACAAAAGGAGGCCATCGCTGTCCAACTCATTTTGCTCCCGAGCATCTTGTAGACAATGCTCGGGAGGGACACGTCAGGGCCAACTTCCACCATCAAGTCGTGGCGCTCCTTCGCCCACGCCGGGCAAACCACCAATGTATGCTCCGGCGTGTCATCCTCCATTTGGCAATGGTGGCACATGGGAGACTCCTCTTTCTGAATTCGGTACAGGTACGACCCGAAGCACCCATGACCCGTCAATACCTGTACCATCCTGTACGTCAGGAAGAAGCTCTGGGGCCTCTCCAACATGTCAACCCCTTGAACCCCTTGAACCTTTATTGAAATAAAAGCTATTATGCGTCCTTTCCCAAGATCAACTCTACATCTGTACCGAATTTAATAAAATCAGTTCGGTGGTTTATGCGTGAAAGCTTATGAAACGTATAGACACAAAATACATGTAGGGTTGTGTAAGTACATAATTATAATATTAGTAGGGATTGACAGATAAATTCAACGAACAACGTGAAAAGATGTTGAAAGCCAATCACAATCTAGCTCGTAAAATATAAGCATTTCGAATTTATCAAGGGTGAAAATATTGTAAACATTTTCTGAAACATTTCCAAGCGATGGGATTAGGGTTGTGTCAACGAGTATTTCTTTACTGACACCAAGAAAATAGTACTAAATACTTTTCGACATCAAAGGATTATTTGCGACGTACCAACAAGCAAGTAGCTCAAAGACGGTCTCGAACTTGAGTCAATATAGAGGTATAATGTACGAGTCCTAAAGTCGTACCGCTCAAGTAGTGCCTCAATACGGCTTCAGGGACGTAACTTAAAACTCATTGCTCTATAGCAAATACTGAAAGGAGCTTTTAAAAGGTTTCTATTTTCGTGTCGCATTCTGTCCCTCCCTTTTGATTCGTTAGCTTTCACACTTTATTTTTCACCCTACGACTTCTCGCTTCGTTAGCGTAGTATTTTTTATTTGAGCTTTTGCGATTCATATTAAATGTACGCGTAGGAAATTGTTATTTATTGCCCATTTAATAAAAAATAATGTTAAGGTGTAAGGTTTTCGGTCGTTTCTTAGTCTAACTTGTGGGCCTCATAGCACCCTGCATAGTAAAGAACGAACTATGGTGTCAGTTCCATTCAAGATTACCTAAAATAAAATTGGTACGTTCGGTATTTTGTAATCAATATTGTCCATTCGGCTTGGATTTTTAGAATAATGTGATTTTGCTACCAACGTTTTTCGAAAATTTCGTATTCTTAAATCAATAAAAAAATATACACAACAATACAAAACATAATAATAGCAATTTATCAGCCAACCCATATATGTACGTCGCCGGTTGTATCTTAAGCGTGTAATTTTTGGGGGCGCGGCCTGCATTTCCTGGGGCGAGCAATCTGATCAATTCGTAGGTCAGCAGATAACTTATCTGGCTTCTGATCGGGAACCGGTACATGGCTAACAGATTCAAAAACCGTTATATTTGGCCATTCGGCTAACAACGTCATACTGTTTACGGCTACCACGTCTTAGCCATTACGCGGTTCGCCGGTTACGTAACATGATCTAAATTTGAATTTATGCTTCAGTAGGTAAATGTACTGGAGAAAATTCTGCGCTCTAATATATTCGCTTGTTCATTCAACTCGAGATGTTTTGGGGTCAGTGATGTTTGAAGTTTGATTAGTCGAACCGAATGAACATGAAATTTGGTGTTGGCTCCTAAAATATAAATTTATTTAATAGAGAAAAATACGTTAAGCTTGTTCGTACATATGTGCAAAGTACTTAGGTATGGTATCTTCTAACAAATATACCAACGAGGCTTATTTGTGTGCGCACTACTGTAGAATGCACATAAAGATTTAAGTCGGCGTCCTATGGATGATAGATGTGTTTATGTGCGTTCTACGGTGCGTCCATACATGGAGGCGCTGCAGCGCGCGCACAAACAAACCTCGTAATACGTACCTTTGAAGGTACCCTACTGTTCTTTGCACGTTGGTAAGTGTATAATATGATTAATGAATTGTTCATATGTGTGGCTTAACATTGTTAATTCAACTCGTAACCGATAAATAAGGCAAGCACGTGGCTACAACATGCAATTAGTATGCGCACGTGATGTATCGATAAGCTTGAAGTGTAGCTACGTTATAGTTTGTTGGTCAAAGACTTTTTAAATATAGCTACGAGCCTATTTGTGATTATTTGTGTGCGTTCATGACGACCTAGAACACTTGGTCTAACCATGCATCTGTTCGTATTGTAACTTCTCTTTTTCTCAGCCTTCAGTTTTCTTCATCGTCGTCTTGTGTCGGCACTTTTCTTTGTCGTATTATTGTGTTCTTACACATTACATAATATATGTTTTGTTATCTGTACCTCTTGTATGGAACCTCTTGTACTGCGGTAGCGTGCTCTGCCACTGAGCTATGTCCTCAAACCTGACCTTTTGGCTAAGAGCAAAGTGTTAGTCAAAAATTGTAATACAATTTTGAGTCTAAATTAACATGAATACTATTATCGCAGTAGAATGAAAACTAGAGAAATATTTGATCGCTTTACCTAAATCTTAGTGTACTCGATGTAGAGTGCCACTTATGTAAGAGAGCTTTCGGATCGCAATCACGTACGCTCATACGCTTTGCTCAAATTACAGCCGTCGCGTCGGGTCGCTTAGACAAAGTACTGCGACCTTTGTTACGTAAAATACTTAGCGTTTGATCATACATTGTCGTTCATCTTACTCTTACATAGAAAAAATATGTAACTATAAAAACGGGGTGTAGGTATACTATACCCCGTTTTTATAGTCTTTTTAAAGTACTAAGCTTAGTAGGTTGGTACCAGGATTAGTTCTACGCGAAATCGCAGTAGAATAAAAAAATATACGGTGTATTAAAGATACCTACATGAATAGATGATTTTGAATATAAGGTGGCATTGGATTATAGGATCAAAAGAATTATCTGAAGTGTTTAAGGTCTACTAAGGTCGGGTTTTGGGAGAAATGATTTATTAATAGTGTTTTTTTGTGGCTTCACCCACGTCGGACTCAGAAAACGGGAAAAGCTCGTAAAAATATCCCAAGAGCACAAATTCTCGAGATAATAACTATCTGTACCTATTATCCTTTTCAGGGTTCAGGGATTAAGCGTAAAAGGTATCAGATAAGCTGACAAAGTAACTTTCATTACATTTCTAATGCTAGTAGGTAGGTAGTTTTTAAAATCAACAAGTTTTGGAATATTACTTAACCTCTATCCTTTTTTAATACGTACAGGATTAGACTTCAAATTTAGTTAAAAGGTATCTTATGATGATAAATAAATGACGATAATGACATGAGCGCAGGTAATTTATTGGAATAACATCTTCACGGCATTTTTTTACACATCTAAGGGTGCGGCAAATCGAAGTAAGGGTTTTTACTAGGTAGGTAGAAATACCTAGAAAACAGTATTGTGCATGTTGTAATGTGGGTTCCTGGCAGTTTTTACTAGTGCGATGCGGCCGGAAGGGGCGCGTTCCCTCACGCAACGCACTCATGATCCGGGAAGTTAAACATGCGGATAAATACCTCTATTGTAATAAGCCTTCAAGTCTTGCTTTGGCTTTAAAATCGCGGTACATTGTTACCAGTTTGCACCCAAGATCAATTTATTGCAATCGAATCTTATTTGCAATTTGCAGATGGACGTGTATGTACATATATTAGTATGTCGATCCCAAGTGATCGACAAAGTTAAGCAACTGCGGGCGCGATCGATAGTTGGATGGGTGACCGCTAGTGGCAAAATTTCTTGAGCGCTTCCGTGCTTCGGAGAGTACGTAAAGCCGTCAGTCCCGGTTGTTGTCGATAGATAGCAGTCGTTAAGCTATGTTGAAACGCCTTTTGACATCTTGAAAACTTCCGATACTGGGTTCGCCATTAACCCTCCGCCAATCCACACTGGGGCAACGTTGTGGAGTATGCTCTAGGCCTCCTCAATAATGGAGTGACCCATGCTCCGTAGTAGGCCATTAATGGGTTGTAGCCATTGGCATAAGGACATTGACACAAATAACACAAACGTAGATGACCGATTCGATTTTAGTATTATTATGGTTATAAATTTTCAACTGCTCGTGTGGGTTTTTGTGGATTAGGAAATAAAGAAGGCGCGGAGAAAATTAAAGCATCTTATTAACAGACTTATGAGACCGACTTATATTATGTAGGTACGTAATAGGTCTGGAAATTTAACTATTATGGACTTATATGATTAATGATTTTTTATTTCCGATCCAATGGCTTTATCCATGAAAGTAGCAAACAAAAATATGTTTTAACAAAGATTATGGAATTTCAGAGCTAAGCGCTCCAACAAACAACTATACATACCTAACCAATTAGATATACCAAAAGGGTAAGGTACCTAGGCATATTATGGGTGTTTTAAGAATATGCTACGTTCCCATTCTGGCCACATTACGGTAACTTGACTTAGTATGAGATAATAATAGGAAATGCTTCGCTTCGGCTCAGCTGTCTAGCTTCAGTTGACATGTAACGGAGAGATAGACTGGGTTAAACTGTTTCCCGTTTTGCTCCTTATAGCGGATAAAGAATAATCATAATTTAAACGGTCGCTTTGGAACGAGAACCGGTAAACAAACGGTTTAGCGAACGGTTAAATGGACAGTTAATATTCTATTATTGTCTTTATTGTCGCTTATATGGTGTATTTGTACAGCGAAATGGTTGCCATTCTGGATTGTCGTTTGAAGAGTCCTGGATTCGATTTTCAGCGAAAGAAATTTAAATTATTTTATTTCCTGACCTCGATATAAGTGTGAGTGTGTGTGTCTTTGTGTGTTATTAATGGCGCCTAATACACACTAGGATTAGTGTGTGTTTATAAGTATGATGCGATATTTATTTTGAAAATTTTAAGTAAAAACTGTAAGGGACGCCGTCCATCCTTAAGTCCAAACTGCCTTCCTCTGCTTATAAATAGCCGTTCTGCTAAACAACGGAGGAGGTTTCGGCCTCTGTTCTCTAGATAGCTACTACTCTCTCATTTGAGTTAGTGATGTAGACGTTCATCGACGACGTTGATTTATATCATCACGTAGCTTGTCATTACACCTATTTCATGTTAATACAAAAAAATAATTAATAAAAATAATATTAAGTCATAATATTATAATATTACACAATAATGCAGATATTTGTATTTACTTACCTTATGTATTAATCATACAGGGTAGCTTGATATCGCGTTCAACTTCAATTTCATGCAGTTTTCGACCTAAAAGTGGACAACATTAAATTTGGTACCGTATAGTTCACTGAAAAGTAACAGATACTTAAGCTATTAGTGCTAAGGGTATAACCTAGTTATAGGACACTGCGCGTGCCCGCTGACCTCGGCACGGAGCGCTCGTGTCGTGACACTTGCTGATCGCGTCCTTGTGATCATACCGTGTAAGTTCAGGTTATAAGCACCAATATACATAATAATGAGTAATTCACGCGCGATTCGCTTCAAGAAACGTGTCTTTCTTACGTTTATTCTAAGCGCTGTTACTCGCGGCTAGTCACGCGTGGAAGTTACTTCTGAGTTATCAAACAAAATTTCATGTTTAAGTTTGCCTCTTTAGGGCTATCATATTATGAAAACATCCGAACTTAGCGAACGTTTGCTAACTACCTACATAATTATTAAATACCTCCCTACCAAATCCCTCAAAAATTATACGTCAAGCCGTTTACAAATTTCGTGATAACTGAGCGACTTTATGCTTTTATACATAATTATCAACATATTTATGAATATGAAAATTGCATTTTATACTACGATTTAAGTCATAGGTTGAATAATTATTTTGAAGTCGAAGATGGATAGAGTCCCTACACCTGTAAATAGAAGGACTGCAGTTCTTAAAATGGACAGCAGACTTTGAAGACGTATATATACCTACGTGTAAATCTAACATCACTTTCACCCTGTATCAAATCTGTTACAGTCTGTTGAAAATAAAAATGCAGGGAATTTGCTAAAAAAATGTTTTCCAATAGCACAGCTTACAAATGCTTATGAAAATCGACAAAAATCCAAGAGCAATTGAGGTATTCTTGTCGATATTAAATACCTGAGAGAATCAAATGGAATTCCTCTGGATGGCATTCATTTAAACCGCAAAATAGCATAAACGGGCGCGGTGAGGTAACTTGTATGAAATCGGTTTATTAATGAGCTAGGAATCTGTACCTATATTTAGCGTATATTTTAATGTGAATATCTAGATAAATTGACACAATAATAAATTATTACGATCTGAATCCGCAATGGTTAGTTCCTATATTCCGTTCGCGTTCGAAATGGAATTCGTTTAAATGGCCACCTACACAAATGCCAACTTTGCGCCCCTGTGATTGAATCTCATTGTAGTTTGACAGCTAGAATTTAAAATACCTTGAGCAAAGTTTGCTTTTTTATTATTTTTTATTTTACTTCTTGAAGTGAGGGAGTTCCAGAAAAATGTTACAATCCATAAACATTTCACATACACATTTCTGGCTTTTAGAAAAAAATACCAGTTAGGTATGCCGGAATATAAATGAAGTTATCAAAAGACACCTAACACCTGTAGTTATTAGCGATGAAACGATTAAGTGATCTCTTCATCTACTTATATCTAATGATCTGCCGGCAAGAAAGCCGTCACGGTGGCTGACAGCTTCTGCAAGTTGATACACGTGCCAACGAGAACGTGACTGGTGCTCTCGCCCTATTGTGCCTGAAATTAATACCCTGGCTTGGCAGTTGTCAGTGTTGTCACGGCGGTAGTTTTCAACTATTGAACCCCAGGTAACTTCTAATCCAGTTGCTACTAATAATGTTTTTAATTAGTATTTAGACTGCTCAAATTTTACTTTGTTTACCAATTGATTCTTCCCAAACTGTAAGTGGCTCCGAAAGAGAAGTTAAGGTTAAGGCCATAGTCCACTACATGGCTAGGGGCGGATTAGCGGACTTCACACACCTTTGCGAACTCTCCGGCATGCAGGTTTAATCACGATTTTCCCTTTACTGTACTACCAAGTGACATATAAATTAACTATTCATGTTTATCAATTAATGACCTAATATAGGGCACGGAACTCTCCTCGTAACTGAGGATGCTCACGACTCACGCTGCCCAAGTGCGGGTTTGTCACTTTGTAAAGTGGTTAGTGGCTAACTCAAGAGTCGGTTGCGACAAAGAGTTACTTAAAATAAAAATGATGCACATGGAGACTTCATCATGTTAGTATAGCTGTCTTATAAATAGATTCCCTATAATTATCTCCGTTCGTAAATAACCTAATAAAACTAATTTGTTTACCGTCGTCGCGACGTCGCAAGTTAATTGAATTCACGTTCAATTTCATACGGAGTTATAATGTGTCTTAATATTTTGTTGAAAAATAGTAAAAAAATATTTTAATCTGTAATATTTTCCCTTGACCAAATGGACTGAAGACGTAAAGAAAATAGAAAGAGTCGCTGTATTGAGAGGGCGCAGGAAGCAGGGCTAGGAAGGCCTATGTCCAGAAGTGGACTTCGTGTGTTAGAATCTTACTTACAATTGCTAACTATTACTAACGACAAATAACAGGACTAACCATCCTAGTCCGCAAATGAGTCTTGTACTGGGTCAGTCACAGTTGTCATGGGCGGCAGCGGAAGGGTGGTGACTAGTGCTGCTTGTTTGTTTGCTATTTTAATTCCATAAAAAAAATCATAATTTTCAAGTAAACAATAAACGACCTTAAGGAAACGCAGAACGATAATAAATAAGCAAGTGATATTCCATTTGTAACAACTTCCGACATAAATGTACGCATTAGGTATACTACTTGATAATGTTTTTAAAAAAGGTTCTTCGATTGATCTTGGCGGGGGAAATTCCGTGGCTGCAGATATACCTAGTCGTAATCTTGATTAGGTACATTTTATCTATTTCTGACTGGTTCATTCTTATTTCTCAGTATTATAACTAATTATTACCTAAATTAAATAGTAAGTAGTTAGTCGGCATAAGGCGTTGGAGATAAAGGAACCTCGTAAAGTACTTAAGTAGATATCTAGAGGTTATACACGTTTATCTTAAACGGTTATCGAATTATAAAAATAAGATCTCATCTAAAAAAACAGGAAGATGCAACACTCAAGATGGCAGCATCCTTAATTGCAGGAGTTTAATGATTCGATTTTTTGCATCGCGCAATCAGCTGCATCCTCACTGCGACATTTTTATGCTTTTTCTTATGCAAATTGAAAGGTTTAGTTTTTTTAGGAAAACTTAAAATATAATGGAATTATTACCTAGGTAGCTTACCTAATAATAATATAATACTTAGGTAGATACTTTAAAATTAGGTAATCTTATCGCTACCTCTATACCTATGGAATATTGTATCAAAAACTACTTAAGCGATTTTGGTGTGGTTTTCACGTATGAACTATTATAGCAAACTCCACTCAATATTAGTGTTTTATTTCAATCAGTTCTTAAATTAAAAAAAAATCAGTTTAAAGTATTACGTTTAACAATAAAATTTTCGAGTGTGGATACATTCTAAGTGTTACATAGATTAGGTTTAGTGCCTAGCTGAGGTGCCTAGTACCTACCTAGATACGTATTATAACTTTTATACTATTAAAAAAGGTTCATACCTTAATTACACTAAAAGGATAGGCACAGTACCTACCTTTTGAAGATTGATTTAACTTTTTCCATTAACCTTTGAAGTTGATTCGAATACTTACCTGCCAGCCCACAGATAGCATATTGTTAGAAGTTGATTGGTATCTCGATTGAATAACTGCAGATAATAAAACAGTTGCTATACCTAGCTGGAGATTTGGTTTGGTTTGGTATTACATACTTCCATCTCATGGTTGGTAGGGGCAACAGAATAACTTCGGAATGTACTTAGGCTTTCATCAATTTTGTGTTTTCGTTCACTGGCTGCCCAGCTAGGATGATGTGTAAATTCGGGAGTAAATTTAATACGAAGTCGCGGGCTTAGCTCGTTAAACAATAAATAAATATTTATTAGGTATATTGTGTGGGTACACAAACGAAACCTTTATTTTAGTGTTTTTTTCTTTGTTTAAGAATTTGGATAGATAATATTATATTTTACGTAAATATGTATTTATATACCCTGTACCTTTTTAAGTGTAAGTGCTTAAGGAGATAGGTATCAAAATCGGGCCATTTGGATGAAATTCGGAATGAAAATAGTTAAAGACCTAGGGCTACCAAGCCACTTTTTTTCAAAAGTCAACCCCTAAAGCGCGAAATAGAGATTGTTCAGTTATGTACGTTACGTCAGTTACGTGTGGTTTGCTAAAATAAAATTTGTTTTTGTTGGCCAATACACTCTCTATCGAAATGCTTCCAGTCAAAATAAAGTCATTGTTGTTAATTAATTAAAATGTAGAAATAACTTTTATGCTAGCGACATCTATAAGTTTGTCTCGTAACTAGGAACAGAGCTGCTGTCATCCGGTACCTACAGACGTTGCCTTCAGTAAAATATAGTTCACATGCGGTTTTGTAGGTGGCGCTGTTATTGTAAACCAGTTGGCGGGAAAATATTACTTGATTTGTCTCTTAATCGAAGCCAAAATTAAAATAGGTAGTTGAATTACGTAAATAAAATTATTATATTATTATTTTTAGCTAGAAGCGTGTGGTTTGTTTAAATATGAGACCCTTGGATTTGCAACCGGTCAGAGTGGGCAGTATTGGCCTTACTTTATAGTGGAGTGTCGTAAATCATAACAAATACCGGCCAAGTGCGAGTCGGACTCGCGCACGAAGGGTTCCGTACCATTATGTATAAAAACGCCAAAAAATTCTGGTCATATACAAATTATGCACAGCGCCATCTCTTGGACCGAAAGGTAACTAAACTATCGCTGAGGCGTCGAAAGTATGGGCTTATAAAAAACAGAATAAAATATTTATTTTATAAAAATCAGAATAAAATATTTATTTTATTCTGTTTTTTATTATTTGTTGTTGTAGCGGCAATAGAAATGCATCATCTGTGAAAATTTCAACTGTGTAACTATTACGGTTCATGAGATACAGCCTGGTGACAGACGGACGGACGGACGGACGGACGGACAGCGAAGTCTCAGTAATTTTTTACCCTTAGGGTACGGAACCCTAAAAATGGTAAAACCTCGGAATCCAGGGACTATGAATGAATCTACATAAAAACTGTTGGACTGTTTTTCAATATGCACAAATAAAAAAGTTAACATGAAAATTATTAAAGATAATTAAAAAACTACTGTCAAATGCCGCTCAAATTTATATGAGACCACAATGCAAGCACCAGCTTTCAAATAAAAAGAGAATCATAATAGGTAATCTAAACACTCAGTAAAAAGTGTTCACACTACTAAACATCCCTATATATTATTCAAGTTAATTCAAAACCACTCGTCAGATGTCGCTCTTTATATGGGACCACATCAAGGAAATAAAGAATCATCAAAATCAACAAACGTCAGACTGGTGTACGCTTTCATGTGGTGTGCCACAGGGTGGAATACTATCTCCTCTCCTTTTCTCTCTATTCATTAACTCGCTTTCTTCGCGTCTTAGTTGTTCTCACCATCTCTACGCTGATGACCTTCAAATTTATACTTTCGCTAATGTCGAGACACTCAACGGTGCCATTGGCAGAATCAACAATGATCTGGTTCACTTAGCGAACTGGTCAAGCAACTTTGGTATTGCGGTAAACCCAAATAAATGTCAAGCTATAGTTATTGGAGGTGATCGTCAGCTGTTCAAATTGGATTTTGATAGCATTCCCCCTGTCACGTTTGAAGGTTCTATTATCCCGTTCTCCCCTGCAGTGAAAAATTTAGGTATATACATAGATAGTAACTTAAGCTGGACCACACAGATTCGTGAAACTTGTCGGTCGGTCGTAACCAAGCTTTGCGTCCTTAACAGATTTAGGAACTTTCTTCCTGTTAAGACTAAGATCAATCTGGTGCAACTTCTCATTTTTCCCATTATTGATTATTGTGATGTGTGTACCACTGATCTGAATGAAGACCTGCTGAACAAACTAGATCGTCTAATTAATAACTGTATCCGTTTTATTTTCGGTCTCCGCAAATTCGATCATGTGTCCTCTTTTCGGTCCCAACTTCAATGGCTTCCTATTCGCCAACGGAGACAAGTTAGGATACTTTCTACTCTTTTTTCTGTTTTATACGATGAGCACTCTCCATCGTACCTGAAACAAAAGTTTAATTTTCTACGGGATACACATGAACGGCAGCTTCGTTCCACGGAGAGTATGCTTCTCTCTATTCCACTTCACCATTCCGGTTTCTTGTCTTACTCCTTTGCTGTTCAAGCCGCACGACTTTGGAATGGTCTTCCTGAGTCTCTCAGAAAGCCAACTAGTAAATTCCTCTTCAAAAAGAAACTTCATGCGCATTATGTCGAGAGGAATAGTTAGGTTTTGTTCCGTCAAATCACCATATACCTATTGTCACCGTAAATTAATATTATTTGTATATATATATATATATTTATATATTGTATAGGTTTTTTTTATTTATATATTATATTTATATGTATTATATATGTTGTATAGGTTTTATTTATATAGTATATTTATATTATCTTCTTATATATATTATACATGTATAATATCAATATATATATTTATTGTGAAAATATTATATTTTTTTTTATGTTTTCTTTTTTTTTTCTCTTTTGTTTCAATACCTATATAGCTATAGATATTTATGCCGCCTTTTCGCTGTGTTCGTACTTCCTAAAGGTTGACTGGGAGAGAATGCTTTTAGCATTAAGTCCGCCTTTGTATCTGTACATTTGTATAGTGCATAAAGATTAAATAAATAAATAAATAAAATCGGTTTACCCAACACGAAGTTATGGGGTAACAAACATTCCAACAAAGATATAAAAAAAAAGAAACAAAGATCGGATACATAATTATTATTTTATTACTTTTTTATTTGTGCATTTTGAAATACAGTCCAACAGTTTTTATGAAGATTCATTCATAGTCCCTGGATTCCGAGGTTTAAAGTTTACGGCACTCCACTATTATTCACAACTCAGTTTTGAAATTCCGAAAAGACGGTTGCGTGTTAGGGCCATAGTTCATCATTCCTGCTCAGGTCACAGTTCCTGCACTGCACAAGGCTCGTTAAACTTGATGTTGGAAAAATGGTGAGCTTCCGATGCGTCCAGAAGAATCGCTGGGGAGCTTCTTGAAATGCGCTAGAAGAGAGTTAAGGAGCTTTTAAAAAATGCCTTGGTAAACTGGGTAAAATGCCATAAATCATGGTCATTCCCGCGTTTTGGCCTTGTCGGGGCGGGACAGATTATTAAGCCCATTCCCATGCTGGCAGACGTAGGTAAGTCTTTACTTGCTCTATGCCACCCTTGTCTTTATCTGCCAGCACTTTTACATTTCAATAGTGTCGTCACTAGACGTTAGTCGTATAATGCCACCAACTTATCTGTTCAGTAGAAAAAAATGGAACTAAAAAAAGACAACGTCAATTTTGAAATATCATGTCCGCTGTCAATTCATTGAAGTATGAGTGCTCTATGTGTTTTAATTCGATTTTAATTACAAAACATTATTAAAAATGCCTGAGCCTCTTAGAAGTTATTGCACGATTAGTTATTTTAAAAGTTTTAGATTTCATGAGGGAAGAAAATCGCCTGCTAACTCCAAAAATAACGTTTGAAAAAGTGGCATAACGCTTCGCCGTTGCTACAGGTTAGTGTTGCTATTGCAAGTTAATTAATAGTCCCGTTAAATAATTCAGTTATTTTATGTACCTCATTTATCTTTGCATAATCGATTAAATTGTCACTGAATATATTTGGTATCTAATTTTTTTATACTTCATATAATATTATGTCTTTGTTACAGGAGTTAGTGAACGATTTGTTTACAAGCTAATGAGTGAAAAGAAAAAAGCTGAAGAAATTTCTCTGGCGCATCGGCATCATTTTCCACAGGGATTTCTCGTGTGGAACCCCCTCAAATTCAGAGATCACCATGACAATTATTTTTATAAAATACATATATAAAAATATAAATAATTATAGTCAATAACAATGGATTTTTTATTTCTCTTGTCCTGAAATTTTAATTTTTATATGAAAAAGTAAAATTTGACTGTGTTGGCCTACGTAATTCTTTTATTTTTGGATGTTTCCGTTTTTTTTTAAGTTATGTGCGTTTTAAGCATTTAAATGTCACTTGCTATAACGGTAAAGGAAAACATTGCCCAACCGCACTTGTTCAGCATGGTGAACTATGGTCTTAACCTTCTCAATATGAGAAGAGACCTATGCTTAATAGTGGGCCCTGATGGATTGAGATAATTTTAACATCCTATGTTACTGCTGTCATTGCATGGTAGTTTAAGTTAGTAGCCACAGCCCAAATTGTGTGTCTATATTCGTCGGAAAGGCTTTGTCATCATTTACCATCGAATTATGTGCAACATCTGGTAAAAATTCAAAGTTGTTGAGCTCCCTTGACAGTCGCCAAATTTTAATATAATGGTAACATTGACGCTGCACTAGCGACATCCGTTTACTGAACAGATAAGTTGGTGGCACTATAAAGACACGTCGTAAGAGGTGACAGAAGTCAGTCAGGGCTTTAGGTAGTCCCGCTGGATAGTTATTTGGCTCGAGTCAGCCACCAAACTTACTTTTTGTGACCAGGAACGTATTAACTCGTTAGTGATGTCAGACATGTCGATAGATAGATCAGATATCAGGTAGCTCGCATGCTCGTTTATCGAATATTTACACGTAAAAAGAAAAAAAAATAGCCAATAAAATGAAAATTATGTCAGAATTAATTTTTGCAGATAATCTTATAAGTATAGTACCTACATTGGTTACAGTATCTGACACATTTTATTTTTGATGTCGGTTCATGGACTGCAGTAACTTATTAGATTTTTGCCGTAAGATATTTGGAATCCTACCAGCTCTCTCTAAAAATGTGACACAGACTCAAACTTAGATTTTTGAACTTATTTGGGTTACTTACACGTAGTTAGAGTTCATCTACTGTTAGAACACTTTTTAGACTATTTATATTTTTAAATTTATACCTACACTAGTAAACCCGCCCTCGCTTCGCTTCGGGGAACCAGTCCCTTCAAAAATCTCTATAAATTTTAAGAAATTATGTTACTCCGATGTCTAAGCTATATTACTGCAAAGTTTCATGAAAATCTGTCCAGTAGTTTTTGCGTGAAAGAGCAACAAACACACACACTCACTCACATCCTTACAAACTTTCGCATTTATAATACTAGTAATCCTTAGTCCTTCAAATTCAGTCAGTACCTTCAAAAATCTCTATAAATTTTAACAAATTATGTTATTCCAATGTCTAAGCTATATTACTGCAAAGTTTCATGAAAATCCGTTCAGTAGTTTTTGCGTGAAAGAGCAACAAACCCACACACACACACTCACTCACTCACTCACATATGTACATCCTTACAAACTTTCGCATTTATAATATTAGTAGGAAGTAGGATTAGTAGAATAGTAGGATAGGAAATAGGAAGTACGATAGAGTCTCTTGATTATGTAACAGGTGTACCTAACGTATCCAAGGTGACCTTATCAAATAGTAACAAATAGGTATTTTCAAAATTTACTTCCATACATTCTCTTAGTCTTTTCCTAAGACATCATTCCTTAACGATTTGCAATCGTAACATTTCTAAAGGGGATGAGAAAAATAACACCAATTTCTCGCGTCATTGGCATTCGCTTCGACTAGCGGACTACTCGACTCCACTACTCCGTTGGGTTTTTGTTCTCGTCCATTTATCACGTCATGAAATGCGAAAAAATCACGGGTTTACTGACCCGTTACATTTCCATTTACAGAGTGTTTTCGCTTATCTCACCCGTGTAATACTCTTTAACCTCTGCGAGGAGACAGATGCGAAACAAAAGACTGATGTTTTGCACAACGTGATTATGCATCGGTATTTCCTTGTTTCTCAAGCTCGAGTGACGGAACAGCGAGAGATTTACATCCAGATCGAAATGTCAGCTCACCATTACATTTTCTTCCACAATTTGAAAGTTTCAGCTGTTGACATGGAAAGTAGTCGTGTGTGAGAAATATAATATTTTTAATATTCATCCGGATCAACTACTTTCTTGAGCGTGTCCGTGCTTCAGGAAGCATGTTAAACCGTAGTTATTAAATAACGTTCAAATTAAATAGACCGTCTGTTTGTCCTGTCTGAATGGAGTAGGCAGATGAGATTTACGCACGTCATTTAATGCTAACGCCCGTCCTTGCACTTGCATCCTTCGACAGGGATTCTCTGCATGGACACAAGTAATAACACATCACTAAGGCTGAGGCCGCACTACGGCTAAACCGCCGCGGTTTCTTACCGCAATACAACTTACCGCCGCACTTGCGGTTTCTGATAATGTACAATGTGAATCGCGCGGTTACGCGGTTACCGCCGCGGGAAAAAACCGTGGTGCGGCCTCGCGTTTGGACAGTTATTTATGTGTCACATAAATCCCTCGTTTTGCAGGCAGAGTCACTATCAACAAGGCTACGGAGTCAACGTTGAGAACGATAGAAAAACCTCCTTAGCTGTAGATTATAACAAAACGTTTTTTTAAGTACGAAATAGATTTTCCTGATTATATTTCTTTAACAATAAGAAAAGTACAAGGATAATCTATAGAGCAGAAAATCTACTTTCAATCCAAAGCTAAAAAAAAATTAGGCAACCACTTAACTTGTTTTTATTAGGTAAATAAAATTAGCGTTTACGGCTAAGCTGTAATTAAAAACCTCGCTGTAAACGATTGAAAGTTAAAAAGCTATAACCTTAACTATTTAGTAATAAAATATATTTATAGCGACGTCGTGCTATAAATCCAATTTAAAATCGCGTGAACATTAACACGCGGTGCGGTGTACGATATTGGGTGCAAAATAAATATGTATTAAAAATTACCTGCCAGTCCCATGTAGGTGTAATTTATTGGTTAAGTTTATCGATCATATTTACATATACATATTTAGAACGAAACAAAATACGAGTATAATCGGAATAGTACGGGATAGGAAATTTTAGTAGGTAGTACTCGTAGAAGTAGGTGCTAGAAGCCTCGGGGCCTCTTCTTATGAGCGATGGCTGCTGAGGGTTTTTTATTTATATACTATGAGTCGAGCAAATATAAGAATATGACAAAATCTTCAAATCTTCAATTTTTACAACTCCCGAATTTTTCTATAGGTACCTAGGTTCTTCAGACTACTTCCAAAATGAAAACAAATTATTCAACCTTAAAAATCTCGCTGCTCCAGACACATCCAATTCGGTTCTTTGTTTGAAAGTTATTGAGTGAAAATGAAAGGATTGGACTATAACATTTTTCGTCATTTTAACAAAAAATCGTAACAGCACAAAGCTTTTGACCTAGTCTGAAGAAAAGAAAGGTGAACTACTTTTATCTTTTATGTACCAAATTGGTAGGAGTTATCGGGTATGCCAAATGTCAAGTTGTGAACTTAATGTGACCTAACTTCTAGGCCAAAATTGGTACTTCGAGTAAATATTTCGTTTCAATTGATTGGTTTTAAAACCAGTTATATTTTGAAGGTCTGATAGAGGGGTTACAAGGAAAAGTTCGCAAAAAGTATCTACGGGTCTTCCTGTCAGCCTAAATAGGTGTCTAAAGAATGTAGACGACTTAAGATCGATCCTGTTCTTCGCAAATGGATAAGTCTAGTTGAGGAATGGAAGCCTATGCTTAGAAGTTGACTCGCGTGTGATGGGTGAAGTAAAGCTATAGCAATACCTGTGGCAATACTCTGGTAATTTAAAATTAAGTCATTATTATCATTGTTGGACAACAAATTAGATGGAACAACTTCAATTTAACCATCAGATAACGAAATTTCTATAATCGATCCACGTAAAAACTTTACTCACTGTAGAGAAAAAGTTGTTTAAGGATACAAAAAGGATACTCCATGTTTATTAAATTAGTTTTTTTTCAAATCCTATTCAACCCCTCTAAACAAGGCATTGATCTCACCTCCCTCATAACTAAGTAGGCCTAGAGTAGAGTATAGGCCAAATTATGTGTCAGATCTTTCCTTTTTTCCGAAAGTCGCCGACAAGTCTTAACGACTGTTATCTCCAAACAACTATAAAGTATATGTATAGTTACAATATTATACAAATATTTAGTTATTCTGGATAACTCGTAAACATAAAAATGACGAATTTAAATTCCAGTGTATATCTGCAAAATATGTAAGAGCTTTCGCGTCAGTCGTCCCTTTTTGTATTCGGTATCGTCAACAGTACTCACGTTTAAATATTCATTCACGTAGACAAAGAACTATAGTGTCACTTCAAATATCGCGTAATGTCCTGAATTGTGGAGCGGAAAAGGAGATCGTTTTGGATAAGTACCTACTTCCTAGAATCCTTCGTGCGTTCTCTTCGTTGTTAATAGAACATTTTTATTATTGATTCCTTAAAAAATTACTACGCATATACATTTATACATGTTAAAGTTGTTCAAATGTCATAAGACTTAATGCAATAGAAATTAGACTTCATAAACGGTGCTCATGGAAAACAGTTGAGGTGGAATATTATGCGTTTAGATTTAGTTAAATTACGAGTAGGTAAGTAAAACTAAAGTAGATAATCCTACTAATATTATAAATGGGAAAGTTTGTGAGAACTGATGTTTGTTACTCTTCCTCGAAAAAACTACTAGACGGATTTGGATTAAACTTGGCAGTGTTATAGCTTATGTTCCAGAATAACACAAAGACTACTTTTTATCCCAAGATTCCTACGGGAGCGGGACCTACGCGGCTGATACCTACGGATCCGGAAGCGAAGCGAGGGCCGTTCACTAGTCTAATTTATTTCTGACTACAGAAGATTAAAGAAATGTCTTGTATTATTTATTAATGCATACGGTTTCGTAATAACCATTTAAAATTTTTATATGTTTGTCAGTCCGTCGACTTTTCGAATTGTCGGTTTGTGTCCGCATTTGTTTCTGAGCTGCTAAATTCAGAGCTGGTTTTGACCGATTTACACGCCGCATTAAGAAAAACCGATAAACATCCCTTCTAAACTTTATTTGCAAAAGTTTCTCTTAATTTGGGGAGAATAACCGGAAGCTAGTATACCAGTCTCTGAAACAGTTCCATATAGATATTTGCGCTTCAGGCGAGCGTAAGGAAAATATTTCATTTGCCCCGCGAGCCACTAAAGCCTGCCCTGATCCTTTTTATGAGCTCCTATTTCACTGGCATGCTGAGCAATGAATGTCGCTACGATGTGACACTCACTCTATATTAATAGCAAAGCCCATCTGTCGTAGACCGGCCAAAGGGCTCCGAGAGGATCGGAATGTCTGTCAAGATTTAAATATTATATTATTTATGTCTTATGTTGTTCATTACACAACATCGCAAGCTACAATATTTAATAGATATACAAAGGCGATTTCTTATTTTATTCGTTTAGAGAATTCATGTTCATAAATTGGCCTATTAACTTTCAAATATACTTTTTTGTTGTCTGCCAGTGAGGTACATTTAGCGTTTTAATAAACAGATTCATCACCGTTATCATAACCCGTAATTGATTTGCTGCAATAACTCTTTATGGGTTTGAAGGTTCCCTATGCTGACACTGTCACGACACAGGGAATCCTAGAGTGATAGGTTTATGACTTAAGACCTTCGAAATATCTAGGTGTTTGTGTAAATGTAAAGTATCCGTAAAGAAAACCTTCTTTAATTTAAACTAGCAGATAACTACAAATCAATGATAATGAACGGAACATTGAAATAATATAATCAACAGTAATACCTACATACGTCCGCGCACTGGACTTTCACAACAATTCACAAACTTGCAAGACTTGCGAACCATAATTTATCTATGGGGATTGAACCCCAAATCTCGCGCTTTGGAGAGGGTCGTGAACTAAGCTACGAAACACTTAATTAAATCATACAGTTCATGAGTTCCTTTTATGTGATGAATGAATACACAGGATGAAATCAAATTGTGTAAATAGGATGAATAAATGATGTAATATGATTTCTAAATAATATCTTGCATGATTACTATAATTATGCTATCAACCTCATTCTCACTTCGTTTCGTAAAACCATACCAAGAAAAGCACGCTCGAAAGATTAAATAATTATTTTTTAATTGTTTATTTAAAAGTCTTTACATTTCTAACAAAGCATTAAGAAAAGTATTAACATAAAAAAATGCCCAATGTGCAGATGTTTAGCATTAGATCTTTAGCAACGGCTGTCGTATTTCGGTGAACTAACACAAAACCACAATTGAATTTTTCAGGAAATGTCTATTAATGAAAATCACCGAACTAAACCCACCACTAACCCTACACCAATCCGCACTGGAGCGTGGTGGAGAGTGCACCTTGTTTATGAGGAACGATCTATCATATGGTTTCAACCTGAGCATGGGTAGGTCTGTCGTCATTATTGAGGAGGCCTAGAGCATACTCCATCACGCTGTTCCAGTGCGGGTTGGTGGACCTATGCAGTTAGTCATTAATGGATTGAAGCTAAGACGTCTACGTAGATACCACAGTATAAAATTCACAAGGTACGACATACGCAGACTTAGTTAAAACAAACTCAATTATCATCATAGTTAAAAAACGTAGGTAGGTACTATCTATATACATAATATAGGTAGGTATGTATCACTTGGCTAAGATTTGTTATAGGTACTATCTAACTGATATTTACTGAGCAGTAAACTATTACGATACCATCGAGAGCAGTACGAGGTTCAAGTGTTCCTTGATAATACTTTGCGAAAATTGGACCTAAATCAAAGCAGTCGAGATACGTGTGAAATTAATTACCCAATAAAGAAGTATTGCAGAGAATGTGCGCAATAGGGGAGGGCTATCAGACTCGGCGTGATTGGTCGTCCGCTCGTAATCTTAATTTACTTCCTATAACGACCAACTGACGGTTCCATAAAGTGCGTGTAAACTGTTTCACACGTGCTGACTTTAGAATGCCTCGATAGTGTGCTTACCCTCTAATTTATGACGTAGGTACGTGTTATGACATATCCATAATAATTATTATAAATGCGAAAGTCTGTCCGTCTGTCGGTCCGTAACGCTTTCACGGCTAAGCTGCCGGTCCGATTTGGATGAAATTCGGAATGAAAATACACACATCAACAAAGTGTAAGACTCAGGCACATTTTTGATGACTACTTAAAAGCTGGGTATCCATTTGCGCAGCCTCGTGGCGAGCTGCCTCATCCTGAGCGTGCCGCGGGCTGCGGAAAGTACATGCGTCTCCACTTGAGCACACATAATATCGTATCGAGCGGCAAGCCTCAACCCGAGCCACGATTTTCTCAATTCCTCATTAACCACCATGGTTGACGCACGTAAAGTCGCTGCAGCATTAGTAGTAATTAGTCACTACAAAAGGAAGCAACATAAGAAACGGAAACATCGATGGTGGATTAAGGAAATATATCGCCAGCGAAATGTTCATGCAAAACAATTGTTGTCAGATATGACCTTTGAAGGCGTAGAAGAAACTATTAAAAAAAAATTGGTTGCCTGTAAAGTCGGTATACGGGCGAAAGTTTTACGTGACAACGACTTTGAGTGGTAAAATAATTTTAATGTGAATATTCATTCGTATAGTAGGAAGAAGGATGAAATAATAGTAACAATTTAAAACATTTATTTATACAAAGAATTATATTTAAAACATTGTAACACCATCCGCCATCTAGCGCTGCTAACCGTTAGACCATTAACCATTAGTCACAACTAAGTGAGGTAACAAACTAGAGATGGCGCTGTACCATTTTCTGAAACACGCCAACGTGTGTACGCCGTAGCTACTATAAGTAACGTGAGCGGAGGTACTAACGCAGTTTCTTGAAGTGCCACCGGGCAAACCAATTTATAAGACGTTGTCACGTCAAAATTTTACCAGAATGAACTCTGAAACCTTTGAAGATCTATGCATCAAGCTTGAACCCATAATTGGGAAAAAAGATACATCGTTTCGCAAAGCAATCACAACAAAAGTCGGTGGTTTTCATATAACTTAATTAATTCGATACATTTCTGATTATCCATTTTGCCGCGTGCCGAGCACACGTACGTCCGTCTCCACTGAACGCACGCCTCACACTGAGGCGTCTTTGAGCATGGCTATTTACCGACACGATTTGGCTCGCTGCGCGGCCGCCTCGTTTGGTTCAAGTCGCGGCAAGCCTCGACTCGCGGCGCGGTCTCCACTAGATCTGCCTCGGGTTGAGGCAGCCGCTCGGCCTGAGGCTGCCTCAAATGGATACCCAGCTTATAATGTAACTTTTTTTATTAAATATTTTTATGTGATTTAAAGGGTAACTTAATGCTTGTTTATAAATTAAAATTTCCATGTAGTTAAAGTGACAAAATAAAAGTTTAATTGAAAAGATCAAAAATGGAAAGAAAATTAATACACATGTACTGAACAAAAACTAAAACTAAATTGGCAAATTGAATGAATGAATGAATGAAAGCTTTATTCAAGGATCAGCACACAGAGTACAAGATGTAAAAGAATTAAAGACAATACAAGCAACAACGGTAGAATAAAATAAAAAAAGGTACTTAATTAAATTATTTGCATGTCTTAACTAAGTGCCTGTGCTGAAGTGTGACCCCTGAACAGGCCCAGACTCAGCATAAACCATGCTGCATAGATTAAGCCATGCAAGCACAGAGCTGATATTTCAGTCTGGCCTTTTTTTTTTCATGAAGGCAACTCGATCTGACCAAGTGTAGGAAAATCAGTTGAAGGTATATCGTATTTTGTAAATAAGGTATATTGCATATAATAGATATCTATATATTGATTGTATACTATAATATATGTATGATTTTTATATTTTGTATTAGTTCTAATAAAATTTATTGTTGTTAACGTAATTTAATAGTTTAAAAAAAACACAGAAATTGTACTAACACGTACTAATATAAGTAATAATGTCTATGCCACGTACTATAAAAAATCTGTCAAAAATAATTTTGAACGTAATTAGACACCATAATTTGTTATTTTATGTGGGTAGATACATATTCAACATTTGCAAGAAAAGTGTAAAGTTTAGAATAATTTAGTGTTATCATTATAATTTTGTTATCTAATATAAAGTGTTCAGTCAGGGTAAATGTTAATTTAAAAGACAAACACGCATAAGGCGAGTAATTCTATTACAGAAACAAAAAAACCAAATAAAAAGTACAGGAAAAAATACATGGTAAGTATAATTTTGATTATTTAATAATAGTAGGTACGTACAGTGCAATAAGTTTTGGTTTAATATAATTAAGCTAGCATTCCTTTTTTTGCTCGGCGAGCAGCAACATTTTGTATTTTATTCTAAAAATATTTATCCCTTGCAGATTTCGGAAGGGAGGTGGCAAGTTATTCCAAATCTTTGCGGCACTGTACTTGAAACTACCTCCAAACGCAGCGGTGCGGCAGGGTGGATGCAAAAGCCTCCAAGATAGTCGAACATTCCGGCTGGTTGACCAGTTCAGCTTGCTGTATAGATATGACGGCTGTTGATATTTAATTACACCAAATAATAGCGTAGCAAGGTGAAGTCTCCTGCGATACTTCATTTTAAGGACATTCGCTTGGTTAAGGAAAGGAGTAACATGTGCGCGAGGTGGTATATGAAAACAAAAGCGTGCACAGGCATTCTGAACGCGTTGTATAACTTTTTTCGTGCGTTCAAGGAGACGTGGCCCAATAAGTGCGTCCGCATAGTTAAACTTAGATAGTATCAATGATTCACAGAGGTTAATACGGAGTGTTGGAGATAAGAAATTTCGTATACGATATAAGATTTTTAATCTGTAAAAGCAATTTCGTGCGATTTCAGATACATGTTTCTCGAAGCGAAGGTTTTCGTCAATAATAACTCCTAAATTTCGAGTTTCAAAGACCCTATCAATAGGCTCCATCCTGATTGTCACGACTGGTTTATTGTCTACAATTTTACGTATCTGATTCGGTGTCCCCAGAATGATAAATTTAGTTTTTTTGGGGTTCAACACTAAGGTATTTTGCTCAGACCAAAGGGATATGCGATCTAGATCTGAATTCAGCCTGGCCACCGCGGTATTTGTGTCATCAGGTTTAAATGAAATGTAGACCTGCAGATCGTCAGCGTACAAATGGTACCTACAATTTTCAATGCTATTGATGACATCCGCGCTGTACAGTATGAACAGCAGAGGACCCAATATGGAGCCCTGTGGGACACCTCGCCTCAGAGGCTCGGATGAGGATTCAAGTTTTTTCCCACTAGAACTATCCTGGATTTCTACTTTCTGGGAACGCTTAGCGAAGTAGCTATCGAACCATCTAACAGATTCAACACTTAATCCGTAGTATGACAGCTTGGAGAGTAAGAGGTTAATGTTTATAGCATCAAATGCCCGAGAAAAATCCAGAAGAGTTAGAATGGTACCCTCTCCTTTGTCCTGTGACGCGAGAATATCATCCACAACACTAATCAGAGCAGTGGTTGTACTATGCCGCTTACGGAAACCAGATTGATGCGTTGGTAAGATATTGTTTTCCTCAAGATAAGCAGAAAGCTGCTGACACGCTGCCTTCTCTAAGATTTTGGAGAGACATGGCAAGATACTTATAGGCCTCAGATCCGCTTCATTAATGGGGTTATTAGTCTTGGGAATCGGCTTAACTATAGCTTGTTTCCATATGTCAGGGAAAGTGTTTGTTTCAAATATAGCTTGTTTCCATATGTCAGGGAAAGTGTTTTATGACATTTTTATTAAACAAAAATTTATAGAAGTGGCATTTAGTAGTCTGTTGGACCTCCTAACGCATTAGCTAAGGCTCTGCAACGTCTTGGCATGCTTAGAATCAGGTTGTCTATAATAGCCTGGGAAATCCTGCGCCAAGTTTGAGAAAGATGCACAAAAAGTTCTTGTTCGGTGCATAAATTATGAGGAATCTCTTCAAACGCCTTTCTGCCAAGCAAATCCCATGCATGCTCTATAGAATTCATGTCGCACGATTGTGGAGGCCAGTCTACTACAGTGATATCATGTGTACGGAAAGCGGTCATCACTGACCGTGCAGTATGTGCTCGTGCATTAGCCTGCATAAACACAAAATCTTCACCCATTTGCTGTCGGAGCGGAGCAACAATGGGTTCAACCACCTCTTGGCGGTACTTTTCGGCAGTCAAGGTGCCCCGTATAAAAACGAGATCAGTTCTCCCGCCAACTCAAATTCCGCCCCAAACCATGATTGTTCCACCTTGGTAGGGAAGAACTTCTTGAGGACACTGAAGCCGTTCACGACGTCCTGAAGTACGCCAAACGCGTATCCTTCTTAAATCAGGATGGAAACCGAACCTGAATTCATCAGAAAACAGAACATAAGCCCACAGCTCGTTAGACCATCGTAAGTGATCACGTGCCCAATGTAACCGTCGTGCTCGATTGCCACGTCGAAGAGCTTGGACCCGTAACGGTCTACGAGACTTGAAACCAATCTCATGCAATCTCCTCCTGGCAGTTTGGGTGCTGACAGCCACTTGGTGGGCAGATCGCAGCTCTTCTACGAGTTGTCGAGCCGTAGTCCTAGGTTCCCTTCTGGCTATGTTTTGTAAAAAACGGTCTTGTCGCTCAGTTATTACCCGATATCTGCCACGGTGCCGTTCGGCCGTATTACCAGTGACACGATAGCGTTCCCACAATTTTCGGATAACCGATTGATTAGAATTAACAGCTGCAGCAACATCACGTTGTGAACGCCCGGCTTCGAGCATACCCACTGCACGTAAAATTTCATCACGAGTTAAATGGCTGCGCGACATTATGCTTATTACTCTAAACTTCCTCCCTATAATTGTTTTTCGCCAATAAACTAAAATTTTACTAGCCAAAAAGAGTCACAAAGAAGAAGCGGGTCGTGAAAAAAACCCTCAGTAATGTTTTGCCGCCAATTTGCGCTTAAAAATGAGCGTGAATCTTAAAAAAATGAATTTGGAAAAAAAATTTAATTTCTTTATCATGCTCTTGTTTCCTTTTAAAGTAACTAAGTGGCCAGTACAGTCTTTAGATTAGTTTTACACGAAACAGTTTTCACTATTCACTGAGTCTTAGACTTTGTTGATGTGTTTAGTTAGTTGAAGACCAAGGGTCACATAAGTATATATGTTACCGTTAATTTGCGTACATCAGATAGAATGCACATTAACGAGGTATTCTGCAGATTATCTGGCTGAGTCAGTTAAAGTGGAAAAACTATAATTGAGTTCATACATTAACTAGTTAATCTGCAGACTTCCTAGCTAATCTGCAGACTAACGACCCTGCATACGGTAAAGTCTATAAAATAGGTTTTTGTTTGAACGTCAATTGTTAAAAACGAGTAACATTGAACGGAAACATAAAAATTGAGTTGATT
Organism: Hesperia comma; assembly: GCA_905404135.1. Lineage (NCBI taxonomy): Eukaryota > Metazoa > Arthropoda > Insecta > Lepidoptera > Hesperiidae > Hesperia > Hesperia comma. The sequence goes on along the minus strand of FR990014.1, from coordinate 14,287,782 downwards.
TTGGATATAAAACAATGAATACTCATTTCCATTACTACTCAGTCAAATACTTCAAGGTAGGTAGGTAGGTCGAATTGGTTACAGAACCGAATTAGCCTACCCCTACTCCACGTAGTCTTGTATGCCCTACCCCTAGAGTGTTTTTTAGAACCCGGAGGCGCGGAGGGAGGGCAGCCCCCGCCTGCTGTAACAAAACGCAGACGCCCGGGAGGGCCGGAGCGGCTGAGGCTGGTCGCCGAAGGCGACCAGCAAGCCGAAGCTGCGCAGGCGAACGTGGGTGTCTGTGCTTTGTTACGCAAGGGCGAAGGGGCTGCACGTTCCGCAGCGCCGGAGACGTCACGGTTCGAAGTTATGCCCTATTTTCCGCGTTTTTACGATTTGACCAAATCTCGATCGATCGACCAGATCGATCATTTCATGATGTGAGCAAATCTACGATGTGGCCACGACATCAACACAAATTGGTACTCAGGTAGCCAGTTTTCCGCAATTTAACGATGTACCATCCGTTACTGTGCAGACTAACTGGGTAAAGTGCAAATAAGACCTTTTTTTTACACTTTAACGTATCGTATCAGTATATCTACAGATTACCTAGTTAATGTGCAAATTAACTTATTATGCATTTTAACGGTAACATATATATGGCCTACTTTTGTTTTCAAAAATCAACCTTTAAATCTAAAGGGTTGAAATAGGAGATTAAAGTTTTTATGAAAAATCTGTACCGCTTGACCGATCTCGATAAATTTTCTCAGAAGGATAGTTGATGACGCCGTTCAGGCGTATGTAAAAAATAAACGACTAAAATAAACAAAAGAAATGGATGCTATCATTGATCATGATTATCATGATTAATATTGCTCTCAAAGTTTCAATTCATTCTTGCATAGATTAAATAATTATATTACACATGTTTTTACATTCTATAAACATTTCCTTTGCAATGCAATTCAAATTTCAACTTCTAACTCAACTGAGTAATTCAATATTGTCTGAAACTTACGTTAAGTTACCTAACTAACTTTATACATAATTTGCATATGCACATTTGTTACAAAAGGAATGAATAAAGTACGTGAAGGCAAGTCTGAGCTTAAACTTTCACTGAATTATGACAGTTAATGTATTTTACTACTGAAGGAAAACATGAAAATAAAGCCTGCATAAGTATGTAAGAGGCCTTTCATACGTATAATTCATAACGGTGTGCCATAGATACCAATTTGCACTAGACGCGTACAGAGTTTAGCACTATGACTTTAACTTATCCTGGGAGAAGATCGAAATCAGTGGTTATGTGAAGTGAATTATGAGAAGTGAGTAAGTTTGTAATTGGTTTCATACAATTAAGTTTTGAGTATTTATTTATTACCCTTTAATGTATAGCCTACAACTAGGTAGTTATAAAAGGCGGACTTAATGTCTTAAGGCATTCTCTACCAGTCAACCAATAAGTATAGTATATTCTCAATATTTATTTAAATATTTAGTAAATACTAAAGGGCATTTTGTACTAAAGTTTTGTTTGTGTTCATGCCAATAACCTTATAAAAATTTCAATGAAAAGATTTCGGGAGTCAGTACGTTGGAGTATCTAAAACTAATTTAACATAAATGTTAGAACAATACTTCAATTTCGTTGTAAACTTCATTATTGGACTGAAAATTAAATTACTTCAAAACTTCTATTATATTAACGAATAAAATATGTTAAATTAAATTCCTACTCAACATATTTCGCGAAATGTTTCCTAAAGTAAATACGGCCTGATTGGGAAGAGCATACGATGTAAATGTTTTTCTTTTAACTTCTAGCTTTGATTTTTATTTTTATTTAATTGCTTGTTCACACCTCATGATGTACTTACCGGACAAGCAAATGTGAGTTCTTTAATATTTCTAATGTTTCTAATACAATTGCTGTTGAACAATATTTATTGTAACTTATTAAATTTTTGTATGTTTTGTACTGTACTATTATTAAATTTTTGTATTTTTGTCAATTTAACAAAGGGCCATGGTGTTTCGAGTTATTCCAAGACTTTTATCTTGGTGAAATTTTAACTTTTTCGACCTCCGTTTTCTAAAGAAAGACGTGCTGCTTGGTAAAACACTGAAACGCTGTTAGTACTCTGCGGAGAAAATCTCAAGTTGTTAGTTAAATTCAAATTGGAAAACTTTACAATTTATGTGCACAGTTTTAAGACTCCTATTATGTCCTCGCTAGTCGTTACATGTGTAGCAAGTTTTTTAGGTTCTGAACATAAATCGGAGTAGCCATTATATGTGATTTATTATCCGCGATATGACTGAACTTACTGAACAGTTACACAGACCAGGAATTTTTGATGAAAACCTTCACCAAGATGGTTTTGCGGTTATCAAGGTATAAGTAGATTAATAAAGACCGTCAACAACAAATTATTTTTATAATTCTTGTCTTAATAATAATAATTATTATTACTATGTTCGACGTTTTGAGGCGCGAAATGAAGCGAGCGCGCGTGTAAGCGCGAATGCTGAAACGACTCTACATGAAGTGCAGAAAAAAACGCTGCTTTGTAACGCCTTTAAGCAAGAGAACTGCCATTTGTAGCCCCTTAGTAAAGTAAAAAAAATGTAAATGTTACCTAGAGCGTAAAATAAAGAGTTTTATTTTATTCTCATGATTTATTTTACCCTGAATTAACCCCTTCTTGAATTATACATTAACTCAGAAATTAAGTATACAAGTAATAAGAGTGTAGAAATTAAGAGCGTTAAATATTCATAATTTATATTGTAAGTTTGAACACAATAAATATCTACCTAACCAAGTTTACAACTTCAGCGAACAGTAGTTACTTACTTAATTCTTAGGTTACCCGTGCTCATTTGAAATAAATGACGGCCTACTTCTTAATTTAAATGGGATTCTCAATTAGTGAATTCGTTCCTTTAGTTAATTAGTCTCTAGTGTGGCATGAGGTGAGACAAACCATGCCTCCGCAAAACCACCCTTATTTCATTGTTAACATAATACACAAGGGGTTAATTGTATGATAACTTGGAGCAAAATTTTAATTATAAACCTGTGAATATTTATATGACGGGAGAAGATTATTTTCCAGTGGTTCTAACATTTTAAATTCTATCATAATTTCTCCTTTAAAGTTTTAGTTGCTGGTTTTAAAATTTTGAATTGTCGAGGCTTGTAGATGTATATTATGATAATATTATTATGTAGGTAAATTAAAGATACGTACCTATAGTTCTTACAGCGAAAATTTTTAAGAAATTTTATTTGAAAATGCACACTATACTTTTATTGTTAAATTATTATGTACTTCCCGCCGAAAAATTAAAAACATGAAATAAAAAGTAATTTATGTAATCTATGATTAAGTTAAAGATTATTATATTGAAGATGTTAAATGAATCTTTAATTAACAATAATAATTTATATTTATACAAAAGTTACCAGGTACAATAGGTATAGATTGAGTATAATGCGCATCCGTTAAAGAATGTGTTGGAAACACCGTATACAAGAGCTTTTTGACCATTATAATAATTTAAAAGCGCTAAGTGCATATGAAATTCCATTTGCGACTAAAGCTAAATATTGGTGTTCTGGTAAATTTATATTGTATGTCATACTCATAACTGAAAGTGTTCCCGGAGGAAGATAATGCATTGCTTAATGGAATGTCGTTGCAGGGAAGCTGAGTGGATTTTTAGTGGTGTTGTTATTATAACAACTTGTTATGTAACGGGAGAATTTTCTTTCTTTACTAAAAACAATAGTGAGGAGCACGTTTAGTGGTGAGATGAGGTGTGATGGGAACACGACGTGTGGTGAGGTTTGGAGAGATCAGGTTAAAATTGAATCTTCCTACTATTACTTAGCCAGTGAATAACAAAAGCGCGGACCATTTTCAAGAATCAAAACAATAGAAAAGGGGGTTTGAGTGCCTTTACAGCTGCCTTCCATGATCTAAAGAATCATTCAGCCCATATATCGATTTTGGAGCAGATAATTTAATATGCATTATAAATTAATATTTATTTTGGTCTCACTTTTGAAAAAAAATCATGTTACTTATCACGGAAAGAGTGTATGTGACTTAATTATTTTTACGTGAAGACTAGACCGCCATTTATTTTGGTTTTACTTTATTCATATTGGGGTAGCTGAATACTGACCCAAAGTTCTTGCAAATAGACCGGGGTATCATGAGAGGTAAGAGACACCGACTGCCTTGCATAGTGGTAGAGATTTGCTAAAGTATTATGCCAATTACTGTTATTTTCTTTCCTAGAAGCCTGTCTGATTAGCTCCAAGCCTGCTGCTTCAGTCAGTGGCTACACTCGTCTTATAGTTGGTACTTTATTTTTGTTTTCTGGCAACACATCTGTAATGGTGTTACTGATGCCCATTAGTGACTAATCATATATGACCTGTTTTAGGTAGCTTGTGTTTCGTTTGAGGACTTAGATAAAAAATATGTAGTATGACTGTGCACATTAGGTAACAACCCGGTAACGGCCGACTTAAATGAAAACGTTCAAATACTTGGTATGAGTTCCGAGATGGTCAGGAGTGGGTGGCAAGTAGTAGGTATGTCTTTCAAGTATACAACCGTAATTTTGCTCTGCATCTGAAAACTTTCGTTTAGAAATACCACCGTCTGCACGCGTAGAAATGCTATTAATTTTTATGTGAGTCCAATCTGTGGTTTTACGAATCTGTTTTCCTACTTTTATGAATAAGAAACCTCAATTTATTTAATAGTTCCACAAAGGTGTAAAAAACTTAATAAAAATATTTTCGACAAACCTTCAATACTGATTTATTTCGGTAATCCTGCGGGAACAGATTCGTTTTTCGGCATGAAAATAATCCTTTTTAAAGGAACCGTGATGTAGGCTACAAAAATGTGAAGTATCTTATTTTAATTTTGTTTAGTGGTTATTATGAGAAGTTTCCACGAAAGACAGACAAAAAGTAATTGAAAATTACTTGTTATAGGTACTTATTAACGTTCTTCATTAGAATTTTTAAGCTGGCTATTTTAAGGCTATTTTAAAAGTTTTATTGCTTTATACTACTTTTGTAATTAGGTATCTTCATTTTATAGCAAATACGTATCTGTGGCGACATCGTACACACGTCACACAATGACTTTGTAAAAATCTGATTCACGCTATCGAAGATTTAAACACCGCTCGCGTACTAAACGTTTTGACAGACCACAGAACAGACAAAGGAGGATAGAACGGCCTTGTGAGCGGGGCAGGCGCGCCTCACAATTGAGCAAACGCTCATGGAACCCCGAAATTAGTTTTACCGGTCATTAGGCGCGCTCATACCTTGATAGCGAACGGAGCTCCGCTAAAAAAAAAGAATAATGCCGTCTTGCGCAATTGTAACGTGTAGGAAAAGAAGCCAGGTGTGTAATGTAGTCCGAGGAGGAATTTCTTTTCACAAGTAAGTCCAAAAACCTTAAATTACAATAGATATTTGTAATTATTACAATAGTATTATGTAGTTTAAGACAAAAACGACACAATCGCAAACAGATTCAAAATTATACATTGCTCGCAAACACATGAGTACTATCTTGTACTACGAAAGTGATTACGCAATGTATTGCAAAGTATTGCTTTCATTGCGAAAGTCGCGCGCATCCAAAGGAAGCTTGAATTTTGGTATATCGGTGGGACGAGTTTACGTGGCGTCAGTGATGACTGATGTACCATGTCGATAAATATGTCGACAAATTATTTTTAACAAATTTATAATTAAAACAACTTTCTTTATTACCACTAATTATTGTTTATTATTTTGTTAACTATTTGCTTTGAGTTTAACTATTATGGTGGCAACATAACTTACACATTTTATTTGTAGGTTTCCAAAAGATCTCAATACAAAAAAAGTGGATTGAAGCAACCTGTAGAATTGCTAATAATTAAATCAAATAATTAAATCGATAAATAGAAATGTTTTATTTATCGATTTAACGGAACAACGCTTCGCTTTCTGAGACTTTTTGCTCTGCTCCTTTTGGTCATAGCGTGATGTTATAAAGCCTATAGCCTCCCTCAGTAAATGGACTGTTCAAAACAAAAATAATTTTTCAAATCGGACCAGTAGTTCCTGAGATTATCGCCTTCAAACGAACAACCAAACAAACAAACAAATTCTTCCGCTTTATATTATTAAGTATAGATAATAGATGTATTTGGAAAGTCCACATTATTCGTGCCCTCTCGAATTAAAGAAAGTATTGCAAAACTTTAAGAAACAAAGTTACAGTAATTTTACCGATATTTATCGATAGGTATAGATTATCGACCTTTGCAAGCCGTAACATAGATGATTGCATTCATTTATTATATAAACGCTGTTTTATTTGTTGTCCAAATATCCCCTGAGATATAAAAATTAGGTTCCCAATATTTTTGGGTTATATTTATAGTAATTCTTAAAACAATATGAAGAAAATCAGTATCGATATCAATATGGATCGACTATCACTATCCCATCACCATCCTTTGTGCGAGTTTTAACTACACTGGCGATCGAACCAATCACAGCCCTGAGATTCGTTTCGGTTGTTTGAGTGGTGGGAGGCAAGCGGCGACAGCGGTTTTCATACAAAATATGAGTTAAGGCCGTTCTAACCTCCTTTATCTCTTCTGTGTGACAGACAGTCGGGGACCGGTCGCCTCGCTGCTGAAATAGAATACCTAAGGTTATTATTTTTACTTAGACACACTAATAATAGAATGATCCTTACATAATAATATAATGAACATCGAAATATAATATTTCACTCTTACGTATAACTTACATTGAGTCAAAACAAATATTATATCAACATCCAAAATATAGTTATATCATTACTCATATAACAACGTAATTTTATAGTGCCTATTCTCGCTAGCTAGACTACATTTGTCTCAAACACTGAGATTTCCAAGTTAAGTAAATATCGCTAAAGCTCTACCCAACTGAGATCGTTTAAATTAATGAACCCAAATACCCTATTACATTACAGTTTAAACACTAAAATGTAATTTGATGAACCTTGGTTGATTTAATGGAAACAATTACATTTAAACAACTAAGTAGGTATGTGAGGTTAATTAGCTAAAACATTAAGAAGGTTAGGTATTAGTATTTGTTAGGTATATTATAGTGTAATTTTTCTTTGCAATCCATAATTCTGTAGGTACCACTGTTGACTAACTGCTTCCCGATTTTTATTACCTATTTTACATTTTCAAACGGTGAATTTTAAATAATTCTGTTATAAGATTTTTTTTATTTCAATTGAAGGTAATTTCCGGTTTTTGATTAATTATACCAATTATTTTATCCGTCATACAATCTTCCCCCTGTTTACACTTTAGGGGATAATTTTTTTTGTTAGTGTTGCCCCACACTATACACAATTTAAAATATATTTTTTTTGCATAATGCAATGCGTTTACATCTGGGTGCTATGGCATGTTGAACTTTTATTTTTATTTCAGTTACCTACGTACCAGCGAGCGTAAAGACCATGGTAAAGACAATACTTTCGTTCTGAAGCACTGAAGCGGTTATCTATTTTTTACCTTCAGCAGGCACAGCAAACTTTTGAGAATACTGACATCTTCATCAATCGTTTAATATTGACTTATGATGATGGAGAGGAGAATGAATGAAGTTTGCATCCAATTATATTATTAATTGAATTTTCTACGGAAACAAAAAATAATGTTCTATTAATGTTATTTACATACCTAATTATGTATTTAGAAAAGTTATATTATGTATCTAAATTTAGTAGTAGTTGTCTCCTGTAATTTCCGCTGCGAAACATGTTGCTTCAAGTAACTGTGTGCCTCGGCTCTAAGCGTGTTGAGGTCATGACACTGACAAATTAGACGTGCCACAAATCACTACACCTGCCTTTCTAGCTGCAAGTACTACTATAGCTCTATTTGGGAGTTAATAAGCAGCTATCTAGCAGCTAGCTATGAAGACTCTTCACGCATTTTTGCCTAAAAATATTATAAACTTAATTTAATTATATTCATTAGGTATATGTTTAGGCATAGATACTATAGAAATGTTCCCTTTTTTAATAAAAGGCATACGCGATAATTATTAGATACCTACCACCGATTTAGTAGTGGCATGACGTGCTCTAGTAACTTTATCTACACTGCGTCCGTCGCTAAGGAATTCGTTTTAATTCTATCCCAAACAAAAACAGCTTTCAGCCCAGTGATTAAGGTACATTACTGGTTGATGGTGTGAATTTAAAATGTCGTATGTAAATTTTACTTACAAGCTAAATTGAACTGTGAGCACAGATAATAAATTTGTTTCTAGTGCGGAGTGAAAATTCCATATTCTCGACTCATGGTATAGGGAAGATAATAGTTGTTAGGACAGGGTCAGGGCAGCGGTTAAATCTTATTACAAGTTTCCAATAATCGAGTTGCCCAATAACCCATACCTTCACCTGTAAACTGTTGGGACATAATTGGATTACGTTTAACCTTCTTCGGTGGGTGATCACGCTGATAGGTGATTTGATTGAGATAGATATTTTAAGGTATAAGAGGACCCATCTATTATTCTAGGTAACTTTCAGAGTTGGGTTTTATTTCGAGTAAAAGTAGAGTTCATGGTGTTTTTTCTACAATTAACCGTGATGTTGTAATATTCATAACCAAAATGGTGACCACCAAAACTCTGTTAATGAGTTTATTTTCTCATAAGTCATTAAAGCATAATGTCAATAATGAAGGTAAAAATTAAAATCTTATGTTAATATCAGCATTAACAGATTATTTCTATCATTATGATAAGTGAAAAGAGAGTTTCTTCATTTAATCGATCTTCAATTTGCAGCTGTGGCTTGAATCAAGTTTTAAATTTACGTTAATTGAAACACAAAGTGCATAAAGTTGCAGAAATATTAATAACTTTTGTTTATGGAATTAAGGCAGTCACGATCATGAAGCATCCCTTTCGCTTTCGTCCATCATAACACTGTGATCGTCTTACATCAAGAAACGTTTACGTCTACCCTATGTCTGAACGTATGGAACGTATAAGACATGCAGTTTGTAAGGAAGTAAAATATTGACAAACATTGGAATAGGCACGTTTAATATAACGTAAATTATCCTTTTGCTCAACAAATTACTAAACGTAATAAGGGAAGCAAACAAGAGGTTTCGAAAGGATTCTTTCGCTTTGTTTTATGACACAATTAAGAGACGAAAGGACCTTGTATCTCGAAGAACATTTTGGTTCCATTAAAAATAAATGTTTAAAGTAATTAAGGCACCGATTACATCAACATGTTTTAAAGTACTTAGTAGGTACCTATTTATTTTCATTTATTTCCTAATCCCTTATTGTGACATCCTAAGACTAGGTTTTACAAAGGTTGGACTTGATGCCTGTTGGTGTTGGTATTCTGTACCAGCCATTCCAGGGTCATGGTGAGAGCATTTGCTCAAGTCAAAAACTTTAAACTGCACTCTGTTCGTGTTAGAAATGGATTAGCCCGCCGTAAGCAGGCTAGCAAGACGTGTACCGCACAATCTAAATGTAATAAATGTAAATCTATGTAAAGGTGGTCTATGTAAAGGTTCGCCCTATAGCTGAGTTTTATACTTCCCTCGTCCCGCCCGTAACATTTTTTTTATGTTAGTGTGCATCAATCGCGCACTGGAGGTGGTTTGTCACGTCCGAGAGACGTCGCGCGGCGTTTTGCTCATCGCGCGAGTACCTAACAAGTAACAACGTATTATTTTATTAGTAATTCTTGTGTTGGAAAATAGTATTTTACCTAATTTAAAGTCTTTATTGTTTAAAAACGTTCAACAATGAGTATATTATACAGTGCACATATAAATATAACAATATTTTTACAGATGATTACAATTCCAAAAGTGCACTTAAGAAATGCCAATTTAATTCCTAAATTTGTAATTAGTGTAACGAATGTTATATATTAAAAATAAATAATTGATTTGATTTTACACAACTGTTTTATTACTAACAAGCAGTAATATAAATAAATATACTATAATTTATGTATTTTTTCGCTACTTATAAAACGTGAGAAAAATGCTCTATACGCGAGTGCTCGTGTAAGTTTTAAAAGAGCGAGTGCTCCCGGGTTAAACAATAGATAATAATATAAATATAAATTATCTATCATTAATACAAATAATATTTTTATATCCTGGAATTTTGAATATAATTATTTCAAATGTCCTAAGTTATTAATTAAATACAAATAATAATTAAATTTGTAAATTTCCTCAAAATGTATAATTGTTTGTGTCCAAATTCAGCTAATAGTCTTCGTACAGCAAATGTACTGTGCATGAAATGTACCACCGTCATTTAACTGGAAAAAGTATAATACAACAGTGAGCCAGCACGATTTATCCAATTGAAAGTGATTAGGTTTCGAGAGTGTTTTTGTATGGCCGGCGTTATTGTATTTACGCGGGAAGTCGTGAAAACATTACAACATGTCAAGTATTATAATACGAGAGCTCAACGTTAATGTGCTCGTTAAAAGGTTTTTGGCGAGAGCCTCTTTGTATCTTTTTCGGACCCTCGTCAAAGTAAACGTGTTATGAAGCAATTAACTCATATTTCCATAAACGAGATTCATTCTGGTCCGCCAAGATTATTTTATTCCGCAGAGTGGTCCAAGAAATTTTGTTAAGTATTAAATTACATGAAATGTTTCCCTTAAGTCGGATTATCAACACTTGACTTTGTAACTATGAAGATAATGCGTATCATTACATAATATTGCCAAAATTTATTCATGTTAATGTAGTGCCTCTAATAATAATTCTTAATAATCCGTTGATTAATTCGTACGATCCTATAGTATGTGGTTACACGTTGTCCATGAATATCAAAGGCATCACAGATGCATTGTTGGGCAAGAAAGAGGATTAAGTCGTGTGTGAGTCCAAGGCGTACAAATAATACACCAACAGAGAAATTTTTGTGCAAAAATTCGTCCTCGACCTATTTGAACCCAAAACTGGAACACATTTTGTTAATGATATTACAAATTGGAATTTGTAGTGTCATTTGTCAAAGCTAATTTAAGAAATGAGTGGCCCGGTGCTGCCAGGCATTTACAAAAAGTCGACTCGTAAACATCTCGACGGCAGAGATAGGTACAAATTTGAGCTTTAGAAAATGAGCTTATCTCAGACCCTTATAATCCCCTTCCGTAACTTTGATCCTGCCCAAATAGAGCGACCCACAGAGATTGACATTACAGCCTTATCTATCGCAACAGGCGGAAGCTTTCAAACGGACACTGAAATAATGATTGTCACAGTATGTAACATGTATTATGTGTAGGAAATCATTAATTAAATCAGATGGTATATTTATATACTCTGGATTTTTTTCGCTTGGATGTATTGATGAATTGCGAAGGCATAGTAAAACAAAAATGAAACTGCAACGTACCATGTATGTCGATCCCTTGTAGATGTCGCTAGGTTCGTTCTCGACACGTTCCGCCCATAGATCATACACTTATTTTATACTACTAAACCCGCCCTCGCTTCGCCAAATTATAAAAAAAAAACTCTTTTAATTTAAACTTATTATGTTATTCCAATGTCTAAGCTATATTACTGCAAAGTTTAATGAAAATCCGTTCAGTAATTTTTGCATGCAAACACACATCATTACAAACTTTTGCATTTACAATATTGGTAGGATACATACAATACATAGACGTATAAATATTTGTTGTGAAGTCCTAGGTCTTAGAGACGTCTTTTTTGTATTACCTATCCATGCCACTGGAGAAACAGGTATTCCTACAAGGGAATTCTAGACGTTAAATGAATTTATTTTTATCATTATTCTCAGAAGACTAAAGTCATAAAGCTAAACAGAAATGTAGAATTAATGTATGCTCTCGCTTTATATTCCAACAGTTAATGAAGAGCGGATTAGGAATGTGGGATTAATTTACATTTACAGTATCCGTTGCTTTGACAACATGGTTGGTCCCTTGCGGTTTCAATATCTATGTTACAAAGAAGCTTAGCCGTGAAATGTAATGAATGAGAGATCAGATATGACCTGTGTAACTTCAGGTCTACTATAAATAACTGTAGCCCTATACCTTACTCCATTGTAACTCTACCTACTGAAATAAGGGTCTCAGGAACTTGATAATTGATAATATAAATTATAAAAATGTAAACGAAGAAACGTATTCCCCAGGTTTTCGAGGTGTGGCTTTTTAGGCAGATGAGTTCATTAGTAGATCATTGGCTAAGGGAATTCTTGTAAACAAGATACAGGCAATAGCTTAAAGCGATAGCATTTGTTAAATTTAAGGAAAACCTAATTTAGGTAGGTACGTAATTTAACTTTATCTGTTTTTTTGATGTCCATATTTGAAGGTGAGTATGAAAAATTGCCCCAGTGCAATTTAGACTTGAATATTAAGCGTTTCGTACAACGGTGTTTTTTATGTATTGTGTTTAGCAGTAGAAATCAATAAGGTAATTACTTGATCGTAACGCTAAAGTAGGCACTACTAGTGAGATCTAGCGTGTGATACGCCATTTAAACGCGTATTCTGTGAAATTTCAGGTGTCTTACTATTTCCGTTCAAGTGGTTAGCTCTGTGGTATACAAACAGGGTATATTAATAGGATTCCATTTGTTTCTTCATGGCAACAAGACCTTTAATACGACCCGGAATATCACATTAACCTACATAATTATGAATACGTCTTGCATCATATCTTGAGTCATATGACTTTAACAAAATTTTATGAAGCTGTCACAGTTCTGACAGACGGAATAGCTAACGTTGATACTCACTTGTTTCATGAAGTATGATTTCGGATCTTAATATGTTTTAAGTTTAATTTATTTTCGGGAATAATCAGAAATGGAATGAAATAAAAAAATTACCCAAGGAGAAACTTCACAATTTGGCAAGTCAGAAAAAGGGTGTAAGTAACGTTTGCAAAGCCGGAATAGTGGTGTAAGTTCAAATAGCCATTCAAACTATAAAAATGAAGATATGCGTGTAACCAATTGAATCAAACGGACAGCTGACACTAAAACAATTGGCTATTTAAGCTGCTATGATATTATTTAACGCGTCAAACACAATTTTCAATTATCCCACCACTACCATTCAATTATCGAATCACGCATTGTGCTATGTTAATTCTCAAAAATTAATTTTGTTTCGGATTAAAATAAGCCAAACAATATGAATTAAGTACATTGTACTTTGGAATTAACTTCACAGTCCTGTTCAAATATTATGAATTTAATCATTAACAATCAATTCGTTGTCATAAAATGTACTGCATTCGGAAACCAATTTATTTATTCTCTTTGATAATGTGAACCTTTTTCGTGTTAACAGCTGATAAGCAGGCAAATAAGCCACGAAAGATTAGGTAGATAGAGTCCTACAACGATCTTTTGGCTCATGACTGACGTGAGGGTGACAGAGACAGCGCCTAACAGGGAAGGCAAACTGTGAGGCGCTCACCCTCACGTCAGTCATGCGCCAAAAGATCCTTGTAGGAGGACTATAGGAAAGAAAGTACACGTTGACTCAACCTGGATGGTGGAAGTTAGCCAGGGCGACTTCACAGAATGATAAGTTTTTAAGCATATACCTGATATCTAGTTTAGGTTCCTATAATATATCACTCAAACAAACCAAAGTTAAAAACGATTTATAAATTAGTATCAAAGTAGTGATTAATTTCGTTTCAATTACTGATTTGTAAATATCTCCTGTTCTATAGTATATCAAATAAATATGACAAGTTGCCATCTCTAAATTTGAAAAGTCCGGATATTCAGCGGCAAATTAAGAATATCTGGACATATTTGTGACAGTTCAGACATTTTATTTACAACATATTATTATTTTGCAATTTTTATTTTTAGATAATTCAAGTCCAGTTCGATATGATTTTTTGGTATGGATCCATAATAACATTATGAGAACGAAAGTTACTTTGTCTGTCTATTTGATTTTTATGCTTAGGTAATCTGCTGTAAAGATTTAGATATTTTTTTTTTGGGAGAGGTTGTGATCAGGAAAAGGACGTAGGATATTTTGATCTCGGAAATTATTGTTTCACGAGATAAAAAGTGAGTAGCAGGTATATGTATAAAACCCAAAATAAATATAATATCTACTTATCAAATCATAACTAGATTTGGCACCTGGGTAGAACATGACGTGGACTAGGATAATATTTATGTTGAAACTTTCCAGTGAAATTATTTTCAGGATTTTTTTCGTTGTCCGCCTGTCACGCATAAGTTAGGTATAGAAAAAAATAAAAAAGCTGACAAATTCAAAACCCCAAAAAACCACACATAAGGCTACTATTGTTTTCAGAAAAAAATCTGAAATCGGACAGAGGACTCAAAGTCCTGACAAATCTCGATACCTGGCAACCCTAAACAGAATCTCATATACCGACGTGCGTTAGTTGGAAGCCTGGCTGTTCTACGTTACGAATGTTACGATACGTCATTACGTTCTAAACGTCCTCAGTAACGTCAATCAGCGCGTCTGCTCTATTTGGGACGACGAGAGGTACGGGATGGAGAAAATAAGGGTCAAAGGTTAATTCATTATTAAAGCTAAAATTACCTACTTACCCACGCCGTGAGGATGAAGAATCGAGCTTTTAGTGAATGTCAAGGAGTTGATATTGTTACCTATATCTTTCAGCAGGTGGTAGGGCCTAGAGCTCACCCGGGGAAGTACCACCGCCCGCCACGGTACTTAGTATCATTCCTACCGTGTAATAATTGTTTTAAGAACAATTGTGTTCCGGATAGGAAGGTGTGGAGCCGGTTACACTTTTTTAGAGGCGACCATCTCAGTCCTCAGGGGTAGCAACGCATCTGTGACCGAATTAGAACGAGACTCATTGAGTCTAGTTCTGGGTCGGTCACAGTTGTCATGGGCGGCAGCGGGAGGTGGTGCTGCATGCTCGTTTGCTATCTTAATTTCATAAAAAAAACGTGAAACCAAAACTTTTCACCACTTTTAATGAAAATTGCGCGGACGGAGGAGTGTGTTGAGACACTTATAGACCTTATAGCTGTTCATGTGTAAGTGTATGAGAAGTTCAGAATGCCAATATTTTTTAATAATAATGCTTATAAGGTACATTAAATGAATAAATAAAACATTACACATACTAATGTTAGTTTACTATTTCTCTATTCACGCTACCATACACGACGTACCACTTGACACGTTTAAATGTGTCATGTAATAGTTTGACAGAATGAATGAGGGCCGAATTTGGACCGCAGAACAGGCAACTAGTTAATATAAGTTTCCAAAATATTTTTTTAAAATAAAGGTAAAGACATACCTACCGTTATTATCTTACATTACATAATAGTAAAAGTAACAAGTAAAAGGTTTTAAAAAAATGTATATCCTTTTGTTACTAAACTAGCGGCACGCTATGATGGCCGGTTTGACGTTTGTCCGCTCATGAAGTTCCGTATTAATTGATAACGACTTTGAAGGAAATAATTGTATTACTTTATTGACGATAGTGATGTGCAGAGATTCATAAATTTTATCGAATGTAGTTTTAGGTTTAGGACTCAAAATTTATTTATTAAATTGATTTCTAAAATGTATACAAGTGTAGAAAAATCAGTTTGCACCATTTAAGGGGTGAATGTACTTGTGAATATGAACAATTTTCACTATGTGGACAAACCTCTGAAATAATAATAATAATAATAATAATAATAATAATAATAATGTAGCCCGTAAATGGCAACAAAGAAAACCAGCGAAAGCTGAGAAAAACTAACAATGTTGATAATAATAATAATAATAATAATAATAATAATAATAATAGATAATATTATAGAAAACGAACATATAATTATTAATGTAGGTGATGATAGCAGTGACGACAGTGAAAATAGTAGTATGGACGAATCTGATTAATAGGCATGATGACAAATTTTTGGAAATTGTTCTATAATGCTCTGGAATATATATTAATTACAACAAAGATAATATTTCTGCTTAAAATTAAGGATTAGTATTTAAAAGTTACTTTTTAATTCATAAATTTAAAATTCGCACCAAAACGCATCAAAGTGTCATGGCGTCCCTTTGCTACGTCACTTTAGAGTACAACAATCACTCGACAGTTGTAAACATCTTGATTTTTTGGAATTACAGTTGTTATTTGGTTATAATCATGAATTCGAAAGCGTATAGGTGGTGTTCAGTCCCTCTGTGTACTAACACGTCCATAAAAACTCCTGAGAAGTTATTTATTTTCGTTCCTTTTAATAAAACTAATGCCTTTTGAAATCCTTGTTCCATGACTCAGTGGATCAAAGTCGATTTACACAAAACAAACTGAAGTTGAAAACAAAATAAAAACCGCGTATTAAATAGTAAAAACCAGCGAGTAGGTATGTATTCTATTGAATTACAAATAAACAATGATAGAGAACTCTAACGTGACGTCACGCGCTGTGATTGGTGTTCAACATGTCATGGCGGATTGTCGTATTTCGTGATTTTGATTTATTAATAAATTATTAATCTCTCTTTTAATTATAAAAAGAATAAGTGTTTTATAATCAACAATTCAGGTATATTATACATACAAATTATTTCAATGAAATTTACTTGCTGTCATCATGCCTATTATGGCCTTTTGTGGCACCTTTTTTGGTATCTTTTGTATTCATATGTTTCTTGTGTGCATATAAAGTATGTATATTCATTTTCATTCAAATATTCAGTTCGTTCAAATAAATTAAATAAACATTTACATTTTTGTTTTATTAAACCTATTTAATCAGGTACAAAAACAAAACTTAATTGTTTTTTGTTCGAGAGTAAATTGACATTCCACATCACTGTTGTAATGTGTCAAACCGGCCATCATAGCGTGCCGCTAGTGTAGCGCGTGAAAAGTGGGGAAATTAAATTGCACTTTTGTCTATTTCATACTTTCTGTAATTATTATTCTGTAATTATTTCTGTATGCCAAATATGGCATCCATAGTTAGACTCAGTACTTAATGTTCACGGAGTTAGCGTAAAAGTGCTACTAGGGTTGTATGAACATAACCAGTTTAAAACTTTAAACTCGTATAAGATTAATCGAATGACTGTTTTGGTATAAAAAAATATGATTTTTAATATGCAATACCAGGGAAAATCTGAAGTCTGTTGAAGTATCTTTGATTGTGCGACGTTTTTTTATTATTCTTACAACAATAAAATCGCGATCATTTCAGTTTACATAAAAGGGAAGTAAGTTGTGTCGAAGTTTAAATGGAAAAGTTGTAGTTTCAAACAAGGCGGCCGAAGTGCACTGTTAAAATGTTAAAGTTTTTTTACAAACCAGTTTTATTTCATGCCGCATGTTTTAAACTTTTTTATGTTTTAAACTCAACGAGAAGCAAGCTTTTAAGCGATGTGGCTATAAACAAGTATAACTAACGTTAAAAGCCGCGGGAAACAATATTGTTGTAATCTTTAAACTTATAACATGAGAATAAAAAAAAAATACAAATCAGTTCATTTTTTGAGTGAGATCTGATGAGTACTTTTTGAGTTATTTATAAAGTTGTTTTTCTGTTAAAATTAAAATATCAGTAGAATACTACACTAACATAAAATATAAAATGAGTAATGTGATATGAATGTGACCCATTTCTCTCTATTTACCCATGAACAAAGAGTACCTAAGGCATGTAGTTAACTTAGCAAATAAACACAACAAATTAGATAATATTTCTTCTCCCCCCGTGAAACACATAATTATGAAATTTCTGTCCTATAATTTCGTGGAAGAAGTGTTCAAGCAGTATGTGTTGCCAGATAAGACATCCTAGACGTGGTGATTCACTATTGGTTTGATGCACAAATGCTTAAAAAGTCGCTCAGTGAGCTATGGAGGGTGGAACTTATCGAAAATACGAAGTTTCATCCTTTCTTAGCTTGATTTTCGAAAATTTATAACGGGCAGGTATTTTTGCGCTTGGAGCGTTCAAATGAGACTACATAAAAAGTCCATCCAAATGTGAATGGAATGGAGTTTAGGCAGGAACGCTTTTCGGGCACTAATTATGAATCTACCTTTAATTAGCGATCGAATTAAAAATGAGGAAATGCGTCGACGAACGAGAGTAGACGACATAGTTCAGCTGAATTAGCCAGCTGAAGTGGAAATGGGGTGGTCACTTATTTTGAGGGACCGATAACCATAGAAAAAGAGGAGAAAGAGTCGTAGGGCACCCCGAGACCAAAGGACTGACGACCTAAAAAAGATAGAGGGCATCCACTAGGTAGATTCAGGATCAAGAGCGGTTATGTCCCTCAGCGGACATGTAAAGGCTGTTAGATAGACTAATAATGTAGGGTCTACAGATTTAATCTTTTATTCCTTATTCTAAAGTCCGCTAAAGAATTATGGCCGTCTTATTGCAGTAATTAACATGAATCGTTACAAGTTTTCGATTCGCTATTTAAACATTCTTCTTATAACAGGAAACAGAAATGTTCTTAACGGGACGATGTTCCTTCCTTTCTTAATTGTCTCATAAAACAAAGGGAATAAATCGTTCCGCGTCCTTTCGGTCCCCGTTTCCTTAAGAAGTTTCACAACCAGTTCAGTAAAATAAAAGTTATTTTGCTTTTGTGCATCAGTACTTTGATAGCAGTGAAATATTGCGTGGTTATTTTGTAGCAGATATTTTAATATTACATAACACTTTCCATAGAAAAGTCAGGGCCCGATTTAGGGGGGGGGGCAACCCGGGCAATTGCCCGGAGCGGCGAAATTGAGGGGCGGCAAAATTGGGGGCGCGCGGCGCGTCGGCGGCAAAAATTGGAAAGATGGTTAAACAAAAAAAAAACCCACCCCTACACAAAAGTTGTTAGAGCATAATTTATTACCTACTATTGACATGACTGAAATTTCACATCATATTTTAGTAGATTACAAAAATAAAACGCGGTCACACTGCGTCCTTCAATCTGTGCATGTTTTTCACGATGGTGCACACAGCACGATTGGGCATGACGGCCGTACGCGTTTGCGCGGACGCGGACGGACAGCAAGATGGATGGTGCATAGTGTGCGTACAGGCCTTTAGTTTCGTGGGGTTTGGGGTTTCAAAGATACAAATACATTACTTTCACTCGCGCTACGCTAGTCAGTTGCAGTTTCTTTATTCCTCTGTTGTTTTCTATTCTATTAATTGAATTTAACGCGACCAATTTCGAAATCGCGAGAAAAAAATCAGCTTTTCCATACATTTTGGTCGACCGGATAGTCATTTTACTATGGAACAGCTGATTTAATTAGCTGATTTGATTTAAGTATACTTGTTCCCGCATATGAGTTTTTCCCGTGTGAATCCTGATCTTGTGGAAATTGCGCGATAAAACGTAGCCTGTACATTGCTCCACAATTTCCTCTATCTCCCAGTGAAAGTCCCGTAACAATCTAAGCTCGCGAATTGGCGCATAGGAGTTTTTCCCACGTGAATCCTGATTCCGCGGGAATTCCGAGATAAAAAGTAGCCTATATGGTGCTCCAGAACCTCCTCTATCTCCCAGTGAAAGTCCCATAAAAGTTTAACCCCCGCCTTCGTGCATAGGAGATTTCCCCGCGTGAATTCTGGATCCCGACGGAATTTCGGGATAATTAAGTAACCTATGTGTTGCTTCAGAACCTCCTCTAACTCCCAGTGAAAGTCCCATAAAAATCTAAGCCCGCAACTTCGCGCATAGGAGTTTTTCCCGCGTAAATCCCGATCTCGCGAGAAGTCAGGAACAAAAGTAGCCTATATGATGCTCCATAGCCTCCTCTACCTTCCACTGAAAGTGATATAAATATCTGCACCCGCAACCTCGTTCCCGCACTTGAGTTTTTCGCGTGTTAATCCTGATCCTGCGAAAATTCCGGGATAAAAAGTAGCTTGTAGGTACATTGCTCCACAACTTTCTCTATCTCCCAGTGAAAGTCTCGTAAAAATCTAAGCCCGCAACTTCGCGTATAGGAGTTTTTTCCGCGAGAATCCCGATCCCGCGGGAATTCCGGTTTAAAAAGTAGCCAATGTGTTGCTCCAGAACCTTCTCTATCTCCCAGTGAAAGTCCATTAAAAATCTGAGCCCGCAACTACGTTCGCGAAGCTTTTCTCGCGTGAATCCCGATCCCGCGGGAATTGCGGGATAAAAATATATGTTGCTCCATAACCTCCTCTATCTCACAGTGATAGTCCCATAAAATTCTAAGCCCGCAACTTCGCGCGTTGGAGTATTTCACGCGTGAATTCTGATCTCGCGGGAATTCCGGGATAAAAAGTAGCCTATATATTGGTCCACAATCTCCTCTATCTCCCATGAAAGTCCCGTAATAATCCGTAGAGTTAAAATTCATGTTTATACATCTAAAACTAGCACAATGAGATAACTTTTTTAGCATGTTTTATTAAACTACATGACTAACTCTTCAAGTTCGTCAAAATAACATGGGTTCTATTTCTTTTCGTTATTGTAGAGTTAATCATGTAGTTTAATAAAACATCCTAAAAAAGTTATCTCAATGTGCTAGTTTTGGAGTAGCAGATCAAAAATTAAAAATAAACTTAATATTATTACAAAAAAAATCTTCTTAATTTTTTTTAACAAATTTCATGCTTGAAATCGTAGGTACAGTCCGCCCAACTTATCTCTGAAATGGCAAAAATTGGAACTAACGAAAATTCATTCATAAGTACGTTGTGTTCATTCATCTGTCAGTTACTAGTGTGCAATGATTGGTCAAATGAATGTCAAATGCGTTCGACAGCGCCTCTTTCGTTTCAGTCTTAAGTTGGGTTTATTATATTTCTTATTTTTTTGGCAAGTTATACTTTGTTACTTTCAAATGAGACCACTCTGAAAAATATACAAACATCGTTTACTTTAAGAGAAAAAAAATTAAAACCGAAACATGAGAATTTTCCTAAAACAAATAATTAAGGTGCCTCTATTTTCGAAATAGCTGACATAAAAAAAAATCTCCATTTTTTATCGATATTTTTTATCTAGTATCCGTACATTTTTTATCAAGTGTAAAATACATAATTATTGTATAGATAAATATCTTAAAACAACTTATTTTGTTTCAATAATATAGGTACGGAAAATTTCTATTTTATAGGTTAAAATTACACCATCTATGGATTCTATGGAAAAACGTAAGGGCGGCAAATATTGTTTTGCCCGGAGCGGCGAAACAGCTGGATCGGGCCCTGAGAAAAGTAAATAAGCCATAGGCTTATTTACCTTTGCAAACCGCAACAATAGTTTAATGCAAGTGCCATTAAAATTTATCTTGTCATAAAAGCTTTATATGGCTGAACCTGAATTTTAAAGATTTGTTATTATATCTACACTTAATTACTTATGAAATGGCCTTGGCAAATTAAAATTTCCTGTAATTTTTTATGCAATTAAAATAGTAAACTATGACCGACACAGACTAACATGCAAATCGGGACTACAACTACATCTAGGGGAAGTGCGCCCAAAACGGGCACCTTAAGTTTAAGCAAGAGAAAAAAATATAAAAATACATAGATGAATAATAATTTTATTGCTATTCTATGCTTAATTTATTGTAGTTTCATACCCAACATATAAATTACTCATATGTTTCATAAATTACAATTAATATCAAAAATATGAAAGTCTTCCAAATGCTCACTTTGCCCAGAGGCTGGCCTAAAGTGGGCATGAGCATTAGGGCAAAGTGGGCACGCAACGGGTAAAGGGAGCTTGCAAATATATATTGGTTAGATCATCATCATCTTTTCAACCCATCATGGCCCACTATTGAGCAGAATGAGAAGGTTAAAGCCATTAGTCCACCATGCTGGCCAAGTGCGGATTGGCGGACTTCACATACCTTTGAGTTTTGCGAACTCTCCGGCATGCATGTTTCCTCACGATGTTTTCCTTCACCGTTTGTAGCAAGTGACATTTAACATACTCCGAAATGTCAGAGGTGCGTGCCCTGGGATTCGAACCCGGACCCTCCGAATAAAAGGCCGAGTTCTTAACCACTAGGCTATCACCGCTACGTTGGTTAGATAAGAAGAAATCTATGAAAACATCAGGAAGGCAGTTTAGGGTTCTGTACCCAAAGGGTAAACCCCTATAGGGACCCTATTACTGAGACTTCGCTGTCCGTCCGTCTGTCTGTCCGTCTGTCACCAGGCTGTATCTCATGAACCGTAATTTCGCCCATACTTTCAACGACTCAGCCATAGTTTAGTTACATTTCGGTCCAAGAGATGGCGTTGTGGCTAATATTACTCACTTACTTCTTAGTTTTAAGTGTGTCTTTCATACAACAGACCAGATTTTTTTGGCGTTTTTATACATAATGGTACGAAACCCTTCGTGCGCGAGTCCGACTCGCACTTGGCCGGTTTTTATGGTCGGTTTAGCCCTGCTACTGACCAGCCAGGTCTGCACTACTGTGTTGGGGTATGATAGGAGAGCTATGTGACAAGTTTTCAGCTTGCCTCAAATACCTACCCAAAATCTAGCTCTCGGACCAACTCTTTTGAAATTGATGTCTTTTTTGGTTTTTTAATTCATTTATTCTTTTGACTTTTCATTAATTGTCCTTTAAGATTTTTCGTAACTCCTTTAAGTTTTTTTTAATAGAGGGCAGGATCATGAGGGCATAGTGGGCATGCTTGCTTTGCCCTGCTCGCTTTGCCTTTTGTGTCACGCGCACGTTTTTGTCCGGCCTAACCTAAAATTTATGTTCATATTTAAAAGCAAATATGATTAAATTAAAGTAAGATAAAGGCAATATACAAGTAATATATTAATAATAGCATTGATCACTTAAAACTAGACAAAACACAATTTACATGCCTTCCTTTTTTTGCATAATAACTTCAAAATTATATTTTATTTCATACGAGCCGAAGCCTTCGTCCGAGGTGGAACCGGCGACTGCCATGGACAGCGGCGGGGTAGGAGGTAACGTCTATGAGACCTAAGACCACATCGAGTTCGTTTAGGTTGATTCCGTTTGGGGTGCCCGCTTTAGGCAGGTGCTCGCTTTGGGCGCACTTCCCCTATATTTAAAATCATGTTTTTAATAAAACAATATTTATTATTTAAATATCCATTAAAACTCACATCTGTCCAAATACTACAATACTAATCTAAGCACTTGACCTTCTCAAATTCTTCTCCAGTCAGAATACAATGGATGACTTTGTACAGAGATTTAAACGATTCACAATTTTGCTTTAGATGCTTGATGCTAATAAACATCGTTTACACTGCAATTGCAGCTATCTACTTCCGCGGCAAAATTCCATAAGCTCAATAACGATCCTAAGATGTTCGCCTCGGGCGGCTTACAGCGAGCGATATTGCACCTAGCGAATATTAACGCCCTCTGAACATGATCCGACGACTGCGGTTTTTCTCAATCTTATCCAGTATTAAATATTTGTAGTCACACTTCTAATTAATTCTACTGATTTTGCGATAAACGCTTATCCATCAATCCAACAGCCTTTAGATGCTCACTGTTGGACGTAGGCCTCCCCTAATTGGCACCACTGTGACCGGTCCTGAGCCCTTTGCGTAATACAATTTCAGTCGCAGTTTAAGTATTTTTATCAAGGTAAATATTTCTGTACGTACATTTTTATATTAATAATATTTGATTGATTATTACTGTTGGATAGCTGGCTAATTAATTGGATATTTAACATAGTACAAATATTTTGAAGGACAATTTTGTCTCTGGATTCGTGAAGGTTACGTCCCAATAAACAACATTTACGACACTGAAATTGCAGCTATCTACTTCCGTGGTGAAACTCCTCCAGATATAATGATTCCAAGATGTTCGTCTCTCAGGTTTTGGTAGTGAGCACTAATGTCGCAGCGAATATTGCGATTTTATTTCAGTAATTTTTATGATTATTTATTTAGTGGTCAACTAATTAAGTCAGTAAAGAATCCCATAATATGTAGCTAAGTGTGGTGGAGGATGCTGTAGGCTTCCTCAATATAAATATTTGACAGACCCGTGTTCAGTAGAGGGTTATAGCCAGTTAAATAAGTGCTGTTCCTAATCAATGAAGTTTAATTTTATCGTGTTGTTTGACAAAGTATTTTGTATTTGTAAAAGTATTTGGTATATTTGTCCACTAAGTGGGTACAGTAGGTGACGAAAGGGACATTTTATTATTGCGTTTGATTAGTCTCAATTTTTTTTTACAAAGGATACTTGCAAATGCAAAATATAAAAATTCGGATTCTGTTTCTAATCTTTCAACCACGTTATACTTATTGCATGTCATAAAGAATCTAGATTATTAAAATATAAGCCGGTTTAGTTACTATGTTGTCGAAACATGCACACCTCACAAATTGCCATAATTTTCCTGCCCCGGCAACGTCGAAAGGAAGACATTCTCGGAGAAACATGACGTCGTAAAATATATAAATACAGCATCATCTTTTTGATTAAATCTGAAAAATCTTACGTTAAAATGCTTCACATAAATCCTGAAGGCTTTTTAAAATATGTTATTCGGAAAATACTGGAAATTATTTGCCCAAAATACCAATAAGTCAATGACGTTATAAGTTATGTTGTATTACGAAAGCGCTGTAAATTAAATGTCTGTATTCATAATAAGTTTCTCAATACAATAAAAATATATATGTTACCGTTAAAATTCATAATAAGTTAATGTGCACTTTAACTAGGTAATCTGCAGATTCACTGATACGATACGTTTAAGTGTAAAAAGGTCTTATTTGCACTTTACCCTGTTAGTCTGCACAGTAACGGATGGTACATAGTTAAATTGCGGAAGACTGGCAACCTGAGTACCAATTTGTGTTGATGTCGTGGCCATATCGTAGATTTGCGCACATCATGAAATGATCGACCATTATCATAAAATGGTCGCATTTCATGAAATGGTCAACTCAGTTTGGCCACATCGTAAAATCGTCTACGTTTCACGATTTGGTCATCAACGTTTGGCCGAGTCGTAAAAACGCGGAAAATAGGGCATAACTTCGAACCGTGACGTCTCCGGCGTTGCGGAAGGTGCAGCCCCTTCGCCCTTGCGTAACAAAGTACAGACTCCCACGCTCGCCCGGGTGACTCCGTTTTGTTACAGCGGGCGGGGGTTGCCCTCCCTCCGCGCCTCCGGGTTCTAAAAACACTCTAGGGGTAGGGCACACAAGACTACGTGGAGTAGGGATAGGCTAATTCGGTTATGTAACCAATTCGACTTACCTACACCTTGAAGAATTTGACTGAGTAGTAATAGAAATGAGTATGATTCATTGTTTTATATCCAAAATCAACTCAACTTTTATGTTTCCGTTCAATGTTACTCGTTTTTAACAATTGACGTTCAAACAAGAACCTATTTTATAGAATTTACCGTATGCATGGTCGTTAGCAGATTAACTAGTTAATGTAGGAACTCAATTATTTTTTTCCGCTTTAACTGACTCAGCCAAATAATCTGCAGAATACCTCGTTAATCTGCACTCTATCTGATTTACGCAAATTATCGGTAACATAATATACAATTTTTTTATGTAAAGTACAAATTGTCCGCGCATTTATTTCATTCATTTATACCTACTCTAACACCCACTTTAAATCAAAAATTTCTGGGCATGTTAATTAATAATTAAGCAAGTAAAATATGTGTTTAGCTAGGGAGCTAGGAGTTAAAAGGTGTAAGATTTTTTCACGTGATGGGTATTTTAAGATGCAGATGTTCGAGGAATCTATGGTACGGTTAAGTGCTGACCACCATGAAAGTAATTTTTAAGTAGGTAGTCTGTGGATTAGAAAACATAAAGGGTCCGACCGAATGTCAAATTAATTTCAAATTTGTCACACGTTACAATAGTAAGTTCCTTCTGCGATTTCCATAATAAAATGCTGAAAATAATACCACGTTACAATTTGAAAAATGTAAGTACCTAGTCGGAAACATTTAAATGTGTTACACACAAATAAATGGACAAAAATTCTAAAAACACTGTTACAGAATATAAATTACATTAATTTACATTCTCTCATGGGAAATACCTTATGCTTCATCTACGTACATCGATCGCTTATAAATTTGTTATAAATTAATTTTTTACAGCTTTCAGGACTCATCAGAGGGTTTTCTACCTCCAACCGGCTCTGCAGTGAAGAACTGAGTGTACATAGAGACACTCCTGACAACAACCCTGATACTCCCTTTGAATTTACTGAAGCAAATATGGTGGTACGTGTGATATGCAGTCATTGTATGCCTCCTGAATTTGAAATGGGTCCAACGCTTGTATACGGCAAAAATATTTTGCGCTAAATTAGGCTTTTTAGGGTTTATTTATTTATTTATTTATTTATTTGCACACCTTAATCTAGGGTATACAAGGGCAAAAACTTAATGCCTAATGGCATTCTCTACCAGTCAGCCCTGGGTGCTGGTGAAAAAGTTAGGCGCAAACACAACATTTTATACAAGGTATGAACTAATTTCCAATAATGTATACATATACACATAATAATCTATCAATACATACATAAATACTCAAAATAAATATAAAAGTAATGAATAACATATAAATATAACATATAGTATATAAATATAGTATAGTATTATATTATCTGTCAGATATAAATATGTAAACATAGATGTGAAGTTACAAAGATAAAATATCCGATTACTTATCCCTAACCGATGGTAGATAGCCTAAGGCCTAAGGTAATGTTCCCGAAGCAGTTTCCTGAAAGCGAACTTGGTCTGAGCTTGCCTGATTGTGTTCCGTACCCAAAGGGTAAAACGGGACCCTATTACTGAGACTTCACTGTCCGTCAGTCCGTCCGTCCGTCTGTCACCAGGCTGTATCTCATGAACCGTAATAGTTACACAGTTGAAATTTTCACAGATGATGTATTTCTGTTGCCGCTACAACAACAAATACTAAAAAACAGAATAAAATAAATATTTGTGGGCGCCCATACTTTCGACGCATCAGCGATAGTTTAGTTACCTTTCGGTTCAAGAGAAGGCGTTGTGGGTAATATGTGGCTACAATAAAACAATTAAATATTTAAGTGAGGCTTTCATACAACAGACCAGATTTTTTGGCGTTTTTATAGATAATGGTACGGAACCCTTCGTGCGCGAGTCCGACTCGCACTTGGCCGGTTTTATTTATCAGGGTTTTATGTAAAATATCGATCAAACAAGACATTTTGAATTTTTGAATCTCAGATATTAACGATTTGAATGCCATTTACACTCATATAGTATACCTAGATCTGAGTAATACTAAGTATTTGTTTTATTTCATCGGTTCACAAAAAAATGTGTTAAATGAATAGTTTTCCCGAAAGTGGGTACTAAGGCATAGATTCCCCGAAGCGAAACGAAGGCTAATTTTGTAATAATGTAGCTCTATATTCTCCTGGTCATTCCAGTAGTACTTAGATGGCCTGATTGGACCCCCGGGCTAACCGAGTGCTTTACTGCTTAAACGAATTACTCCCATTTACACGGGTCTTGACCATTTACACGGTCATGTCGACGTTTCGAAGTTGTTATAATTTTATTCATGAAATATTTTATTCACGAAAAGAAATGTTTTCTCTCTGTTCGATTTTGCATTTTATGCCAGTCAGAAGAATTAGATATTTGAAACAAGTCGATACCTGTTATGAAAAACAATTTTTGTGAATTATTTATGCAGTGATTTAATGGATACTAGAAATTGTGACTTTAATTTATATCTTTTATTTGAAGCAGATTGTATTATACAGATTTATCATGTTGTCTTAAAATCCAGTGGTTCCATCTATTCAGAGTTTTACACTAGGTACATTACTCCCTCATGTTATCCCCGATATCCGAAATTATAATTACATATTATTTCATCATAATCATGAATCCTGTAACTAACTTTCGATCGTACTGGGATTCAATCCCTCACATTAATGTGATAATCATCCCGGCAAAATACAATTATAATGAACCCTCGGTAAATTTACCTCTGACACGTTTAGCCGGTATTCAGTGATTAATTCGTATTGTGTGCTGTATCGGAATATTTAGTCTGTTATTTCTGCAGCCTTTATGGTTATATTAAATAGGCTGAGCCAATTAGTTATAGCTGAGCCAGGAATTAATTCGAAGTGCTCAATATTATCGTTATTGAAAAAGTAGATCATTTTGTCGTTAGTGTCAATGAAATTTCTTTTTTCTTAATCACGAGAACGAGTATATCTACCATGAGATTTATTCAAAGAATTCCATTGAAATTGAAATAGAATTAAGATTCGACGCGATTTCCTGCGGTATGTTTTTTATCATTAATTTGCCACATTCATATAACAATTAACGAACTATAATTAATAATTACTGCATCCTAATCGTATCCTTAGGTTCAAAAGCAGTTGACACGCTTTATCGTCCTGCTTTTTAAAAGCATGCTTGTATGTTTGCTTGCAGCGTTTAGCAGCGATAATACAAAATTACCCGGAGGGCGCGCAGCGGTCAGCGGTGAGCGCAGCGATGGATATCGTCCAGCGACAAATCGGCTGGGTGCCGATATCGGCTATGCACAAAGTGGCCGAACTCCTGCAAATGCCTCGCATGAGAGTCTATGAATGGGCT
Organism: Hesperia comma; assembly: GCA_905404135.1. NCBI lineage: Eukaryota > Metazoa > Arthropoda > Insecta > Lepidoptera > Hesperiidae > Hesperia > Hesperia comma. The sequence goes on along the minus strand of FR990014.1, from coordinate 14,258,984 downwards.
ACTTTTTATACTATGAATAAAAGGTAAGCTTTTCAAGCTCATCTGTTAGTTAGGTTTTTCGAATGTATAAAAGTAATTATAAAAATATTAGCTATTCCCCGCGTCTTGGCCTGCATGGGAGTACTTTTGACTGATTTTGAAACAAACTCCGCCCCTATTTTACCCCCTTAGTGGTGGAATAAGACAAAATTCATCCTTAGCTAACGTCTACTTACTAGGTATATACCTACTATCTCTATGCATTTCACATTTCATAAACTTATTTATTCGCAGGCGTTTTAGAGGTAAATTCCACGTGAAGGTCTGCGTAACGACTCCCTGTATGCTCCGAGGGTCCGACTTCATCCTGCGCACGGTAGAGGAAGCTGCGTGCTGCTGTGAGGGCAGTCTCTCTGACGACGGGCTGTTTGGCGTCGACACGGTCCAGTGCCAGGGCGCGTGTGTCAACGCTCCTGTGCTCGTCGTCAATGATGATTACTATGTATGTATACCGTTTAAAGTTTAATTTGTGGGAATCAGTGGAGGGTGAGTGGGGATCTTCCGGCCTATTTCCCAGTTTTGTTTGAGGTCGGCGTAACATGTTTTCTCTTCTATTCTTCCTTATTAGCCATCCTTGCTACATTGAATCCTGTACGAGTATATCATCTCTCACACAATCCATCCATCTTTTCTTTGGTCGTCACCTATTTCTTTGTTCATTCATACGGTGTGTGGTACAAGCATTGCTTGTAATATTAAAATTTTTTAAGGCCTAAGCGGGCAAACAATGATGGTCACCTGGTGAAAAAGTGGTGGTAAAGTGATCACTGTCGCCTATAAACATTTCCAATAATGAGGGCGTTACTAACGGGTTGCTGGCCTAGAACGTAACCATGAATCCACTTCTTCAACTTCCCCATGTCATAGCACTGCGGGAACACGGATCAACAAGTATCAAAAGTGCGTCAATCCAACTGTTAATTAGCACTTAGTCAACTAACGGATTATGTGGTCATTCATCTGCATATTTAATTGTTTTGGTTGCTCTTCTATTTTCTAGTAAAACACCAATCTTTTCAGGAGGACGTCAATGAATATGATGTCCATAATATTATACAGACGTTGCGATGTGGAGGGATTCCCCCATTTGGACCTCAGTAAGTATTTTGCACTATGCAGATAAGTTATAGCATAAAAACAGTAAATTAAGCGTTCAAAATATCCCACAAGATTTTTTGGCTAGTAATTTTCGAAGGTAGTATAATTATAATATTATTTATTCTATATGCAGATAGGAAGGAATAACAGGAGATAAGGGTACAATCAATTTTCCATGATATGCTGTGAAAGGTATCTTTTCAAAGTAGTCCAGATTATGGTCCAAGATCCCATAACACTTTTGCTTCATGCATCGAGTATTTGATTAAGATCATTTTTTTATGTACAATTAGGCAACGAACAATATGTTTTTCCTGGTGTGCCTATCGAAAAATGGCCGCTAGTATGTTTAATTAACGAAAGAAAAATGACTTTCTGGGGCGAATTTACATGCATCTGTTATTTATATAAAATATACTCCAAGGTCTAGATATACACCTAGAGGTCCTGAAAAGTCGGGTGTGCCATTAGGCACATGGCCGTAACCTGTTGGCAGCCAGGCATAAAGAGGTGCTATTCTGGTGAAAGTTTACACCCATCTGTTATTTGGATCATTTATAGCTCAAATTAAAGCTATTTTATTCTGTACATGATAAACTATGTGTGCCTACGCAAAAATGGCCGCAACTTAGGTGTGCCAGCAGTTGAAGTCTGTTGTAAAACTTATATTTATATTTGTGAAATTTATACTCCTTGACGTATTTTCTTCATTTATAGATCAAATTAAAGCTATTTTTTTTCTGCACATGATAATCTATCACCAAACCCCATTAAGTACCACCGCTCGCCAGGGTACTAAGTACCATTCCTACCGTGTAATAATTGTTTTAAGAACAATTGAGATCCGGATAGGAAAGTGTGGAGCCGGTTACATGTTTTAGACGCGACCATCTCATTCGTGAAGGGTAGCAGCACTTCTGTGACCGAATTAAAAAAAGACTCTTACTAACAATTACTAACCGGACTAACAACGACTGGCAGGACTATTTTTATCACTATCAGTCGCTATCCAAGTTTTCATGCTTATTAACAAACTAAGCAACTAATGTTCCAACATCGTCTACTAACTGGACTAATCATCTTAGTCCCTATTTGAGTCTTTTTCTGACTCGGTCACAGTTGTCATGGGCGACAGCGGTTGGTGGTGCTGCATGCTAATATAATGTAATAAATAAATGATAATTAACGATCGATTAATAAATCACTATTTTAGAATTATTAGTTAAATTACCATTGCTGCTGTTAAAGTAAGGCAAAGCAAATAAGGGTTACTAATACTGTCGATGAAGTTGACGAAGTCATACGGCGATGTATATACCTAAAAATTTTAATGCATAATCATATCCATATTATTCTTTAATCTCCAACGTCACTCATAATATTTATTGTATTATGTTTTTCATACATTTATCGATCATCAATTATTGTATTGTATTATATTTTTGTCAAACACATTTATTGTATTAGGTAGATTTTTTTATAAAGAATATGTTACTGCTCGCTATCTGTACCTACATGGCAGATATATGAGAAAACTATTACGGCGAGTTAGTATTAACGCTAAAGATTAACAAAAATGAGTTTTAGTACTTTTCTCTGTTTCTCTATCCCTGTTTTGTTGGCCTGTTGTTGTTTGTATGGCTGTAATGTAGAAGGTAGGTAGGTAGTAAATTGTAGGTAGATGGTTAAATAAATGATTTCTTTTAAGTCACTAAAGTCTTTGTTGTGAGACACTCATTTCTTTTTGACTTATTTTCTTTATGTCTACACGTTATATTTACACGCATAGTCATTAACAATCATTAAGCATTGCGTGACGATGTACGTATATGACTTACATAATTAAGAAAAGTATTGTTTTCTCAAACTACCTACTAAAACGTTTTGTAACAGTTTGACGTTTTAAATGACTACCATTATGGAACCATACAATTTTATTACGTTATTTCGTGTTTCACAGAAATGGGAGGTTCTCTTGCGAACCATGCGGTGGTGAGACAACTCTGTGCAGTTACCCACCTCAACCAGGATATGGTCTCCAACCATCGTTACGTGGATCATAAAAATAATTCAATTATGTTGAAATAATTATTTGAAATTTCACTATAATTAAACATTTTCCATTTATTTTATGACTTTTATTATTAGGTACGAGCGTACCTGCCCTTGTTCCCCATGTCGTTATTTAGGGCCTTAGCACACTAACGGTTTGCGGGTGTTTTACAAGTGGAACGAACTTGTATTGAGAACGGAGCGCACAGCGAATATTACGCCGACTTGTAGCGCACATGACGATTTTGCCGACGAGCTTGCGATGTTCAATACACGAGTAGGATATGCAATTGTTAGGTTTTTCTAATCTTTTAGTGTGAAGAAGTGGGGTGGAATGGCGTTGAGGCGTTATTCACGGCGAGATCGCTGGCGCGTCTGCGACGTGTTTGTTGCTCAATCTTAGCGGGTTCGTTGCGCGTTCGCTCTGCTTTGAAAACGCTCGCAAACCGCTAGTGTGTAACGCTTTGATAGTATATTTATTAAATATCTTTCATGTATCGTTGATCACTGTATTTTATATGTAAGATTTGAAAGTCTCTTGTGAAATTGAATGGAATTAAATTGAATTTAGAAGCCACGAGTTTAATGCTGGTAAATTGGATTTTTTTACTTTCGTTTTTCTGACGGAGCTATTTGGTGAATTATTAAGTCATCTTCTCCTCAAGTTCGTATGTAGTTTGTTAGACACTTTCTGCACCAGACAGCTGTTAAATTAGTTTTTCTAAAGTTACTAGCGGCCCCTCCAAGCTTCGTTTCGAAAAAAAAGTGGGCCCTCAGTCCAGATCCACACTTGAGTAGAACTGAATGATTCATCTCTCTCAAGGCCGGTGACCGCTACTAGGTATATTTTAAATCACTTTACATTGACAGAACGAAAGTTATTATAGTCGCACGCATTTTTTAAACTATATTGATTAAAAAGCTTACTTTAAATATAATTTCCGTTCAATTGGTCAAAAATATTTCAAATAGCTGTTAACTAAAATAAACGAAAAACCCAATTAACTTAAGGTTATTTTTATGGGGATCTCCTTTACATCTTATTTTTTAATATCTACTATTAGTTATGACAGTGGGCCTGGTAAAAAGCATTCTTTGAAAATTCAGGAGTCTATTTATTTCTGGCTAAGAGATAGAGAACTGTGACGTATGGTCAAACATTGAAGGCATTACTATTATGCTCCGTGTTTACACTTTGGGCATGGAACCCTAAAATATTATAATATAACGTAATACGTTACCCGTTACATAATATATTATTATGTTACGTTGCTATTCAACGTGTTTTCATTTAAATGACCACGGGAGAAATGGTTTCAGCTAATTAGGGTTTTTGTCAAACTCGGCAACTTTGCCGATGAATATGCATAACCCAAATCTCCATACTTCCCCAAATAAGATAAAAGTTTCGTTCATTGGGAAACGTCATAACGAATAAGAAACCGTGGCAACGTAGACTCTCTCTTAATTAAGCAAATTCACAGCAAGAACGGAGTCGAACTTGCCTCGAGGGAACAATCCCGACTCCTGCTATTTCATTAAAAATTTTCAAACAAAAAAGTAACATTTTCCCGACTCCAGTCGCCATATCGGAAGCGGGCGTAAATACGCTTCGACGAGATAATTCAGAAACTTCGGTAATTGAAATTGGCTACAAACGATATTTTTACGTTGTACCATTGGGCAATTGGGCATAGCTGTCCCTTGAGTTGGCACAGTCTTGTAAACTTCATACGTAATGGGTTATGTTCGTATGCTGTAATATTGAATCATGAGGGAACTTTTTAATACAATAGCGGGCTTTGTAACATTTAATACCTATGTAATTTATATTAACGGTGACAAAATACACAATGCCATTTATAAAATATTTATTTCGTATTAATGTCAAACATCTTAAAGCTTCGAACGAAATATATTCAAACACGTAGTCAGCTAACAGCACTAAATTATTTTTAATAAAGTTCCAAAACCTAACATAGGGACTGTTATTCTCATTGTACCTATGTCTTAATAGCAAGAAATACTTAATTGTAATTCCACTCCAACATTTTCGTAAGCACTCCACATCGTCTTTATTATGAGGGAAACAAAATTAATTAAACAAGGAACCATTAAACTCTTAATTCGACAGATTGCGATCTGTAATTACACGTTATTTGATAAGTAACCAGATCAAGAGGGGTCAAGCCGTAAATCTTTGGAGGCACTCGAGTCGCGGTCGCCGATCGCTTCCCTCGGGATCTCGAATCCCGTAATTAAGTAGTTGCCGGCAATCACAAGCGATATTATCAGCCCCGCAAACTTTAATTACAGGTGAAACTATCTGTTACTAGAACAATGGGAAGCGTTGGCAGAGCGGGAATGTTTTACTGAGGAAATTACTTCCTAACCCTGATTCAGTGGAACACTGGGAGATACGTAATGGTAGCCAAGCTTGCAGCGTGTGCAGGATTTTATTACCAACTTTTATGTGCACCAGTAATATCCTCGCTTTGTGGGATACATCATACTTATGTTTGCAAATAGTTACCCCACCCAAAACAATTGTTACTCGTTTTATTAGGCGCTTTATACAGTTACGATTCTCTGAAGAACCCAAATCTTTATAGCATATTCACAATTATTTTAATATCTACTGCTGTGCTTAGATATTCATAGGTAGGTATAGCAGGAAATGGTTGTTTGTTATTTAATTTACGTAAATACACTAACAATAGAATATTTTTCTTAAGCGACGTGAGTTTGAAGGTTTGGTTCCTACCAAAGTAAATGAAAATTATTATATTAAACACCATGAGTCATCATCATCATCTCAACCCATTATGGCTCACTACTGAGCACAGGTCTCTTCTCAGAATGAGAAGGTTAAGGCCATAGTCCACCACGCTGGTCAAGTGCGGATTGGCGGACTTCACATGCCTTTGAGTTTTGCGAACTGTCCGGCATGCAGGTTTCCTCACGTTGTTTTCCTTCACCGTTTGTAGAAAATGGCATTTAAAATGCTTCAAACGCACATGACCCCGAAAAGTCAGAGGTGCGGTACACCGTACTACTAAGGTATAAAATATTTTCAAAATTATGGTTAATCCGCAGCCGACCCATACTATAAATATAAACGTATATCTACCTATAATCTAGTAATTATACAAAAAATAAAATTTATTTTCGATCTTTAATATTTATTGAAACAAACCGAAACTCAATTTTAGCGAATTTAAACCAATTACCGTAAATGTTCATGAAGTTTGTCTAGCGGGCGTGAAGTTTCTAGTTCATGTATGACGTAAACATTGTACAAAACACGAAATACAGAGTGTTGATTAGAAAAGTTTAGCTTTTATCGCCAAATATAGTATAAGTGCTAAGTATATAAGGTATTATAGAGCGATTTCCTTCGTTTGTGATACACGTATTTGAAATCGATAGAATCATAGAAACTTATACCATAACAAAATGTCCCGAAAAGCTCTATGTCGTATTAGAAAGTTTCTTTGATAAACAGAAAATCTCTTAAAGAATATTTTAAATAATTGTTTGATCAATACTCGTTCATAGTCTTCTAAATAATTATATTCAGTGCAACATTGAGAACACCTAGCGCTCTTGTATTGTTTTTAATAATCATCTGTTTATTCTCGAAGATGGTCTGCCCGTTGGCGTTGGCTAGAAACGTTTTTCTCATGACATTTCTCCTTTTCTGAACACACTTCACCACAACTCCTGTTACTACTTCCTGCTGATTCTGCCTCTTGCTTTTGTTTTAAGTAGAATAAAATTCCTTCATTGCATTATTTAATTAATGAACGCGAGACTATCCCTCCTAAGGTGTTCAATTGGATGCTTCATAAACACTTATGCCGTAATAGGTTAAAGCCGCAGATATATTGTCGAGGGCCGATAGCAGCTGCGTAAACTGCTGTATACAAACTATTGTATTGTACCTATTTGAGTACAAGCACCAAATGCGGTCGTTATCCCCGCGTATTGTAAAGGAGGGGGTCATGGGCGCGCCTCTTGCGTGCTCTATATATTTAATAATGGCGACATTCAAGACCGCGAAGCGCGATAGCTACGCACGCCAAAGGGTCGCTTTGTAATTTGTATGCAATTTTGTAAATACCTAGTTCCACTATTCGATAGAACATTTATAAGTAGAACTAGTGGGAAAAAAAGTCCCATTAGTCCTACGGTCTTTAGTACATAATATCTCAATGCCTACGTTAGAACTGTTCAGTAGAACTAATGGGAATGAACCGATACTACATAAGTTGAGATATGATACTACCTAAGTACTTTCTCTGAGTAAAAAGGTGTAAAAGAAGCGAAATAAACGACTATTTTTACTTTAGGATTTTATAATTTTGTGCTCAATGACAATACATGGAATAGAATACCAAATCAAATTCCGTCAGCGTCATATCTTTCTTTTTAAAATAACATCAGTTCATGCAAAAAGTATTGTCAATGGCTACAGATAAGGCTAAGGTTATGGCTTTGGCTTATATTGACACCTTCTGCTCCACCGTCTGGCTGTGACGGCTGCCTGGCTGTGGGTGGGGGGAATCATCAATATGGCGGACGATGGCTTTGGTTAAGGCTACGGCTACGTCTATGTCGGTGATGCATTGGCAGGCGGCTCCTTTAGGCACAGCTGGCGGTGCATCAGCTTACGTCACGTCAGTTAGGGCGTTGATCGCGTTACACTTTTTAGAGATGACCATCTTAGTCGTCAAGTGATTCAATGATGCCCGTAAATTAAACGGTACAATCTATAAATCCGTTATAAAACCTGTCTTAACAATTGGATAAAAATGCTGGGCTGCAAAGAAAACGGACGAAAGACGGCTGCAGTTACGAAAATGGATAAAGTAAGAACTAAGTAAATTAGAGGATATTTGAAAGTAGCTCAAATAGCAGAAAAGTTGAAAGGAAACCGAATGTTGTGGTATGGTCATGTTGTGATGAGGCGAGAGTAAACGTACCTATGTGATGAGAAGAGTAGTTGATATGAAAGTGAATGGATAGAAGGGACGAGGAAGACCAATGAAAAGATGGATGTAAAAGATAAGGGGTCAGTGTGGAAGTGACGGCTAATAGCGAAGAATGGCAGAGAAGAATATATTGCTTCGACTCCAAATAAAATTGGGAACTGGGCAGAAAATGATGATGATCATAGTCTGCTTCCGTTTTCTCCTTGTTAACAGCGCATTTTATTATTTATAAAGATAAAGATAAAAAGTAAAATCGAGGCGAAGCGAGGGTAGTTTATATTCAGTAGTTTAAATGAACACACTACTAGAATACAGCTCAGCTAATTGCACAGTGACGATAACGAAATTCAAGAATGGTTAAATGGACTTTGGTCTCCTTAAAAATAATGTGCACATCTTGATAAAAAATCTGAACGGTCCACGTTCACTCCTTCACTTTAATTAAAACTTGGTATAAAATTTTACAAACAGATCCCAAACTCGGTTCTTTTACTAAAAAGATAAACGGTTGAGATTTTTTACAGTAATAAAACATGTGACGAAGAATCTGTGATAAAATACGAGCGGTTAGAAGGAAATTCGTTTGGCTTCGATAATGTGCTGGATTTTTGAACAAAACCGTGTTTACTTAATTTAAAATTCAGCAGAGAATTTCGTGTTCGGGACGAGGCTCGTTATTCCCCATAATTGGATTTCCTTTATACGTTAACTGATTTTTGACATTTTTCGCAGCTTCCTCCTCGTCCATTTTTAGCGCTGAAACTTACGCTTCGCAATTTTCATAGATGATTTTATAGTTTTTAGGAAGCTACGTTTTCCTTTAGAAATTGAACATCTTTTATTTTTAAATTCTGACGGGACAGATAATTACGGTGATATTTTACATCGGTTAGAGATTATTAGGTACTCTTGAAAGTTTGAATATTATGTTTTATTTATGAGTGCACATTACATCTGTTTCACTAACTAGTTTAAGGATGTACCTATAGTTTAAGTCAGGGCATGCATTCTTCATTGCCACTAACCATCAGGTGGGTTTGTTGTTATGCATTAAGGCCTTCTCAATGATATGGCGACACCCATGCTCAGTATTAAAATCTACCTACAGCAATTTTTCTTAAATAAATCTACATTTGCGTATTATTTTCATCATGTAAGTACTAAATTATTTGATAGGTAAAAGGTTTGATGCTGTTGCAGCAAATTCAATAACAATTTCTATACCGTTAAAGTATTTATAATAAAATAATGCAGAACAACGTCTACGGAGCCGCTGGTATTAAATAAAATGGAATTGCGGTTGAACGTAGCAAGTACACGTGCAAATATAAATATATTTGCGAAGCGCGACGAGATAATGTGCCAGTTAATGGCGTTGCCGGACGCCGACTGCCTTGTTACCCACTGCGAATTGCACCGCGGTGTAAGAATATTCAGGACATATTTTAATATTATTCATTTAGAACAACAGGAAACAACAGAAATGTTCAGAACGTATTGTTAGTAATTTAATCACTAATTCAGGAAACTTAAAAAAGATTAAAGTTTTAAGTCCTTTGTTAGATGAACGGAGAATAAATATTAACACTGACATAATCCCTTAAGGTTAGAGCTGATGTTCGTAATAATTTAGATGATCATATAAAGTAGCCTTTAATTATTATGATCTTCACATCATGGCTGTTTTTTAATCTTGTTATATGAGTAGATGCAGAAGATTTTCTTCAAACATATTCATACTCAAAAATTGCAGTGTTGGTTGTAGTACTGATCCTACTATCCTACTAATATTATAAATGCGAAAGTTTGTAAGGATGTATGTGAGTGAGTGAGTGTGTGTGTGTGTGTTTGTTGCTCTTTCACGCAAAAACTACTGAATGGATTTTCATGAAACTTTGCAGTAATATAGCTTAGACATCGGAATAACATAATTTGTTATTTATAGATATTTTTGAAGGGACTGGTTCCCCGAAGCGAAGCGAGGGCGGATTTACTAGTATTTTATAAGAACTCCCGTGTTATTAATTTACTTAACAAATTAACCGTTGTGAGCATTCGGATACTACATTAAAGGGGTTAGTTTCCAATATGGGCAATTCCTCTCTGGTAGAGGAATTTTCAGAAAATTACGTAAACCGTTAAACTTATGACCAACATGATGAAAACCCCATTTGCAGAGGGATAATCAAGGATTATCGCCAGACAAACATTTCACCCATTTCATGACAAACATGACTAGATACTCCACGCTCAGTATTGGTTTTAGATATAAGGTAATTTCAAACTCACTGAATTTAGTATTATAAAGGTGTGTTTTAACCGATTTCAAAAAAGGAGGAGGTTCTCAATTGAACTTTATGTTTTTTTTCTTATGTGTGTTACCTCATAACTTTCGAGTGGGTGTGCTGATTTGTATATTTCTTCTTTTTTATCAAACCTGATGGCTTGTCGTGAGCAACATCTGAGGAATAAACTTGAGTTGAATCTATTTCTATTTATCGATTTTGAAGTCGGTTATTTTTTTGTAAAGTCCTTCGATCTATTCATTTTTAACCGCATCTTACACTTCATTCCTACCAACACTATGATTGAATACAATACCGTTTGGTACCTTTAACGGTCGTATTAGTTACTCCACGGTCTGAAAATTATATCCAGCTTGGTTGCGGGCCGTAACCGTAAAACGTGCAGATGTAAAACAAAATGCAACGTTTATCCCGAATTTCGATTCAATGAGGACAGTAAGCGATATATTTTGATGTGTGTTATGTTTTGATGATGTTACTCAATGGCCGGATCGTGCTCATAATGCAGTATGGGGATTGGTTGTATAAATAAATTGCTTTTAGACTTCGGATACTGTTAATAACTCAGGGACTTTGCCAAGTAAATATGTGAAGAGTCTGAGTAAGTGAGTGAGAGAATTAAAAGTTCTGTAATATATATTTTTTAAATTTCATCAGAGTGGTGCCATCATTTGAATACTACTATGTGTGTTTTATCAGTTTAAGATTTCAAAAAATGTACTTATACTATGAAAATACTTTATAATTGTTATCTTTAGTAGGTAAGTAAGTACTTAACTATTGTTGTCCTGAGTTATTACTTCGGTTAGGACTAAATTGTGCTCTACTTATACTTTTTCATCATTTTCTGGATTTGCCATTAGATACTTAATTTTCGTTTTGAACAAGTAAATAGAAAGACAAACACCTGTAGCGGTGAAGGCACTTTTCGCACTCATGATTTTGGTTTCATACATTTCTTCTCATTATCCTTTTATGCTCTTACTTGAAACTTTTAGGAATAAAAAATGTTTTTCATGATCTTTAACGACCGCTACGATGATAAGTATTTCGCTGTGTAAAATTTTCAGCGCTAAAAATTTTATTTCCCACTCTGAGTATTAAAAGGGGCTTTAAATTTTCGTTTATTTTGTCACAACATTCGCCGCTGTAGTTATCATAAGCATGGTTTACAAAAAAACTTTTATTATTCATAGCCGCAGTTCAACCAGATTCAAAAGTAGCAAGATATATAAATAATCATACAACGCATATGTAGCGAAGTTTTTTTGTTCGTTATAGAAAGGTAGGTCATGTGTAGAGGAACTCATAGACTTAGGTATATAATTTATTCATCCAATTTGGCTACAGCTGCGATGATATTTCAAAGCCCTGCCTTCTCTGGATTTTTCCACCACACACCTGAGGATATGTGCGAGATAAAATACTTTTGTGATATTTGATAAAATAAGTAATGCTTACTTCTGTATTTCCGAGATTCACGTGTGATTCTTGTTATCTTATTTATATTATTCTTTGTCCGTACGTGTGGTTCAAACATATTGTTAAGCCATAAAATATAAATATAACTAACCTAAAAGGAAACACGAGTGTGAGGTGTAAGTTTTTATGTTTATATTAGGTAGTCGTAAACATTCTTATTCAGTCTACACTAATCAAGGCTTTTTAGTTAGCTTGCAACAATGCATTTTCACGTCCCGAAAGAAAATAATTTGGTCTCTATTTATTTGCATCTTTCGCAGTAATTTAACTTTATTTATTTCAGACTTTACTTAAGCAACTCAAATTATTCTCTATGATTTAGTGGAGCTCCGTCAATATTTCATTCTCTTCTAATCTTTCTAGTTTTTACTCGACTGCGTCAGAAGGAGGATAATGTTTTTTAGCGCATGTATTTGTATGTATTATGTATGTATCATATTATGAGTTATAACATTTACGTGTCATTATATCTGTTTCGGGTGGCGATTACAACTTAGATCCTCATGGTCATGGTCATTTTCACTGTTAATTCTAATACAGTGTCTATTGACTAAAAGCAAATAGAATTAAAAACCTCTAAACCTGACTAAATCACGCCAAAGACCCAGACGCGGTAAAATGGGACACAAGAAAATTTATGCCGTGAACTTTTGGGCAATATCAGTTTTGTGTGACACATTTTTTCGAGGGCCGTTGTTCATCGTTAATCTTGGCAACAAAAACGGTAAGTTTGGCGGCGCGTCTGCTGCGGCCGTAACTCACGAGGACCAAGTGCGCGCGACATGCGGCCGGCGGCGTGTACTGGCGACACCTTTATACGTGCAACCGGAGTAGGTTGGGTAGTTGGGTAATGCCCGACTATTACAAAAAATGCCCGCTTACGTTACAATTCATTTACCGATGTAGTTACTTGAGTCGCCGAGCGTATAGAATAGTCGCGCTAAAAACAAATTTATTATCGGTGCTCAAAGTTCAATGTAGCTTGTAAGAAAAAAATACTTAAGGCATTTTAAATACTCGCCGTCAATGTAGAATGAACCTTAAACACGGGCGGAAAGCTAGATTTGTGTGTGTTGCCCTTGCCATTAAAATTAATTCCGTATGGAGTATTGTGCCGCTTTGTGTATTTCTGCTTGGCCGGTGATTAGTTGGTAGAGAATGAAATTAGCATTAAGCTCTGGTTTTGTTCCGTTATGATTGTGGTCAATAAATTTGAAATAAATAAATAAGCATTAGAATAAAAAAATGTTATCTTTACATCAATGTATCTTACTTCTGAGCTCGGCTCTCCTCTCAAAATGTACCTAAGTTCAGGCCCTAATCAATCTCTGAGAACATTATGGACAACTCTCACTCTAGGGAAAATAATCCTCGAGATATTTTTCTTTACCGAAACAAGTAGGTAATAATATAATTTTAATATGCACATATTTTTTCGGAAATTAGTAATGCGTGCTGTATTCGAACCCACCTTGTCTATAGGTGTTCTTGTATTAGGTTATGTCTTAGATTCAGATTAACAGCACTAAGAAGTATGTATGTATACGGGGTAGGGGAGACCAGGGTAATGGGAGCCTATACTAAGGAAAAGTATTAATAAAAACCAAATTAGTCAAAATTCTTGTAATTTTTGACGTGACAACGTTACGTTTTATAAATCGATATACCCGGCTGCACGCACGAAAAACATGACGTCTATGCGTCGTTATCTGACGTCATGAGGCGTCCCATGAAGCGAGAGCGCGGAACGAGCGACAAAGAAGCACAATCGGCCTTTGTCAATGTAACTCTGACGTCTCTTTAGTTTTTATCGAAATTATTTATAACCAGCCAGGTTTGTTTTGACTTGTTTGTGGCACATTGACATGACATAATATGCACAGACTAGCTAAAGATTAATGTTTCGTTATACGGTATGCAACGACTAGTCTTTTTGGTAAAATATTTAATAAAGGTTTTTAACTGCAATATAACAGTAAATAAATTATAACTAAGTATTCAAAGATAGTTTAGGATGACTATTAGTGATTATGCTACCATTCCATCAGTATTTTCTTAAGACGTTGTCACGTTCAACTATCGTCAGTAAACCGACTTTACAGATAACCAATTTTTTATCATAAACTCTTACCTTAATTATAGGTGAATACTTTTATCACAGTTATAACGAACTAAATACATGTATTAAGGTACAATCACAGATTTACAAAAAAAGTCAGTCGCTCCTATTACCCGACAAATGCGGCTAATGCGAGACGATTTAACGCTCATACGGGAAATGAGAGCCATTATAATTACTCTTTAAGAAAAAATAACAAAACGTACAATAAATAAGATCTTAGTTATTATAATTATCAACACAAAACTACTAAGTAACACAAATTATAATGAAGACAAATTAAAAAAAATGGAGATAAAACATAAAATTAGGAAAAAATGGTTGCCTTTCTGGTCCTTGTGTTTCTGGCTGTAATCTTCTTACTTTTAATCTCTATAACTTTGATATTCTTCTTCTAAATTCATATGTCTGTGTTACTTTTGCCCTTGACACAATTTTCTTTATCACAATTTCCTTTATTTTTTCTTCATTGTCTTTGTCTTATTCTCCGTTTCAATTATTTTCCTCTTCTCTTCTTTAAATACTGCTTTCATTGGAGTGCTTGTTATTATTTCAAAGTGCTGCTTGTTCTTCAACGATATTTGTACGTAGCATCTAAAACAAAAAAAAAGACGTGTGGCACTCGGAGACTGCCGCGGTAAAGCTATTGCATAGCATTATATATAAATTAACAAAACAAAAAATAATACTGCATTTGTGATAATAATAATAAAATGAATGTATATATAGAGTACTAACTCATTTTCTTTCACTATTTTTTCGTGACTTTCTTCATTAATAAATGCACTTTGTTTATTCATATTTAAAACACTTTGTACACAAATTATACGAGTACAGATATTCACTGTTTTACAGTGGGCCAAGAAAGTGGTGTACAAGTTTTCATTTAGTTGCCTAGTTATCAAAAGTTACATCAAAGTTCATAGGCAATATCACTGAAAGAGACGCATAATAATGACGTAAGCCTAATTGTTAAGAATACGTACATCATAACGTCACATTATAGGTGCAAGACATTTTAATCTTTATTAGAAACGGATAAAGCATTAATTTGTGCAAAGAAGATTTAAATATTCTGAACAAAAGCATAAGAACTATTTCAGTTGACAAAATAATTCTTTTTAAAAAGAAAATTGACATTTGACATTTAAGTCCTACAACGATCTTTTGGCGCGTGAATGACGTGTGGGTGACAGAGACAGTGCCTTACAGTTTGCCTTGCCTGTATGGCACTGTCTCTATCACCCTCAAGTCATTATAGTGTCATTATTTTATGTCATGTATGTCTATATTTGTATGTTATTTTGCATGTTTTAAATCTAAATACGCGATAATTCGACTATTATGAATACATGTTGTCGATTCCAACGCCTTATTTAATCCAGATCTACATGTAATTATTCTTAAAATACCGAACCGACGGGGCGAAAATCAAATGTTTGACAGGTAAGATTTGTATGGGAAATTAAAATTTTCATTTTTAGTATTTTACTCGCAATTTTTCCATATTTTCTCATCGCTGCAACCTTCCCTGAATTTCCACGAATATTTCAAGACTAAAATTAGCCAAATCCGTTTAGCCGTTATAAAGTAAAAGTTAGATAACTCAGTTAAAAGATCTGGTATTTATCGATAGATGTCACGAGTGTGAGTGAGAGAGAGAGAGAGTGTGAGAGACATAGAGAAATGTATTAGGTGTTTTCGTTACGAAATTTCTCAATTCGGTCCCCACGCCCAAGGCCCGCGATAAAAGCTATGCAATAGCTAAAAAGCCATTTTGGCATGGCACTACTGAGAGCTTAGCTAGGCTACCATTAGCCGCTGACCACCATTTTGAAAAGTAATAACATAAATATTTAATTCTACTCTCAATCACAATGCAACTAATTGGACTTGTTAGTAAACGAATCCAGGGATATAATGAGCATAAATACAATAAAATAACAATATAATTTCATGCTTACCTTGATGCTGGCAATTGGCGAATTTTTGTAAGCGTTTAGCGAAAAACACATAGGTAACTGTCCCTTGTGACTTAACGAATAGCACTAATGGTTCAAGCGCGTCAGGGGTAGTTTGCCGATAGTTGAATGTGGCTGCATTTCGTTCAATCACCATAGCTCCCATTGCCCGATGGCTCTCATTACCCTGTGTTCCCCTACATACGAAAGCGTAATGTTCAAACCACTTGGCTATCACTGCCTTTGAAATGTTGTTACATGGTAATAATCAAATGAATGATTTTTTGTCGAATAAAAACAAGTTTATCGGTGTTTTCGCAATGGCCATAATTCACTACGAACAAGTGCGCGCGAAAACAGTGTGAACCGGACACCTATAAATAAAATTAGGCAAGAAATTCATGGAGCGATTTTATCGTCGTTTACCACATACACACTCATACAATACGTGAAGTACTGCAATAACAGGTACATGGTACTTTTACAAGTCCTTAAATATAGCGTTACTATAATCGAAGCAACAAATTATAATTATAATTCAAAATTCAATTGAATTTATTAGTTGCCTATTACTTAAGTAAATTACCTGTAGAATTTGACGCGTAATTCAGAACTTGCAAATGATTAATGAATTTTACTAACGCCATCTATTAACGACATTCGGAACTAAATATTTAGCAACTAATAAAACATCGATCTTCCCGTGGGAATGAGATGTTTTACCGAAATAAAAAGTAGCCTACGTCACTCTCCACCCTCCCAACTATCTCAACACACATAAACCATATTATATAATAGCCATGTTGCGATGTGAAAGAGCCACAAAGAAATAACACACACTTTCACATTTATAAATTAGTATGGAAGTATGGATATGGATGTTAGTTGGTAATTTTTTTAGTAAGAATGCATATTGGGACATGAGTATAAAATTAGATAAGTTATTAACATACTTCTTAGTGCTGTTTATCTGAATCTTAGACCTAACCTCATACAAGAACGCCTATAGACAAGGTAGACGAAATATTAGCGATCAAACGTTATAATATAAGCTATCGATAATTTTAACTCAAGTCTAGTGCAGACAAAGTTATCACACTACGCCAAAGTAACCAGATAATACAGAGAGTAAACTTTAATAACACCTTAACTGTCTAACGCAATTTCCTTCATGTTGCGACATCCACCTATCTTTATGGCACGTATTGGGTTGTTCGGAAAGTAATTTCGTTTTTCCGGACAGAGTTAATTGTGATTCTTGAACCAACTTCACTCTTAAGCCGCATAACCTTTATATATTTTGAGAGCCAATAAAGTAAGGCTTCTGTGTGAAAAAGCTCAATTGAATCTACGCCGTAGTTTTTGGTTGGTTTCGTTTTAAGTATGGCGAGCGATAAGTAGTGTTTTCGTCACTACGTACTTTTTAGTACCTATGGAAAAATTAAAAATGTTGTATAAGTCACAATTTTTATTTTGGATGAACTGATCTAATGCCACTTCCACACACATTCTCCAGAACTGGTGCCTTCGGATTATCATTTGTTTCATTCGCTGCCAAAAAATTTGGACGGTTAAATTTTTTCTTAAAGTGAAGAGGTCAAAAATGACCTGTATCAGTTTTTTGTCAGTAAAGACCAGAAAGATGGCACCAGAAAGATGGCAAATGATGCAGAACTAGAATGGCTAATGTATAATTTACTGAAATATTTTTATTCATACGAAAGATGGCTTTCATTTTCATATTAAGAAAACGAAATGACTTTCCGATCAACCTATTAGTTTCGGAGCCTTGACTATAACTAAAATAATTAAACAAACAGACAAAAATATTAATTAAATAAATAATAAACAAAGTTATTTTTTTTCTAGTTTGTACATCATCAACATCATCGCAACAGGACACTATTGCGATAAAAAATCGCTGTTACAGAACAGTCTCTTCACTTCAGTTTTTACGTAATGTATGAGAAAGAGGGTTAAAGCTGTAGTCCACCGCGCTGGCCAAGTGAGTTTCATTGGTATCAAGCAGACAATCCGAGTAGGCAATAAACGCAATATTTTGTGCACGTTCTGTTTGTATAAATAATCTGTTCAATGTGATGAAGCCATCATCCTCACGAACTTAGATAGCTAATTCAGTTTCATTGAGAGCCTTCGCTGCTTGACAGGCAGATAATGAAAGCATTGGCTCATATTATAAGGGTTCACTAAATTACACGCTTTGAAGGTTGGGACTCGTAAAGTTTTGATCATGAGATTTCAGAAACCTTTTAAAATATATTCACTACATTCATAAAAGGTACCTGAAGATTTTTGACACAGTGAGGAATATAAACTACGAAAATATATTTGAGAAACTAGAAGTTGGAGAAAGATAAAAGTTGGTATGGTTTTGATAAGTAATTGTGGACGGGGTCGGCATTTGGATAAGTAGTTGGTTGAGTGTTTAAATTATTTGAATAATTTAATGCCTCAATCTAGTTAAACCACTGGTCCCTGTTGTTGCTTTAGGTAGGTAGGTAGTTATAGTTGGCCACTAACTCTTTTATCAAGCCGCAGTGTAACAAAATGGTAGAGAAGACTTTAGGCCTTGTTAATTATGATAAAAGGTCTATACCCTACATTACTTCAGCTACTGCTGACGTAAGAAATATATTTATTAATGATCGTATTAGTGCCGAATTCGGCTTCCCAAAGTAAAATAAGTAAACTGGTATATTTTATGTTGGTACGCGATCGGAAAAACGATGCAAAGTGTTCGTGCGTAACATGAAGTATCATTTATTTCCGTGAAAAATAAATCTCTGAGTGTATGTAGGTACTTCGGGGTTAGATATCGTAGCAATGTTAACACTGACTGTTTTGGTTCTATTGTCGCTTTTTATGCTGTGAAATAAAGTACTTTAAGGTGGTTTCTTCATCAAGTCGTGTTAAAGTTTAAATCGAATTTTTAATTACCTATCCTACATGAAACTTGCATAAGATCTGTCCGGTTTGACTAAGCAATTTACATTTGAATGAAATCAAGCAATTTCATTGAACGCAATGTTGTATTTACCTTTGTATGCTTTGTAACGACAAAGCATACAAAGGTAAATACAACACTAAGATACAATATTAAAAATGTATAATCCTTTCTCCTTGAACAAACACCGCAAATGACTTGGCTAGGTAACCGAATTACCGGCGCATACAGTACCCGACAGTTTTGGTTAAACAGTGTTAGGTATCATTCGATTTTAGATTTGCGCTTGAGACTGAATTGGAAGTTGGGTTCTTGCCAAATACCGTGACAGATACGCGATACGCCCGTACTAACGCTTACTCGTTTTGTGGCAGTAAAAATGTATATATGGTTTCGTGGCCATTGAAATGCAAACGTATATAGGAAGTTGTAAAATTAGAAAAAAATCAGAGAACATTTTATTAGTTGCTGGTATAATGTAATGTATGCAGAGTTTCAGGAATTGGTAGTAATTTTTATCGGTAAAATTGAACAGTATTAGTAGTGTGGTATTCGTTTCGTCTGTGAGTTATAAGATTATTGCATCAGTTATTTGGCATTTTCTTATTCACCATTACAAAAAAGTTGAGAGCATAGCATTGTACTTACCTCTGTTTTAATTAAAATACCACTTTAAAAAGTTACAGTATATAAGACATGATATTTTACCCATTAACCCTTTAATTCATAGTGTTGAAAATACTCAACGTTCTAGACAAAAAAATATACAGACATATTTGTGCGCTTGCCAACGAGCTTGTGAGTTAATCCACAAATTGGAAGGTCGTTCAGTATGCTTTGCTTCGGGCCAATGTGCGGACGGATTCAAAAAACCGGCCAAATGCGAGTCGGACTCGCGTACGTAGGGTTTACCATTATGTATAAAAACGCCAAAAAAATCTGGTCTGTTGTATAAAAGCCTCACTTAAATATTTAATTGTTTTATTGTAGCCACATATTACGCCCAACGCCATCTCTTGGACCGAATGGTAACTAAACTTACGTCGAATGTATGGGCACCCACTTAAATATTTATTTTATTCTGTTTTTTAGTATTTGTTGTTGTAGCGGCAATAGAAATACATCATCTGTGAAAATTTCAACTGTCTAACTATTACGGTTCATGAGATACAGCCTGGTGACAGACGGACGGACGGACGGACGGACAGCGAAGTCTCAGTAATAGGGTCCCGTTTTACCCTTTGGGTACGTGTTGAGGCACCTCGGAATACTCAGGTTGAAAAATAAATTCAGAATGTCTGATTGATGCAGCAGTTGTTCGTTTATTGAATGACGGTGTGCAAGTAAAATATAAAATGGATCGCGGCCGATCTAAGCGACGCAGCGCCTGATACAGTGCAGTTGCAATTGCACCTATCGAGCACATCTTACTTAATTCTAAACATACCCCCAGCCGTTGAAAGCTAGTCTTTCAACACAAATCTAACAGGGGACAAATTTTCGAGAACGCTCGTCGAACCACGCCCGTAGCTGTTCTTATGTCCGCAACTCGGCTGATACCGTCCGTTCCTGGATGGAGATTAACCACGCGACCCAGCTTCCACTTCAGCGGCGGTAAATTGTCGTCTTTGACAAGAACAAGGGAGTTCAGCTTCAATGTGCCTTTACAGGAGCGCCATTTGACTCGTTGCTGTAGCTCACTGATGTACTCCTTGCTCCATCGTGACCAAAAGTGCTGGCGAAGTTGCTCGATACGCTGGTAGCGAGTCAGATGACGAACGGAGCAGTCTTCAATATCCTTGGATGGCAGGGAAGTTAAAGGCCGTCCAATCAAGAAATGGCCAGGTGTGAGTGGCATCAAATCATCCGCATCCGAAGAGAGAGGCGTCAGCGGTCTCGAGTTCAGAATCGCCTCAATTTGAGTCAAAGTAGTGTTAAGCTCTTCGTATGACAAGTGACAGTGTCCCAGCACTCTAATTAAGTGATATTTTGTCGATTTAACACCTGCTTCCCATAAACCTCCCATATGCGCCGCATAGGCTGGTATAAAATGAAATTTAATGCCTTCGTTAGCCAAACCTTCAGGAATAGAACTTGAATTGTCTTTAAGAAATTTTGAAAGTTCTCTAAATGCACCTACAAATGTTGTTCCATTATCGGAGTAAATATTATGAGGCTTTCCTCTTCGCGAGATAAACCTACGGAGAGCCTGCAGATAGCTGTTGGTCGTCAGGTCACCCACCAACTCTAAGTGAATGGCTTTGGTCGTAAAACAAATGAAGAGTGCAATATAAACCTTGACTAGTCTACATCCACGACCCTGACGACTGATAGAATTAATAGGACCGGCATAATCTACACCTACGTTCTGGAATGGGTAAGCAGCTGGCGAAAGTCGATCAGATGGCAAGTTTCCCATTTGCGGTACAACGGTTTGTCCCTTCATACGCTGACAAAGAACGCAGTTTCGATAAGTGGCTTTAGCAAGATTTCTACCACCTAACGGCCAATAGGTCTCTCTAATTGTAGCTAATAACATTTGTGGCCCAGCATGCATCAACTTAACGTGCTCTCTTTGAAATAAAAGTTTGGCAAAATGATGAGAAGACTGTATTAATATTGGGTGTTTTTTCTCGAATGCAAAATTTGAATTAGATAAGCGACCGCCAACACGCATTATTTTGTCATCATCGAGAAAAGGATTAAGTTTTAGAAGTGAACATTTTTTAGGTAACCTACCCTCATTTAATAATAAATTATATTCAGAAATTGATTCCGTCTGCGATTTAATTATAATGAATTTAAGTGACTCCTGTAGCTCGTCAGTGTTTAAATAGCTGGTAGACGCATAACGCTTTCTACACGCGTTTACAAAACGTAAAATATACGCAACTACACGTTGAAGTCTTAGCAAACTGGAAAAACGTTTAAAATCTATGAAATCATCTTTGTTATCAACAACAGATGAATGAAGTGAAACTTCTGTCTTAACTTCTGGTAAAGATACTTGAGGTATTTGTGGTGAGGGCCAGAATTCTTTGCCTTTTAGTAAAAATGAAGGACCAGTCCACCACATATCCAAAGATTTCATGGAGTTGATGTCTACACCACGTGATATTAAATCTGCGGGATTATCACTACTCGGTACGTGTCGCCAGGTGGCTGAGCTGGTTGTCTCTAAAATTTCCGCGACACGATTGCGCACAAATGTATTTAACTTAATGGGCAACATCTTCAACCAACCTAACACCACCATTGAGTCAGTCCAGAATGTGACGTTAGAGACTGGAGTGCGTATAGAACCTATCACCTTTTCATAAAGGCGACTTCCTACCAAACACGAGCACAATTCCAGGCGAGGGATACTTAGGGATCGAATCGGTGCGACACGGCTCTTGGCGACAAGTAGGCGAACCTGTACCCCTTGTTCGGAAACACTGCGCACGTATACACAGGCACCGTAAGCTTGCTCTGACGCATCCGTAAATATGTGAAGCTCTAACAACTGATTTGACTCACAGACAACATGGCGAGGGATCCGAAGCTCATCAAGAACTGGTAATGCTTTAATTATATTTTCCCAAGCTTTACTGATGTGTTCTGGCAACAAATCATCCCATGACAGCTTTTCTAACCACAGTTTTTGCAACAGATGTTTCATGCGGATAACACACGGTGATAATAACTCTAATGGATCAAAAATGCGGGCTATGACAGCTAATATGTCACGCTTTGTAGTCCCGGGCTGCTGAGGAATACTAATAGGAAAGCGCAAGTGATCAGATTGCGTAAGCCAACAAAGTCCAAGTGTTTTGCCACCTCAGTCTCCCCCATATTTAAATTGAGAGACGAGTTCATAGAAGTATCTGGAAGTAGGCTTGGCTCATTGGACTTCCACTTGCGTAACGGCATGCAAGCTGAAGCAAGAGCATTAGTTACCTTGTCTCGCAAAATGATGGCTTGGCTTAAGTCATCTTCACCTGTCAAAAGGTCGTCGACATAAAAATCGTGAATAATGACTTCTGATACCCTTTGATCAGCACACTCCAGACAAATCTGTTTTAAGCACCGTGTTGCTAAATATCCACCGTTGGCAGTACCATACGTGACGGTCGTCAATTGAAAGGCCTTAAGGACACTAGATGGGTCGTCACGCCACACAATTTGTTGCAACTGCCTGTCAGAGGGGTGTACAGATACTTGTCTGTACATTTTCTCCACGTCCGCAGAGAGTACATATTTATAAAATCTAAACCTCAGTAATATGGCTAATAAATCGTCTTGCACGGTAGGTCCTACCATCATTATATTATTAAGGGAAAGTCCCGTAGTACTAGGTGAGCTCGCATTAAAAACTACTCTTAATTTCGTGCTAGTACTATGTTCACGCAGCACGCCACTGTGGGGCATAAAGTAACAGTCAGTTCCTACGTTATTAATATCACTCTCGATCATGTGACCTAGTAGTAAATACTCAGACATAAAATCTTTATACATTTTATAAAACTCAGGGCGATTTTGATTTCTACGCTCAAGTGATAGAAAACAACGTTTTGCTCGTTGCAATGAATCGCCTAATGTGTCTACGGAGTCCTTCAATGGAATCCTTACGCAGAAACGACCGCTTTCCAGCCGCGTTGTGTTTTTAATAAAATGTTCTTCACACATTCTCTCCTCCTCAGAGTAGACAGATGACTGATGGCAAACCTCTTCAAGCTGCCAAAAACGCGTTAACTGGTTTTGAACGTCATCACAATCATTAATAATGGGTGAAGAAATATCATTAGCTGACAATTTAACAAAATTGCATTTAATAGAAGAAGAACTCGACAACATGTAGCCGCCATCAACCGGGCCACAAACTAGCCACCCTAGACTAGTTTGACAGAGTGTCGGTTTTCCGTCACCTAAGGATATTCTTTCCGGTCCTACCAGATTCCAAAAAACATCTGCGCCAATAATTACATCGATAGCAGCAGGCGTATAAAACTTAGGATCCGATAATTGAATATCCGAAGGAATATTTAAATTACGTACGTCTATATGTCTCACAGGAATGTTATCGGTTATAGTCGGCAACACAAAGCATTGTAGGTCGGTGCTGTAGGTTTCGTTTAATGACTTAATGTGCACGCGACACATCTTTCCTACGCGTGAAACCGAGTTATTTATTCCTTGGACAGACTTACTTACTTTAACGAATGGTAAATTCATAAGTTTCTGTAGTCTTTCAGTAATTAAACATGACGAGCTACCGGAATCAAGCAGCGCGCGAGCAATAAATTCGCGGTTATTGTTATCATACAACTTGATTTGAGCCGTCGATAATAAAACATTGCCGTCGTAACATGAATGAGACTGAGAGCTACCGCGGTGCGTACTGTTAGAAAGGTAAACGAGGGGTTCTTTTTAAAAAAGGATTTATTTCGCAACCCTAAGGATCTGGGGGCAACCGTTCTGATTGAAGTTCCGGAGTAGACTGACTAATTCTGACTGTCCTAAGAATAAGGTCCGAGACTAGACTGCTAGCTCAGCGTGACAGTCAGCAGGGGTGCATACAAAGTACCCATGTAACAGTACGCGCAACGATGTTAGCTGAGAGGGCTACCTGAGTGCCGCTTACGGGAGTGAGAGGACGAGTCGTGACCTTGACATTGCAATCACTTCGCTGAACGTCGTTAATAATCGGGTCAACAATTTCAGTATGGTTCGGTTTGTGATCTGAAACATGTACAAGTGTGTGATGTTTACGTTTACATACCTTACAGCCTGGTTTCTTACAGTTATTAGAATAATGACCACGACGAAAACAATTGTAACAAATCTTATAGTTTTGTAGTGATTTGAATCTATCGCTGTTATTCATAGATAAAAACTGAGGACAAGTGTGTAAACTGTGATCAGCTTTGCAATTCGGACAAGAAGAACTAGACGACGAAGTCGGTGAACCTGAATCCAAGGAAACCATTGCCTTTATTTTGTGGTTTTTGGACTGCGAGTGACCAGGTACCGTTTTTGACTGAACTGTATTTCTTAACTCTAAATTTTCTAACACATCTGCCCTATTTTGTAAAAACTGAATGAAATCTGTAAAAAGAATTGATTGATTTTTGTCTAAACTCCCTTTAAACTCTTCCCATTCACGCAACGTCTTATTATCTAATTTTTGACTGATTATATAGATTAATAATGTATCCCAACTAGTAACCGGTTCACCTAATGAACTTAATGCTCTAATATTTTTATTAACTTGATCGATTAAGCGTTTTAAATAAACAGAAGTTTCTTTATTGAGTTGTTCTAAATTGAATAAGGCGGAAACGTGATTCTGGACAAGTAACCGCTTGTTATCAAACCTATCGCAGAGAAGATTCCAAGCCACTTCATAATTTTGAGCAGAAAACTCATATGACTGCAACATTACGGCTGCTGACCCATCCAAGGACGCCTTTAGGTAGTGGAATTTATTAATGGGGTCAATATCGTCGTTGTTGTGAATTAGACTAGCAAAGGTATCTCGGAAACATAACCAATTTTCATATGAACCAGAGAATTTAGGTAAATTAATCATCGGTAAATGAACGGGTTTAGAACCTCTACGGCTAGATATTGAGGCTTCATCATTTGATTTAGAAAATGAATTTATTAAATGTTTAGCTGTAGCTAGCAAAGAAAAATATTGTGACTCAATTTTGATCCGTTCAGCCGATTCACTTTCTGGGTTTTCCAATGAAAGTTCTAACTCCAGTTGTACTTGTTCAAATTCCACGTTGAATAATTCCTCCAATTTTGAGATACGCAATTGAAGTTCTATTACCTGAACGTCTGTCAGTTCTGAAGGTGATAAAGATGATAGAAAGGCAGAAAAACAGTTAATCTCCCTTTGTATATTCCACGCTTCTTTTTTAACTCTTTCACGTCTGTCATTATGGGATGCAAGTGCCAACCGACCTGGAATTTATACAATAAAACGTTAACAAAGATTCAATAACTTTGATGATTATCTTACCTACTGTATCTAATATCTCCTTACAATATAATGCAGATACTGATTGGGACTAAGTTTAAACACTGTAATTTATTTGATAAATTAATACAAAAACAACTAAGAATTTACCAATTTAAGAAATAATAACTGCCGCTTATTAATATTAATGAAATATCTAAGAATTAACTACCTATTTATATACCTTACTAACAATTAACAATTTATGTACCTATTGCCTAATAAATCCACTAAGTGGCACAATTACACAATGCAGTGAGCTAATTTAGGTTTAATAGGTATGTAACAAATAGCTATATAATGTAACTTTAAGCTACTGTACTGTATTTTAAGTACGTTAACTATTGTTTTAACAAAGAAATAAACCTAATGCAATGTGATTACGTAGGTAGGTACAATACAATTACAATTACACAATGCAGTGAGCTAATTTACATAGGTTTAATATATAACAAATAGCTAAATAATGTAACTTTAAGCTACTGTACTGTATTTTAAGTACGTTAACTATTGTTTTAACAAAGAAATAAACCTAATGCAATGTGCTTACGTAGGTACAATAAGTTGAGAAATAATGGTAGATGTACTGACCTTAGATATTCAGACAATTTCCTGAATATTTACCTGAATATTGAGTGTTGGGTGCAGTAAATACAAATAAATAATTACGGCTTAACACTGAAAATACACTTTGACTCTTGCCGGTGTGCTGGATATAACCTTGATGTCGACACGTCGTCACCGATATGTGTATCTTCCCGTATTTCTTCGCCTTTTCCACAATTTAAATTTTATTTGGACAATTATCTTCATCCGGCTCTTAAAGGACCAATGTTGAGGCACCTCGGAATACTCAGGTTGAAAAATAAATTCAGAATGTCTGATTGATGCAGCAGTTGTTCGTTTATTGAATGACGGTGTGCAAGTAAAATATAAAATGGATCGCGGCCGATCTAAGCGACGCAGCGCCTGATACAGTGCAGTTGCAATTGCACCTATCGAGCACATCTTACTTAATTCTAAACAGTACGGAACCCTAAAAATGGATGTTGAGTTGGTAACAGCTGCAGCTGTATATTTATTCACAGCTTATAACCTTATTTATTTAGCATTTTTAATACTTACAACATTTTTATTTTTATGGTACTTATTTTTTGGATTCCATAGGCAATTTTCACTCTAATAGAGCTCAATAAATTTAAAAGTTTCCTCATTACTCATATTATATGCCATTTTGTTAGGTTAGGTGTTAATACGCCGCAAGAAGAAAATATGCACTCTTGATCGCTGCTCCGGGCAAACTGATCGCGCGGCCAATGTGTGGATGGTGCGCCAAGCTTGCGAAAAGTGTTATTTAGCACGTTAAATATGCTCAACACTGCGAAGTTTTTAAAATTTTATTTATGTTAAGGATATTCTACAGTGCGCATTATTGGCTATTTATGAATTGTGCATGGCGGTCAGTTTTTAATGCTTGACAACGATCCCACCTGGTTGTAAGTGGGGATGAAGTCCAAGATGATGTACGCACTAACTTCTAGAAGACTATTCACTTTCCTTTTGAAGAATCCCGCTTTATACACAAGCGGCAATACCGACGCAGGCAAGCTATTCCAGTCCTTCGCAGTACGCACAATGAGCGATGACGCAAATCATGTCGTTCGTATCGGCGGGATGTTTACGACGTAAGGGTGGACGCTCGTCGTACGTCGGGTTGTTCGATAGAGGAATGGGGATGGGGGAATCATACTGAACAGTTCCTGCGCACACTCTAAAATGTATCTTAAAGTAGCATGAGAAGCCTCTCAGCCATTGCCAGCCGGCAACCATGCGCCTGTGCTCGAGGCTTTGCAGATTGGTTTCGATCAAATCTTGGTCACCAATGAGCCTCTTTGCACGCCTGTCGATCGAATCCAAGGCTGATACTTGAGTTTTGGCAGCGCGAGCCCAAATATGTCAGCAGGACTCCACATTTATGGTCGAACCTGAGCTTTATATAGGGTCAACTGCTGGTTCGGTGTAAAGTTCTTCCGCACCTTCGCAAGGACTCCGAGTTTCTTTGCAGCCCCTTTTGCCCTCGATTCGATAAACCGCCCGAAGTAGAGTTTCGAGGAAATTTTAATTCCCAACAACTGAAGGCGGTCAGTGTATTCCAAGGATACATTTTGGACAGTAGGAGCCAAGGTGAACGGGCTCCTCTTGGCGGTGGACAGACACCTCTGTGTTTTTGTGGCGTTGAATCTCACAAGATTGGCTTCGCCCCATTCGGATACTGCCCGATAGTGTGAGATTCATACGCTCCACCGTGGCCCCTCTTTCGGACTGTACATATTTCGGCCTTAAAGTCGATAGGTACCTCCCCATTACTGTGCTATCGTCTGCTTACAAACAGATACTGGGCATGAGCAGATCATTTTATATGCAGCAGAAAGAGAGTAACGGAGAGTACAGACCCCTGAGGAACTCCGGCGTTCGTTGCCATCGATTCTGATGAACAACCTTCAACGTCAACGCGGAGAGAACGTTCACACAAGAAGTCCTTTACCTACCCAGTCGATGAGGCAAGGGGATATACCGTACGCTTAATAAACGTTTTAAATGATTTTTGGTCTTTTTTTACTTCTATTTATTCTTTTATGATTTAGGCATTGTTGAAAATATTCAACATAGTTAATGACATGCGAAAATATCAGTGTTGCTCATTGTTGAGTAATTTGAGTATACTTAACATTATTTATATATTTACACATAGGTAATTTTTTCTTATATTTTTTAACACTTATAAATATCTAGCTAACTTTGAATTTATCATAAAAATAAATAAAAAAATCTTTTGTACTCTTGTGCCTTAAAGGGTTAAAGTCTCTTTCCATGGGTTTTAACTTTTCATTGACAGTTCCTCGATTGAAAACGGAAATGTAATAAAAAGCAACGTC
Organism: Hesperia comma; assembly: GCA_905404135.1. Taxonomy (NCBI): domain Eukaryota; kingdom Metazoa; phylum Arthropoda; class Insecta; order Lepidoptera; family Hesperiidae; genus Hesperia; species Hesperia comma. The sequence continues at coordinate 14,230,026 of FR990014.1, read as the reverse complement.
AAAAACTATTTGTAGGTACATTCGAAAATTCATCAAACGTAAAATGACTTCGTCATTCATGTACGACTGGATATTTTATTCCATTCAAGTAAACGAGTATCAGAGCATGGCGAAACGCCGCCACCGACCATCATAGAACGTACAGTAGAGTGAAATAGTCTGGCAGCATATTTACTGTGACGCAGAGATAATTTTTCTGTTGATGGAAGGCGTTAGTTAGCGTTGGAGTTTGGAGTCAAGTATAAGCTGCATACTTGCAGAATAATTATAATACTCACTAGAGAACCGCCCGCGCTTCGCTTCCCGCGTAGGTCCCGCTCCCGTATGAATCTCGGGATAAAAAGTAGCCTATAAGTTATACTGGAACTTAGGCTATAACATTTGCCCATGACTTAAGTCTATACATGAAGTATTTGATAGCGTGATTCAGAACTTGCAAATGAGTTTTACTAACGCCATCTATTAACAGCATCCGGAACTAAATATCTAGCAACTAACAAAACATCGATCTTCCCATGGGAGTAAGATGTTTTTCCGCAGTAAAAAGTAGCCTTCGTCACTCTCGACCCTCCCAACTTTCTCTACACACATAAACCATATCATATAATAGCCACAAACAAACAAACAAACACACTTTCACATTTATAATATTAGTATGGATAGTATGGATTTAATGATAGTACGAGTTATAACGCTTCTTTCAGGCAACCAATACTCCGAATATGCATCATTCAGCGGTTTGTAAAGTCAGCCGTTGTGAAGTGAGTGAGTGTTTAGAAGTGAGCATGAATTTATCGTTTTTTAAAAACAAGCAATTGAGTGACGATTCATTTAAGTAAATAATATGTTTAATCTGTTCAACGGAGCTGATACCTAATTATTAACAAGCAATCTAGTTATAATTCCGAGTAAATAATATGTTAAATAATTATTTATTATATAAATAAATAAATAAATAAAAAGTCCTTAAGTATTTTATAGTTCTTTAAATCAGTACTTATTTGACCATTGTTAATGTTAAAATTATTAAATCTGTATCACGTTGAAATATAAAGAAAGGAAGATAAACCAGCAGATCGATTATATTTATTCAAATTCAAATATATATCGATCAAATATGTTTATATCAAATACAGATCGATTATATTTAATGTTCTATACACGCCGGGCACCTACTATTGGACGCTCCTTGTGCCAGACTATTACACTATACTATTCAACGCGTATAGACACCTTGCTATTGCTGGTGAATGACGCGCCAGTCTACCTACCACGGTGCCGGTGAATGAGGAGAATGAGGTGCGGGGGGAGAAATAAAAGACTAGTTTGACGTTTCTGTTCTTGTCTAGCCCGCGCCTGTCTGCCGCCGCCCGTTACTATTGCACTATACACTATTCACTATGCACTGTTGCCTCTTCCTATTTTTCTTCCTGTTTTCTTCCTGTTTTCTGGATCCCGAATGCCATCCGAATGCGACTTCGCACGGCGGGCTCGCTATATTTATACCCGATGGGGGCGTGGCTTCGAGCGCGTTCTAGAAAGTTCTTTATTTCTATCTTTCTCTTACAATACAGCTGTTTCTGTCTTACAATCTTGTTGTATTGCTATCTTGCTTAGACTATATGCTATCTCTTTCACTCCTAAATGAGGCCTATTTACACCTCGGAAGCAAGACCATATCGAAACCCCAATCCTATTTACACCTCGGAAGCAATACCATATTGAAACCCCTAAGAAAATAAGTCTTATTTTCCTACATAATCTATTAGAAATCTATCTAAAATCTATTTACACGCTATCGTACCTATTTACCTAACTATATAACTATCCTATGGGGTAAATAAAAGGCAAAAAGCGTATATTTATTAAAACACAAACTATAAAGAACACAAGTAAAACTTATAACTATGAAAACATAAGTAAATACCTATCTATTCTATCACTATTCTATTCGCACTACTTACTTAATAAAACTATGTACACGCACTATCTGATTTCACTATAATTTCACGCTATTTCGATCGTTCTGAACATTCCTCCCACCGTGAACCGCAGTACACACATCACAAGGTTCACTAATCACTCGCGGAAGAACGATCGTCCTGAGTAATCACTATAAGTTTTTTCACTGGTCTACGCAACACTCCACCTTTTGTTTGCACATCCACTGTTCGCACTATTCCGTCCCCTCCAGGGTACGTAGCTATGACTCGTCCTATGGGCCACACGTTTCTCGGCAGGGTGTTGTCCACGATGAGCACGATGTCGCCGTTGGTCAGCTGTTCGCCTCTCCCGTGAGGCTGGCGTCGTCGCTGCAGGTCAGGTAGGCACTCCTTGACCCACCGCTCCCAGAAGAGGTCCGCCAGGCGCTGGGACGCCCGCCAGTGTCCTCGGTGTATCAGGTCGCCGTCGTTGAAGGTACCCGGCGCCGGATTGAGGGCTGGACCCAGCAGCAGGAAGTGATTCGGCGTGAGTGCCTCGGGATCGTGGGGATCCACCGAGACGTGGGTGAGAGGTCGATTGTTGACGGTGAATTCGACCTCGGCGAGCAGTGTAGCGAGGACCTCCTCGCTCGGATGGCGGCCCGTCAGCGTGGCGTTGAGGGCGGTCTTCACGCTCCTCACCAGGCGTTCCCAGGCCCCGCCCATGAATGGGGCCCCAGGAGGTATGTAGCGCCAGCTGATGGCGCGGGTCGCGGCTTCGTGTGAGGTTGCTTCATCTATGGCTCGACGCAGTTCCCGGTCGGCTCCATGGAGGTTGGTCCCGTTGTCAGACCAGATCTCTGTCGGACAGCCACGGCGCGCGATGAACCGACGCAGCGCCATGATCGCGGATCCCGTCGTGAGTGATGGCGCGATCTCCAGGTGCACGGCGCGAGTGGTGAGACATGTGAACAGGGCCACATATCTTTTCTGGACTGCGCGACCGACGGTGACTGTCACTGGCCCGAAGTAATCCACTCCTGTAAAGGTAAAAGGTCTATTATGATGTGCTAACCTACAGAGCGGTAGATTACCCGTTGACGGCTCGGGCGGCGACCTCCTGCGCATGCGGCATAGTAGACATCTATGTATAATCATGCGGGCCACGGTTCGAATCCGAGTTATCCAATATTTCGTCCGACATTCGTTTATAGTGGCTTCGACTCCCGCGTGATGTAATCTTCTATGTACGTATTCTATGTATAATCTTGCTATGTGATGATCGCCGCTCATTACAGGAGGGTGCCGTGTCTGTTCGTCTATGTTCCGAGCCGCGTCTATTCTTGATTTAATCTTGATAATTCCATTCACTATTTCGACCGCTAGCGTGCGTAATAACCCCTTCTTGCTATTTTCTATGTGATGGAGCTCGCTATTGAATGAATCTCGCTGTGACACGCGTAGTAATAATTCTTCGGCCCGCTGTAGGTATTTCACGTCTATTTCTATATATTTTCTATCCGTCTGTACGTGAATTTTTCTATGACTATTTTTCACAGCCGGGGTTCTATTCTTGTTCCAAGTCGGGTCCTGCTCCTTATTTTTTCTATGCCTCCTATAGTGGGCTTGCACTCGGGGTCGCCGACACAGGTCAACGAACTGCAGTACGCGCGCTGTTGCTCTTAACAAGCGTTCCCATCGCGAAAATAACAGCGGGTTCGGTACAGCCGATTCAATTGACGTGTCCACGACGCGCGCGTGATGCACTCGCTCTTCTCCGGTGCGCGCTTCGAGGGCTGGCTGATCAGATGGCCACGATGAGGGCTCTTCCAGCAGGAACTGAGGACCTTGGAACCATCGGTGCGACGAGTTGAAGTCCGGCGGTACGTGTCTCGTAGCGTCGTCGGCGACGTTCAGTCGAGTCGGTATCCACCGCCAGGAGCTCAGCTGACTATTCTCTTCTATCTCAGCTATCCTATGTGCGACGAACGGCTTGTACGAGCGGGGTCCTGTTTTCAACCACGTAATTACGGTCTTGCTATCCGTCCAATATATCGTGGACTCCGGCTTCGTATCGTGCTCCTCGCAGATGGTGCGACCCAGGCGGCTTCCCATTACAGCAGCTTGGAGCTCCAATCTTGGGACTGATGTCAGCTTCAGTGGACTCACTTTCGCCTTGGCGGCCACGAGCGCTATGTGGGTTTCTCGCGGCGTTTTTATCCTCCAATAGGCCACGGCGCTGTAGGCGGCCTCGCTGGCGTCCACGAAGACGTGCAGTTGGAGCGACGTAGCTTCACTGTAGCGTGGGTAACATCGCGGCACTTGAACGTCACGTAGTCTCTTCAGCTGTTCAACCCACGTAGACCACTGTATGGCGAGATCTTCATCTATGGGCTCGTCCCAGTCGGTTCCTCTTCTCCAGATTTCTTGGAGTAGCTGCTTCGCTCTGATGGTGACCGGTGAGGCGAGTCCGAGCGGGTCGAACAGTGACATGAGTACACGTAGCATGCCCCTCTTCGTAGGGTTGTCACTTTCCATCACGTCGGGGGAAAGTCGGGCCAAGTTGAGGTTAAAACCTATCGTGTCTTCTCGTGGTCTCCAGATGATGCCCAGTGTGCGTTCTATCTTCTGATCGACGTTCAACGCGACGTCGGGTTGCGCCACCCCTGGCGCCAACGCGTCGCACACTCGCTGACTGTTTGAGACCCACTGCCTCAACTCGTAGTTCGCTTCCTTGTGTATCGCTGCTATTCGACGTGCGGCCTCTATTGCTTCATCCTCATTGTCGTAACTGTTGAGTAAGTCGTCGACGTAATGATTTCTAACTATTGCATCGTAGGACTGCGGATCTTGATCTCTATATCGCGCTGCGTTGATGTTCTTCACATAAATCGCTATTGCAGGCGAACACGATGCACCAAAAATGAGTGACGTCATTCTATATTCTTCCGGCGGCCTGTCGTCACGTCGATCGCCCCGCCACAAGTACCGAAGTGCGTCTCTATCTTCCGACTTGACCTTAACTTGCATGAACATCTCCCTGATGTCGGCTGTCACTGCTATTTTTCGTTGACGGAATCTCATAAGCACACCCGGTAATGACTGTATGAGGTCCGGTCCCTTGAGCAAGTGGTCGTTCAGTGATACACCTCGAGTCTTGGCTGCGGCGTCGTGCACTATTCTTATTTTTCCCGGTTTCAATGGGTTGACGACGGCGAAGTGCGGGAGGTACCAGGTTCGATTCGACGTCACGGCGGGTGCAAGCTCGGCGTATCCTTTTTCTATTAGCGCTTGCATCTGTTGACTATATTTTTCCTTTAACACTGGATCGCGGTCGAGTTTCCTTTCTATTGTACGCAGACGTTGTAGCGTATTTTCGTAATTATTCGGCAGGGAAACGTCACCTTTTTTCCATAATAACGGGGCTTGATAACTATTGTCTATTTTCACAACTCCCTCTTCCAGCTGTCGGAGCGCCTTCTGCTCCTCACTCGTCGACGGTTGCTTGGGTTCTATCATCATCATATCGGCGGTGAAGAATTCCCGAAGTTGCGCGTCCATGTTCTCTTCGCAGCTGGCGATGAAATTCACTCTATGTGCCCGTTGAGTACCATAGGACCGAGCGCCGTGCAGAACCCATCCCAGCGGAGTGAGTGACGCGACCGGTTGATGCTTGGAGCCCTTCCTGACCTCCTGGGATAGCAGCAGCTGCCAGTTGTCCTGACCTATTAATATTCGCGGCTTAGCTGGGCTATATCGAAGCGGCAGGTCCTCCAAATGTTTGCATCCATCTATATCTTTCTCCGTGATGGTCTGCGGTGCTATCTTGAGGTTCTTCATGGTCCTGGCCTGGATCCTGTAGGTACTATTCGACGTTCCTCGTATCTTCATTGTGACCCGACGCGATTCATGGGAGACACTCTGCTCCCCTATGGAGTCTATGCGCAGTGGCTGCAGCTGTCCACGAAGTCCAACTTGGTTTGCGATGTCCTCTTCTATTAATGTGACTGTTGATCCATCGTCTAGGAGCGCGTACGTCTCTGCTACTCCCACCGGTCCGGAGACGCGAACCGGAACTATTTTCAGATAGGCGGTGGATCCGGACACCCAGGTTGACGTCACCGTCTCGTTGGCCGCTTTTTCTATCTTGTTTCTATCACTATGTAGCAGCCGGTGATGCCAGTAGTTGCATCCGTCTATATCACATCGCTTCCTCTTGCAGCTGTGGTTCTTCGATCTATAGCGCAGGCACGCGAAACATAACCTCTTCTCTTTGGCTATGTCCCATCTATTTTCGACCGTCGCCTCCAACATTCGCTTGCACTTGACTGCATCGTGGTTTTCCTCGTTGCAAATGATGCACTTTTCTATTGTTTTCACTGCGTTGTACGTCCGCTGGCTTCTATTGTGTCTATTATGTCCCGATGTAGCTTCGACGTACTGCTCCGGCTGTGCGTAGGGTCCGCAACGCGTTGCTTCCCGATCCAAGAAACGCGCCAATTTTTCCAAGTCCGCTTCCTCTTCCGGTTGCTCCGCCGCGTAATCGAACCAACGATATCGAATAGTCGGCGTGAATTTTTCTATTGTAGTCTTGGTTGCTTCCGGGTTGTAGAGGTAGTGGCGTTTCTTGAGCGCACGCAGTGTAGCCACGATGTTGTTGACACGACTGGCGAACACACATATGTCACGTGGGTTGTCTGTGAGGCGCGGCAGGGCTCGTAGTTGCTCGATTTCCGATAGTGCTATGCAGTCCGGTCGACCGAAACGAGCTTCTAACGAGTTCACTATTTCTTCCGACTTCGCTCCGTAGAGCAATAAACTATTGACGGCTTCCTTCGCTCGTCCTGTGAGCGCACGACGTAATCTTGCTATGTTTTCTATTTCCGTGTTCATCTTCGCTGTTTCTATGTAGGCAGTCTTGAACGAGAGCCATTCTTGATGAGACCCGGAGAACGTCGGCAGCTCCATATATCTATAACTATTGCACGTATTGGTACGTGCGGCGAGGGCGATCGCTGACGCCAGGTCCGACAGGTTCACTTGAGCTGGGTGCGTGGCGATGTCCTTCTTGCTATCACTATCACATTCGGCGGCGTGTTCCGTCCGCTTCCCTTGCGGCGGCAGGACGGCGGCAGTCGTGGTGGCGCGGGCTTCGGCAGGATCCGTCTCTTCGAGCCACTGGTTGACTCGCTTCGAAGCGGCGTCCGCGTCGGTGTGCACGCTGTCGTCGTCTTCACTATCAGACTCTTCTAATTCTATTGTGGCGAGGCGAGCGGCGGCGAGCTTCACTTTGAGTTCAAGCAGTTCTTCCTTGGCGCGGGCTATACGTAGCGCCTTCTCTTTCTTCTTCGACGTAGCACTCTTGATGGTCGCGGGTTTGCTATTCTTCTTCATGGCAGCGTCGATGGCCTCCTTCGTGACCGCAGGTTCCGACGTGGCTGCAGTCGTTCCCGCCGACTGCTCGGTCGTCGTAGTGGCGGTGACGGTGTTGGTGCTCGTTGCCGTGGTACCCGATGACTGCTCCGATTCTTCCTCGACCGGCGTGGCCGTGCGTCCGCTTCGCGTGGTAGGCATGCTTGACTCGTCTTGACTATCTTGACTATCCGGCTGCCGAAGGACCAGAAAATGGTCTATCCGGCTATCCCTCTATCCGGCTCGAAGGACCAGAAAATGTTCTATACACGCCGGGCACCTACTATTGGACGCTCCTTGTGCCAGACTATTACACTATACTATTCAACGCGTATAGACACCTTGCTATTGCTGGTGAATGACGCGCCAGTCTACCTACCACGGTGCCGGTGAATGAGGAGAATGAGGTGCGGGGGGAGAAATAAAAGACTAGTTTGACGTTTCTGTTCTTGTCTAGCCCGCGCCTGTCTGCCGCCGCCCGTTACTATTGCACTATACACTATTCACTATGCACTGTTGCCTCTTCCTATTTTTCTTCCTGTTTTCTTCCTGTTTTCTGGATCCCGAATGCCATCCGAATGCGACTTCGCACGGCGGGCTCGCTATATTTATACCCGATGGGGGCGTGGCTTCGAGCGCGTTCTAGAAAGTTCTTTATTTCTATCTTTCTCTTACAATACAGCTGTTTCTGTCTTACAATCTTGTTGTATTGCTATCTTGCTTAGACTATATGCTATCTCTTTCACTCCTAAATGAGGCCTATTTACACCTCGGAAGCAAGACCATATCGAAACCCCAATCCTATTTACACCTCGGAAGCAATACCATATTGAAACCCCTAAGAAAATAAGTCTTATTTTCCTACATAATCTATTAGAAATCTATCTAAAATCTATTTACACGCTATCGTACCTATTTACCTAACTATATAACTATCCTATGGGGTAAATAAAAGGCAAAAAGCGTATATTTATTAAAACACAAACTATAAAGAACACAAGTAAAACTTATAACTATGAAAACATAAGTAAATACCTATCTATTCTATCACTATTCTATTCGCACTACTTACTTAATAAAACTATGTACACGCACTATCTGATTTCACTATAATTTCACGCTATTTCGATCGTTCTGAACATTTAAATAAGTGAAAATATTTCTTCTCCATCTTTTGAAATTTTCTCTAACATCATGTTCCAAGTTCAAACTAAGCACACAAACACTTGCGTAAAACCTACAGCGTCATGTGAAGATCCTCTTCGTCCTTTGCGTTACATTTGAGCAAACGAGTGTGGAGCTCGTAAAGCGTGACGTAGCCTCCGGCCGTCACGGACGTTACGTTACGGCGTTACGTTGGGCGGTGAAGCGAGTATCATGAGCTATTTGCTACGATCCATCACAACTTCGTACCAACGAGAATTACGTTCTAAAGGGCGTGATTTTCGGACGTTGCTTTGTAGAACTTTACTAAAGTCCTACCTACCTACCTATTTAAGATGATTACGTACCTAATTGGTATTGATCAACCAACTTTGCACGATGACTTGTTAGTTTTAATGTTTTTTTTTGTTATTATACCTATTTCAAGATTCAAATATGTGTATTATTAATTATACATGCCCATAATAAAAATAAAAGTACCTAAGTACCACTTTTAAACTTCGCATATTTTTGCAAAAAATATTCTGGTGATTTAAAAAATAGATACAATTATGTAATGTATATTTATGTATATTATTTTAAAAGTGTATGTCCCTGTGTTTATAATGAAATCGAACCAAAATTATAGCTTTGAATTTTAAAGATTGATACTATATTCATAGTTTGTATCCTAAGGTAATGTACGTATGTATGTATGTATGTATGTGTGTATGTATGTGTGTAAGTATGTATAATATCTCGTTTACAACTAATTAAATCATTTTACATCACCCAGCACAGGTAAGCACATCCATATTTAAAGAGATGTTAGTAGTGTCACACGTTAATCTGTTGCTTTTATCAAAGCTGTGCGTGTCAGCACTCATAAAACTTGACGGGAGGCTCCGTTTTCGTTACGTTACGTCGATTCCAGGATTGCGCCTCAAGAAGTGATTACTATGTAGGACTTGAGTCATATCAATTTAAAGTTGATGTTCCCAGATTGTATAAGCATACGAGTATAATAGGCATCATGTTTACATGAAATAGGCTTTTGAAACTTAATATTATTAATTTTGATTTACGGGTTTTACTTACACTGTCTGTTAAATAAGTCTATTAATTAAGCTATTAAAATTTCATTCACATCTACAGGCATTGTTAGGATCAGGATCGTAACAAGAGATTTAAAAATACCTATATTATGAATTAAAATTCCCGTTCTTTTTCTAGGTGTAAGTTCTTGTCTTGTGTGTTATCATTGGCATCCATGACACAGAGAATTCTGGTATGGGGATATGAGTGTGTAGCTTTATTTATTGTTACACATGCATACAAATCGTTCTTGCGCAAATTATATACCTAACAGATTTCAATTACACTCATTTCATAATATATACTCTCGTCTTTATATGGAAGCGGATGGATGAAAGATTGTCTTAAATTGTCACCCCGTCACGCCAGAAAGCGGGTCTCTCATCACGAGCGATTTACCACAATCAATCACTGCTACACGCCAAAAGCCTATGCCGCTTAACGAAAGCTGTTCACGTACGTACTATAAAACCCTAAGAGTTTTGAATATTAAACTCGTCGTTATTGAAATATGAGGATCGTTATTGATACAGATATTATTTGTGTTCTACACCTTGGCTCTTAGTCTTCATGGTGGCACTGGATGGATGGATGGATGAAGGCTGTCTGAGTTTGCATGTAAACCCATTGCTGGTTTTCACCAGCAACATTTCACTGGTTATTTCATGAACAGCTTAGTGCTGGTTAAGAAATAACCGGGAACAAAGAATAGGGCAAGCTCCGTTACTAGTTTTACACAAAATGAGAAACATTTAAAAAATTAAACTTCAAGAAGCTGTAAAATGTTATTTATATGCAGACACTCAGCCATGCATCACGCTCGTGTTAGTATTGGTATAACTTATGAATCAAAGATATGTAATATAATATTTGAGTATACTTGCAGTTGCTCGCGACTTCATTCGTACATAGGAGTTTTTCCCGCGTGAATCCCGATCCCGCGGAAACTCCGAGATAAAAAGTAGTCTATATGTTGCTCCACAACATATAGGCTACTTACTACTACTACTAGATAGCCCAGTGAAAGTCCCATAAAAATCTGTTCAGCTGTTTCTGAGATTAGCGTTCACAAACACACAGACATACAGATATACAAACATACAGACAAACAGACAATGTTAAAAAACATTGTTTTGGGTTATCTTGCGTATATAAGGGCCCCATATATTTTCGATGTACAGACAGCGACCAATAACATTTTTATTATATGTATAAATCGGATCCGGTAGCAGAGTGAGCAGTCGTTTTCATGATTTACATCCCAAGTATTCTTGTCAAACTATGCAATGTGGGCTTGTTTGGTACGTCAGGACGTTAGCTCAGGATATCAAATGAAACACAGGGTTCTAAGCCAAACACACAACCAACTCCGTTTATTGAATCAAACTGTTTGGCTCAGTAAAGATGCTATTAGACTTGGTTTGGTATTTTGACATCTTGGATTTACTTCACGATAGATATTGATATTATCGATCGATCCACTCGCACTCGCGACTCACGCGTTATTTATCAACAACTGTTAGATATTCACAGCATTACAATCATATCACAATTAATAAGGAACCATTACAAGATTTTACACCGCTACCCATTGAGATACTATGTACTAAAGTACCCGCTACCACATTGATTTTGTTAGGTACTTTTATTATTTTTCAATTCTATTGACAGCTATCAGATTCACTATGAATCAGCGCATACAGATTAAATCACAATAATCGCATCAAACCAGTATCAAGGTTTACTATCTCCGACATATAAATATAGATAGGTAGATGCGCCCGCGATCTCCTTCGTGCATAGGAGTTTTTCCCGCGTGAATCCCAATCTCGCGAGAACTCCTGGATAAAAAGTAGCCTACATGTTGCGCCTCAACCTCCTCTATCTCCCAATGAAAGTTGCATAAAAATCTCTTCAGCCGTTTCTGAGATTAGCTTGCACAAACACACAGACATACAGACAGCGATCACTTAGTTTTGTTATATGTATAGATCCATATAGATAGATATATAGGCCATATAGATAGACATATAGATAGATATTCGGAGAGTCCGGGTTCGAATTCCAGGACACGTACCGCTGAATTTTCGGAGTTATGTGCGTTTTAAGTATTTAAATGACATTTACTACAAACGGCGAAGGAAAACATCGTGAGGAAACCTGCATGCCGGAGAGTCCACAAAACACAAAGGTGTGTGAAGTCCGCCAATACGCACTTGGCCAGCGTGGTGGAAAATATGTCAATGGGCCATGATGGATTGAGATGATGATGATAGATATAGATATAGAAGATATAGATTACACTAAAGTATAGCCTTTGAGGAATTTTCTGGTTTTGAATCAAGCACTAATATTACTGATACCTTGGGATTAAAAATTATATTGTAAGTACACTTCTTGGTTTTTCATGAATCCAGTAACGGTTAGAGTGTTTAAGGTTAGAAACTCAAACGAGAACGCGACAAAAACTGGAATAAAGTTAGTGAGAGTTATATACTTATCACTAACAGCAGCACGTACCTGCTCCTTTAGTCATATCAAAGAAAGGACCAACTAATGTTCTTATACCGTCTGCTAAGTGACCGTTCTAGACCTATTTTGAGCCTTATTCTATACCTATTGATCACAGATGTCATTGGGGCCAGCTTAATTGTGGTACTGTATTCTCGTTTGCTATCTTAATTTTATCATAAAAACTATTAAAATAAAAAATATACTCTGTAATTTACAGACAAAACTCATACTATGAGGCAGGTGTCCCACCCGCGGGCGTGTCGGCGAGTGCATCCCGGCTATTTACTCGCCCAAGACACGTACGAAAGATATGACATTCCGTGTAAATAAAAGAGACGCATTTATGTCAGCGACTACTCGCCGGCGGTGTGAACAGTCGGTCTCTCTTTCTTCTCTATCTCTTTTGTTTTCACGAAATGTCATATCTTCTGTCGCTGTCTAGGGCGAGTAATGCGAGAAAACAGCCGAACTTTACTCGCTGCTCGTTGCCGGTGATAGGTATACCTGCCTGAAGCAGTTGATTAACTTCCAGAAGAATGACATGTAGGAAGAGCGATCCCCATACAATGTGGGGGAACCGCAAGTATGAAAGATTTTTTCAAATTCTTTCTCTTATGAGGTAAAATAGGTGACAGAAGCTATAGCAATTACAAAAGCGTTAATTGAGTAAATGAGTATTGAAGTGGTAGGTAAGTGATATTTTAAGTGGCAATAAATTAAATAAAAACCGGCCAAGTGCGAGTTGGACTCGCGCACGAAGGGTTCGGTACCATTATGTATAAAACGCCAAAAAAATCTGGCCTTTTGTATGAAAGCCTCACTTAAATATTTACATTTACATCAGTAGCCACATATTAGCCACAAGCAACGCCATCTCTTGGACCGACAGGTAACTAAAAGCATGAACTACATATTAGCCACAAGCAACGTCATCTCTTGGACCGGCAGGTAACTAAATGCATCGGAATACATATTAGCCACAAGCAACGCCATCTCTTGGAGCGGAAGATTATCGCTATAGCGTCGAAGCCATATTTCGACTTAAATATTTATTTTATTTAGTGTTTTAGTATTTGTTGTTATAGCGGCAACAGAAATACATCATCTGTGAAAATTTCAACTGTGTAACTATTACAGTTCATGAGATACAGCCTGGTGACAGACGGACGGACGGACGGACGGACGGACGGACGGACAGCGAAGTCTCAGCAATAGGGTCCCGTTTTACTTTGGGTACGGAACCCTAAAAACTGCTGTGATAATTCTTGAATATTCAAATTAGCTCAAGTAAATGATTGAAACTTAATTAAGTTATATTACACGTTAAATGAGTTTCTAAAAGGAACTTCAATACGTTAAATCGTCTTCATAAACTTCAAAGCGTCTAATTAAATCCTTCAAAGCAATATCACCGGTGAAAGTTTCCAACACTCATCATTGTTTGTTTAGAAATATTCAGGAACATTGTTCCTCAAACTCTGAATAATGGGTGTTTTTATTCAATTTACTCGGCTCTTGTGAGTTGGGAAAGTTTAGCACCAAATCTTGATTGATAACTTGCAAGGAACGTTACGTTTTTGCTTTGGTAGGTTTTTAATAAGTAAAAAAAGGTATATAAGGGCTCATTTAGGTACGTGATGCCAGTTTCTTGACTAGGTATTGCATACATACAATAAAATTGAAGTAATAAATTTTTGACAACATGCAAACAAGACGTTAACACAGGCTATTACACGCCTACGTTGCGTTTTAGTTCTTCAATTTTATTGTAAGCAACAGGCCAGAAACTTGCATCATGTAAATGAGGCCTTAAGTTAAGCGTCCACAGGTCGGTATCGTACACATCGGAAGCATCGCAGTAAACGGATCGTAGTATTCTTAGATTCTTAGTATAGAAAGTCATACAAGTGCATCCACTGATCCGCATCGTACGGATCGCAAATCGGCAATGCCGACACCGTTGCTCTAAGAGGCAACTTTTGCGATTTGCGATGCGTGCCGATGACATCATATGGAATGACGATCAGTGGACGCGCCCCACGCACTAAGAAAATGCGAATGAAATTGGTGTTGACAATCCGATTGCTGTTACATGCGTTGGCAATCCGATCGCTGCCGGTACAAGCTAAGCGTCCACAGGTCGGTATCGTACGCATCGGACGCATCGCAGTAAACGGATCGTAGTATTATTTGTATAGAAAGTCATACGAGTGCGTCCACTGATCCGCATAGTACGGATCGCACATCGGCAATACCGACACCGATGCTCCGAGAGGCAACTTTTGCGATTTGCGATGCGTGCCGATGACGTCATATGGAATGACGATCAGTGGACGCGCCCCGCGTACTAAGCAAAAGCGAATGAAACTGGTGTCGGCAATCCGACGCAGTATGAAAAAATAATGCGGTTGATGCGATCCGTCCGATGCGTACGATACCGACCTGTGGACGCTTAGCCACAGTGGACGCAGTATGGAAAAATAATGCGGTTGATGCGATCGGTCCGACGCGTACGATACCGACCTGTGGACGCTTAGCTTAAGACTCTGTAAATATTATAAAAGGTGGAAAAGTCAGGAGTTTCGAGTTGGTACCACCTCTCGTCACGTTACCTAGTTCCATTTCGATACTGTAGTAATCGTTTTAATAGAAATTGTGTTCTGTTAGAAAGGTACTTATAGTGTACCTAGTTAGCATTGTAAGAAACTCGTTCTAAATCCATCGCAGATTGCTGTCATCGTTGACAGTGTTGCTATCCTTGAGGACGAGGTCACCTCTAAAAAGTGTAATCATATTCACATTTTACCACTAATATTGAGTAGGCACTCAAAATACAGTTGCTTGACCTTAAATACCATTAAACATCGTGTAAAGTTTAGACACTGTTGTGTACCTATAGCGCATTTACCTAGAGCATTTTTCGATAAAGAACAGCTATAAAGTCGACATGTTGATCGAACTAAGGCCGTAAAAAGTATACGCTGCAAAATATACGCCTCAATTTCTTACAATATGGTAAGTACTACGTGAGTAAAGTGTACGAGTATATTAAGATGAGCTTGAAGATGCAGTCACGAGTATTATAGACCAAGAATAATTTGCCACGTGCTGTCATTTAAGCAAAAAACTCGATATAGTCATAGTAGCTTATTTAGCTTGGAGCGTTCATTGCCCGGCGGCTTGCGTCGATCCTAAGTAATCGACAAAGTTAAGCAATTGCAGCGCGGTTGGTAGTTAGATGGGTGACCCCGCTAGTGCAAAAATTATTTGATGGCTTCCATGTTTTGGAGGGCACATAAAGTCCTGGTTGTTACCTATATATAGCAGTCGTTATGGACGCCTTATAAGTCGTGACCCGTGACGGCGGCCTTTGTGCGGCATGAAAACTTCCGATACTTGGTTGGTTACCCACTCCTCTACCAATCCGCACTTGACCATCGTGGTGGAGTATGCGTTAGGCCTCCTCAATGATGATGAGAGACTCGTGCTCGGTAGTGGGACATTAATGGGTTCAACAAGTATTCATTGAACAACAAGTGTTATTGAAACAAGTTGTCATTGAAACCTTGTCCTATTTTTTGTCTAGGCTCAGACTTTTTTTGACAATATTAAACTATTTGCAAAGTATCGCACACAATACGTCATATTATGAGTGTTAATGGTTACCTCACTTAGAAGAAAATTTCTTCTTCAAATGAAGTGATATTTTAATTTTGAACACGACTTATATTTAAAACTTATTGGAACGAAGTTCCTTACGGCAGGCTTGGAGGAGATAGGGATTTTGCTGCGCGGCCGAACTGAAAAATATGTGATAGTAAAACCGTAAGAAAATATGCGTGGAATAAAAGCGTTATCTAGTGCGCAGGCGCGACAACAATAAGGAAGTGTAATAGCTTTTGCGTGAAACGTTGATTCTAGACCTACAAACCGAAGTACTAAGTGCTGTGTAATAAGAAATCACCCGCATTACTGCAAATTATTAATTATTATTAATCAATTATTAATAATTATTATAAACATTGCAAACGTTTGATCAAGACGCGTAAGCGTGTTCGAAATCCGCATCACTTAGGACCTTTCACTCAACGTCAAGCGGTCCCGGATCATTTATTGGCGTGCATTTTGGACTGCGAATATTATTTTATTGGTGTGCATTTTTCCTTGAGACAGTTAAGGGGCCTTTGTTACTGTGCACTAACATTATTATTTTACGTAATTTATTATTTCCTAAAATACTGAATTTCCTAAATACTTTCTTGTACTTAAATAAAAACGAATCAGCAAAATTTAAGAGAAAAATCAAGAAAACCTACATAAAATTGAGCACGATTTTTTTTGCAAATTGTGTCGATTCTACATTAGCCGAAGGAACTTCGTTCCTACCTGGTGTCCCACGACACCACATCTCTTTTTTTTTAATTTCCTTTTTTTCCATTCCATTTTTAACTTAACGGTAACATAATTAACTCATGATTCAGATTGCAATATCATCAAGGGACATAGCTCGTTCTATCGGTCTAAGCTCAGATAGCCGCAATATTGTCGCTTGGTCTATTGGCCTAAATGCTCTCAGAGGACTCGTACCTACAGTAAGGATCGAGATTTAACACTTTCGGTGCGTTAGCGGGTTGATTATATCCGATGCTCATCTTTCCTCCGGTGCGGGGTAAAAATTACTGTACTTACCGCTGGTGCGGGACAGATATATTTGGTCTCCGTGTGAATAAGAATGAGATGGTTAGTGTTTTGGAATTGCCTCGTTAAATAGATAATATAAATGCGAAAAAATTGCATCGGGTTCTTACGACCCGATGCCGACTGAAGCTAAATTTTTTACGTCTAGTGCGTCTATCGGTTCTTAGCGACCCGATGCCCGATGACCCTATAGCCGCACTAGATTATATGCTAGTTGAGCTAGTAACGTCCATATGATTAGACAAGTTTTTTGCAAATAAAGAAAAGACAGTGTATTTAACATGAAACGATCCAGGAAAATGTTGTCTAAGTCATGTGAATGTGAAAAACCTAATAAAAATAAAGTAAGTGAAGGTTCCCCAAAACAAACAATGATCGGTAAGTGGAATATGTCCGATAATTTATATATACTAGCCCGTCAACTGGTCACACATTACAAATCTTGCGAACTGCAGCCATCAATTCCCAGCTACCAGATTCACCCACACCATCTACCAGTAGGTGTAGCTCATAATGATCAAATACAAATATTAGAACACAAGATTATTCAACCAGCCTAAAATCAAGTTTGGATTTGAAAAATATATTATTTTATCGCTATCGATGTTTTTTATCATGCTCAACACTAAAAATATATCGACACTTTTATTAACCAGTGCGGAGAACGGGTCGTTACGATCCTCCAAGTAATTCCTTTATTTACTAACAAACCATGCAGTGTATCTACCTACGATTTCAGCCTTTTATTTAGTGTTTATTTGTCAACATATTGCTATAAAAAATACGCTCATTATGCCTATGAAGATAAATCCTCCTAAACAGATGGAAGTCAAACGGATCTTTTCGACCCATCGACGCACCAGAAAAAAGTTGTGCTTCGGATATAATAGACCCCATCCATTTCAAGGAAATAAATAATCATCAAAATCGGTTTACGCAACACAAAGTTATGGGGTCACAAACTTACCAATAAAGATAAAAAAAATAAAAAAAGATCGGTGAATTATTTTTTTTTTACTTTTCTATTTGTGCATATTGAAATACAGTCCAACAATTGTTATGAAGATTCATTCATAGTCCCTGGATTCCGAGGTTTTGCCATTTTTATATCTTACGGCACTCCACTATACGATGATTATTTTATTGCAAAAACTTAGCCGTTTAGTAGATGCGTGCGATATATTATACTAGGTAATGTTCCTATTTTGCCATAGATGACCGTGTTCTTTGTGCTAAAACTATCGAATTCCAAAAGCTAAGTAGTTATAATACAGTCTGTATATGTATATTATGTATAAATACCTTTATGTACTGTCGATAATTTTATTTCGTATTGGAATAAAGTGTAAGTAATAAATAAAAACACTTTGTGATTAACATGCATAGATAAACTCTTTACAAATTAACGTTAACTTATTACCGTTCAGTTAACTTTACACTTAGGTAATTAAGTCGAGCACAAAATTAGTAACTAAGACGGGGAGAGAGCTCTAGACATCACTTTACGTACGTTAACTGCAGACATTAACTATCGATTTAAAGGCGCAAAGGAGGTTGGAGCAGCTAATTTACTTGTGCCCATTAATGTGCAAATGCTCTCTCGGGTGAAAATTGATGGCCCCGTACGTGCTATCAATCAAGATTTGCAACCAAAACTTCCCCCTACTCAGGGCCGAGTAAATTGATATAAAAACAGCCGTTATTGCAAGTTTGCAAAGCAACGCTCCTGGGAATTTAATCTTACTTCGCTATTAATAACGAAGATGTAACAAGAGTTTTCCTTTGAATAACGTGGTAAATTACGAATGAGTTTTTATTCATGCTAAAATACTAGAAAACCCGTCCGTCCACGCTTCGCTTCAGGAAGCATGTCATATTACTCATCATACTAAGTACGTATACTCATACAAGGTACCCACATTCGTTTTTAGACGTGATACTTTAAACTGATTTATCTTTTTTTATATAACAATTAAAATAAAACTGGTAATATTAACTAAAGCTTACCGTAATACATTAGTGAATACAGCACATTCATCAGTTTAGCCAATTTAGACATTAGCACGTAAAAAGTCGGAAAAAACTGACTTCGATTCAAAAAATCAGGGTATTGAGTTCCATTGGGCTACTGGACCCCAATCATAGTTGTTCTCATCTAGGTATCTTCCATGTACAGGAATCGATCGGTTACAAATTTATTATATTAATTAAATGTATGTAATGTAATCTATATAATTATTGATTAAACGAACTTACCAAGTGAAGTTCTATCATAATTATACGAGTGCTTCGTCCGAAGAGATTAGTAACCTGAAATAGAAACTTATCAACACACATATGTAGTAACGCGTAGCGATCACCACTCTTTGCACTACGTTGAGAAAAAAAAGAGGGTAGAAACATTATAATTTTATAAATGTTATTGATATTGGGGGTAGGCAGACTACCCCACCCACTTTACCTGCCACCTGTCGTCGTCTCGGAGCTTCATTAGTTTGGAGTCCCTTATGAAACCTGCAACCCATACCAATAGGGGTAGGGTGGGCGGGTGTTACTAATCTCTTCGGACGAAGCACTCGTATAATTATGATAGAACTTCACTTGGTAAGTTCGTTTAATCAATAATTATACTTCGTGCTTCGTCCTCGAGATTAGTAACCTGAAATAGAAACTTATCAACACACATATGTAGACCTTGAGAGTGTTGCAAGGTTTCAAGAAGGGGATTAATCAAAAAGGCGAACCACTCATAATCAATTGTTCATTTGGCGTAATAAGATTAGGGAAACAATCAGAAATAATATGAGCATTATGTATACCCAGATACAAAACTAACACTTACAATTTTTACAATTTGAAAAACTTGGTTAATTTAAATTTTATAATTTAATTTATAATTACACTCGCTAAAGACACTTCATTTGTGTCGATGATGGTTCGGTGGTAGAACTTGGTGAAAGTATTAGAGCTTCCGCTCCAGCCGGCGGTGTTGCGGATAAGGTCAATGTTGACTCCTCGCGAATATGCGCGTGATGTGGACGCATGTCTGATGCTGTGCGCGGAAAATATTGATACGTCGACTCCCTTGTCCTTTAGGGTTCCTTTGATCCAGCGACTTAATGTTTGGGAAGCTACTGGTTTATAAGGTTTTTTATAGCTTATAAATAAAGAATCAGATCTACGTATTGCTGCAGTTTTATTTATATAATAGACTAAAGTGTTCGCGGGGCATATTTCTGGTTTTTCACGAAAAAACGGTAAAAATAATATAGGCTGTTTAGATCCTACACGAGAAGTTTTGATCAGTTCGGGAATTTTAATAACAACCTGCGTCTGTAATACCTCTATATTATTTATGTTTATTTGTGATAAGGTCTGTACCCTATGCGCGGTAGTTAAAGCAATCAAAGTAGAGCATTTCTTTGATAGTTGTTCGAGAGAAATGTTTTCAATTGGGGTATTGTGTTTTTAGGAGATTTAATACGCAATTTGTATCCCAAGTAATATTGTACTTTGGATTCGGTGGTCAAAGTCGATATACCCCTTTGAAAAATCTTTGAATATTATCGTTATCGATGATATCATGCCCTAGTACAATGTGGCTTTACAACTATTAAGGGAGCCAAATTGACTACCACTAGCATAAGATTCAGTTAAGAATTCTAAAACTTTTGGTATACTAGCATTATAAAGATTCGTTGAATTTTTGACACAGAAATTATGCCATTTTTTTTTTTTTTGATAAGCGCTATACTGTTTTGTTGAAATGGAGGATAGCCAATGATGTATAAATATCTAGATGGATAATCGAATCCGCGAAAACGTGTCAAAAAAGCGAAGCCAACTGTTGGCCGCGACTTTTATATCACTACGCACAGACTACGCACACGTAGACAATAAATGAACGCGAAAAACATCGCATGCACGCACACATGCTTGATATTGTTGCCTTGTTTTTTCATTGTAGGGCGACGCTCAATCTACCTATTTATAACATCATTGAGTATAGCATAATTTCTACAGAGGAAGGCGGTGCGCCTCGCAGCATTAAGGCCGACCTGAACACCTCCCGGCCGCCAGGATAAGGTATGATTGTATCCGTCGGAACTCTCTGGAATTAGGTACAAGAAATTAAACTTTCGTTGGCTTTGAGGTATAAGTATTATGTCTGACTTAAGAAGACTTGTAAAAATAGGGTACCATGGTTGACTGGGCCACAGCGGGACTGTCATGATCTCATCAGCTACATCGTTAATAATTTTTTGAGCGACTTTAATATCATTGAAAATGGGAGAAAGGTGTAGAAAAAATAATTACTCCAGTTAATAGTAGGTAAATACATAAAAAGCAAAGGCATCGGGGTCCCTGTGCAAAGATATAATTTTTTCACATTTACGATTAATTCGGCTTGCAAACAAGTCTATGTGAGGTTTACCAAATTTTGAAATTATGGTTTCGTAGGTAGAATTTGATAATTCCCATTCGATATTTGGATATACTTTTCTAGATTCCGCGTTTGCAATTTTATTGTCCACAGATCTGATGTACGATGCGAAAATGAATAATTGTCTTTGCTCACACCATTGCCAGATATCTTTAATTACTTGAGTGAGATGGGGAAATTTGATACCACCCATGCGGTTGATATATGAAATAGCTGTTGAATTATCTATTCTAAGCAGTATTTGACAGTTTATAAGTTGTTTTGCAAAAATTTTTAAACCTAAAAGTGCTGCTAAGTAAATGTTCAAGATAGTTGATGTGGTAGCCCTGCTCGCTTGTGGACCATTGACCACTAGCCGTTTCCCCATTGCAGGACGCTCCCCATCCCGTCGTTGAGGCGTCAGAGTATATTTCAATAGCATATTTATCATTAAGTATTCTTTTACCCGAGAAATTTACGGTAGATGGTATAAGATTGCTCTTTTGCTTATTAATGATGAAACCTAGAGAACTAAGTAGCTTTTTCGTGATGTTAATATTACCATCACATTCTTGATAGGAACGTCCTATTAAAAGTGAATCATCAAATTAAATCGTTGACAAGTATCCTGCAGCCCTGAGGAGTTTAACGACTGGTTTCATTATCTTAGTAAATACGTACGGGGCTGTATTTAGTCCAAAAAGCAGAGCATTGAATTCGTAAATTTTGTTGTCCCATATGAACCGCAAATATTTTCTAAAATCAGGATGAATTGTTATAAATAAATAGGCATCTTTAAGATCTAAAATAGCCATATATGATAATTTTTTTTTTTTTTTTGTAATTATCTTTACAGCCGTCTGTGATGTATGTGGTATGGACACTGAGAAGAATGGCCATTCGATAAGGAAGTATGTAGGAACTGACGTTGTCATTCTATTAATAAATGATTGGAAGATAAATATGCCTCTATGTCTATGTTAATATCCCAAGATTAGCCCTAACCAGGAATAATACACCGTCCTTAAGTCTTCTTGCTTTAACGGTTTTAAATTTAATATGAATCGCATCTTGCCGTTTTGCTTTGGACGTAAAAAGGAACTCGATATGAATTGTCCTTCGCATGGATGGCATTGTGAAATTGCCCCAGTACCGGTTAAATTATGTACAGCTTGCTCTACAAGTAGACATTCTTTACTTGTAAGTTTAGGTGGAGAAGGGACTTGATATTGTACCACAGGATGCAAAAATTCGAGTTTATACCCCTTTATCCAGTCTCGAATTTTACGATCGGATGTTAAGAGTGCGCTGCGCCCGCCCGTCCGGGCAGCACCGCGACACCACGCGCTCCAGTCTGTGGGGGGATTGTTGTCGAGCTGGCAACCCTATACCCGGCCAACGTGTGTGTACTCACGCGTGTCGTTGGTGGCGCGCACGATGGCGAGCAGCCGGTGGCGCGAGGTGCGCAGCGTGCGGGCCGCGCGCGCCCACGCCGCGCGCTGCGCCAGCGCGTCCCGGCAGCACCGCGACAACACACGCTCCAGTCTCGTCTACTGGCGGCGGGTTGTCCTGTACGGATGTTGCGAGGGCTTCGATAAGCTGGGTGGCTGTCTGGGTTGAACAGGGTCTTACTCAATTCTTTGTTTTTATCTTCGCGATTCAGTTGATCGGTGACTGCAGAAGCTAGACATGATATGGCTTTGCCAAGTGTTTTCTGTCTTGCCTCAATAGCTTTGTCGCGTTTGATAAGGTATCCTCACCGAGTATATTTAGAATAAATAATTTAGAATAAAGTGCATTTAGAATAAACGCTATCCTTGTACTTACAGTCAAAAAATTCCTCCGTGCTTGCTTATAGTCGGTAAGATTCAGTTCCCAACGAAAAGAACGCAAACCAACTGTTACCAATGCGGCGAGACAGTCCCAGAAACTGCTCAGAGTGCATTTAGAATAAACGCTATCCTTGTACTTACAGTCAAAAAATTCCTCCGTGCTTGCTTATAGTCGGTAAGATTCAGTTCCCAACGAAAAGAACGCAAATCAACTGTCACAAATGCGGCGAGACAGTCCCAGAAACTGCTCAGAGTGCATTTAGAATAAACGCTATCCTTGTACTTACAGTCAAAAAATTCCTCCGTGCTTGCTTATAGTCGGTAAGATTCAGTTCCCAACGAAAAGAACGCAAACCAACTGTCACCAATGCGGCGAGACAGTCCCAGCGACTGCTCAGAGTGCATTTAGAATAAGCAGCTATCCTTGTTCTTTCAACCGGCGAATCAGTCCTTACGACTGTTCTGAGTGGTTGTATCTTATATGGCGCCGCGAGTCAGCCTTAGAGCTGCTCTGAATGGCTTTAGGTTCTATCATTTTTATGATAAGTAGGCACTGAAATTGCATAGATGTAGGTAGACAATTATTTTGCTCCTTTGCCGTCGAGACAGTCTTAAAACTGCTCTGAATGGCGATAGGAAGCGTTATTCGCACGTGCAAGGCACCGTAAAAAAAAACACGTGTTATTTGAAGGTTATTCGCTGAAGGCAAGACGATAGATCCGGAATGCTTCATCTGATGATGAAGATGAATCCTCAATCACGTGTATGCGTCGGCGACTTCGCGGTTTCTTTATATTTGTAACTCTTCCACTTCAGAATTTTTATGTTTTAACATTTTAACTACTTTTAATCACTAAATAAAAGGTGTACTTGGGTTCAATACAAGAAAAAACTATTATAATAAAACGAAATAAAAATACGTTCCACGTCGGTTGGAACTGTGTTGAGTGGTGAAGCACTAAAATGCGAATGAAGCTCCGAGACGACGACAGGTGGCAGGTAAAGTGGGTGGGGTAGTCTGCCTACCCCCAATATCAATAACATTTATAAAATTATAATGTTTCTACCCTCTTTTTTTTCTCAACGTAGTGCAAAGAGTGGTGATCGCTACGCGTTACTACATATGTGTGTTGATAAGTTTCTATTTCAGGTTACTAATCTCGAGGACGAAGCACGAAGTATAATATTAAACTCTTGCGTTACTGAGTGATTGACTGACAGACAACGCACAGCTGAAACTACTGAATGGAAGGAGCTGAAAGGCATACATGTTCCTTGGGAAATGTAGGGGAGCTCTAAGAAAGGATTTTTGGAAATTTCACCCCGAAGGGAGTGAAATAGGGGGGGGGGGGGGGAGGTGAAGTTTAAACGAATTCCACGCGGGCGAAGCCTCCAGGCGGAAGCTAGTGAACATAATATTGCTTTTAGCATTATGAACGTAATTAACACAAAGTGATGTTAGACTTAAGGATTCATTAGTAAAATGATTTGCCTTTTGTAGCACAGTGTACCAAGAAATCGTACCTAATCTTTTTTAGTTGGAGTAACCGCAATGCTTCAATATTTTTACCTGAATTCAAAGAACCGAGGAGGTTTTGATTTCAACTGTTATTTTATCTTTGTTACCTCATAAATTTTTACTAGGTTTACGGATTTTTATGATTCCTAATTTATTCGAATGTCGTTCAAACAAGCACAAGCATTTATGTATATGTTTGTGCTTGTCATGTTTGAACGACGTACGACTTGTGATTTTCGAGTTATCTGTAATAATGTGTATTTAATTGACTTTGACTACGTTGATGATGTTCTCAATTAAATACTTGTCAGTTTTAAAGTCTCGTGAATGTTATAATGAAAGAAAATATAATTATAATTATTATTTTTGTCGCTTTTCTAAAAAGTATTTTTTTACGACTATGACGACGCTGAAAGAAAGGGTTTGTATGACTTCAAAGAAAATTTAGGAATATAATATGTACGTCCCTACTTACAAATGTATGATTTTTTGTTACCCCCAACCTTTTAAACTACAAGAATCGGGTCTTCTTTTACCTAATGATTAAGGAGTTTCGAAGACCTCTCCAACAACAACAACAACAAAATCCTCTTTATTGTACACCAAAACATATTACATGATATCATTATCACACAGAGACAACAGGCGGCCTTATCACTAAATAGCGATCTCTTCCAGACAACCTATTAAGCTGAATACATAAATAACTTTGTAAACAGGGTAGGGTGTACAATTGAACTGAAGAATTTTTTTTGTTTATCAGCAGTTAGTCAGTAAGTATTTTAAAAATAGGAAATACAAAAGGATAGTAGGTGCAAGAGAATAGAGAAGAGTAGTAAAAGTCGAGATTAAGATGAAAGATAGAAATCTTTTACTTTTTTCTTGAAAGCATCTAGTGTCTGCGCTCGTCGGATTGTGATTGGTAAGGAATTCCACAATCAAACAGCTACGGCAGTGAAGGAGTTACTGTAGAAGGATGAAGTACAAGAAGGAACAGATAGAGAAAGTTTTTCATTGGAACGAAGAAAGCGACTATTCTATTCTAGCGTTCTATTCTATTCTATTCTATGATTTGACAGTTTATATTGAAACCGTTGTTTTAGATAATCAGGCGTATTCGGATTAAACAGGACGCAGGCAGTATAAAGCAGAAAGAATATGACTATTCCGGCGAAGACGAATTGGGAGCCACTTGAGCTTAGTCCGATACTCAGAGATATGATCATATTTTCTAACGCCAAAACGAATCTTATACAAATATTTTGAAGACGCTCTAGTTTATTTAGTTGCTCCTCAGTTAGATCTAGATAACAAACATCAGCATAGTCAAGGATCGGAAGAAGAAGTGTTGAAGAAAGCGTAATTTTGGTAGCAACTGGAAGGAAATTACGAAGTCTACGGAGAGAACCCATAGCCGCAAATATTTTTTTACTCACCTCGTTGATTTGAGGACCCCAAGACAAAGTACTGTCAATATAAATCCCTAAACTCTTTACTTTATTCGTGAAAGGAACTTGTGTGCCATTTAAAGTTATATGTGGTAAATTAGCGTGGTCTACCTTTGACAACATTCTAGAGCTTCCAATGACAGCCATGCAGCAAACACCATTGTGAAATACTAGACAAATCATCATCGATAGATATAATCAACTTGGGTATATCCTCAACAGTACCGTGACAGTTGATCTGTAGATCATCTGCATAAAGGTGGTAGAGAGAAGATAAGTTAAGATTAATTGAATTGATGTAAACAGAAAAAAGGAGAGGAGACAACACGCCACCTTGCGGTACGCCAGTAATAACTTGTACCCAGGATGAATGAACATCATGGACCTGTATACGTTGTCGGCGCCCATAGGTACAAGTAACTTTGAAACCAGTCAGTGACACTTGGAGATATGTTAAGGGAACGTAGGGTAGCAAGCAGAATGTCAAAATCGACCGTGTTAAATGCATTGCTAAAGTCGAGCAAGGTTATCACGCTCACTTGTCTTCTATCCATAGCCAGTCGGATATCGTCAGTAATTTTAAACAATGCAGTAGTCGTATACTATGACCAGGGCGGAAACCGGATTGGAAAGGATTCAACAGGTTATGTGAGCATAAGAAATAGTTGAGCTGTTGATAGATAAGACTTTCAAGCACTTTGGACAGGAATGGGAGTATAGAAATTGGACGAAAAAATGTATATGAACTTGGATTATGTTTTTTCGGGAGAGGATTTACTTGAACGTCTTTCCATGCAGTTGGAAAAGTGTTAGTGGACACCGAGTGATTAAAGATGTGAGTGATGATAGGAACAACAGTTTCAAGGATAGGAATGATCATATTACGACTAATGCTATCACTACCTACTGCGTTAGAATGTATGGAAAGAATGATTCTCTTAACATCACAAGGGTCAAAAGCTTTTAAAGAAAAGGCAGGTCAGTCTGGAGTGGGAAA
Organism: Hesperia comma; assembly: GCA_905404135.1. Taxonomy (NCBI): domain Eukaryota; kingdom Metazoa; phylum Arthropoda; class Insecta; order Lepidoptera; family Hesperiidae; genus Hesperia; species Hesperia comma. The sequence continues at coordinate 14,203,023 of FR990014.1, read as the reverse complement.
AGAAGCCAGATAGTTTAAAGTTGTATTCTTTAAGGTACCTACTATCAATACAGAAAGAAGAAGTGAATGCTTATTAAGGCAGTCGAAATTTATGTTACTGGGTAAAGAGTTACTACGTGACTTCCCAACTCCTAAAGACCTCAAGAATTTCCACACCCTGTCTGGGTTTTGGTCTTCGATAGATTTATGAATATAGTGTCGTTGTGCATCTCGACACACTTTATTGCAGTGATTACGGATAGAACGGTATTTAAGCAAGTTGGTTTCAGTAGGATCTGACTTATACCTCGATTTGGCGGAGTTTTTCTCTTTAATTATTCCTTTGATGGCATCAGTTAACCACGGAGCCGGAATATGTCTTACACGAACTGGACGAACAGGGGCATGTACATCAAGAAGATGTATTAAAAGTGAATTAAAAATTGCCACCTGATCATCTACAGTCTTAGCAGTGAGAACTGGGCTCCAATCCGTATTTGCAGCATCCCTACGGAACGCCTCGACATCCATGCTAGCAAAATTGCGCTGAAATAAGATCCTTGACTTCAGCTTAGGAGGTTTTAGTTTATATGAAAGAAATATTAAGTCGTGATATGAAAATGCATCGGCAGAACACTGACCATGTCGATTGACATGATCCAAAGAGGAGCAAGTCCAAGTCCAAGTCCAAGATCCAGAAGGGACGGAATGGTATTAGGGAATAAGTGAGTCGCAGAGAGGGGAAGTATGTGCAGGTTTGCTGCCTCAGTGAGAGACTTAAGAGCATTCGTACGTGTATCATTTTTTAAAAGGCAAGTGTTGAAGTCACCCATGAGTATTGTATGCGAATAAATTGCAGTATGAGTTTCTAATAGTTTTTCCAAAGTGGAGAAATAATTGACATGCAGAGAAAGACTATAAAATACTCCTAAGAGTAATTTTGTATTAGAAAAGAGGACCTCAACTAAGAGAAATTCAGGTTCACTTCCGGGCTGAGTCAACGCCGAGGTATCAACTATGGAAAAAGGAATGTGGGAGCGAAGGTAAATAGCAACGCCACCACCACCTCGTTCCATGCGATCGTTGCGGATCAGATGAAATCCCGGAAGTGAATAGGAGGTAGAAGGGAAGCATGGCTTTAGCCACGTCTCTGACACCATAATCGCATGAACATGTTTGCTATCATAAGAACTAACGAAGTTAGGGTAGTATGCCGGAATACTTTGTGCATTTATATGGCAAATATTGAAAGTATTCTGCGAATTTGTAAACTCTGTATTTAGAGTTGTTTGTAAAGAAGGGATGCTTATAAAACTGACGTCACTGCTTACGCCGTCAGACTCAGAGGATAACGAGTGATATTGTATATTATCAAGACTACTATCTGCTGACATTTCACAAATTTTAAAGTAATACAATTATATGTGTAAATTAAATTATTTCAAGCAGTATACCTAATGTATACCTTAACAATGTTAAGCTGTATACCTACCATAAAAAACATAAAAATTAGAAAACTTATAGGTACTTAACGTAGAAAGTAAGAACATCTGTTACAATATTTTTCAATAGTTATTTATGAAGTCTGCGTGCCGATATTTTCTTTTTCTTTCTTTCTTTCATTTTCTTCTTCTTGTCTTTATTTTAACTGATGATCGTTCACGATACCACTTAGCATTATCAATTGCTCTTACTTGATCCTTATCTGAAGATACTAACTGGATCCGATGTTCTAACGTGCTATTCGTACACTGTTACACTTCATAAACAAATTATGAAAGGAATATTAAAGAGGACGAACACGTGGAAATCACATAAATGGAAGCCTAAATATCTTTCGGGAGGCCTCGGTTTATCTCCATATATTATTCACATTTTGTAAGAGAAACGGTGGAGGAATAAAATAAATGCTCCCGCTTTACGTACATATGATGTATGTAAGCGCGTTTTTATTTGTGGGAGGGCAAGAAACGTAGATACTCGTATATCTAACTATTGTATAGAAGAAACCCGGTGAACAGAAATACATTTGAAGTAGTTTGAACGTTAAACTCTTGAATCGGGAAACCGGGGCTCAAATTCTGCACGCACCTATTATTTCAAAAATATTTGCGTATTAAGAATAATTATTATAGTCATGTCTTCGGTGTAAGAAACATCGTCAAGAAAACCTGCACACCTGTGACTTTTCCATAACGTTCTCAAATGACGTGAACCTCTCACATCGTAAGAAGAAACTCATGCATAGCGGATACCTTAAATAATGTACCTAAAAATATGTAAAACTGATATTGAAAGAACAGATAAGCGAAAATCCTTTTTAGATTTTTATGTAACTCAGTCAATTTACTTTTCAAGACCTCACCACAAAGTAAAAACTTCGGGCTATGCCGTTACTTTATTTACATACTTGCCGTAACTTTACAACGGGTACCTTTCTGTGGAATAGGATCAAATATGTTCCATTTTGTTAGTAAGTGGTTGCTGCTAACTATTTACGAGTTTTGTAAATAGCCCCAATTTCATATAAATCTTACTAGTAAACCCGCCCTTGTATTGGTTTGAGAAAGTTATTATTTGCGTTTATATATTGATTACGTCGCAGCAGAATTTATTTTTACGGAGATTGAGTTAAGATGGACTTCTTATAGTAAGATTTATTTTTATAAGTTTTTTTTTATAGAATTAAGGTAGCAAACGAGCATGCAGCACCGCCCTTCCGCTGCCGCCCATAACAATGTGATCGACCTAGAACAAAACTCAATTTAGGGAATAGGATGGTTAACCTAGTTAGTAGATAGTATTAGAATGTTATTTTGTTAGTATATTAATAAGTGTGAGGACAGGGAGTGTTAGTGATAGTTAAGTAGTCCTGTTAGTTGATGTTAGGTAATTATAGTCCCGTTCATAATGGTTAGGTACGAGAGTCTCGTTCTAAATCGGACGCACACAGATGCGTTGCTAACCCTGAGGATGAGAAAGTCGCCTCTAAAAAAGCGTAAACGGCTCCACCCATTTCTAGCCAAATGGCAATTCTATTCTCCATACAAAAAGGGTTGGCCACTAAGTTATAAATGGCAAAAAAGAGGCAGAAGAGTTGTCAAGTTTTGAGAGCAAGTACATTATGTGGCCTGTTTGTCATAATTTGTTACGTTTGGAACAATTTTCACAAACTACGTCTAAGTTAAAAAGTTATCTAGAATTAAATATCTATTTTTTACTTGACTGCTATAAAACACCTACTTTTGATCATCGAGGTCATAAAATGGTTTCAGTATAGAATAAGCTCCAATATATGGCTCTATAAAAAGCACGGAAACATAAAATTTTGCAGTAATATATTACCAATTTCCGATATGGAGCTTACATCGTAAGAACCTTCGCTGTCGTAATTTTTACTTACAAGGAACGACTAAGGAGGCAAGAAAATGCTGTGATCGTAAATTTTGCATCGTGATTTTATTACAGGTAAATTTGTTAACTTATTCACTATCTAGATCAAGATAAAAATATTCAAAAACATTGAATTAAAATATATACATTATACATAAGTAATTAATGGTAGCATAGAAAATTAATTTATCAGAAATCTTTTACCTATAGATATATTATTCGGAATTTCACTGTGAGAGAAATAGAAATTATTTATCGGAGTTCGGCCCAACATTCGATTTAAATTTACATTTTTTATGAGCGACGTGTCGTCCCGAACAAAAATTGAGCGACGCGTTCCAACTCGAATGTGGCTCAAATAATATAATTTGAACTTTTAAATAACAGTTCCATCTTCTTAAAATTGTAAGTTATTTGTATCTATTTATCTGTAACACATTAAATATTCTATACTTATTTATTTAACAAAAAATATAACTTTTTTCAAAATCATAAGCAGAGTTAAATAAAAAAATTAGCCCTCAAATGTCGCTCGATATAGAACAGCACGACAAGTGATATCTTTTGATTAAAAGATAATCTTAAAAACTGGAATAATAAATATACAATTATGAGGTATAAAAACGACAATAAATTAAATACGCTTTATGATATTTCAAAATCCACCCGTCAGATGTCGCTCCAATTTATATGGGACCAGACATAAAGCAATCGCTTTCGAATAAAAAAAATCGGTCCACCCGTGAGAAGAGCTATGCACACATAGAAAATAAACAGTCGAATTGAGAACCTCCTTTAGATAAATATGCAGAATGATTTTATACTTCTTTAAGAGATGAGAAGTAAGCCCAACATTGGGATGACGATAGCCTGTAAACAATTTATATTCTTCAATTTATATATAAGCCTTACGCTTGTCACTTACGCTGACTGGAACCAATAAATTTGTACTGTAGGTAGCGACGATATTCTGAATTATGTATTCCAATAAAAAGGAAAATATCCTAGAGTTTGGAAATGTCGACATTCGGATAAATTTGAGTGATATATAAATTCGATGATTCCTTAAGTATCCTACTATCCTACTAATATTATAAATGTGAAAGTTTGTGTATTTGTTTGTTTGTTTGTTACTCCTTCACGCAAAAACTACTGAACCGATTTTCATGAAATTTGGCACACACATAGAAGGCAACTTAGATTAACATATAGGATATTTTTTATCCCGGAATTCCCGCGGGATCAGGATTCACGCGGAAAAAACTCCAATACGCGAAGTCGCGGGCTTAGATTTTTATGGGACTTTCACTGGGGTTAGAGAAGGTTCTAGAGCAACACATAGGCTACTTATTATCCCGGAATTCCAGCGGGATCAGGATTCACGCGGGAAAAACTCCAATGCGCCACGTCGCGTCGCGAGGTTAGATTTTTATGGGACTTTCATTGGGAGATAGAGGAATTTGTGAAGTAACATAATATATAGGTTACTTTTTATCCCGGAATTCCCACAGGATCAGGATTCACGCAGGAAAAACTCCTATGCGCAAAAGCGCGGGCTTAAATTTTTATGCGACTTTCACTAAGAAATAGAGGAGGTTCTGGAACAACACATAGGCTACTTATTATATCAAAATTCCGGCGGGATCAGGATTCACGCGGGAAAAACTCTTATGTGTGAAGTAGCGGACTAAGATTTTATGGGACTTTCATTAGGAGATAGAAGAGGTTCTAGAGCAACACATATGCTACTTATTATCCCGGAATTCCGGCGGGATCAGGATTCACGCGGGAAAAACTCCTATGTGCGAACGCGCGGGCTTAAATTTTTATGCTACTTTTATTGCGAGGTAGAGGAGGTTCTGGAGCAATGTATTAGGCTACTTTTTCTTCCGGACTTCCCGTGGGATCATGATTCACACGGGAAAATCGCCTATGCGCCAAGTCGCAGGCTAACATTTTTATGGGACTTTCACTTGGAGATAGAGGAAGTTGTATATATTATTTTATCCCGGAATTCCCGCGAGATCAGGATTCACGAGGTTCAGGATTCACGCGGTAAAAACTCATCCCCGGGAACGAGGTCGTGGGTTCAGATGTTTATGGGATTTCAGAGGGACGTAGAGGAGGTTATGGAGCATTATATAAGCTACTTTTTGTTCTGGACCGCCCGCGGGATCGAGATTTACGCGGGAAAAACTCCCTTGAACGAATGAAGTCGCGGGCTCATTAATATATATATCGGGATATCTACATATCGGGAATCGAACAGGCTCTATTTCTCATGACCAACTTTAAGTTGTTTTCTCGAGGGTCAGCATCACTTCTGGTCTTTATGTCTTGGCACCCGAATGAAAAACTGCCAATATAGTTTAAAAATATATATTTTTTAATTATCGTGGTTAAACTTATGCCTAAAGTTTGGAATTAAAAAACTCGACGTTTATATCTTAAAGTCTTTTTATCGATTTTCTCAAGATCTAGGTAGGTACATAACGGATTTTTGTGCGGTATGACTAAAAAATCAACTGTTCTTAATTTGAGTGGAGCAATATATTTTATATGCCACTATTTATCTTAGAATTCTCGCGGGGTCGGGATTCACGCAGGAAAAACTTTGTGACACACTGAGTTCCACGCGGGCGGAGCCGCGGGCAACAGCTAGTGTATCATAATAGTAATTTTTACTTTTAATTTAGATTTATTATTCGTTCTTTTAACTTATTTACATGATGTAGGTATGTTAAGAGACGCACATAGGTATAACGGGTGGGCCGTTTAAAAATCCTATGCGGATTTTTTTTTCAAAATGTAGATTTGGCTTTCCATCCAATACAGCATTTATCTTCTTTGTAGATACTTAAATAAGACGTTAAGATTGAAAGACTGACTGAAACTCTTTATATCGTTTACTGCTGGGCATGGGTATCTTATTAGAATGAAAAGGTTAAGGCCATAGTCCACCAAGTTGGCCAAATGCAGTTTGGCAGACTTCACACACCTCTGAATTTGGAGAACTCTTCGGCATGCAGATTTCCGCTCGATGTTCTCCTTTACCATTATAACGAGTGATATTTAAATGCGTAAAACGAACATATTTTGAAAAGTACGAAGTGTGTGCCCTGGGATTCGTACACGAAGTTACTGAGTGGCCGAATTATTAACTATAGGCTATCTCCGTTTCATATCTACTCTAATACGTATCAATTGTTAGGAAAGTTTCTTTTAAAAAAATGGAACGCGGAAATATCTGTATGAAAATGCTTCATACGAAATAAGGCGAACGAAATATGCACAGCCAATGCTATACTTATTTTACATATTACAGCACTTATTCTTACAAGATTAGAATGATTCGTTGACCGCCAATTTGGGCGGGCAATTTAAATCTGTCGTCTTACACTGTTACAGTAACGACTCGGCGGGCCTGGCGACTTTTTGTTCCCAAGATTAACGGCAAAGTATGGGTCGCAAAAAAAGCGTCGCCAAGTACGGAAATTGCCAAAACTTCGTGTCGAAGCCCAAAATTTCCTTGTTCTAAATGTCGTCGTAAATGAAAGATGGCTCTTTTAAAATCGGAAAAGAAATTAGGAACAGACGTTTTTGGGATTACGAGTTTTGTAACAACTCGAGTTGTTTTTTATACTTTTTCAAAAGGACCGGAGTGGTTTAAGTGGTCACACCTTGTTCTCTGCAACTTTCAAGTTAGACGGCGATCTCTCTTGGGCACGAGTTTGAGATATTAGATATCGCTAAGATTTGTAAAATATATTTTTGTGAATACTAATTCTTTTTCTTTTTATATGTACCAGCCGATACCTGCGAATAAAGTCGAATATTCATCTGAATCGGATTTTTTTTATATCTCTCTTATAAATTTTACTCTCCAACTGACGACCAAACAAAAATCAGGGAATTCGTTTACAGTCTGTCCGATATGTAAATAGCTGATAAACGAGCATACAAACTCTTGAAAGCGAAGCTTTTGGGCTTCAGATACACCAAATCTATACAAATAATATAAAGCGGAAGAGTATGTTTGTTTGTTTCTTTGCTTGAACCAGGAACGTTTGGCTGCAATTATAAAATTCTTTAAGTTTTAAATAGTCCCTTTATTGAGGAAAGCTGTAGGCTTTGTAACATCACGCTACGACTAATAGGAGCGAAGCAACAAGTTTCACTCCGGGTGAAGCGAATAATATATAATTGTCTGACATTTCCCGAAAATGGCATACTCTCTGGCCAGTAACTACCTAAACCATTCTCCTCTCACCTTTAAAGTATTTCTCTTCTCAGTTTCTTCTGCCGCTGCTTCTCGCACTTGTTGTCGTTGAGGTATTAAATTCCTTCGTTAAAATTATCAAACCGTACAAAACTGGACAGTGATTGAAAGTTATAAACAAGGGTTTAATTTGAAATTTTGAAATTTCAAAATGTCCGTTTAAATAACTGAACACTACATGAAAACAATTGTCACGTAAATAACGCCGGCAAAACTTGTTTAAATTATTTTTTAATTTGTGATCTTGTGATGAGACCTATGAGTAGGCGTATGTAGGCATGATGTTCCGTGCAATTTCATCCCAGCACGCTCGTGTACGTGACGTGTTAGTCAACTAGGTTGGATAAAGGATCTATAAATATGTAGATATTCAGAAGCAACGAACGACAACATTATAAGGCAGATGAAATTGCACCCGTATTTGTGATTTATGCAAATGTTACGGTAAAATACATGTCACATGAATTGGATGTTATGTTGTCAATTGCCTTTTCATGTTTCAAGTGACCTGAATTTAGATTTTGGAAGGCAGATACATAGATATAAATAATGTATGTCGTTTGAATTATGGTCCATGTCCGTGAATATGTTGAAGAAGAACCAATATTGGGTATGAGAATATAGAGCGGTCGTGACTCGTGACACGATTTAATAATAATAAAATATTTATTTTCATATAAGTACATAGTCGAAAAACAAGGGGACGAGTTATCTAATTTTAAGTGGGCCGTCGTGTATGGTAAGCAGCCAAAAATCGGCAACCGGTATTCTTAAAAGCAAACAAGAGTATCTAACAAAATTGATAATTATGAATTTCTTACAAGGACTCCAAAGCTGTCGCGAATGAAACATTTGAAACAAAAGTAGATTTTTTTTATGGAATTAAGATAGCAAACGAGCATGCAGCACCACCCTTCCGCTGCCGCCCATTACAACTGTGACCGACCTAGAACTAGACTCAAAGGGAATAGGATGGTTAGTCCTGTTAGTAGATGGTGTTAGAATATTAGTTGGTTAGTTGTTAATAAGTGTGAGGAGTTTTAAGACTGATGCATACCGATGCGGCATTACTACAGCTGTTGGCAAATCTCGGTCAGGTAACAGAAGAAATATGTTACGGTGTTACGGTCATATAGGAAACGTAACACGAACGCTATTTACGAGAGTTCCAGCTAATGCCGCCGACCCGCAATACATCTCCAAGCGCACAATCACGGCGACTCGCGCGCTTGATTGAGCTCCCACTATTGTGTGCCATTAGTGGAATAGCTCCCTGTGTGTTTTGTGTGCGGCATTTGTTTCTAAAGCTGTGTTATGGATTTATTTTATTAGTACTAACCGGCTAATGTTTCAACACCATCTGCTGATTGGAATAACCGTCCTAGTCTCCACTTAATAGTGGACGGCTGACTAGCTATCAACCTCTAGCTGGAGTTGGCTGTCTAATTAATTGTATCAGGCGTTAATTTGCTTAACTTATTAGCTAATTAATTATGTCGTCGACCGCTTTTTAGATTTGAGATGGCTTCAACACATTAATGACCCTCTACATGACATGGATATCTTAAAAGCTTAAAATCCTGCGCACAGTACAACGACACGGCAACGGTCCAACTAAAACGAAAGCATTCAATTATGATATTTATGTCTTGGACATAACGCTTGAAGTTCGATTGTATATTTGAAAGACATACGACTTGCCACCCACTCCTGACTAATTCCGAGCCAACATCAAATTTAAGTATACCTACATATATAGAATCGAAATTCAACTGTAAAAACCAATAGATAAAGATCATAATTGAATACTTCCGTTTTAGTTAGTCCAATGCTGGGTCGTTGTAATATGCGTAGTCCTTAACTCAGTCCATCGCATATGATCGACGCACAAGCATGAACCATGAGCGTTGCGAATTATCTGGCATTACCCTAAAAATAACTATAGGTCACCGTAACAGTTGTTACATATTGTAGCTCACTCCGGCCAATATCATCAACCGGTAATACATCACCCTGCGCACAATCAGAGCGGCCCGTGTGTTTGATTGAGCTCCCTCCATTTTGCGCCATTAGTGAAATGGCTCCCCCTGTGTATAACATACGTCGGAGAAAAATTATAACAGTAATATTTCCTTCGTTTCTGTAACAGACCTACAATTTGGAAGATTTTGTCCTAATATTTATTTGAATATTAATACCTGTCGGTATATATCGCTAAACAAAAAAAATAGAGATACTATCGCTCCGTACTTTTACCGGAAAATATATAAACGGGTTATAGTCAATAATGACGAAAGTATAATATTGTGATGTTCTAATGAACGAACTTGTGCTTGGCAAACATAAAATTACCAGCTACAAAAATTGCAGATGTAATTTTGTATTATGGATGGATGGCTCGCACAAAGCAAGCAAGACACCTCACAAGCAAAGACAGAAAATTCAAGTTTAATGTATTGGGTTATACGCAATTTCAACGACAATCAGCGAAAACTGACAGAAAACGCCAAGTCTCCAATGATTTTAAAGTTCAAACTAGTTTTCACCATCTTATTTTTATTTTATTTTACACTGCACAGACTCTAAGAATATAGCATAGGTACTCCTTGTTGTAACAGCTTAAACTTAAAATTATTTATTTGTAGTGGTGGTGTAATAGTTGTTAATTGTTCCTATGTGACGCAAGTATAGGTAAGTTTACGAGTAGTAGAAGCTTACGAAAAGTAAACGAAACGGCCGCCGAGTGCCTGACTGGGTGCCATCTAATTAATGACGTACCTACCTCATTATACCATCGCAGGCACGAGAATCTACCGAATTACCTCTTATGAAACGTAATTCATTAACGAATAATGAGAAAGTATGAAGAAATAGTCATAACGAAGAGTTACTTGGATATTTGTTGTAGGTCAATCTGTTTTATAAAATACATAATGTTATATTCTGTTGTAACATAGAATTAAAATATTATAACTTTTTGGCAGGGTAGACCTAGGACAACACAATATTACCTAAAATAACCACTAAATATTTTTTGACACTAAACAATGGCCAGCCATCGTCGTTAATTTACTGATTTAAAGTTATATGTATAAAAATCTGGACGAACTTGGCTTGACTCGCTACAGCGTGTCTTGATTTAGGTAAGGGACTTTTAAGTTACATTTCTGCATCAAGACAACAGTTAGATCACCAGAAGACGAATAGAGAGACACACTTACTTACTTTCATTAGTAAATATTCAAATGAGCCAAAACAAACGGATAGCATTAATTAATCTTCCTTCATTTTCCGTAATGATAGTTGCATTTGACGTGCATAGTAAGCGGGCAATCATAGCATGTCGTCCTGTAACTCGGCTCATACATCATTACGTAACAATCTAGACCACGAGTCTAATAATGGAAAGGTTTAATTTTCCGTTGCATAACGACTTCAAAGCTTCAGGGAAAAAATACAAAAGTAAATTCGAACAGAGCTTGCGTTCAAGTCTCGGACTGCTCATTTCGTTTGGTTTATGTAACAATTAGAAAAAGGAAAGCAAGAAAAAGTGCCCGTACACCCAGAAATAACAGCCGCAGAGTAACCGAAATTATACTGAGTACCTATTACACTTTTAAAGATTATTTGAGCTTCAAAAACGTATTTACCTACCTCCGTAGTAACCCTTTTTAAATTTGCATAAAAGTTAAAAATGGTTAGTTTGCTTTAGAATGAATGGCTTTAACCCATTGTTGGCTACTACTGGGCAGTCTGGGCATGGACCTATAGTCATGACTGAGGGACTTAGACCATACTCCACCACGTTGCTTCAGTACGAATTAGGTAGGAAAGGGGTTAATGAACAACACATTAGGAAGTTTTTGTGCTGACCGAAGGCCTCTACATATAGTATGGCTTAAAAATTCCTATCTGACAATAGCAATCGTTTCAAAAAGTTATTATTAGCGGTCACTCGTATAGGCCTGAATACCTATTTACCTACACTAATTTATGGCAGTCTATGTTGCTCCCTCACCGCGAGCATTCGCGTGAAATGTAACATTTAGTAAAGATTTGAATTTGCGAGCAATCTTATTACAATGCGATTAAGGTACATTTATATCATACTTGCTCAGTAACTAGGGATTACTATGGTGGAAAGTCTCCTTGTAAGTTGGTGTTTGCAATTCAAGGCAACATTACGTCGCACTAATGCTTGAATTGTAATGTTCACATTATAGTTCAAGCTATGCAAAACTCCTTGGTAAACAATCTCTTTTCTTATAAAATGGTAAGAAAACTTTTTACTGAAAAAAAAAAACACTGAACATGGCAGCATTTAATTTCCATACATTTCAAACTATGCAAAACTCTTTGGAACTCAGAGCCGTAAAAAAAAATAGAAAACTATTTACGAAAAAAATATGGAAATGGCGGCATTTCATTTGATCTGAAATTAAAATTTCATTTTGCATTACCTATGTTTTATTTACCTCACAAGAATGATATAAAGTAGAATGCTTACCTCGGTTGCAAGTAGCTATTACACCCTCGAAGTATATTCACCCTCGCTCGCTGCGCTCGCTCGTGTGACTAAATATCTCGGGTGCACGCGATCCATTAGCGCCCTATGCGAGCTGCGCTCGCACTGGCGCCAAATTGGATCTTGTTCTGTAATAGCTTACTTACGTCCCTTGTGTAACAATCTACTATTAAATTTGATGGCATTGATTGTAATGTTACATTACACGCGAATGCTCGCGGTGAGGGAGCACCTTAAAACTCAAACTATGAATAATTTTAAATAAAATATTTTTATAACACTTTATGTCATTGTGATTGCAACCCACAACTGTCCCACTTCTGGGGATGGGACACACAGGATATACTCCAATACGCTGGCAAAGTTTGAATTTGCAGACTTTATAAACCTTTGAGCTCAGGTGCGTAGGTTTTCTCACGGAGAGAATTTGGTTTGTCTTCATAATTATGTGCATAATTTTTGGAAATAGATATAGTTTAAGGCAGGATTTGAACCCTGGTTCCAATGTTCGGGATTCCAATATTCATTGCATTTGCGTGTCACTGTCTTATATGTCGGAGCGCACTCAAGTCCTGCGCTGGTCTTTCAACGCCATCTGTGGAGAATCGCTGAAACTACTTGTCGGAGTGCAGTAAAGTCCTGCGCTGATCTTTCAACGCCATCTGTGGAGAATCGCTTTAACTATTTGTGGAAACGTCAAACAGTTATTGTTTGGGCATGGTTGGCATGGAGTGGGGGTTAGAGATGACATTATAAAGAACCAGAGCTGTTATGAGGGGGGGCTTTTTTCGGAATTGAGCGCTTAGACCGAGTAGACGTGTAGAACCCACTGCCATACCAAACTTGTCGCGTTTCCATGTTTAATCCGAAGTAATCTTGCTGATCCTTTGCTACTTTGCTATTATTTTGTCGTAAGCTTTATTTCTAAGTTTAATTTAATGTAATCTGAATTTATTTTGGAAATAGTTCATTATTTGTTATAAAACTGTATTGAAGTGTTGTAATAGACCTTTAAACTCAGTGTACTGACTATTATTTCTGACCTCCAGCCACGTATAACCCAAATTATATCGACCGTTCGGACCTTAGCGCCGTTATATATAATCGCACTCAAATACAAGTAAGTAAAATTGATGATCAAGCGAACTTGCAAAGTTAAGTTCGATCACAATTATATGAGCAGCTTCATTCGACGCGATTTATAGTTAACAATTATGTAGATGTCGCCCCAAGCGTCAGCCTTTCACGGATTTTTAGAGCTGGCAACACTAAAAAACATCACTCCACGTGATCTCATCCCCACCCAAGCTTACCTGCTCGACTCGTCTCGGGATTTTTGCTCATTTGGTTTAAAGTGCAATTTATAAAAAAGTTGTCACATTTTATTATAATTTCGGGTAGGGCATAATATATCGTTTGAATCTGTAGGGTGGGTGTGTATAAATCGCGTCGAATGAAGCTGCTCATATAATTGTGATCGAACTTCACTTTGCAAGTTCGCTTGATCATCAATTATATTTCGCAGCTTCATTCTTTGCGATTTATAGTTAACAATTATGTAGCATGTTTAAAGGTTATAAAATGTGACGTTGTTGCGAGTTTAAGTTTTAGTAACCTCGCTTTAGTGCATAGAAACGACATCATTGTAAGTATTATTTTATTATTGTTTATTTAATAACCACAAAAAAATTGTGTTTTATATTTTATACATAAATTATTTTGTTTCAGGTGTGTGAAGACAAAATTGTTGTAGCGAAATCATTTGAGCTTATAATACTTTGTTATAAAACTTTGCCAATACGAACGAAGAGTTTGTCCAAGTAGCTTTCTAATTACATCAAGATTGACCCCAAGTTTGTTGGCTTTGGATGTGGCAGCATGTCGAGTACTGTGTGCTGAAAGTATGGATGTGTTTATTCCAGATTCTTTAAGTGTGCTTTTAATCCAACGGCTTAATGTTTGAGAAGATACTTTAGAATGAGGACTTTTAAAACTAATAAGTAAATGTTCTATGGATCCACGTAATGTACGAGTTTTATTTAAATACTCCATTAAACTTCTTGCTGGACGTATTTCAGGGCGTGTGTCAAAGAAAGGTAATTTGAGAACGGGTTGTAAGGCGTTTGGTTTTGTGGTTTTAATAAGATCAGGTATAAGTAAACGCTAAACGCTAACACACTCATACCCCCGCAGTAGGTTACTAGGTACCTGTGTCGCGGGTGGCATGGACATTATAACACATTACAATTACACCCATGACCCGAGTACAAATATTTATCTGCCACATAAATATCTGCCCCGGCCGGGAATCGAACCCGGGACCCCTCGCGTCGCAGGAAGTGTCGCTACCAACTAGGCTACAGGGTCGTCAAATATTTCTAAGTATTTATAAGTATTTCTTTATTACTAATAATATTTATATTTTCAATCTTGATGAGAGAGAAAGTTTGCACACGATGAGCGGACACCAGAGCCAATAAAGTTAAGGTTTTCATGGAAAGAGTTTTTAGATCAAGCCCTTCGTTAGGCCACTGTAGAGCCAGATGATTCAGAACCGTATTCGTGTCCCATGTTACGCTGTATCTTGGGTTTAAGGGTCTTAACCTATAAACTCCTTTCATGAATCTTTTAATTTTGGGATCTTTAGCAATATTTTCTCCCAACAATAAAGATATGGCAGACTTATAGGAATTTATAGTTCCATATATAGTTCCATCATGATCAAAGGTCTTTGTTAAAAATGAATAATAATAGGCACAGATGCTGTTTCATAATCATATTTATTTATTTTACAATATTGTATTCAGGCCTTAATGCAACAATCATATTATTGCTTGTAAGTGTTGTCGGATAGGGAGGCTAACATTATGTCAACCGATCTGGACGACAACGATCTTTTCAATAAAGCTTGCCGGATAACTTCGCGGCAACCAGGCTCAGCGTTTGACGCAGACTGTGTGTGTGTGGTCTAAAACAAGAGATTAACAAATCTTTATTAGGCTTGAAATAGATTGTTGTACCCATTATAATTCTGTGAAAAATAGGAAAACATGGTTGAGCCAGTAAGGAACCATAACAATTCCTTCCGTAAGAGAAAATGGTGGAAATGCATAAAAGAACAATCCTTGACATGATATGGTAAATTTAATGCATCTATAACCCAAGCATCAGGATCATTTTTCCACGATACATATTTTTGGCATTTCGCGTTGCACATACTAGCGAATAAATCTAGATCTGGTTGGCCGAATTCGTGTGTAATTTTCATAAAAGCTTCGTCATTTAATTCCCATTCTGTATCTTTGAATAATCGTCGCGATAGGTTATTAGTTTATATATTACCTTTTGTATTATGTAATTTTTGTATTTGTATTAATGTAAGATGCAAAATTTGTAATTTTACGCCTTTCACACCATTGCCAAATTTGTCTTTCCATGTTATTTAAATGTTTGAATTGAACACCACCCATTTTATTTATACAGGTAATTGCAGTTAATATTATCTATACATACGTAACAAAATTTCACAATTCTGCAGGTGATCAGCGAAACGTTTTAATGCAAGAAAGGCGGCATTTAATTCTAATTCATTAATATGTAAGTGACATTCGTCACTTTTCCAATAACGAAAAGCCTCTTTGCCATTACAGTAGGCTCCGCAACCAATGTTGGAGGCATCAGAATAGATTTCAAGACAATAATTTGGGGTTCTGATAGACTTTGAACGTGTTTCAATATGCTTTAGCCACCAATTTATATCATCCTGAGCATCTTTAGAAATGTATACTAATTGGTCATATTATGATGGATTATTAAGTAAAAAATTATATTTAAGGAATTCAAAACGTTTCGTATAAAACCATGAATATTGTACCTATTCCTGGACAAGCCGATATCAATAGACCAATGAGTCTCGCAAAGTCGCGTAACATATTATGTAGCACATTTTTCATTTTACTTATTTTTATATTAGGCAATTTCAGTAACATATTTACTAAATCAGACATAAAACCTAAAAATTTACATTTAGTGGAAGGTGTCAAGCTACTTTTTTCAAAGTTTATTATGAAACCCAGATTTTGCAAAACAAAAATAGTTTTATGGGTATTATGCTTGCATTCCTCGAATGAGCGTCCTATACACAGAAAATCATCTTGATGAGCTACAGACATCATACTATTAGACCTTAATAGCTCTAATATTGATTTCAACATTTTTATGAAAACAAACGGTGCAGTGCATAGACCAAACGGTAAGGAATTGAATTCGTAAAGTATATCATTGTATATAAAACATAGATATCCTTACTAATATTATAAATGTGAAAGTGTGTTTGTTTGTTTGTATGTGACTCTTTCACGTCGCAACATGGCTATTATATGGTATGGTTTATTTGTGTGGGGATAGTCAGGAGGGTGGAGAGTGACGTAGGCTACTTTTTACCGCGGAAAAACATCTCATTCCCATGGGAAGATCGAGGTTTTGTTAGTTGCAAGATATTTAGTTCCGGATGTTGTTAATAGATGGCGTTAGTAAAAGTCATTTGCAAGTTCTGATTGAATCACGCTATCAAATACTACATGTAATTTACTTAAGTCATAGGAAAATTTTATAGGCTAATTTTTAGCTGAAATTCCTACGGGAGCGGGACCTACGCAGCCGTTAGCTATGGATCCCGAAGCGAAGCGCGGGCGGTTCTCTAGTTTTTTATAACTTTGAATTATGGGTATGAAGAAAAAGGCATCTTTTAGATCAATATAAGCCAAAAAACATTTAGGAGTTACCAGTTTTGAGGCGGTACTATAATTCTCCATTTTAAATGCAATTCTATGCAATTCTATGTGCAATTTATTAGACCACCTTCAACAAACAAAACCTTTTTTGTAAAGGAACTGGGTAGTTACATCTCACACTTCGATTCAAAGCAAAATTTTATTCTTGTTGGCGACATGAATATTGACCTGAAATCCATTTCATCATACAAAGATTTTTATTTAGAAACACTAAGCGAACATGGATTAATGTGTGGAATTTCAGATTTCACGAGAATAGAACCAAAGTCGAGTACTATCACTAAATCGTGCATTGATCACATTTTTACGCGCTTCCCCACATTACATCCGTATTCTGCGGTGTTAGATGACGTTGACGTACTGGCCGATCACCGAGCCGTAATCCTTAGCTGCACTTGTGATACAAAGACGCCCGCGCGGATACAGCGTGTTGTTAAGTCAATAATTGATTATAAGATACTTCATGAAGAGTTAAAAAAAGTGAAATGGTCAATAACAAAACAAATGAAATGTCCTCTAAAAATATATGATTTTATACGCAGTTCATTCCTTAATGCAAATAATATTGCTTCCAGTTGTAAATCACATAAGCCGAAACATTATGACTTACTAAAACTTCCTTGGATTGATAAAAATGTTGTCCGCTTGTGCGAAAAACGTAATAATCTATTTAAATCTTGGAAAAATAGTACTAATGACCAGAAAATACGACTAGAATATAACAAAACGCGTAATAAAATACATAAAGTATTAGAATACAATAGAAATACATATTATATTAAACAAATCAGCAGTAATTTTAAAAATACAAAAAAAGTCTACCAAATAATAAATCAAATGCTAGGACGGAAAAAACTATCGATTGATGCGGCGATTCTTAAAGCATTCGATGCTCAAGGGC
This sequence comes from Hesperia comma, assembly GCA_905404135.1. Taxonomy (NCBI): domain Eukaryota; kingdom Metazoa; phylum Arthropoda; class Insecta; order Lepidoptera; family Hesperiidae; genus Hesperia; species Hesperia comma. Next base: position 14,185,153 of record FR990014.1, on the reverse strand, counting down.
TTACCTCTGATGTGATTGCTCAAAATTTTACAAATGAGTTTGATAAATCTGTTAAAAGTATTATACCTAATTGCAAAACTAAACTATTAAATCCTGATAGTTACCGAAAGGAAACTGACGGCAGTATTCTCTTTCAATCAGTATCCAGCTGCCAAGTCAATAAAATCATTAATAAATTAAATGTTAATAAAGCCCCAGGCCTCGACAGTATCAAAATTTCTGACATAAAAATTGTAGGCAAGGATGTATCTGGGGCTATTGCTCATTTAATTAACCAAAGCGTTAGGTGTGGCCTCTATCCCGACGAATTAAAGGTTGGATGTGTAAGACCTGTTTAGAAAAAGGGTTCTAGAAGTAATTACTGCAACTACCGTCCTATTACCTTACTCTCTTCCATAGATAAAATTGTTGAAAAATGTGTCGGTGATCAAATACAAAGATTTTATAAAAAGCACAATGTATTATCCCCAAATCAATTTGGATTTCAAGCCGGTAAAAGTACAACGCAACTATTGTCAAAATTTACAGATGACGTCAATGAACATTTACATAAAAAATTAAATTAAAAATTAAAAAAACCCCCGACACAAACCTTTAAAAAGTAAAAAATAATATCTTTTAAAATAATACGTCGCGTTGGGGGACCGCTCCTAACTATTCATTATCTACGATTTTTTTCATAAGTATCACATGCCTACCTACTTAGTCTTTTACCCAAGACTTATCATTTATCAATATTTTTTTGTGTTAAAATTAGAAGTAAATGGAGCGGTCCCCCAACGCGACGTATTATTTTAAAAGATATTATTTTTTACTTTTTAAAGGTTTGTGTCGGGGGTTTTTTTAATTTTTAATTTAATTTTTTTATTTTATACTTTTAATAGGTAATAACATTCTGGATTAAGTTATAAATATTCTCTTACTGTACGTTTTCATTTGAGACCCCACACGAATATATTTGCATACATACGGCTATTCTTCCCCGCTTTCACCCCCCACAACTATTAAACGGCTCAACCGATTTTCATCAAATATATTTTAAAACATGCGCCCGTAAGTTCCCTTTAATACAAAAAAACTAAATTGAAATCGTTTCATCCGTTCGGGAGCTATGATGCCACAAAGAGACAGAGTGAAAATTCTTCCCCGCTTTCAACCCCAACAACTTTTAAACGGCTCAACCGATTTTCATCAAACATATCTAAAAACACGCGCCCGTAAGTCCCCTTTAATACAAAGAAAACTAAATTGAAATCGCTTCATCCGTTCGGGAGCTATGATGCCACAGACAGACAGACAGACACACAGACACACACACACACACACACACACACACACACACAGACACGTCAAACTTATAACACCCCTCTTTTTGCGTCGGGGGTTAAAAAAGACATGTCCTGGCTCTCTTCATAGACTTCTCGCGTGCTTTTGATACTCTTGATCACAAACAATTAATACTGAAGCTGAGTGATAGTGGTATACGCGGTAAAGTACTGAATTGGTGTGAAAATTACCTGCAAAATCGAACTGTTACAGTTAAAGTTGATAACACTTATAGCAAACATACTGCTGTCACAGAGGGTACAGCTCAGGGATCGGTTTTGGGTCCTGTCCACTTTCTTTCCTACGTTAATGACATGAATAATTGCCTTACATACAGTTCTTGTTACCAATTTGCAGACGACACATGCCCTCTTATAGCCGATAAAGATCCCCAGAAAGCCCGAGATCTCTTACAAGCTGATCTTGATTCACTTAGTAAATGGTGCCATGATGCTTGCTTAGTTCTTAATCCTAGCAAAACTAAATTAGTGCACATTAAATCGCCTCATTTACCAAATGTTTTAATAAATAATTTAATAGCACATGACCATGATTGTCTTCATTCCTCTTATAATAACGGATGTAAGTGTCGTTGTATCGAACTCACTGATAAACATACTTACCTAGGTTTAATTATAGATAAAAATTTCAATTGGGCAAGTCATACCGAAAAAGTCTGCACAAAACTCAGGCAGTTCTTAGCTAGCATGGTCATCCTTAAAAACAGAATTCCTTATAAAATTAAACTTATGTTGTACAATTCTCTCGCTGAATCGTACATCCAATACGGATTAAGTAGCTATGGACGTACCTATAACTCATATTTAAAAGAGATATTTAAGCTCCAAAAAAGAATCTTGAAAGTCATCATTAACAAACAATATGTCTGTACTGATGACGATGATATTTTTGAACATTGTAAAATACTACCCATTAACACTCAATTTAACTTTAACATCCTAAAAGAAAACTTTTTTAATAATAAATTCTGACAAGTAGTGAAACACCCTGTATGCACACGGGCCGTTACTCGTCAGCAGCTGTGCGAGCCGCGCGCGAACAATAGATACGGCCAGCGGACGACGACTTACCTGGTTCCTCGATTCATTAATGCATTACCTGTAGATTTACGTAACGAAATAGGACCAAATAACATTAAGAAAAAATTGAAACAATACTTTCTGAGAAACTTGTAATAATTACTTACCTGGTTCTCCGAGGGTATTGTTTAAATAGTATTGCTTTTCCTACCGCATTTGACGGCAATTTTATGTAATGTTACTCATAGTTTATATTATTATTTAGTACCTGTACTTGCACGCAGATGCAAACCTAATGATAGCATCTCATATAAACCTCTGTGGTTTCTTGTTGCTAATCAATACCAAATTGTTTATAAATTGTTAAAGTGATGATTAAATAAAAAAAAATGAGAAATTCTAATGAATTTATTTAGGCATTTTAAATTCAAAATGAACCTTTTGCTACCATTTGGTTTAGGTACTAAGAATACACTGGATATGAACTCTCCTTCCACATGATCGCACCGTGATATAGCTTTGAAGTCGAGTAAACTGTTTATCTACGTTTCAAATCAATCTCTTCTTGCTTTGATTGCGGATAAACTTTAGGCATATCAGTACGATATGGCGTGAAAGAAAAAGGTATCTTTAGTAACTAAAAATCAATTACTTTTGGTGAACCGTAAGCGGCCCGCAGTACCTACACACCTGGTTTAAAGCCACCGGGGTGCTCGTTTCGGCGGCGGCGACGAGCGCGTCGAGGTTATCCTGCTGTGAGCGCCGCGCGCTGTTGGCGCGCTGTTGGCGCTGGCTCGGCCGAAACTTCGACCCGGCGCCGCTGTTATTTTTGTACAGCTTGAGTTGTGCCTTAAAAATGAAGCGATTTTTATTATTAATAAAAGTAAGTTTACTTTTAGGTTTTTGAGTGTTTTGAATTTTTAAAGCCTCACCAGACCTTTGTATGGATTTCGGCATTTTAAGTTTTTCCGACATTCTTGCCGAAAGATTATGTAACAGAGACAACCCAGGATAGTTGCTCGCATTACGGAAGGCGTCTGGTGTGGATGATGTTGCCCTCGAAGCGTAATCCGTAATAACTTGCCCTTAAAAGGGGATAGTTATATTTTAGCTCTTCCAACCTAATGTGACAGTATCTGCCCATATTTAGCAGTAACGCATCACAGGTTATGTAACAGAGACAACCCAGGATAGTTGCTCGCATTACGGAAGGCGTCGCATTACGGTGATTTTCTTCGTCTTCTGATGATTCCATTATTCGACATCTTCGTTTTTATTTTTTCCACTAATTTTGTAATTTTTGCCTGATATATTTTTCACTATATTCACTTCTTTTCATCTTCTTTCCCATGTTGACGAGTGATGAGACGAGTTTTTAGTTTGAACGTGCGAAGGCTTCGGCACGGAAAGACATAATGAGCAAAAATCCCGAGACGAGTCGAGCAGGTAAGCTTGGGTGGGGATGAGATCACGTGGAGTGACGTTTTTTAGTGTTGTCAGCTCTAAAAATCCATGCAAAGCTGACGCTTGGGGCGACATCTACATAATTGTTAACTATAAATCGCAAAGAATGAAGCTGCGAAATATCCATACTAATATTATAAATGCGAAAGTCTGTCTATCTGTCTGTCTGTCTGTCTGTCTGTCTGTGACGTTTTCACGGCTAAACCACCGGTGCGATTTGGATGAAATTCGGAATGGAAATAGTTGAAGACCCAGAGTCACACATAGGCTACTTTTTTTTCAAAAATCAACCCCTAAAGGCTTGAAATAGGGGATGAAAGTTTGTATGAAAAATCTAAACCGCCTGACCGATTTCGATGAATTTCCCAGGAAGATAGTTGATGACGTACCATCTTCCCCACTTCCCCGGTTCGCGATATAAACAAATTCCACGCGGGCGAAGCCGCGGGCAAAAGCTAGTAATAATATGATTGAGAAAACATAGGTATATATCTACTTTTTTGAGAACATTCTTTACGAAACTTAATTGTCTAATTATGGCGTAGTTAACAATGTAAAACGTTAATTTTACTGGTCCTATGGAACAAATGAGAAAAAACAGTGTCAGCTGTCCTGTCGCGGGATAAAATATTAGGACTATTATAGAGTTAGAGCACATTTTACACCAAGACAAAATCCCTTAAATTTCTTAGTAGCCTTATTGTAGATTTCCAATAAACAAAAAAAAGTATTATATCCTTTAGGGTTTATCTTTGATGTAGATAAAGTAATTAAATATATATTAGGCGTACAAATTGTTTTTGGAACGACTGCGTGCCGTTTGGAACTGTAATGGATTTGGCAAACACTGGCTGTAAGCGAAAAACCTGCGTCGTAATTACTGCTAATGTCTCCATTATCTATTGATTGAGAGTACAAAACATTCAATCAACTGCTTTATATAATTTTTGTATCTGGTAATTAAGTATTTAGCTCAATTACATAATATTATGTTGTTTCTCCAATTATTTTGTTCCAAAGATATAATTATTTTAATAGTATATTAACAGTAAAAGAAACTATGTTGTTTGTATTGTAATTAGTATATTTTGTGATAATTATAAGTTGGTAACTTTGTAGTTTTAAATTTTAATCGGAATTTCATGATTCCTTTCATGACATTTGAAATTAAACAGTCATTACAACTTAATATTAAACCGACACAGAATATTTTAATAACTGTTTAGTTTTTGTTTTTAATTTGGGTGTCTATGTCTATTGCCAAACCGTTTGAAATTTTAATCAAAGCGTTTGCGTAAAATGGGGCATTATCAGAAAACCATTATCAAGCTAGTTCTCTATTAGAGCTTATGTCACACCTGGATCCCGCGCTTGTACTAGAATTTCACAGACTGTAGGTACATTGATTTAATAGTGACATAACAGACTAACTAGCAGTGAACTAGCTTTTTATATCTCCGCAATTAATTAAAAATATATAATTAATTGAATATGACTGTATCTATTATAAAGTTAAAACTTGCATAACTTGCATAAAATCTGTATGTCAAATTTTATTGGAATAATATTAAATGAGTATTAATTTTAAGCCATTAAATCTATTCACATCGTGTTTAATATTTTTGATAGTAACCTACTTATAGCACCTATAGTATGGAAACATAAATATATCTGAATAATTAAATAACAAACGACAACAATAAGAGCAGTTTGTAGTAATTTTGATTAGCGGTATTATAAATAGGTATATTTGTGTGTGTGTGTATGAGCGTGTATTAAATAAATCTCTAAAATGCATAAGAAAATGACGAAGGTTTGTTATCATTGTGAACATTCCACAGGTACCTACCTGCATGTGGAATGACACAAGTAGGTACTTTTGTCATTTTCCTATGTCGAACATGTTTAATATCGTCAATGTTTACTTTACGTTTAAGTTTCAAGACTTAATAAGAGCATATTCATGGTTTAATAACATTATTTAGGTACCTATCTAGGTATATACAAAAAACATGTCAAGGTCAAAATATTACAGAAAGTTCAGAATGTGTAACTTCAAGGCAATTATACGGAAAAAGGGATTTAGTGATTGATGAGAGTTTACATAATAGAGATTGTTCCGTTTCCTATTTAATTTCCTGTTCGGATATTTAGCTGTCATTTCGTTATAAATTTAACGAATCTGAATACAAAATGATTTCATAAATCGATATCGCTGTGTCACGTAATACGTTTCACCTCGTGGATTATTTATGGTCATAATCTGTGTTAAGGCCACAGCAAACTTCAATGCTAGTTTTCCACTGCAAATATTTTTTTACTTCTTAAGGTTTAGGTTAACAGCTATTAATGCCACTAGAATATTATTGTACACTAGCTGTTGCCCGCGACTTAGTTCGTGCATAGGAGGATTTTTCCTGTGTGAATCCCGATCCCGCGGGAACTACGGGATAAAAAGTAGCCTATATGTTACTCCACAACTTATTCTATCTCCCAGTGAAAGTCCCATAAAATTAGTTCAGCCGTTTCTGAGATTAGCGTACACAAACATACAGAAATACAGACAAAATAAAAAAAAACATGGTTTTGGGTTCTCTTGCGTATATAAAGGTTCCTATTATAATTTTTGCATGTATTTGCCCTGTACAGACAGCGATCAGTTACAGTTTTTTTATATTTTTAGATAGGTATAGATAAACTTACTACTTCTCTGTAACACTTCTTTAATTCTTTTTTCGCAGTGGTCATCGAGGTTAGGGCGCTTTAAATTTATTTATGAAACACGTAAATTGAAAGCGCCCTTAGTTACACGTTACTGATTAAATATTTTATGTTCTCTTGTTACCTATATCATCGAAAATAAATAAAGTTAATATGTGAATCATCATATCATATAAATTTCAATATTCGTGTTGGCTACAAACCCGTACTATTCTACGCTCCACGATCCCTTTATAACGAGGAAAGGCTTGTGTCCCTCAGCGGTCATATAATTCAATTTTATTCGTAGGTATAAACTGGGATAATAGGACGCAGTCGGTACTATCCATCTTTATCTAAGCGAAAGAAAATAAAAATAAATAAACCAAGCATTGTGATCAACACGGATTTTTTTTTGCAAACTCACAATTTAATTCACTAATTGTCTCTTTACGCATTGTTTCACGAAAATCTAATCAACTTGCTGAAAATCACAATAGGCTCACTTTCAATATCTCTTAATTAAAATCAAACGTCTCTTTGTTCGGAGACCGTTCGCAATGAATTGAAAACAGAACCAAAAATAACACATTTGTGTATAAAAATCCAATTGTTTTGTGATTTACACTTGAAATAATACACTTGATAACACCTCTTTCTCTTGTTGGTTTAGGTTACGCGTGTACGAGAAAACCGGCTTTACTTTATAATTTATTATTAACAATTGTTTTGTATTTAATCAATTTTCTATTTAATTAATTTAATTTAATCCATACAACCATCATGTAGTTAGGTACGTCAAAAACTTACAACAAATTTTTGTTGAATATTGAAAAACATTGTATTTATAAAAACATCTATAAATTATTCTAATTCCAATGCTATGTTTTTAAAATGAAATTAAAATCTGTTATGTATTTGTTATTAAAAGAGATACGTTACATTAAATGTACCTATACGAATAGTATTCTATTGTTGTTCTTAGATAATGTAGTGAATACCATTATTATGTACGTATGTATATTCTATGGGAATCATCGAAAATAATTCACCAAACGTTGATACTGTCACCTACCCCATATTCCCATAGATAGTAGTACTTAGTAAATTTTCTAAACCCATATTATGATAGGAATCTAATAAATTAAGCTATTCCATGGAACATTGAATGTTGCACAGTCACCTAAAATCTCACCAGTGTAACAAACCTAAAATAACAATTTTCGGATACTTGTACGAGAGTAACATGAGCCGTCCGTGTAGTTCGGTCGAAACATGGGTAAAATATACAGTCCCTGCTGGTACACGACCGTTATCCATTGTATTCCAAACAAACGTATTACCTACCTATACATGTACTCCTGGTATAAATTAGCGCTATATTGTCTAATACTTATAAAAATATAATTTATTTGGTTATAACTAGAGGTCATATTTTTTATTTAGGTAAGTAGTTATCTTGAAGTTACACTTTTGAATTATGTTCAAAATAAATAAATATAATTTGCGTTTTAATTGCAAAGACCGATGAGTAAGTATAAATAAAGAAACATAATAACGGTTGACACTTATAACACACAAGGATCTTTTAATTAATTAATGTTCTTAATAACATCACACTAAGGCACTTCTTACACAACGCTATTCATGAGATACGCGACTGCAACGCTACCCAAAATTAGTATTTATTTGACACTATGTACTGACAGGACGATGCGTCTTCTGTCAGTTAAAAGTGTCAAATACAGTATACTAATTTTGGGTAGCGTTGCAGTCGCGTATCTCATGAAAAGCGTAATGTGAGAAGTGCCTTAGTTTCCTTGTATAGTTAGTTTCATGAACATGGATAACACATAAAGACGAGAACAGACATCTCGGCTAATAACATTTAAAAATTAAAATTCAATCGCTCAAATCGCCACACTGGTAATTGAACCTAGGCTAGCCTTCGAACGGCGCGGCGCGGCAACCCACATTATTGTAGGTATTTAAGTACCTATTTTTAATATCTTAGATGTTGTTGTTGATCTTCTTTTACTCGTATATATTTACTTTTATAAAACACATTGGCATTATTGTGGGAGATACAAAATGAGTTTACTCGTAAAAAACAAGTGTATGAAACGCCAGACATGCGCCGAATTTTACGACTAATAACTTCTTACATCCAACACAGAGGAGTTTTTATTCACAAATTCACGAAATGCAACAAAACACGGGCATGTTAAAGCTCCACATTCCGAAAAAAGTTGTAATAAAACAATTTTGCACGATGAATGTAATGTGATGAAAAATAAAAGGAAGGAATTTAAAACGGGCCACATTTGTGGAATACTCCAATTTAAACACGCAAACAAAAATAAAAACACTCGTCAAGTATAAGGGTTTCTCGCTCCGGAATATTTATAACATTCGAAGAGAAAATGTGTATGTTGGAATTTAATTAAATGATTTAGATTATCCTACTTTGTCAAGACAGAAAATAATTAAAAAGAAAAATAATTTGAGAAATCTAAATGACGTCTAGGTATCGTTATGTCAAATGTTAATTAACAATAAGTTTTAAGACAATCACAAGATTAAAATTTTAATTGAGGTTTGATTGAGCTATAAAGTCCAATGAAATATGAAAAAAAACTTGTTACTTTCTTCACACCAGCAGTCAATGGTTTACCGACTTTGCAAAATCCATCGCTAAATAAGAGAAAAATCTCATACCTACTATTACTTCACTTTACTTAATTGGTGTAAAAACTATGAAGAAAATAAGTCTTACAATCAATGACTTTATTACTATGTACTCGTATCTCAATGCTTACAAATTGTATTTGGCTGCGGAGGCTAAGACCCATAATTTTAAAACAATACAAGCAGAGAAGTCATTTTGTGTTGTCATGATTTAGAAATTAATTGCAGACAATTAACCAACTTACAGTCCTTGTGCTGCATTCTGATGAACACAGGTACGTAAATATTATGCACAAAGTACCGTTCTTAGGTGCACTACATTAATAAACTTATGAAATTGCTTATATGAACTTTAAAGCGCTTGTCTTATTCATAGCACTTGCCCGAAGCATTCTGAAATACAAGTGCGGTGGGATGAAAATAGTTAATTTAATGTTAAGTTTTATTACGTAGTTACTATCTGTATAGCGTACTATAATAGCGTACTAAAATATTGCAGAAAATTATTTTGGCGGTGATTTACAGTAAAATAGTTCAGTATGCGAATACGAAACAATATTGACTGATATGTAACTTTCTTGAAATAAGCTTATTTCTATGAAGCTTGTGGTAAGGCCCCTGATCCATGTGCAAGGCACAGTCGTATAGTTACCTACTTATTGAAATTAATTCAAATAAAAATCATATCTAGTAAAAATACATAAAATGTTTCATCATCAATACAACTCTCTAAATCCAATAAGAGCACGTGAACTTTTATTTAGTAAAAAAGAAATAAGTAAGAAAATTTTCACTTTAAACGTGTGTAGGTATATTTTTGTGAGTTTTTGAATAGAAAGTCTTTATGTAATTTGTGAATATGATGTTTTATACCAAAAAAAATAATATTTACTCTAAGGAATCAGAGCCGTCTATACTAAAACGGACTAACAGAAATATTCTGAAATAGCTCGAGTTTGACAGGGGCAAACAGTTCGTTAGGGAAGATTTGCTTTGAGTAAACACAATCTTCTGCTCGATTTGCAATTCATATAGGTACCAAAATTAATACAAATTTTGAAAAATTCTAATTCTACTTCATTTGTACACTTCAGACTTTTATTAAAATTTTGTTATGATATTAAAGCTAGACCCCACAATTATTGTTATCGTTTTAGGTAACATGATAATTAATTAACTATTAGTCCGTAAGATTGCTTTTTTATGGAAGTTGTTATTTTTATTGATTAATAATTTAAATTGCCCAGTTGATCTTGGGTAATTTAGACCTACAACCGCGTCGTACGCGCAGATTAGGTACGATACGCTTATGCTATGACTACGCTTACGACTCGTTTACGAAGGGACTAAGTCTTGTAATGTCTAAAGAACCTTGACTATTACTTTTTAAATTACACAACAAATTATTAATTCAAGCTAAGGAAAATATCAATGATAGTTCAACATTCTTGTAATTTATACTCATTCAGTGAAACTATTCGGTTCATATTATTCCTTTTAGTAATTTAGTTCGTTTGATTCGTACTTGAACAACTTTTGATTTCGGACAATTAAGCATTCTTCGCAAGTTACAATTTCGGAGACATCGTTATACTATGGAATTGTTAATGGTTGAATAAATAATACCAATAAACGCCTATTAAATAAAAATCGTAAATGGTCATCACGTTTTAAAAAGTTTATAAGTTTTTGCTTGGTGGTAGGGCTGAAGTCCTCATAGCCCGGCGGCTTACGTCGATCCCAAGTGATCGACTAATTTAAGCAACTGCGGGCGTGGTCGGTAGTCGGATGGGTGACCGCTAGTGGCAAAATTTCTTGAGCGCTTCCGTGCTTCGGAGGGCACGTAAAGCCGTCGGTCCCGGTTGTTATCGATAGATAGTAGTCGTTAAGCCATGTCGGAAGGCCTTCGGGCGGCTTGAAAACTTCCGATACTGGGTTGGCCAAGTGCTCCAGTGTGGATTGGCGGAGGGGTAAGTACCCCTGTACCTGTACACTGGAGCAGCGTGGTGGAGTATGTACTAGGCCTCCTCAATAATGAGGAGAGACCCGTGCTCAGTAGTGGGCCATTAATGGGTTGTAGCCAGGGCTGAAGCCTAGCTGGCTAACTACCACCCTTGTGCTTCAATCAACCGCCAAACGGTTTGACGTGCTGTGGCTGGAGGCTTTAAAGCCAATTGTTTCTTTCTTTTCTCTTATGACATGTCTGTCCATATGTTAGTCTGTGACACTGTAGCTAATTAATGAATGACCGATTTGAGAGCAGGTTTTTTGAATCGAAAGCCAGTTTATTTGCGGTGATTTTTAGCTAATACTGGTAAAAAACAGTCCACCAGTTTAAATAGTATCAGATCTTCTCCAAAATGTAAGGGATTTATTGACATAAGTTTGAACTATTGGCGTAAAATTGAGTTAGGTATTAGCAAATTATTATGAAGATCTGTTTCATCACCATCTCAGTAGAACATTTTTAGTCGAGGGTTTATAAATTTGAATTTACAGTTATTCCTGACATTTCCGGTATAATAATATGCCCATAGACAATGGCGACCACTTACCATCAATAGATTGGTGCGCTTGTGTATCGACTATTAACTATTTAAATCCTAAAATATACTAGAAACACAATACATAATATTAATATGTAACATTCAGTACGTGGTCGGATAAATTGAAATAATTATAGCTTTCCGTAATTTATGACGCGCTTATTGAGTTAAGCTAGCATAACTGTCACGGCCCATATTAATTCTGTTTTATACCGGGTACAGGCACTAATAATTAATTGACTAATCTCTATTTATAATAAATGTTTAATCAACCACACCCACTGCTACTAGTTAAATGTGTAGTTCAGTTCATAAGACACTATATTATGGAAAGAAGAAGTCAGGTTTTTATTGCAGCTACTATTTTTGTATTGTAGGTACCTATTGCATAGGTTACCTAGTTATATAAAAAAGGTATGATTTGCCATATACCTAATTATTGAATAAGAGTACTACACAAATTATAAGATATATTACAAAACAATTCTTGACCGTTGTTTAGTATTTTAGTAAAATAAATAACTCGAAAGGAATTCACACTTTACCTACTACAATATACCTAACTATAGAACCACAAAGAGTAGCAATACTGCAGTTTCTCCACAATAATTCGCTCATACATTTGCTAAGATGAGCGATTCTATGAACTTAGTTCCGGGTGGCATAAATATCACAAACTAAGTATAGGTACAAAATATCACAAAAATCAAGTCTCGTAATAAAATTTATTCATTAGGTACCTATTAAATATCTGATCTGGCTTAAAATCTAACCCGCTATCTGGCAATAAAAATATCTACCAGCTCATTTTAAGGGTCATACATACAATAATAATTATTGATTACAATGAGCGCAAAGCAAAAAGGTTATTTTGCTCATTATTTGCGGTTCTGAATATTAATAATATGCCTGAGAGAATTAGACCCTTATAATCTCTAGCCTTCAGGCTTATCCGGACGCTCTCTCGGTATGATTGACGTTTAGCTGGACGAACCGTTCAAGGGTTTTATAGGAGTCCAAAATGGATCACCCAGTAAAATATTGTACCATTTAATACACTTTTTGATTGTATTTTTTCTTTTTGTTCCGTAATATTTTAATGAAGTGCGTTGTGATTTCAAGTTATACATAGTAGGTATGGAAACACCGAGGAAGGATGTTATAGATGAGAATTATAACCATGCCTTTCAAACCAATTCATTTATTGCAGAGGTTCGTGTGAGCATTAAAATAACAGTTTTATATCAAAATCCATTTTTATTTTTAAAGAAGAACAAAAAATCACTATTAGACCTCTAGCAATGCAAAGGAAAAACCGTCAAATTTCAGTCAGTAATTTTGCGTGACGTTCGAAAAACCATTTTTTTGGCTTGTTTGGCGCTATGATACCGTTCATACATAAACCACTTACAATTTCATTATATGGATATCTGATGGAAACTGGTCATCACTATTCGACGACGACGCAATTGAAACCGCGGCAGCGACGGCCTTGTTCAGAGTTATTTGCATCACAAAAACATGGCGCCGAGAACGTGAAACCATTAATCACGTACCACTCACTAACTTAGCTATCGATGATGCCAGGGCATACGCGAATCATTCAGAAATTCAAACGCCATTCAGTCATGCTGTTATGTGATGCTGGATATTGTATGGCACATTGAAATGTTGCGGGATTCATGATATTCATAGTAGGTATGGTTCTTGAATTATTATGAAGCGTATTGACGTTAAGTAATTAATAATTATACTCTCCCAGACCTAAATTAATTGATCTTTATTTAACCGACTTCAAAAAAGGAGGTTCTCAGTATGTATGTATGTATGTACTATGTATGTATGTATGTATGTACTAGAGAACCGCCCGCGCTTCGCTTCGGGACCCGTAGGTAACAGCCGCGTAGGTCTCGCTCCCGTAGGAATTTAGGCTAAAAAGTAGCCTACTACTCGCTCTCTTCACTCCACCCTGTCTGAGGTGTGTGGAGCCCTCGGGACAATTAGTTCCCCTTTGGGGGTGTCTCTCGCGGCCCGTTAAAACGGGCCGGTCCTTGGGTTAGGCTCTAAGGCCCTTGGTTGTCCATCTGTGGTTAACCAATAGGTCAAGTCCGGTGAGTGGCGGCCTTTTTACAGGCCACAGAGTCTTAAACGGGATGGGGTTCATCTTCACGCCGCCCAGGCGATCGAGGCCCTACCGGGTGAATCCCACTGGTGGGAAGCCCAGCAGGAGCCGATCAGCGCCGGGCGACGACTTACGAAGCCCCAGTATCAGTCAGTGCTAGGCCCGTCCCGCGCAACCAGCAAGTCGGCAAGCGGTCAGCAAGCGGTCCGGTGGACGGGTGTGGAGCGGCGCCAGGTCCTGCAGATGCGGGAACCGCGACGCGTCGACACGTCCGAACATGTTGCGTGCCAATCTCTCGATGAAGTCGTCCAAGCTCTCGACTCGAAGGTCCCTCTGGATGACGGCGTTCCTGACGTACCTCGGCGCAGCAGTCAGCCGGCGGAGCGCAATCGCCTGAACCGCGCGCATCCTTTTGCGCTGCGGTTCGCTGGCGAGCGCGTACCACGCCGGTGCCGCGTACGTGAGGCGGGATCTGATGTAGGTCTTGTAGACCCCGAGCTTCAGTCCGAGAGGGAGGCTCGAGGAGAGCACTGGTTTCTGCCATCGCGCTTCTGGAATTCGCGACGGCTTTCGTAACCTGTGGCTTCATCGAAAGTCTTCCGTCGATTTTGCCCCCAGGTATTTGGCCTGTGGGGCCCATTGGATATCTTGTCCGTTAAGCTCCAGAGTAGGGTCCCGCCTGTTGAGGTATCCTCTTATGTTCACGGCCTGCGTCTTCCCGACATTCACCGACAGTCTCCACGCGGCAAGCCATTCGGGGAGGGCATCAAGCGCACGCTGCATCTTGACGATGGCGTGGGTTCTATTCAGCGACGTGGTGATGTACGCCACATCATCGGCATACAGGGCAAGCGACGCCCCCCCTGCCGCCGGGATGTCGTCGGTGTAGCAGGCGTAGCAGACCGTGGACAGGCAACTCCCTTGCGGGACGCCGGCTGCGATCGGACGCTCGGTGGATTCGGCGTCTTCAACCACTACTCTGAAGCTTCTATTTTCGAGGAAACTGGAGATCACCTTAACGGCACTCCAGGGCGCCGACGACTGCGAGATCTTGTAGAGAATAAGCCGTCGTGCCAAACACGGTCGAACGCCTTTTCCATGTCGAGGAATACTGCACACACGCGTTCTCTCTTATTCAGAGCCGCGGTAACGGTGTGCAACACCCTCGACAGTGTAGCCGTGCTGTTCAGCGGCATCAAAAAGTAGCCTTCCACTTCTGTTGGCAGCTAGGCTATTCCACCCCGGATGCAGTTCCAGTCGCCCGCGCCCACCACCGGTGTCGGCGAGTCCAGCAACTTGCGGACATCAGCCAACAGGATAGTGCCAGCGGGCGGGCGGTACACTGAATACAGCTGGAGCGGGGAGTTCTCGAGGCAGAGCTAAAGTAGCCTATTACATTTGCCTATGACTTAAGTAAATTACATGTAGTATTTCATAGCGTAATTCAGAACTTGCAAATTAACGCCATCTATTAACAACTCCGAAAATAAATATCTAGCAACTAACAAAACATCGATCTTCCCATGGGAATGGGATGTTTTTTCGCGGTAAAAAGTAGCCTACGTCACTCTCCACCCTCCTAACTATCCCCACACACATAAACCTTACCATATAATAGCTTTGTTGCGACGTGAAAGCGTCACAAACAAACAAACAAACAAACAAACAAACAAACAAACAAACACACTTTCACATTTATAATATTAGTAAGGATGTATGTAGGTATGTATGTAGGTATGTATGTAGGTATGTAGGTATGTATGTAGGTATGTATGTATGTTGAACCGATTTTGATGCGTTTTTCAGCATAGTAGGTATTTGTCAGACTTAGGAGAAGGTTTTAGGCGTATTGTTTGGCTGAACCGATTTTGATACGGTTTGCAGCATCGTGTTTATCAAACTTAGGAGAAGGATTTAGGAATATTAACCGCGTTTAACTGAACCGATTTTTACTTTTCGGCGTTAAAGTCGGTTCTATTTTGTTAAAAGTTATTTAGTTTTTAGGGTTCTGTACCCAAAGGGTAAAACGGGACCCTATTATTGAGACTTCGCTGTCCGTCCGTCCGTCTGTCACCGTAATAGTTACTCAGTTGAAATTTTCACAGATTGTGTATTTCTGTTGCCGCTACAACAACAAATACTAAAAAACAGAATAAAATAAATATTTAAGTGTTTAAGTGTATTTAAGTGTTTAGATAGTTTAGTTACCTTTCGATCCAAGAGATGGCGTTGTGGCTAATATGTGGCTACAATAAAACAATTAAATATTTAATTTTAAGTGAGTATTTCATACAACAGACCAGATTTTTTTTGGCGTTTTTATACATAATGGTACGGAACCCTTCGTGCGCGAGTCCGACTCGCACTTAGCCGGCTTTTTATGTTGAATTTTCCCTATTTAAAATTTCTTGGTATCAGTTTTTTTAGTTTTGTAATTTAAATTAAGAATTGTATACTTATTATAATAAACATGGAACTTATATTGTTGGTCGCACGATTTAAAAAAATATAGAAATATTATTTAATTTTGAACGATTTGTGTATGAGCCATTATTTGCAATAGCGATACCTACTAAAGTGATAACAAATATGTGTGACGTAAATATTATAACCATATATTGGATACACATACACATTATTAAAATCGAACAAAAAGCGCAAGTCACATTTAATTATGTCAAAGTAACTTCAGTTTAATAACTCAAATACACGAGCACTGTTTTAAATTGTCAGTGCGGTACTTTGGAAGTTTTTTAAGTGGCGGAACAAGCCGCCGTTTTAATTGCGGCAAACGGAAAGGGGAGAGATGAATGGAAGGAAGCGGCAGCAGGCTTGCCAACCGCACTGCATTATTAAAAGTTGCTTCTTCCTCCATCGTTCCACTTAGTTACTCTGTGGGTAAAATGAATCGCACATCACGAACACTTGAAATAATTTTGTACGAATTGCGGTAAACTTCGGTTAATCTTTCGACGATTTGATACACCTTAGCGGTTTGACAATGTACCTACCTAATGCACATTTTTGTGGGACGTTGTATTTTACTACTAACTGGACTATTACTAACATTAACTAACAGGACTAATTATCACTAACATACCCTGTCCTCGCACTTATTAACAAACTAACCAACTAAAATTCTAACACCGTCTACTAACTAGACTAACCATCCTAGTCCCTTTGAGTCTAGTTCTAGGTCGGTCACAGTTGTCATGGGCGGCAGCGGAGGGTGGTGCTGCATGCTCGTTTGCTATCTTAATTCCATAAAAAAATACTGTGACAGCCCTGGCGTATCTACCCGCTAAACAATAAACAATAGGGGCCATAAACATGCCAGGCGGACAATAGCACAATAGCGCGCGTGCCCATCTCGGAAGTACGCACGACGCTTTGACCTCACGGCAATAGTCATACGGGCGAAAGTCGGTTGCAAGGAACATACTCGAACTTTATTCGACGCGGGTCCGGACTTAGCGGGAATGTTCTCGATTGCCATGAATGATGCGTGAGTGGTATAAAAAGGGGCACTCGGTAAACGGCGGACATTCTAGTTTCGGAAGCGAAACCAGGAAGATACCAGCGATACCTACGAGCGATACCAGTGAGAAGTGAAGTGATTTCTACGAGCGATACAGTGTTCGACGAGTGTGTTTACGAGTACCTACGTGCATAGTGTTGTGGTGTGTACCGTGTACAGTGTGTAATTGTGTATCTACGAGTACAATAAAGTCTTTGTGGTACATTTTGGCATTTTCTCGAATCCCATACTCCTGACACGTAACATACTTCCAAATATTGAAAACATCTGGACTTACATGTTAGTCGTGAATTTCTCATCGCAAAACGTTAATTTCTATGCATTTTTAATTACCTAGATATGTTGAGTACACCAATATTGTTAGAAATAAAAAATTTACACATTAATAGCCATACGGTTGCGTACCTATATCTTATGTGAAGAACCAAACACAACGAAAAAATGGATATGAAGCGATCAGTGATACGAATGTAGGTATTCTAAGTTAGATGGATGATCGGCTGATGCAAAATTTCATGAAAAATATCTGTATTTTGAAGAGTACGTTAAACTGTGTTCCTGATATTACCACAATCAATGGTAGTCTTCAAGCCATTGATGATTATAATATACATTGAATAATTATGTTGGTGCCTTCAGATTACATCAAAAGTTCTGTCTCTGAGGTTATAAGTAACACATTCTACATGACATGGTGTTCTTGTCTTTGTGTTTTGCCCACTTACCGACTGCACAGAGAATCCGATTGTGTAATTATTAGTGTGGGTAGTGCAATGTTGTATGTACAACATTCACCATCCATCGCTTATCTTCACCAAGACCTTGCATTACCTACTTATTTTTGACGATGTTTTTAAATGTGTACATTTAAAATGGTTTCGTTGAAAGGCTCATCATAACCCAAAATATAACGCAAAAACTAAACCACGAACTAAGCATTACCGGAAAAGCGAGCTGGCGAGTAAACTAATTGCGTCCTTGAGTCGAGCAGCGTTGCCGTGCGAGCCCTCGTAAACATTGTTTATGTAAGGTGCGAATAGACTGCGGCCGCGCGTTACCCTGGCCGTCTTACCTTCACAAAGCCCCCGCCGTGCCTTATCTGCGGTACCGCAAGAGCCCCATAAGCCCGGACTGTTACCTCGGAACACATTTCAGCACATTATGCGCCAACGTGACGTCGACCGAACGCCTCGTCTTCACGTAATAAGAATATGTAGCCCTATGAATATTTTGCGGCAGCTCGACAATGTGAGATTAGAGATTACGAGCGCAGTTTCCGTGGCCCGCGCTTCACGATCCGATAACGTGCCGGGCGCTGTGAATGCAAAACTATGTAAGTTTCTACTGCTGAGATCCACAATGGCACGCGTGTTACCGGCACCAAAAGTTGGCAGGTACGAGTACACTAACTTTACGTTTTGAGTAACACCGCACGAGTTTGGTGAATGCTTGGAAACTCAATAATAATATGTATTTATCAAATATTCTGAACTCCCATTTCATCCCAGAACTACATTTCTATTAATTTAATTTTATTTCGAACGTATTACACTGCCTATGTACGAGTAATACCGAGATTTTTCCATAACGTCCGAGTACCATTTTTTTGGTACAACAGTCGATGTCAATCTCAATTTCACAACTCGTGCATCTTTGGTAAAGAAAGAGAACCAGCAGTAAACAAGTTTTTAATAATGTTTGCATGATTCTGTCGACTATACTTAAGTCACGTAAAATTCCCTCAGGAATATGAAGTATCTCTTGGCAACAGGTACTTGGTAACTTCAGGTTTAAGAGGCTGGTTCGCGCTTCCATTTCATGTTTGTGCTCACTTCTCCTTTGGGTTCAGGGTTGTTCACATCTAGTTCCAAGTCGTTGTTCCTTGTTGCATCTCATGTAATTGAATTACCCTTAAAATAAACCACGAAGTGTTTTACTTCATGTTTAGCTACAACGTACTGGCAATGTCCATTATGTATCTAGATATACGAGCTACGGACAGCTATATTCGAATATCTAGGTAGGTATTAACAATAAATAATGTTCAAAACAAAAAAGATACGACTTCATCAATGATAAGTAATAATATAAGAGTATAATCAACGTAATTGAAATCAATTAAATACGAATTATTTGGGTTAACGTAAAAAATAAACGTCAGATGTCGCAGAAATTAAATAGGACCACACAACAAGCAATAAAAGCTAGCTTTCAAAATCCTATCCTACTATCCTATCCTACTAATATTATAAATGCGAAAGTTTGTAAGGATGTATGTGAGTGAGTGTGTGTGTGTGTTTGTTGCTCTTTCACGCAAAAACTACTGAACGGATTTTCATGAAACTTTGCAGTAATATAGCTTAGACATCGGAATAACATAATTTGTTAAAATTTATAGAGATTTTTGAAGGGGCTGGTTTCCCGAAGCGATGCGAGGGCGGATTTACTAGTATAACTACCAAAATTTATTAGTAATAATTAGTAATAATTAGTAATAATTTAGTAATAATTACCAAAATTTATTAATTATTTTAATAATTATTTGAATCTCGTTTTTTGAAGTCGGTTAACAGGCCCCAACACTTACCTCAGAATAATTTGGTTTACAGTAATTATATTATTAGTTCGTTTCATACGTTTTATCGTCCTAAGGTAGCTATTAAGATTAAATGGATTGGTAGATGGGACATGTAATTACGTTAAGCGTTGATTAATCCGCGATCGATTTATCTGCTAAAACGTCACTCCTCTAATAATGATGACGAATTGATATGCCTACACTGCATACGTTTCAGTAGCTGGTTTGCAGTAGTAATACTGCGGTACTGCAATTCAATTCTTACATTAAATTAGATTTATATTGACTTACATTTCTACATGAAATATTAGTTTTAATCTAGAGTGAAATTAAGTGTTGCTGTGTATCTTTCCTATAATATTTTACCACTTTTATAATATAAAATAAAGAGTAAATAGTAGATTGTATGACAAGGGTGCAAAGTAATATTTTTTCGGCGAGGGCGTTTTTTGAATCCAGAGCGAAGTGAGGGATTCTAGAGTAGAAACCCGAGCGTAGCGAGGGATTCTTTAGTAGAATCCTGAACGTAGCGAGGGATTCAAAGTACGTCGCCCGAGCCAAAAATATACTTGCACCCGAGTGATACACTCTACTTTTCATCACCCACTATGAGAAAATAATAATATATATATTTTTAGGATCAGAAGGGATAATTAATTAAAAAAAACAATTAAGACAAGAAATCCGTTTGCTTCTTTATTTAAATTACAACTCTTATTGAACAATGTACTCACGTAATATAATCCTTAATTACTATTACACATTTTAAGGTAACGTTTTACACGTAATTACAATTAAAATAAAAAACAAGATGGCTTACATGAACGTTATAACGACAAACAGAGATTCCTGCAGACTTCTGAACATTACGAACGCCGAGATGCAAATGTCCGTTTCTACCTGAGTCCCTTGCTTTTATAGCGAAGGTGGGGTCTAGGGTCAGGTAGTAAGGGGTTCTCCTTACACGGCCTATTCTGACGATGTGTCGTCCTCGACACATGTTCTTCTAGAGACACCACTCGGTCCCGCGACAGGAGAGGTTGGCGGCTCGACCTCAGTGTCGTCGTCTAGTAGCGGCATGGAAGGATCAGCCGCACAAGGCCTGTGGGGTCCAGCATCGCTTGTTTCCTGGTCGTCAGCGTCTTGACCTAAAAATAAGATTTAGTTAAAACTTATTGTTCAAAAGTTTTAGGTAAAGTACTTACGTGTGTTTTATTCCACGTAACTCATTCGTCCTTCTTTAATAAAGACATTTGATGTTTACATAAGTCATAATTAAGGCAATGCATAAACATGTTTAGGTGCACGATAAGCGACTCTTTATTTCTCATTTTGTGAAATAGCCTTAATGTTCCACTATCGACTTCTACCAAATGACATAACACAATTGCACAACGTAGACCGTATTCATACGTTTAGTTACTTATCATGTAGACCGTTTTCATACATGAAAGCTTATTGCTCACTTAATACGCAGACCATATTCTTACGTATCACATTCCTTGACATGTAGACCGTATTCATACATGCAAGTATACTTATTACCTGATACGCAGACCGTATTCATGCGCATAAGCTACCTCAACACGCAGACCATAATCATAAGTGTGAGATCCGCGGGCTGGCCACGTCTTTACCGGGCCAACACAGTTGTCTGTAACCCAGCTGGTTTAAAGGTGACACAGCAACTTTGGTGCTGATATTACTGCACTGATATAATTATCCTTCCTGTGTAAAAGTAAATAACGTTATTAAGTTTACTTACTGTCAAAGAATGCAGCACAC
Organism: Hesperia comma; assembly: GCA_905404135.1. Taxonomy (NCBI): domain Eukaryota; kingdom Metazoa; phylum Arthropoda; class Insecta; order Lepidoptera; family Hesperiidae; genus Hesperia; species Hesperia comma. The sequence continues at coordinate 14,163,366 of FR990014.1, read as the reverse complement.
GTTTCTGGGCACCATTCACCCCGCCATAGTACCATATGCTGCGCTGCAGCTTGTGTCTTTTTCCCATAATCACCGCTAAGCAACCTTAGTGTATAGCGTCCATTGGGTAGTGCACCCACCACCTTATATGGACCGCGCATTCCAGAATCTAGTTTTCCCGTTGATTGGGAGAACTTTATCACAAATACGCGGTCATCCACCTTAAATTGTTGAGGTGCACGCCGCTGCTGATTCACTTGCTCATCTTGTCTGATCTGGTTACTTCTTAGTAGATCACGAACTCTGCCTCTAGTAATTTCGCGCAGTGCTTCTCTATTGGGAGTTGAACCTTCGATCGCTACATCACGTACTAATGCTTGAATTAAAGGGGTGGTCGATTCTGTACCAATGAGAAGATTTAGTGGCGAAACTTGTGTGGTCTTTTGCTTGGTGATATTTAGCACTAATTGAAGCTTCCACAACGTTTCTGACCAAGGCAACTTCTTATAGTTTGTTTGGATGCGTAACATGTTGAGGACTGTACGCATGTAACGTTCAGCCTGGCCATTTGCATGGTGCATCCCCGGCGTTATGTAGTGCAACTCACAGCCAAGTTCATTTATCCAAGTCACAAATTCATTGGACTCGAACATCCGTCCCTTGTCGGTGACCATGAGCTTAGGCACACCAAACAAAGAAATAGCCTGTGTGATGACGCGTTTAAGTTCAGTGGCATCCTGTCTCCCAATTGGATACAGAAGGGTATATTTAGTGAAAGAGTCGACAATCAGTAGAACGAATTTGTATCCTTCCGATACTGGTAGGGGACCTAAAGCATCGACATGGACTGTATGGAAAGGGGTGTCCGGTTTTTCCCAAGAAGTAATGTTTTGCAATGGGGCTCGGGGAACTCTTTTTTGTGAAATGCATACTAGACAATGAGCAACGTATTTGACTACAAACTGTCTAAGACTAGGGAACCAGAAATGTCTGAGGATTAAATCGAGAGTCTTTTCTGCGCTTATATGTTCGTGTTCATCATGGAACACTCTCAATAAGCTAAGCCGATGCCCTTTGGGTACGTAGCAGAGTAAGCGTGGTTCCTGGCCTACAGGTACATATTTGTAGTACAATACTCCATTTTGGACACTATAACGGTTAGCATCTAGTCTGCCATCATGAAGTTTTTGTATGAGGTCTTGTGTCTCATTATCGGCTGACTGTGCTACTTGGGCCCAATTGCGAGGTCTAGTGATTTGATTAACACTAGCTGGATTACGACTCAGGTAGTCCGCATGGGGTAACATCACTCCCTTACGATACTCGATTGTGAAATTAAAATCTTGAAGGTAGATCCACCACCGGGCTACTCGAGGCAGGAGGTCTTTCTTTCGCTCTGTTGACCTAAGAGCGTTACAATCTGTAACTACCACGAATTTGAGTCCAACTAGGTAGTGCCGAAAGTTTTGAAGTGCTTTGACAACTGCAAGGGTTTCCAACTCATAGGAGTGGTACTTAGCTTCTGCCCCTTGAGTTGACCTGCTGAAATAGGCTACTACATGCTTCTTGGAGTCTGGATGTACTTGTAAGAGAACAGCACCATACCCAATTGAGCTAGCGTCGGTGTGAACCTCTGTAGATAGACAAGGATTAAAAATAGCCAACACTGGCTCGTTAGTAAGTTCCTTGATAAGGTCTAAGCGGGTAGCTTCACACTCGGACGTCCAGTTAAATTTAACGTCTTTACGGGTCAGATGAGCGATAGGGGCTGTTCTGGTAGCATAGTCCTTTATATATCTCCTAAAGTAACCTGCTAAGCCTAGTAACTGACGGACTTGCTTCACATTGCATGGTGGTAAAGTGTTTACTAAGGCTTCTATCTTTCTAGGGCTCGGTCTAACCTGACCCTGACTTACCAGTCTCCCCAAATATTCTACTTCAGTCACGAGAAATGAGCACTTACTCAAGTTGATGGAAAATCCAGAAGATGTAAGGGTTGTAAGAACTCTTTGCAATAACTCAATTCCTTCGGCCACTGTGTTACTTAAAAGAAGGACGTCATCGACGTAAACTAACACGTTGCCTTTATTGAGATGTTCGCGAAGAGTATCATTTATTATGCGTTGATAGACTATTGGAGAATTAGCTAGCCCGTATGGCATCTTAACATATTCGAAGTGTTCTTCGGGTGTGACAAAACCGGTAAAATGGATACATTCCTCTTTAAGCGGGATTTGGTGAAATCCTGTAGCCATATCTAGACTACTAAAGAATTTATACCCACCAAGCCTATCTATATGGTCGTCTATCAGAGGGAGGGGGTATCGGTCTTTAACTGTAATCCGGTTAAGCGCTCTGAAGTCGACACAAAGTCTATCCAATCCGTCGCGTTTTCTTACAAGGATGATAGGGCTTGCATACTCGGACTTAGAACGCCTAATCACCCCTTTATCTAAAAGATCCTGTGTGATTTCTCGAACCTTTAATTTTTCAGAGTAAGACAACTTATAAGGTCTGTAGACTATAGGAGTAGAGCTGGTGAGTTTTATTTCCATTTCACCTGTTCGAACTGTAGACGTGGCGGTTCCTGATATCAGGAAACCAGAAAATTTGTTTAGGACATCCATGAGGCTATCCAGGTCAGCACCCTGAAGGGGTGTGTTTACCTTTACTTGATCAGAGGTGCAAATGGCATTGACATTTGTACAAACGCTGTCGGTACGTGTAAGGTATTGTCTATCTTTAGTGCGGATATAGGTGATTCCATCACGGTTCAATACGTCAGTGCCAATGATGATGGGGGCACTCATAAAAGTTGACGGGACTATAACTAAATCAACTTCAATAGAAATGTGGGAAAACTCCAACGTGAGGGTGACATAAGATGTGGCAACTATTTCTTTATCACTCAAGCCCTTCAGTACACACAACTTAGGTATTGGCTGACAATTAAAATACTTTAGGACATCTGAAGATATGAGCGAAACGTCGAGGGCTCCGCTGTCAATAAGCACATCAATAGGAATTCCCTCTATAACTGCGGAGGTTATATCGTTTTGTGCTACATTGGATCGGTAAGAGCAAAGATTAACGTTACGTTGATTACGCTGGTCTGATTTTGCTTTAATGAAACACTTATTTTCGGTATGACCCGGCTTCTTGCAGAAAGTACAAGAGTTACTCGACGTGGGCTGTGCATTAAAGGATGTGTTGGAGACCGCGACGTCTACGCTGGAAGTCTTGTTATTTGTTAGGTTAGACTTAGACTGCTTACAGTGACGACTTATATGTCCATATTGGTTGCAATTAAAACATTTTGGATTAGAACGACTGTGTGTTTTAATTTGACCGTGTTTCTTTGACTCGACTACCTTGTCACGCTTGAACGCTGAGGGCTTCGTATAAATTGACAAAAATGAGATGATAGTGTCAGGGGTAAGATCCGCGTTTGACGCAGCCGCACGGACTTGCGGATTATCTATGCCGCGTATGACGATGAGCGTTCGCAAATCATCGCTTAGTCCTTGCACTATCCTTAATCGCAATAGGGTACGACGGGCATACTCCGCGTAAGTTGAATATTTGTCCGAAGTAGTGTTCATAGTCTCAAATAATATGTTCGCGTAATCTAGTTTACTAGGGCAAAGAGGTCGGAACTCGCGTTTGAAATTGGACCACGTCCTATCATTTGTAACCCACTCGGCTAACCAAACCTTAGCTTCGCCCTTCAAACAGGACGCAACGCGCGACAGACACTCGTGATCACTCCAACCGTTAGCCGCGGCGGCGCGATCGACTTCCTCACACCATATATCAATACTGTTGATTGAGGGGTCAAAGTTGGATACATAATAGTACTGTGATCTAGTGGGTTGCATCGTTTGCATTGCTTGGATCAAGGCACGAGCGAGAGCCGACGCATCAGGACCAGAAACAGTCGGTTCTGAGGACTGCTGTTGACGTGTGTTATCAGTAAGCATGGGATCAAGTGCTGAAGGCAAATTCGCACAGTTTCTATGGATAGGACGTTCCCTAGCGGGAGAAACCAGACGCGAACGCGACCTTGTTCTGTTGCGGACATTACTACGTGAACGATGGCGATTTCGCGAATCGCACCTAGCGCTAACACGTGCTCGGTGTTCTTCTGTACTGCCAGAATCACGTCGGTCTTGAACATGTGAGCCATCTTGTGGACTACGAGGCCTATCGCCAGAATCGCGACGTGACCTATCGTTACTACCGTTACGGGAATTTCGCCGGTCCCGCCGTTTATGACGACGTGAACCACTCCGAGACCGTCGTCCCATTATTGAAGAAAAGAAAGCAAAACCAAATTGGCGGTAGATGAAAAATTTTACAAAATTTACAAAAAGTAAACGGTTTTCCTGTTGTCAACAACTGCACGTATTTTTATTGTAGCGGACGTAAGAAAGTTCTTTATCCCACTTCTGATTTTAGGATCAGAAGGGATAATTAATTAAAAAAAACAATTAAGACAAGAAATCCGTTTGCTTCTTTATTTAAATTACAACTCTTATTGAACAATGTACTCACGTAATATAATCCTTAATTACTATTACACATTTTAAGGTAACGTTTTACACGTAATTACAATTAAAATAAAAAACAAGATGGCTTACATGAACGTTATAACGACAAACAGAGATTCCTGCAGACTTCTGAACATTACGAACGCCGAGATGCAAATGTCCGTTTCTACCTGAGTCCCTTGCTTTTATAGCGAAGGTGGGGTCTAGGGTCAGGTAGTAAGGGGTTCTCCTTACAATATATATATATATATATATATATATATATATATATATATATATATATATATATATATATATATATATATATATATATATATATATATATATATATATATATATATATATATATATATATATATATATATATATATATATATATATATATATATAATAGAAAATAATACGTAAAAATGCACGAAAACTTAATTTTAATTTGAAAACGAAATCTTAATTTGATTTCTTTTTTTATTATTCAGCTGGCGGGGCCCTCGCGTCGTACCAGACATTCTTTATTCAAACAATATTTGCGTTCGATTTCTTTAGCGCAAAATACTAAAATGTTCTAAATTCAAAATAGGACGGAAAAGATCTAGCCGGCAGGAAAAATTTGTATGAAAATTCATTCCGGCCCGCTGAATAGAAAACAGCAACTTTGGAACCCCGTAAGTCCGAACCAAGTCGTCTTTTTCGAATAGGTGTGATGAAAAAGATATTTTTTAGATTATAATACTTACCCATACTTCATTTTCATTTTCAAGGTACGTTTGTTTTTGATTGTACCTACAAGAACAATTTGGCCGGCAAAGTTCTTTGCTATCATGAAAAAACCTTTACGCGGTGTGAGACCAAATATACCTACTATCATTCTGTCACATTTTTTGATGTCACTGGCCTAAGTTGCTTTTTTATAGTGTGAGAGCCATAGAGCTCTCATCTTTAGATAGAATCTTCATCTTGTACTCTTCTAAATTTAAAATAAGTATATTATATATAGCGTAAAAAATGATGAAAAGAGTAAAATAAACTTACCTTTCTCGACATTTACCCTTGTTAGAAAGCAGTGGTCTCTAATCTGATTTCAGTGAAGCACCAGTTCAAAGGTCCTAGATGTAATAGATATTAATCACGCGGAACAGCGTTGATGAGACTGAAGAGATGAATTGGATTATAATCTGGTAACAGGATTATAAATAATCAGGGTCTTATTAAAATAGCCGAATTAGAATTTTCAATTCCAATTAGAGTTTCGGGATTAGGTACTTACACTATTTAAGGGTTTAGTTTCAATCCGTGCTCGATATGATTTACGCTTTAGCTGGACTTATTATGCGGTTATGTTTAACGATAAGCAGCACGGAATGGAATTTCATTATTCGATACTACTAAAACGACGTTTTTGATTTATACTTAACACTATTTCTTGCCCGCTTTGCACACGTGAAAGACAACCAACGTAAACATACCAGACAAAACCAAACGCGCCATTGTGCAAAAATAATACCTATATAGAATGCACATATCTTTTTTAAGCTATTGCATAGCTTCTATCGCGGGCCTTGGGCGTGGGGACCGAATTGAGAAATTTCGTAACGAAAACACCTAACACCCCCCACTCGTGACATCTATCGAGAAATACCAGAACTTTTAACTGAGTTAACTAACTTTTACTTTATAACGGCTAAACCGATTTGGCTAATTTTAGTCTTGAAATATTCGTGGAAGTTCAGGGAAGGTTGCAGCGATGAGAAAATATGGAAAAATTGCGAGGAAAATACTAAAAATGAAAATTTTAATTTCCCATACAAATCTTACCTGTCAAACATTTGATTTTCGCCCCGTCGGTTCGGTATTTTAAGAATAATTACATGTAGATCTGGATTAAATAAGGCGTTGGAATCGACAACATGTATTCATAATAGTCGAATTATCGCGTATTTAGATTTAAAACATGCAAAATAACATAGACATATAGACATACATGACATAAAATAATGACACTTTAATTACTTGAGGGTGATAGAGACAGTGCCATACAGGCAAGGCAAACTGTAAGGCACTGTCTCTGTCACCCACACGTCATTCACGCGCTAAAAGATCGTTGTAGGACTTAAATGTCAAATGTCAATTTTCTTTTTAAAAAGAATTATTTTGTCAACTGAAATAGTTCTTATGCTTTTGTTCAGAATATTTAAATCTTCTTTGCACAAATTAATGCATTATCCGTTTCTAATAAAGATTAAAATGTCTTGCACCTATAATGACGTGATGTGATGTGACGTGATGTACGTATTCTTAACAATTAGGCTTACGTCATTATTATGCGTCTCTTGAGGTGATATTGCCTATGAACTTTGATGTAACTTTTGAAAACTAGGCAACTAAATGAAAACTGGTACACCACTTTCTTGGCCCACTGTAAAACAGTGAATATCTGTACTCGTATAATTTGTGTACAAAGTGTTTTAAATATGAATAAACAAAGTGCATTTATTAATGAAGAAAGTCACGAAAAAATAGTGAAAGAAAATGAGTTAGTACTCTATATACATTCATTTTATTATTATTATCACAAATGCAGTATTATTTTTTGTTTTGTTAATTTATATACATATAATGCTATGCAATAGCTTTACCGCATCAGTCTCCGAGTGCCACACGACTTTTTTTACTTTCATAAAAATAAAAAAAATATGTAAAGTTGAAAGAACCTTTATAAAAATATTATATCCTTCTCAACTTTTCACCCCGTGAAGAAATAAAAATATATGTACCAAATTTCATTGATATCGCTTCAGTGGTGTAGGCAGGCGTGAAAACCTCAAATACAGACGGACAGTTTCTTTCGCATTTATAAGTAGGGATATTAGTAAAGAAGTAGGGGTTATTTGATGTTGATTTATATACAAAAACTAAAAACGTTTACTTACGTAATACATTTAATAACGTAAGCAATTAAACGTAAATACATTTACTAACCTTGCAAGTTTCATAGGCACAAGTTTTATCATAAAAACTCATCATTTACCCAATTGCTCAGTCTAGCATTAAAGGGTTAAGGATCTTTCTCACCTTTAAAATATGTTTGTTTGATGTTACTTTACTTAATTACTAGCTGGTGCCTACGTGAAAGTACTTTTAAATGATTCTCTGGCAAACTTTCATCCCTTAGTTTACCCCTTAATGGCGGAATATAACAAAATACTCCCACTCATAAACTACCTTCCTGCTAAATGACATCTCCTATGTCAATGTATATTTCGATATTTTGTATTAAATCTGAGAGTACCTTTTCACTTTTACATAGATTATTATGAATAGTATACATTTTATATGAAGCGCTCATAGCCCGGCGGCTTGCGTCGATCCTAAGCGATCGACTAATTTAAGCAACAGCGGGCGCGGTCGGTATTCCGATGGGTGACCGCTAGTGGCAAAATACCTTGAGCGCTTCCGTGCTTCGGAGGGCACGTAAAGCCGTCGGTCCCGGTGGTTATCGATTGATAGCAGTCGTTAAGCCATGTCGGAGGCCTTCGGGCGGCTTGAAAACTTTCGAGACTGGGTTGGCCACTAACCCCTCCACCAACCCGCATTGGAGCAGCGTGGTGGAGTATGCTCTAGGCCTCCTCAGTAATGAGGAGAGACCCGTGCTCAGTAGTGGGCCATTAGTGGGTTGTAGCTTAGCTTATATTCAGTACATAAATATAACAAATATAATAATACACACATCAAAAGTGTCTAGGGATCAAGCATTTTTATGCGGATTTCTTGAGATTGAGATGTGGCTTTGTAATAAATTTCTGATGAGTCTCGTTTTGGTATGAGACCGGATACAAGACGTATACGACACTGGAGAACCCCTGGACGCCAACAGCGATTAAAATCCTGCCAGGAAGTCCATCCTTATAGTGGTGGAACCATCATGGTATGGGCGGGTATTTGGATCGGCGGAAGAACTGAGTTGATTTGGATCAGAGGCAACCTCAACGCTCAAATTTATGCTGAGACGATTGTATCAGACGTCATCGTTCCTCTACAAGTGCAAATCGGTCCCTTATTTCAGTTAATGCATGATAATGCACGACCGCACACCGCAAGAGTTGTAAGACAGACTCTCGCCGCAGCTAACATCAATGTCCTGCCCTGGCCTGCTCAGTCGCCAGACTTGAACCCGATTGAGCATGCATGGGATATGCTACAGAGAAGAGCTCTGCCGAATATGGAGGGTATCCAGTGGCAAGAAGACCTTTTTTTGTTGTTGCAACGAACATGGGCGGCCATTCCACAGCGTGATTTGGATGAACTCATTTTGAGTATGCCAAACCGATGTTCTTGTGTTGTTAGTGTTCGCGGTAGAAACACGGATTATTAATTGTTTAAGTTACCCAATAAAATTTTAAAGAAAACTGTTATTTCAGTCTTTTTTTCGAACTTTAATGTTAGTGGTTCAAATGTCAAAAATCCCTTTATTAGGAAAATGGCAAATTTCTTTATTAATGCAAAGGTGACTTGGTTTATCGTTACTGTGACAAACGAAAACACTTTATTTGATGAATCCTTAAAGAAAATTTTAATTAATATCAATCAGGAGAAAAGTTATTGCAAAAATATATGTTGATCCCTAGACACTTTTGATGTGTGTATTATTTGATTATTTGATTGAATATGACTTTTAACAAAAAACAGACTTCAACATCGACAAGAAGATATAGCTCAAAAGTTTCCTAGTACTGCGACTACTTGGTACTGTTAATCGAAAGTATTTTTATTAAGGGTAGGTAAATAATCCGTTAGTAATAAACTCTACTTGCGTCCTGCGGGCGTATAATGTAGTGATGTTAAGTTCAATGACCTTCAATAGCAATTTATTGCAATTGTTTCATTGTTACTACGAATCAAAAGTTCTAAACGAGTTTAACTGAAATTTTTAACGAACCGAATAGGGCAATTTTTAACACGCCGGATCGCTGTACCGTGGGTCAGGGTTCGAACCCCAGCTTAAAAATTAATGATGATGAGTTTAAATCTCCGTTTCCGTTGTGGGTGTGTTTCCTTGTTTTGTGTGTTGTCCGTGGCATTCACGACACAGGGACTCCTATTGTGGGGTTATGAGTGTGTAGCGTTATTTATTATTTCTTGGCTTTTAAGATTGTAACTTAATTCTAATCTTGTTATTGTTTTTGCACAATAATGTACAAGACACTAAGCATATAACATTGCTGTGTCAACGATAGTTACACATACAGAGTAAGCCACATAGATTTAATACAAGCGGGTCTCCTAATGGCTCATTTTGGTACACTACATTAGGTATTCGCTTTATGCGAAACGATAACGACCCTACTATCTGATGTGGCGGTAAAATGTACCATCCATGTTGAAACCAGGCGCTTCCAGTCCTTTTACTGATATTAATTTTTCATGTTTTATTAGTAATTTTCTCCATGAAATTTGTTACTAAAGTGCTCTTACCATGGTGGATTTAATGGGTTGTTAAGTGGCTTGTGAAACGCCTGTAGCTCGACAGCTTGTGTCAATGTTAGGGATCGATAGAGCTAAGTTAAAGATGTTTGAAGTTCTTCAAACGTTAATAATTAATTCAGTTATTTTATATCCAGAGACTACCAACATAACATACATACAACTCTTAAATACAATGCCGGTTGTGGATATTACATTGTAAGTATATATGTTTTATAATATTTTAACGACTTTTTGCTATGGTAGGTATTAATTTAACTAGATTTTATTTTTAATTTATAATTGGATTAATTATTCTCCATTTGATTTAAATGACATTTCAAAAAATATATTTGTCGAGAACTTTATACAGAATTCAAAAATTGAAAAAGAATTGTATTCTTTTTCAATTTTGGTTAACAAATACCTACAGTTAACTAACTGGCTTCAACCCAAAAGCCCTGGATAATTCTCTCTGAAATGCATGGAAAAAGTATACATATTTGTTGCATGAAACATTGCGCCTGTATTTGCAATGGGGTTACAAATTAATATAACAAAAGTATACACATCATTTTTGGATGTACCTAATTCCGTTTGCTATTTTGATGAGATACCGAATTGATTATTAATTTTAATAATAGGTATTAGCATATCTTTTAACGGCGAATAAAATTTTAACAAATAAAAATTTCGTATAGTAAATACTATATAATTTATTGAGTAGTATGATAATGTACTATACCTACACGTAACATAAGTAGGTATATGTAACCATTTAGATGTAACATGTAACACTAACAACCATCCATCTTACTGTGCCCTTCAGATCATGAAGATGCTTGACAACGTTGCCACTAGCACTCATACAGACAATATTTAGGCAGGTGTCCCACCGCAGCTGCGCACGCGAGTCAGCGAGTAAAGTTGGGCGTTTTTCTCGCTCAAGACACGTACAAAGATATGACAATCCGAGTAAACAAAAGAGAAGTCATGTTTTAGTTTCTTTCTTGGGCGAGAAAATAGCCTATAGCAATATGTTGCTTGCCGGCAATTCGACACCTGCTTTATTTACCTAAGTGAATAAAAGTTTTGTCGATCTAAATAAAATTTAAAACTAAATGCGGAATTTTACGAAAAATACAGTAAAAAATGTATTTATCTCGAAACAAAAATATGGCTTCGTCTTTTCAGTATACTTTTCCAAAGTATAATGTAAAAATAACAGAAGTTGTATAACGGTATTCTATTATATCGTATCAAAGGATTATACGTATACGTGTTGACACGACAATAGAAACAACATGCGTATAATAATTCTTAAAAAATATTAGAGATATATTCCCACCAGTAATGGAAAATTTTATTTAGGCTAGTAGTGAGACAGTACTACAGTCGAATTATATTTTACTGAACTGTGTGGTGAAAACAAGGGTTATGTGTATGTCAACTTAAATAAGTTTTTTTGGTCTTCATCTTACGAGTAGGTATTACTGAAGACATGACAGTCAACAAAATTTTAAAAATTAAGGGCTTCTTTAACAACTGTTCTCATCATATTAAGTACGCAGCTGGGTTTTAAGTGAAAAAGGTAAATTTTTTTTTATTTTAATATGTTCCTAATTTTTTAAACTTAGGTATAGTAGGTAATGAGGTGACTTGATTTTAGTAGTTGGATATACAAGTATATGATGCCTGTTTTAATTAACACCAAAGTTTTTAATTTTAATAAACGATTCAGGTTCGATTCCGAGCGAGATGAAAATTTTACTATTAGACGAGTTTAGGTACTTTATCTAGGCTGTAAATTTCATCTTGTGTGTAATCAACAGCACTCACGAAACAGGGAAACTAAAGGGCTTTGCCTAAATGATTTATGTATACCTAAATTATACCTATGGTATAATATATTATGATTTATACTTTACTGCATCATAAACATTAACTTTACCTATATAAAATCTTTTGAATCGTTAACATATTGATCTGAGAATTAAATGAATGAAAGAGATTACATCATAATATCACGAGGTGTTGACTGATATTGCATAAGACTGCGGTCGCCTTTGCCATACTCTGCAGTACAAATTAATGAAGTAGCTCTCATTATCTGCAAAAAATTAAATTTTACTGCCAATTAATTCTGTAGTTAAATCTTAGGTTTTTGAAATGTTCTAAAATAAAAGCTGTTATGCTTGTTGTTTTCTTGATTAGAGCAACCTTTCTATGTTATCACTTAATTAGCTGTAATATTAATTAATTTATCTTAAGCAATGAAAATTCAAGTGCCAATTACTTAACGATGACATCTCATTTTTCCCTACTATACTATTGTCTGCTTAAATACCAACAAATGTATACATTATTCTCTTACTTATATTAACTCGATGTGGGAGTGTAGGTGGCAAGTGTCACCGTGTACGTAATGTTCCTACATTTAGATTCTTGTGACAAATATATTATGTCGTTTTCATAAGAAATTTACCCTTGTCGCGGATGCCAGACCCTCGTGAATCGAGAACCATCGGATAAACTTTTTTGCCTAGATTAACTGCGTATTTTAAACATAATTTAGCTTGTCTTTATTTAATAACTAGTGCAATTTTTTTCCTTACGTTTGCAAAGATTAATTACCCATTGGTATTGTTTACATGCATACCTATAATTTTAATTTAGGTAGCAAATAGCAATTTATACAACAGTCAAAACCGCATCTTGTTCAGTAGTTGAGTAGTTTTTGAGTGATGTGTGTATAAACATACAGACAGATAGATAAAAAAAACAAAAAAAAAAAGAAACGAAACCATCTCACACATTTTCTTACACAAACGCACACATCTCACTTTTATTACAGGTTGACTGGTAGAGAATGTCCCCAGGGATTAAGTGTTTTTTTTTGTAAAATAACCTGATTTCAGGTCTTACTAAAAAAGAGTAAATAGTTCAGTCAAATGACATATCAAATAGAAAATATCATGACATAACCAACATTTGGGGGTAGGTCTCAAAAAATCCTTTACCTCCTGTTTGCCTTGGAGAATTGAGAACGACACTCACATTACTTCATGATTAACAACACGTGTCACTGCTCCCGATCCTACGTACAGGTACGTAGTAGGTAGGCAGTCAGTTGTCTTATTACCCAGCTAGGGTTTTGTTAATACCTCCTGTAACTAAATCCGAAATAGTATGTATATTAAGGTCATCCTCTACCGCTGTGAATATTAATAATCCTTTTGCGAGAGTATTAGACCCTTATAATCCGACCCTTTAGTCTCATGTCTGCACAGACCTGTGTGATTGACATTTCGTTGGATGATTATTTTCTCGGACTTTTGAAAGGGTTCTTTATGTTAAAGCCAAATTTTATACACTGACTTCTCGAACCAATTTTTTTTTGTCAGAGTTGTAACAATAGGTAATCATGGTTAGGTATGTTTCTTATTGTGAATATTCATTTCATCAACAAAGTCTGCCTCTTTGGTAAAAATGATATCGTATGCATGGAACATATAGGTAACTATATAATTACAGAGACTTAATAATGTTTGTTTGTATTTAATAATAGTAGTATTACTTTTTCAATATCTCTTCTTTTCTTATCCATTCATATGCATGTAGATTAATTAATTAACCTAGTATGTATTGCAATTTCATTTTAAGATGTATTTCCGCAATGAGCAAGTACTTAATTAGATCCAAACTAAAACACGACATAAGTATAACAGGACTCATAATGATTAATCTAGTTAATAGGGTTTAGAGGAGTTTTATGTGGATCATGTTTAAATTGTATAATTGCAATAATTTTTATTGAAAAGAAATATTTTGTCAATTACAATTACATTGACATTAACAACTAATCTAACTCCGTCTTTTAGGTGGACTAACCATTCTAGCCCCAAAATAGTTTTTTGTTCAAGGTCGGTCACAGTTATCAGCGGTAGCAGAAGGGTGCATGCTCGTTTGCTAACTTAATTCCAAAAAAAGCCGGTAGATTATATTATAAAAAAATAGAGAAGTTTCAGTGCGCGTGATTAATGGGCTTGTGTTCCCTCGACACCATGTTTTTGTGATGCAAATAACTAAAGTCGGAACAAGGATGAACTCGAAGGCTCTTCGTTGCGGCAGTTTCGATTGCTTCCGCGCCGAATACTGATGAACCGTTTCAGTTAGAGGTATTAACTTTGTTACTATTACATCCAACGCTTGACACTCGTAATACGCAGTTAGCTGGCTTAACTGAATTTGCTTAACATGCAAATACAGTTAAGTTCGATGCAGCAATTGGTCTGTCTTGTATTTTATTTGCTGTTTGTATTTTATTATTTCATTGTTTGAATCTCTGTAGATTCACACTTGGTGTTTCATCACTTTATTATCATTCGCTAATTCGTCGTCAAAACTTGGGATACGGACAACCGTTAACGAACATTGTAAGTTTCTTATTTAATATGTATTAATATAGTAAAACAGTGCTTTTATACGGTAAGTACATATAAAAAGCGATTGTAATAATATCCAGTATTTGAGTGAATTAACACAATAGATTCAATTAAATTCACTGTTCCATTTTTGGTTGCATGTAAGTAGGTATTAATTTACATTTTACTAGTCAATCGTCATCGCCAATCTTGGAAACTGCACCGAATTGGATGCCGTTTCCTAATTAAAGTAAGTTTAAAGCAACAAAGTGGTGGATAGATGGACGAACATTAATAGATAATAGAGTTTGCAAAATTCACACATGAAATTAGGTATTATCTGAATATAACAACACCAATAAAAATCTTGTCTCGTAAAAGCAGTATAAGCAGGTAATAATTTATCAAAGCGAGGTGGGACAGTTACTACAGTTTAAGATAAGCATTATTACTTTACTTATAAAAAAATACTGGTTGTCTGTAAAGTCGGTTTACATACGATAGTTGAACGTGACAACGTCTTAAGAAAATACTGATGGAATGATTGACAAATAATGTCATCAAAGTAAACAAACGTCATGAAATCGTATTTAAAGTTACAGAAATTTATCAATAAAAAATAAAGAAGGAATACAGGAAACATTAAAAAAGGTAACATTTAAAATTTATAAATAGTCCCAGAAGTCAATAACAAAGTAATAATTGGATACATTACCAAAATATCTCCGAACGCAAAGGCCGATTGTGCTTCTTTGTCGCTCGTTCCGCGATCTCGCTTGCACTTCAAGCTTTACATGGGAGTGAGACGCCTCATCACGCCTCAGAGCGAGCATGACGTCAGATAACGACGCATAGACGTCATGTTTTTCGTGCGTGCAGCCGGGTATATCGATTTACTCATTTATAAAACGTAACGTTGTCACCAGTTGTCACGTCAAAAAAATACTTCTTAGCATTCGGTTATTTTGTACAAAAAACTCGCGTTCATGGGTGTTATAATTCACGAAGGCTTCCTCCCGTCCGCGACAACAGGGAATTTCTTATGAGAACGGCGTATGTTTTGTCAAAATAGTGTGAATAATGTATTGAATGGAAATTTATGGATGAAAGATAGTGTTTTTAAGTTCAAGTTTCAATCCTAAAATGATTTCTCAATCCAAACAAGGATTAATTCAAGGTAAAGTTTTTTGTGTATGTGTGTTTATTACCTAAAAGTTATTCTTTGTTACAAAATTAACAGCACAGTGATTTTAATTTTATACTTTACATTTACAAGAAACTATACATTTTATGATTTAAACGCGAAAAGGTCGAGCGTCTAAAGATTTATAAGAGCCTCGTCTCAAAACGTAATCATTGTACAATGAAGACGTAAACTCAGACTTGTAACGTTAACTCGTGACAAAATTTACAGCGTCGTCTTTCTCGTGCGCTCGGTCACGATGAGAGGACATTTTCATTACGATTATTGTCGAGTTAATGACGTCGACTCACTTCATTTATTTGGCGGAGGCAAGGTACGGCTTGAATAAATTCTGGCACACACGTCAGTGAGTTTTACAGCGAGCTGAACTGAAGGAGTGTTATAAGATGGTCGTATTTACCTCTTTCTCGCGTTAGTGTTAAAATTCACCAGTAAATAGGTATGTCGAATCAATCTATGTAGGTACATATAAGAGATTAGAGTTCACCCGAGGCAGTAACAATTGTGTTCCGGTTAGAAAGAGATCCGGTTAAACTTTTTAGAGCCAAACATCGTAATCCTCAAGAGTAGCAGCATATGCCGGAATGAAACGAGATCTCTCGCTTCTTCCCCAGTCATCATACATACCTATTGAAGAATAAACATTTCCTTATAAGTATCACTTTTTGAGAACATGACATGATAGATGTAACGACTAATAATCCTAGGCCTGATCTAAATCTTGTTCCGTTTCAGTCAGTTGTCATGGGCGGCAGCGGAATGTACCTACCTAATAGTGCTCGTTTGCAATCGTAATCCAATAAAAAATATGTCACATACTCTCAATGCTCCATAACGTATTATGAGCAATCACCAATTTTAATGGCATAAGTCACAAACTGTTAATTGTATTTAGGTACTTGAATCGGTCAAACTTCGGACTTTTGAGGTTTTTAGGCCCTTGTTGTGAGATTTAAAAATTACATAAAATCTTATTCTACACGGGCTATTTTAGTGAGTGGAGAAATTTTAATTCTATATTCTATATATATAACCTATATGCTATTATAATTTCTCATATAAAAAAGATTAATCTAGCTGTCGCAGTGTAGCTGTAGATTCATAACATTTAGAGGCAAATGACTGAATGAAAATAAAAAATTAAATTGCGTGTACTTATGTACGCGCGTAAGAAGTTATACTTCTTTGGCATCATTAAATAATAAATATTCAACGTTAATAATTTCATAATATTTAGTATTAACTATACTAAAAAAAATTGGTTGTCTGTAAAGTCGGTTTACTGACGATAGTTGAACGTAACAACGTCTTAAGAAAATACTGATGGAATGGTAGCATAATCACTAATAATCATCCTAAACTATCTTTGAATACTTAGTTATAATTTATTTACTGTTATATTGCAGTGAAAAACCTTTATATATTTTACCAAAAAGACTAGTCGTTGCATACCGTATAACGAAACATTAATCTTTAGCTAGTCTGTGCATATTATGTCATGTCAATGTGCCACAAACAAGTCAAAACAAACCTGGCTGGTTATAAATAATTTCGATAAAAAGCAAAAGCAAAACTAAAGAGACGTCAGTGGTTTAGCCGGCAACTTCATACTGTTAATTTTTGTGTCACAGATGCGCGCGCATCGTAAAATTTCACTCTCATGACTTTTCCATAACGCGCCTAAAGAAGTATAACTTCAAAAAAAAATCTATTTATGTCAGATGTATGATATGAATGTAAATTGCATTTTAGATATTACTTACTACTTACTTATTGTTATGAATTCATGTGTTCCTACAAAAAATACGCACAGGGTGTTTAAGATATTTTGGTAAGCCAAACCTACGCCAAAACAAGAGATAATTTTGTGTGACATGTTGGTGGTTATTTATAAAGACGCGTGAAGACGCTGATATTTGTATATGTGGCGTTACCATTAGCTCCACATTAATTGTTTTACAAATATGCGAATGTTTAACAAGGTTATAACAATTGTTCTTCTAAATTATATGAAGTATTTCTCCACTTGTGCTTTTTCGTCATCGGAATGTTAATCAATACTTATTAAAAATGGAATAAGGTAATAAGATTAAAGCGATTACAAGAGGGATAATAATTATCCTCTCTATCACAAACTAAATCATCGAAACATAAAAGTTCGCTAATTTGTTAAATTTCATTTAAGTCTTGTATTCTGACATGATAGCCAGAATTATATTATTAAAGCACTTATAAATTACTAGACTTGACCATGAGCCCGGATTCTGCTAATTTATAAATGCATAAATTAGGTCTCCTTTAATGTTTGTAGTTTAATGGCATTTTAGTTTGAAAAGCATTTTATATACGGAGTGTTCCAAAAATGTGTCAAACTATGAAATTAAGCCGCAATTGAAGCATTTATAAATTTACGAGACAGACCCTGGTCCGAAGGCATTTTCTATGTTTAGTTTTCGTCCACAGAGACTACTTGACTCCTATATCATATTAAAAATTCAGATATTAAAATCTCAGTATTTTCACGTCTCCCTTCATTGCAATATGATGGTTCCCTGAAGTGTACTGACGTTTAATTTAATTAAAATAATATAAACATTTTTAATGATTCTGGACCCTCGTAATCCCGTTCCAGGTTTTGCAGAGTGTGCTGACGACCTGGATACAAAAAAGGCCCCGACCCAACTAATACCCTTGTCGTGTCGAGATGAAATTAGTTGGACTCGACCAGCTGCGACGCAAACCCCTTACTTGTCTAAGTTTAATCTTACAATTTAACATTGAAATGTTCAAATCATATCTAAAACAAGCGTATTATTATTAAGTTTAGGTTGAAGTCGAACAAAAAATATTAGGTATATTAGTAAATCGTAACATAAATTTTCGTTTTTCGGTAAAGTTAGATTTAATAACCGTAAACACTATTATAAGGCTATGAATACACACGGACATATTTTCAGCAAAAAATTAAAAGTTATAATTTAGTTACTAGCTTGCTCTGTTTTTTCGCAATTTATTTTGAACAATTACTAAAAATATCAGTATTTTTCCCATTAAAATGTATATAGCAATACTCGGCGTAAGTTATTGTCGAAACAGATGTTGCAAGCGAGAGCTATCCACAACAAAGATTAACTACAGCTCCATAACAAGCGTCACAATAAGTGCGCGTTGGTTATAAACTTCACAAGGAAATTACTTTTGAAACATGAAAATATAATATCGCTAAAAGGATGAGAATGAATGTTCTCATTGTTTTATGAGTTAAATGCAAATTTTATTTCAGTTAATTGTGCAAGTTGATAAAACTGTATTTTGGCGATCCCGTAGTTTATTCGCTTGTGACCCTGCCTATGTAGCAAGAAATCTCGGATTCCATTCCCGGCCGGAGCAAACAACTATTATAAGATAGCTAAAGTTTTTTCATTATAAGAATTCTCACAGCTTTGACAGTTGGAAAACCAGAAACATCGTCCTCACGATTACATAAACAACAAGAATTTAACTATCCAATTTGGTGCAGCTGTGCGGAAGCAATGCGCGTACCTACATGCACTGAGACGATCAATTTTTATTTATAGATAGATTATTATAATATATTTCTTGTTAATTACATCGTTAATGGTTAGGTAGTTATTCATTGTTATCACCTAAACACGAAGTCGTCCTATTTTTTGGCGTTGGGTATTTAAAATATAAAAGAACGGAATTATAATCTTAACAGGTTTGTAAATATACAGCTTTACCTTGTTATTAGGTGGCGAGTAATTTACTTAGTAAGCAAAATTAAATTTCGACACGCACATACCAAAAAAATTGGAGTGTGTTTATTGTAACCACCTACATTATTTTGTATGTTTAAGGCTTTTTAACAAATCGAATACTTACCAAGCAATTGCTAACTCATCAATCAATCAGTTTTTACATGCCCACTGTTGGCCATAGGCCTCCCCTCAGTGACTCACCCTGATATCCATTGTCTTCTTCGGTTCATCCACCTGATCGGGGAGCGCCTTTTCCCAAGGCGTGGCGTGGTCTCCAAAAATGTATATGCAATACATATTCTATTTACAAACTCCATACGTACTGATTCACACTACCGTGATTTCAATGAGAAATAATAGTAGATTGTATAACAAGGGAGCAAAGTAATATTTTTACGGCGTGGGCGCTTTTTTGAATCCAGAGCAAAGTGAGGGATTCTAGAATAGAATCCCGAGCGTAGCAAGGGATCCTTTAGTAGAATCCTGAACGTAGCGAGGGATTCAAAGTGTTTCGCCCGAGCCAAAAATATTTGCTCCCGAGTGATACATTCTACTTTTCATCCCCCACTATGAGAAAAAAAAATCGCCTCATATTCAGGAATTAGGTATACTTTCACTGTGAAAAAATCATTTTTTAAAACAAAACCATGAATTTCTAACAATCCGAATTTAATTAAAAAAATGCACGGAAAATAATTGCGGCGCACTTATTTAAATAAAGAGGACGAAAAACTCATTCCCGACCGCTAAAAGTTTCATATAGAAAACACCAACTTTGGGCGCAATTATAGGCGAACCAAGTCGTCTTTTTCGAATAGGTGGGATGAAAAATAGTAGATTGTATGACAAGGGTGCAAAGTAATATTTTTTCGGCGAGGGCGTTTTTTGAATCCAGAGCGAAGTGAGGGATTCTAGAGTAGAATCCCGAGCGTAGCGAGGGATTCTTTAGTAGAATCCCGAACGTAGCGAGGGATTCAAAGTACGTCGCCCGAGCCAAAAATATACTTGCACCCGAGTGATACACTCTACTTTTCATCACCCACTATGAGAAAATAATATATATATAATAGAAAA
The DNA here is from genome assembly GCA_905404135.1 of Hesperia comma. Lineage (NCBI taxonomy): Eukaryota > Metazoa > Arthropoda > Insecta > Lepidoptera > Hesperiidae > Hesperia > Hesperia comma. The sequence continues at coordinate 14,142,917 of FR990014.1, read as the reverse complement.
TAATACGTAAAAATGCACGAAAACTTAATTTTAATTTGAAAACGAAATCTTAATTTGATTTCTTTTTTTATTATTCAGCTATTTAAAACACTATGGCTATATTTTACTATAATAGTCCACTCCACCATATACATAGTTACTTACTTTTACGGCAAGAAAGATTTCGTCGGGTGCTTCATTAAGAAAAGTCTCCACATTTTTGACTGTGAACACTTTGGATTTTTAGGTTTAAATCCATCAGACATCCTCTTCAGATATGCTATTAATTTCGAATATGTGTCCAGTTTTATATCGTTATTAGAACTGACTGTTGATTTAAGCATTGAGTAGATACTCCAAAGGGTGGAAGGTTTTTTAGTTTTGGCTAAGTTCTGGAAGTACGCCAAAAACACAGTTTCTGAAAAATTCTTGGCGCCTCTTGCATTTCTCCATTCCAAAAAATTATCATAGGCTTTCAAATATTTTTCCCGGGATTTCGCAGGTAATAAAGTATTCATCACATTACTCGCTTCAGTTTTTATACTATCAGGAGGATACTTTCACTATCGTTGGAAGAACTCATTTTTTCAAAACAAAACAAAATTTCTAACAATACGTAAAAATGCACGAAAACGCGGGAAATAGTTCGAGCGATCTTAATGATTTCTTTTTTTATTATTCAGCTGGCGGGGCCCTCGCGTCGAACCAGACATTCTTTATTCAAACAATATTTGTGTTCGATTTCTTTAGCGCGAAATACTAAAATGTTCTAAATTCAAAATAGGACGGAAAAGATCTAGCCGGCAGGAAAAATTGTATGAAAATTCATTCCGGCCCGCTGAATAGAAAACAGCAACTTTGGAACCCCTTATGTCCGAACCAAGTCGTCTTTTTCGAATAGGGGTGATGAAAAATATTTTACGTGCACTTCATTCTACTCTAGTACATAATTATTACAAGGGGGGAAGAGCATGAATCCTAGTAAGTATGTATTTGCGCAGTTAATTTTTACCTACATAGCCTGGTGTTGGAATATTCCCTCTTTAATAGACGTTTTTCTTAGAAATTGTTTACACGAATAAAATGAATTGCCTTATCATACAAGCCAGGTCAAAGCACACATTGTATCCTTTTACCTGTGTAAATTTATTTATCACTCATACACTTAAGTGTTGGTATATCGTTACGTGAATACAGTTTGTTTTACTTGGATACTATACAGACGTTTGTTCTACAGAAATTTCGTATGTAAATACAAAATCCTGACCATATAATGTAACAAAGGAAACGTGCTGGTACAGTAGTAGAGAACGATATTTGTAGTGTTCGCTTGCTAAAATATGTAACTGTATGTTTTTACATGGCTACGAGATGCAAAGAAGGGGAAAGTGTTTTACAACCTATGTATAAAGGTTTGATCCTTTGTGACTATTTTTTTAAAATGCGCGAATCAATTTTGATAACTTACGTCGATCGACTCGTTTTAGTCTTGCAAAAATCAATATTGATAAAATTAATACCTAGATTGAAAAACTAAAACAAGCTTAACTAATAATTTTAAACGAGTTGTAAATAACATGTTTGTTTTAATATCAGGCCTCATTTAATTTATTAATCTCACGACTAGTAAAAAAATTGTATCAAAATTATTGTTAGGAGGACTCATTCAATATTCAATGAGAACTTGTTAGGTATCACATTTAATAAAAAAAGTACCAAAATTTTCAGGATTCATTCAACATCAGATCCCAGTACCTTAATATTCCAAATTGCTTAATGTACCTACCAACGTTGAAATGTGATTTTTTGTAAAATTTAAACTAGGACAGCGTTATCTCCGGGGAAGCAACAAGATGAATAGCTAGGTACATTTGTTACAGTAAATGAGCCGTGAAATTATCACATGGTTTATCTACGTGGAGTTTCGGAATTCAATATGAATTTTCATATTCATTTTGCTTTTCTTTGTTCCAGTTAATTAGGGAGTATGTGTTTGGGTTGGTACTGAATTTAATATTGAATTAGGACGTAATAATCTGATGCGTTAATAAGGTACTTGCGGCAAACAAGAGCCACCTTATTTTAAAACTGAATATTTTATGTATTTTAAAAATATAAATAAAAAACAAGACTTAAGGTAAAGGTTTTGCTTATACTTTTTTCGAACATGTAACTTTTTTAAGGTTTCCTCAATTATTTGATACCAAATTTAAGATTTTTTAAAACTCTTTGTGGCCCTTATTATTATTTGGTCCGCACCAAAACGAATTTTTTTTTAAGTTTTATCATAAAAAACACAATATTTTTGTTCCCACTAATTTCAGTTATAATTGTTCGAAGAATGACACTTTCGACAAGTCGTAATAACGAATAAAAACATTATTGAGCCATATTAGACTAACGTATCGAAAATTCACATTAATAATGTTATATAAATCAAATACTCACAAAATATTTATATTTTTGAACAATTTGTTCGAAACACTATTAAAAGCTTTAAACAAAATAAAAAATAAAATAAAATAAAAATTATAACTAAATCTGAAGGACTTTGTGACATCAATCTTCCTTGATCAGCATCCATTAAAAGCTTTAACTGCTGCAGAGACCGAAGCCCTCGGAGCTTTTTAGCAGGAGATTGCATAATTAGTTAGTAACAAGGACCCTTTTTACCTGCCGTGTAAGTGGCCCTTATTAGACTAAGAGAAGAAGAGAGAGAAGAGAAAGAGAAACTTCAATAAGTATAAAATTGTTAAATATTGATTATATTGCTATGAAACAGCAATTTTTATTAATGACAAGATATATTTCGTAAAATTTAATTTTTTTTGTAGAAGGATTTTTACATCAGCGTGGTGCAGATCAACTGCCTAGACGGTCTTGGGGCTACTGGCAAGATGGCGGATCGTACGATCACGTGACGTCGAATATAAGCCCTTCTATTGGTCCTTTAAATGCGTGCGTAAGCGCGATCTAATACACCTATTAAAACTGTGTTTTTGCTGTAGTGGCCCTTGTTAAATCCCGGCTCTAAATACCCTCGGGTACCTTATTTTCTTGGTCTTATTTACCAAATTTATTTTTTATAAGTTCCAAAGGCACGACAAGGTTACAGAACAAAATATTCCATCCGGTTTCACTGAGACTGAAACTAAATTTATTGGAGTCACTTGACCCATTGGACTTCTGGAACTAAAATATCGGAGTCATTTGTCCCATGGGGCTACTGGCAGAAAATAGTGTCAGTTGTCCCATCCCGAGTTAACCCGAAATCACGACGATGACAAATCGTTATTCACTTCATAGTGCTACTGCAATATAAAACTGTGTTATTGTTGATTGCGTCGTTGCCTACTCGTATTTCGCTGTGACCTAGATTATGAAGTGAAATGTCTGAGGGTTCGAATCCGTGCTGTGGTTTATAATTTATAATATATTATGGCAAATAAATATTTCTGCTTCGGTCGTGGACGTCAGTGATGTCTCATAATTACCACCATTATTATCCTTGCCATTTTCATATATTAAGGAATTATATCTATTACAGGAATAAAGTGGGTGAAATAGACACATATGAAGGGAATTATTATATACGGGGATGTTAAAAATTATAATATAGAAAAATAGTAGATACATAGGTATTCGTTAATATTCAACACAAGTTTCATCAATCAATAAAATATTAATTTATGCTGATATCGATAGATGATAAAAATGTGTAGGTGCTGACTCTACATCCTTTTACGATAGCACGAGGAATACTCCGAGAGTCGACTCCCCCACAGCTATTTGTTCGTTGACGTGGAAAAATAGTCCACTTGCATTTTCTGAACAGAAAATAAATATGGAGGATTTTAGGAAAGAAAATCAGTGACCAGACTGAAACATTTATGAATTCACACAGATTTTTAGCACTTTCACGCTTCATAGAACCCTTTGTAACATGCTTACTTATCATTATTCTCGGGAGTTGAAGAAAGTAAATTGAGTTTTCATTAAAATATCGATTCCAAAAAACGATTGTCTTATTGATGTAAAGTGGGAAATCGACTTTATCTTTATCGTCACTATATTAGGTATTACCTTTTGGTGAGAGCCCTAAATGAGCGTTTTGATCATTAGGCATTGAGATTCTCTTCCATCCTAGCGTATTAAAATTTAAGATAAAACCACATAGTGCATGCATATCGCGTATAATAAAATAAACTGGGTTTATAAAGAGAAATTATATGATTTATTGTGCTTGGAAAATGGAATATCAGCAATTACAATGGTAATAAAAAGTTTAATACAGTATGTCGAATTATGTAACTTTACAACATAAATTGTAGTGAAATAGAAATGTAGGTTGATATTGATTAGAAAGTCATCAAGAACTTGACTGACAATGACGTATGACGTGGACGAGCGTTCATTACAGAACATTGATGTGCGATTATAAAGAGAAGGTATTATTATTATTTATTAAGATAAGTACATAACAAATGATAGTGGGAATATAAATAATTGTCACACACTTACACAGGCTTGCCATAAGACAAAAATAAATGTCGATATTCATGAATGTGACTTGTGTTGCATTTATTCGTTTATTTGTATGTTCACAAAACAAGAACAAAGAGCAAATTTAATCCTTATTGACATTCTCTAACAGCCAATCAATAGGTAGGCACAAACACATAAAGTATACCATTACATGCTTTTTCTGTCCTTTCTTACGGTTAAATATGTGTATAACAATAATACCAGAGCTGACCGTTAAAAGGTGGGGATAATGTACCTATAAGGATGAAAATGGTGTCTATGTCTTTTCGATTTCAGACGAATTATAAATCGATGGTCTGTCAATCTGTAAATTGACCATTTTTTATGCAGCACAAAAAAGTTATAAGTATGTCAGCGTTTATTTATTTATTAAGTATAATATTAAATGTCGTCTTAAATGATTCACCTTCCAACTATCGTACATCTATGTTATAGAACGAACGGAACATTGATAACTAGGCCTACTATTGTTCTTGCTCTACGCTCATTTGTACCATATTTCCAATATTCATACGTTACTTGCCTACGATTTATATTGGGATATTTATACAATCCATACTAATATTATAAATGTGAAAGTGTGTTTGTTTGTTTCTCTTTCACGTCGCAACATAGCTATTATATGGTATGGTTTATGTGTGTAGGGATAGTTAGGAGGGTGAAGAGTAACGTAGGCTACTTTTTACCGCGGTAAAACATCTCATTCCCATGGGAAATCGATGTTTTGTTAGTTACTACGTATTTAGTTCCGGATGTTGTTAATACAACATGGCGTTAGTAAAATTCATTTGCAAGTTCTGAATCACGCTATCAAATGCTACATTAAATTCAATTGAATTTTGAATTTGCAATGCAATGAATAAATTGTTTTTTTTTTTATTTTATGTATGGATAATACTTAATATTTAAATGCGAAAGTCTGTCTGTCTGTGACGCTTTCACGGCTAATCAACTGGCCGGATTTGAATGAAATTTGAAATGAAAACAATTGAAGACCAAGGTTCACATAAGGCTACTTTTTTCAAAAATCAACCCCTAAAAGCTCGAAATAGGGGATGAAAAACACATGTAGGTTAACTATATTTTTTAAAGCAATCCCTAAGGAACTGAAATAGTGGATAAAAATGAAAAGTCTAAACCCGTTTCGTGATATGAACGAATTCCACGTGGGCGAAGCTGCGGGCAGAAGCTAGTACGTTATAATATAGGAAAATAGCTTAAAATGAAACTACTCTGCGTACAAAATACAAACATACGAACCCATGCATTGTACTATTATTATCACATGAATAAATTAATAAAATTGAGATATTACTATGAGTTGATATATCCTCCCTTTGACAAACTCACAAATCACATCAAATACAATAAAAACAAAATAATAAAATCACTTTATTTGTCTCGCCAGATATAACACCTTTTATCTCTAATCCGTTGATACGCTCATATGTATTTATTGTACTATTATGCTCTTTAAAGAGTCAATATATTGCGTGTGACTGTAGTATACCTACTAGTATATATTTCATATCATTTTTGTTTTTCTTTCAAATAGAGAGAGTTATGGTCTGGCCGGGCTAAGAATGCGTCCCTGAAGTCTGTCATTCGACTGGGCGATGTAACTTTGAACTGGTGTACAATTAATTGACAATTTTTTAATATCTTTTAATTAACGAGTGATAACATTAAAATCAAACATTAAATAATTATGCCAACTTACAATAATTGTATTAATCTTGGGCTAAAATTATTACAATTACTTAAATAACAAATATAAAAACAATACCTTTTAAAAGAAAACCACGTCAAACGGCGCTCGTTCAAGGTTATATCCATGTCATATCAACTTTTTGTTTTTGTAGTGATGTGACATAATAACAAGGCAATGAGGGTAACCGCGTGTGAATTTTCCGCTTGAGGCGCTAGTGAAAAGTGAGGTCTGTCTGTCACTTTTCGCTTGTCTGAATGTCATTTGTCACTGTTTATGTATGGGCGGGCATTGACAGCAGGACCTCACCTCGCCGGTGGCGCCAACTGGTGAGCACAAAAACGGCGACCCTCATTGTAATCGAATATTTTTGTAATCTTAATACAATGTCGGTAAAATATAAAATAAAATGTTATAATTTTATAATATATTATATTATTATATAAACAATGTCTAAGTATTCAATAAAGTTAATATGTATTATTGTAATAAAGGTACACCCAAACATAACTTAGGAAAATTTGTGTTATAATATCACTCAGGTGAATCAAATGAAAATAAAATAAATAACTAGAACATTTTATTAATTTTTTTCTCTTGATTACATTCAGAAATTATGATTTAATTCAATTAACTGATTCCTTAAAATTTTATTTACATAACGAATATTTATTGAATGTATTGAAACATAATTCCTATAAAAATAACAACATATAAATTGAATAAATATTGTGCATAATGAATGCATGTTGTTATTGTTATTTGGTACAACGCATAATGTTATTTATTGTACATCACTAGTCATGACGAATTGACATGTGTCAGGAACGCATAGTTAGCGCGGCCAGATTATGATTAACATAGCACATACCATAGCTTAGACAAATATAAGTTTGAACGAAAAATAGAACAGCCAGGGAACAGAACATTAAAGCAAATGATGATTAATCCCAAAGTTTATGCAAGTTATAATAAAGGTACGAGCAAGATTTAAAACAGTGCCCCTCTAAAAACGAGATTGATTTTATTACATAAAACTACTAAATACCTACTCAGTTTTTTATTAAATTCCATATCGTAACACCAGACTCTGAAAAGTTACTTCAAATACAATAATCTGCAATAAGAAAATTCTTTGTAACAAAAAGATACTCCAGACCTGATTTCCCCTATAAATATAGCGGGAGCGCCATTCGGGCTGACTCTTTTATCTTGAGTTATTTCATTAAATACGGCAAAACCCAAAATATGAAAGGAATCTTTGCGCGCAAACATGTATTAAGTAATTTAGATAACTCATGATACGCTCAACCCCAAGCCTGCTGAGCTTACAAAATATATTACAATAGTATTAGGAAGGAATAATGTGGTAGATACGTGATGTGAGTAGCGAATAGTTATAATATTATGGCATATTAGCATCATGTTGGAATAACTAGTATATGTATGACTGTGGTGGAGTAATGAAAATATTAGGGACAACTCTTTCTCATTACATAACTCTATAGTTTTTTTGCCGGCATTTGTGCTTTTGATACTTTATCATTCTTTGTATATTTTGCATTAGTAGGCAAAGGAGGAGAATTACCTGATTCAAAGGTGGAGACCCACCCGCCTACGTAACATAAAAAGTATCACCGGTGCTTTGCAGATTACGAAAGAAGAAAGTGAAAAAAAGAGACAAGTTATTTGGCCAAGTAAGAGGGTTTTATCAAGCATACGTACCTGGTTAATTTTGAAACAAGGATCCTAGCTAGCCAGTTAGGAAATTATGTTTTATCTCAATGAAAGCATTGCCTATTTTATGTTGCTTGGCACAGATCCTAGCCTTCTCCAAATGATGATACCCAATCTACAGCTACCCAGTCTTTGTTCATCAAAATACTCTTTGGGAACTCGGGGATAGAAAGAATCCGTTAGGTTTATGTATGTTATATAAATCGGGTCCAGTAGTAGAGTGGGCGTTCATTCGTACTATTTACATTCCAGATAGGTATTCTTGACTAAATAAGCAATGTGGGCTTCTTTCATATGTCAGGACGTGAGCTCAGGATATCAAATGAAACACAGGGTTAGTTCTAGCCAAACACACCACCATCTCCGTTTATTGAATCAGACAGTTTGGCTCAGTAAATACGTTATTAGATCATTTAGATTTGGTTTGGTATTTTGACATCTTGGATTTACTTCACGGAATTACGATATTGGTGTTATCGATCGATCCACTCGCACTCGCGACTCACGCGTTATTTATCAACTATTATTAACGATTCACGGCATTTCAACATAGAAGGAGCTTTTACAAGATATTACACCGCTAGACATTCATTTCCTTATTTTATGATTTTCCAATTCTATTGACATCTATCAGATTCCCTATTAATCATCGCGTACAGATTAATCGCATCAAACCAGTATCATAGGTTTACTACGTCCTCCGTCACGGCCATCGCTGACTCATCGCCCGTCCTCGGGTGATGCTCCGCCCCGTTAATATTACCATCTCAATTACTCGACCCGCAATTTTCAATTAGTTCAACCCAAAACAAAACTCAAAATCTTTAACATCAAAAATGACTATTGCTGCTACTGCTGCGAGTGGATTTCAAAAACTTTGCATTTTTTAACCCTGACTACCGTAAACTACCACTCGCTTCGCTAAGTGTCTTCGCTATGGAGAAGAAACGAGTGAGAAGAAACTCCATAACATAACACTTATTTAGAACAAAATTACCAATTTATTATTTGCGCGATTTGTTTTAACTTTTACTCGGTACCTACGTCGTCACCGTATAACTATAATCGGTACGTCGCGTCACTGCCATAAAACCGTATTCGTTTCCGCATCTTCCCGCGATCCATTCTCAAGCACGCTCTACCAGCGGCAACACGTATGAGGCATTGAAGATTACCTGTAACAACAAAACACATACGCGAGTATCTCTCCACGCTCGGTCTTTCCTGACCTACTAAATAATAATCAACGTGCAACGTTACGGCTGTCCTACATCCACACACGACCTCATGTGTTTCAACTTCTGCATCAGTATGGGTATAACACGCAGGCATTCGTGTTCAGTTATGCCACAGAGGCGTTTGAACAGCTAAGCCCCGAAAACGTCTTTAAAAAGGTAACACATGGATCCTAAATAGATATGCCACACGGACCTCTCAAAGATTTGACACTCAGGCCTATCAACAGAATTGCCACAGAGGCCTGTCAATAGATTTGCCACACAGTCCTATCAATAGAATTACCATACGGGCATACCAATTTAGGATTTTCTACACAGACTTTCTAAGTATTCAGATCAATAACCAACTTCATTAAAGGTCCTCAATTACCCAATGAATAAAACAAAACAGAAATCACCTGATATCCAGAAGCGTAGTATAACAACACTTAAAGCATTGCAATTCCAAGTACAACTCTCTCTGAATGGATTTGTGTTAAGTATTGTTGCAGATTCCTTTTTCCTCACATAGAATGCTCATAAACAAAAATTATTGTATTCCACAATATTCAAAACTTGCTTTAACCAATTCATCTTAAACTCTCACTCCCTTGGTATCTCAAGTTAGCAGAGATCTTCTTTGTGGTACTTATTTTGAACTGTATGACATGTCATGTTTGTGTGACACAGAATTCTTAGGTTGTCATTTCTTTTCTCAAAACACACTTTCAAAATTATGGTTTATTACGTGTAATTTCCTCTTTTAAATTTCCATCGCTTTTTATCAAAATATTTCTCATTCAATGTTTCGTAAACATAAGCCTCATTTCCATGGACCAGTGATGAGAATTGCTGACATGACAGATGGCAATCTTAGCCTTATCCACAAAAAAATTTCAGGATTCTTTATCCCCTTCTGAAATCGGGTCCAGTAGTAGAGTGGGCGTTCATTCGTACTATTTACATTCCAGATAGGTATTCTTGACTAAATAAGCAATGTGGGCTTCTTTCATATGTCAGGACGTGAGCTCAGGATATCAAATGAAACACAGGGTTAGTTCTAGCCAAACACACCACCATCTCCGTTTATTGAATCAGACAGTTTGGCTCAGTAAATACGTTATTAGATCATTTAGATTTGGTTTGGTATTTTGACATCTTGGATTTACTTCACGGAATTACGATATTGGTGTTATCGATCGATCCACTCGCACTCGCGACTCACGCGTTATTTATCAACTATTATTAACGATTCACGGCATTTCAACATAGAAGGAGCTTTTACAAGATATTACACCGCTAGACATTCATTTCCTTATTTTATGATTTTCCAATTCTATTGACATCTATCAGATTCCCTATTAATCATCGCGTACAGATTAATCGCATCAAACCAGTATCATAGGTTTACTACGTCCTCCGTCATATACATGTCTTGGTTTTATCTAGCAAGTCAACGACATCTTATTTACGGTTAACAAAGTACATTTTTATTACAAAGGGTTATTAAAATATGAACTTCATTCTTAAACCATCTTGTATTATTTTTGTCTATGTTCATTTTTAATTAAAACAAGGAACTGTAGCACTCAGCAGCGCAGTGAAGTAGCCCTAAATTACTCCTGCCTGGTATACGCGGTCGGACTAAGTGCTTATTATTGAAATTAATTAGAAACTGCAATGTAGATTAAAACTGAGAAACACTAAGTAACAAGACTGCTTTAATACCTTTGTGGTCTTTGAATTTAATATTTTTATGAATGAATCTACTTCTTTGGCTGTGACAAGTAAAATGAGTTGTTGGGGAATTGGGGATTAGTTACGACGCGGCAACGGTTTCAGATTTACGTGTTTGACTGTATTGATAATGTTATATTATATACATTGAGATTCCTTGTGTCATGGGTGCCACGGACAACATAAAAAGACAAGGACTTATTAGTATCTACCAAAACAGAAATTTTAACCCATCATTGAATTTTCCGCCTCGCTGGGAATAGAACCCTTTGAATGGTAGTCGAACATAGTCAAAATACAAATGAGATGAAACATATGATCGACGTTATATTTGGATAATGAGCGATCATTATGGACGACCCATTGGCTTCCAACGGCAGTCGAAGCTGCCATGATTTCATAGTACGTTCACTTCGCTGGAAGTCAATGGAAGAGTAAAGGAGCAAAAATACAAACAAAGAACAGTAAGCACTTCAATTAGGTCCTTTTAGTAGATTCATATTAGGGAAAGAGATGTATGATAGTTCTAGCGGAATGATACTAGTCTCAGTCCGGTTGAAGGATAAGAGCATCAGTCAAAGCCCTCCTCTATTACTTGGTGTCCATCGTAGCATGAAGATGCTGAGTGTTGACGTCATCGCAGTGTTGCAATATCAGTCGGACTTCGTGAGTAAGCGGCCTTATATACATACGACTCACGATCACGAGTTTAATGACTTTTGTTATGTTGGTAATTACCACATATTTTAGTTTGAGGTAAAGGTCACAGCCGAATTCGAAGACAAATATATTTTGTTTATAATAATGGTCACAGATGAATTTGAAGCTTATGTAATATGATGCCTTGGAAACCTTGGAAAGAATAAAATTGAAATCTGACATATGAAATATTTCAGTTTCAAAACCACTACTAATTTTAAAACTTAAGCAGCTCATTTAACCCTTAGCAGATCACAAAAAAGGCGAGCACCATCAAAGGTGTCACTGATGTTACCCCAGCCAAAATAACATGAAAGAAAAAAGAAAGAAATAAACCAGTAAAATCAACTTCTCAGGTGGAATATCACAACAACATCGAAGTAATTAATAATTTAATTATTAACCTGAACTAAAATCATGTACAGATACGTCAAAATTATGCAACAACTACAAGAAGTCATGTTATTGCAATAATTGGACAAAACAAAACTGAAAAAAACCCTCTGCAATCACCAATCAACTTGAATTGACTGCTCTGAAGCAGCAATAAAATTGTGTCAAGTGCTGTACAGATGCCGACAACCGAAATTTTAAATTGTCTTTTCAAATTCAATGCAACAACAGGCATGACATGTATTCTGGCTTCTGGCAGTTCTACGTACTTCAAAGTCTAGTTGTTGAAGATGTGGCTAGCGCAAATGGAACTGAAAATTTTGTTTTATGAGAGGCACCTATCTATCTATCATCTATTCTGTGTTTATACTTACTGAGTTCTTAAAGAAGTTACAAAAATTTTATTTTGGTATTGTCGTGGACAATAAAATTCATTTATCTCATTATTTTATAAATTTGTAACTGCTCGTTCTCTGTGACAGTTATAAAATAGTAGATTGTATAACAAGGGAGCAAAGTAATATTTTTACGGCGAGGGCGCTTTTTTGAATCCAGAGCGAAGTGAGGGATTCTAGAGTAGAATCCCGAGCGTAGCGAGGGATTATTTAGTAGAATCCTGAACGTAGCGAGGGATTCAAAGTAATTATGTCGCCCGAGCCAAAAATATTTGCTCCCGAGTGATACACTCTACTTTTCATCCCCCCCTATGAGAAAATAAAAGGCGCCTCAAATTCAGGAATAATACTGTCACAGTCACTAAACTAACTAAACTGACTAAACCGACTAACCCGACTAACCCGACTAACCCGACTAACCCGACTAACCCGACTAACCCGACTAACCCGACTAACCCGACTAACCCGACTAACCCGACTAACCCGACTAACCCGACTAACCCGACTAACCCGACTAACCCGACTAACCCGACTAACCCGACTAACCCGACTAACCCGACTAACCCGACTAACCCGACTAACCCGACTAACCCGACTAACCCGACTAACCCGACTAACCCGACTAACCCGACTAACCCGACTAACCCGACTAACCCGACTAACCCGACTAACCCGACTAACCCGACTAACCCGACTAACCCGACTAACCCGACTAACCCGACTAACCCGACTAACCCGACTAACCCGACTAACCCGACTAACCCGACTAACCCGACTAACCCGACTAACCCGACTAACCCGACTAACCCGACTAACCCGACTAACCCGACTAACCCGACTAACCCGACTAACCCGACTAACCCGACTAACCCGACTAACCCGACTAACCCGACTAACCCGACTAACCCGACTAACCCGACTAACCCGACTAACCCGACTAACCCGACTAACCCGACTAACCCGACTAACCCGACTAACCCGACTAACCCGACTAACCCGACTAACCCGACTAACCCGACTAACCCGACTAACCCGACTAACCCGACTAACCCGACTAACCCGACTAACCCGACTAACCCGACTAACCCGACTAACCCGACTAACCCGACTAACCCGACTAACCCGACTAACCCGACTAACCCGACTAACCCGATTAACCCGACTAACCCGACTAACCCGACTAACCCGACTAACCCGACTAACCCGACTAACCCGACTAACCCGACTATCCCGACTAACCCGACTTACCCGAATAACCTGACTAACCTGACTAACCCGACTAACCCGACTAAACTAATTAAACTAACTAAAGAACTCATTTTTCAAAACAAAACCATGAATTTCTAACAATCCGAACTGAATTTACTTAATAGGAAAAGTAATAGGAAAATTCATTCCCGCCCGCTAAATAGAAAACAACAAGTTTGGGCCCCCTTAAGTCCGAACCAAGTCGTCTTTTTCGAATAGGTGGGATGAAAAACTATTTTTGGGTGACTTTGATATTGTAACAGGAGGCAAAAAATATTTTTATCATTATTTTCTATTTGTTTGACCTGTGGTTTGTACGAGTGAATCTCAGATTGGATTACAGGTTTTCGTTAAGTGTTGCAATAATCTTCGCTTAACATTTACTATTTGTTTCATTTCAATTAGTTTATCCCAAAGTTATGTTAGTTTAAGCATCACGCGTAATGATTTTCGAGTATGGGTATTCATTCAGTTACACAATAGTGCTCCTGTAATTAAAATTAACGTCAAAATGTATCACTGTCTCTATAAATGAGTCGGAGAGCAATATAAACGATTAATCGCCTTCTCCGCTATAAGAGGAGCCCAATCCAAGTAAGTTTGAAAGTAAAATAGATTGTTATACGTTCTATATTGTTACAAACTGAAGAACATTTATATCTGCGATAGGTATAGTGGCAACTTTGATGATCTAATGTCTAGATTGAGCGTCGCCCTACAATGAAAACAAAAAAACAAGGCAACAATATTATATCAAGCATGTGTGCGTGCAGGCGATGTTTTACACGTTCGTCTATTGTCTAAGTGCTCATTCATATTGACTCACGGGCGCGGTGGCGGGCGCGGTCACGAAATATCAAACATAATATGGCGTAATATCCAAGTGTTCAGGAATCGCACGTGCGGTCTAAGTAGCGGGCAAGCTCGCGACGACGCGCGCGGCGCGCCCGTGGCAATATCTACTGGGGGCTTACTACGAAAAACGAACACAAAATCACTATTGTGGTACGAAATTCAAAGTACGAACGTCGAAGTAACGTATGTCAACGTTGGTTTTTCGTAGTAGGCCTCCTGAATTCTCGCGCAAACGCCTGGCGGTCAATGTGAACACGAGCTCGCCACGTCCACCGCGCGCTCGCCCGACACCGCGCCCGCGTGTTCAGTATGAACAAGCACTATGTGTGCATGATCAATCATATTATAATAATATAAAAATTATGGCCAACAGTTAGCCACAATTTTTTGCCACGTTTGCGCTGATTCGATGTTCCATCTAGAAATTAGATCATCAAGGAGTGGCAACATGACTCCAATATTGTGAAGGTGGTTACGGTTCATAGTGGTAAACTATTGACGGTGAATTTTGAATTGAATGCTATTTAATTAGCTCGTTTTAAAAATCGACCACGAAACTTCAAACGTGCTTTGGTTGCGTTGTCGAATGGCTAGGAACAACGCGATTCTAGGGTTTCATTTTGAAGAGCCATTGTTTTTTTTTGTTATTGATGTTCATTTATTACTAATACTATGTTATAATTTTCACATACACATTTCAAACACAAACATACACACACACACACACATACACACGCATACAACAACAACACAAACACTCGCGCGCGCGCACGCAACAGACGCACAGACACATGCACACCACAATACATATTCTCTTGGTGTTGTTCTTTAATCTACTCGTAAGTATAATTTGTAATTGTAATCTCTGTTTCTCCGAGGTGGGCGTTAATAACGGCGACACAGTTAAATACCATTACCGTTGTTTACGAACAGTCAATTTGTAAATCTGTTTTTATACAAATAAATGATTATTATTATTATGGGTGACGAATTCCATCGAATTGCTCGTCTGCACAGTCAAAGACAGCCTTAGATCGTTTCGTAATAATTTATTATTTACTAGCTGTTGCCCGCGGCTCCGCCCGCGTGGAACTCAGTGTGTCACAAAGTTATTCCTGCGTTAATCCCGACCCCACACATATTAAGACACACTCCACACGTCGGGGTTTTTTCATTCCAAACTATTATATTTTTAACTACATTGGTAGTTTTTCATTCGGGTGCCAAAACATAAAGACCAGCTAAAGCGATGCTGACCCTCGAAATAGCAACATAAAGTTGATCATGAGAAAAAAAGCCGGTTCGATTCCCGATATATGTATAAATATCCCGATATATAGATATTAATGAGCCCGCGACTTCATTCGCTCATGGAAGCTTTTCCTGCGTAAATCTCGATCCCGCGGGAAGTCCGGAACAAAAAGTAGCTTATATAATGCTCCATAACCTCCTCTACCTCCCACTGAAAGTCCCATAAACATCTGAACCCACGACCTCATTCCCGGGTATGAGTTTTTACCGCATGAATCCTAATCCCGCGGGAATTCAGGGATAAACAGTACCCTATATGTTGCTTCAAAACTTCCTCAATCTCCTAGTAAAGTCGCATAAAAATTTAAGCCCGCAACTACGCGCAGGAGTTTATTCCGCGTAACTCCAGATCCCGCGGGATTTCCAGGAAGACAGACTTGTTAGTTTTATATTAATGTTTGTTTAGAAGCTATTTATACCCCATACGCGAAGAAGGTTTCTCCGTGTAAATTCCGATCCCGCGGGATTTCTGGGATAAAAAATATCCTATATGTTAATCTAAGTTGCCCTCTATGTGTGTGCCAAATTTCATGAAAATCGGTTCAGTAGTTTTTGCGTGAAGGAGTAACAAACAAACAAACAAATACACAAACTTTCACATTTATAATATTAGTAGGAAGTAGGATTATTAGATACTATTTTAAGACTTTATCCTCCCATTATCGATGCCATTTTTGGTACGAATAAAGTTGAAGAGCTGTAAGTAGATTGATATAGTGATTTTTTGTGGGAAAATTTAATTTCCATGAGAAAATATTTTAATCAATATTAATTTGTATTCAATAAAGATAATACATACATTGAAAAGACAGATATAAACGTTTATGTAATGTAACGTTTATGTTATGTGTGTAAATGTGCCAGCCCATTATATTTAACAGCGTGTTCAAACCCCTAAATCTAACTGGTGTGAGATAATGTACCTGAGGTTGAGTTTTGAAGCCTTATCGCAACTCGTTATCATGACGAATTGTTGAACATTATACCGTATTCAGGTTTAGAGGCTTAGCGTGAGTCAAATTATAGCACAATCTTGTTAGGGATCTTTCTAGCTATTCTTAATTGATAATAAGTGAGTTTAACGAGTTTTCTTAAAATATCACTTCAAGGTTGAATCCTTGTTTTATAAAGTTCTAGAAATAAAAGTGAATGGTGTCGTTGAATATGTTTTTGCAGAGTAATTAACAATATTGTCAGATTTTTCTTGTTAGGAAATGCTTATGACAAATCAGCTTTAATGGGTGGAGCGTAGTGAACCTACATTGTTTTTATCCGCCTGACCAGTTACTGTCCTCCATGTAAAATGTTCTACAATACCTAATGAAGTGGTTAATTTAACCTTTCACACTTTTTTTATCATGGATTTAAATAATTGATTTATATAAAAAATAACCGTCTTCAACTTCGATAAGCAGAGATAACTTAAAAAATACTCGCCAGATGACGCTCAATTCAACCCATCTAAGAGTACCTAACGTTCTCGTCACTATATCAAGCCCAAACACGAGGTAACTGCCGTAAATCGTTGAGGAGTTCCCTGACTGTCCTTCGGCTTCATCAGATCGAGTCTGGACCTACATTAAATACTTATATCTTATAAAAAAAGCAAAAGCGGCGTGGAAATAGTAAAAAAAACATGTTTTTATAACTTGTTCTGGCTAAATTAAACCAAATACATATGTTTTGTTCTACGACCGAATTATTCAAATGATCTGCCAGGTTAGATTATTACAATATCTTCATCTGTCGAAATACATTTTATTTTTCGTTACCAATTTTCCTCTGTGAATATTCGTTTTTTCAACGTTCCGTTTATCTAAAGCCATACAAGAATTTAATTTTGACGTTGACAGCTGCCCGCTTATTACATGAATAAAATTCCACGCGGAAAATTTCAATAAATCCGCTAAAAGATTTTCCGATCACAATTTATAACGGAAGAATGTCTAGTGGAACTATTTACTGTATGTTGTACATGTAGTTCGTAAAACATAACCTTATATTGTTATAATATGTGCATATATTTTTTCTTTTATTTTTTAGGTTTGTCTCAAAACATATATCGTACCTTGAGAAGAACAAAAGCATAAGTGAAAAAAGTAAATTTTACAGGAGAGCGAAAAAACTAGTAATAACTGAATAACTTTATAGTGTAGAGTCTTACGACGTCGCTTTTTATGAAAAAATACTTTGAAAAATACTCTTTTCATTAATGATACAAGCTAATAGCAGAAGTTATTAATAAAGTAGTTATTTACTTTTATGTTACGCCACTCTTAATTCACTAATTTAAAAAAAAAGTTGTGTATAAATACATGCACTTAAGTTCTACTAAAAATTTTTATGTTTTTAAAAAACAATCGTGGGCACGTCACAATAAAATGAAACCAGGCGTAATATTATGCTTTTGTTCATCAAAACATTTTGTTACATAATAAAATTAAGCACTCTTTATGCTTTTATTCACAATTCTTCACATTTCTTCTTTATGCTTTAATTCAATATGTAAGAAGTACAGGTGGCTATAAACATTAACATCTTTTTCATCTGGATTTTTGTTTTGATATGACGGGATCATACGCTGTTATGTAAAAATTGTTTAATCATTTAATCAAATATTAAAAAGCGTATTATTTTTGAAATCAAATAACTTTTATTATATCAAAAACCAAATGATGCCGCAAGTTTTAATTGACAATACAGACTTAGTATTTATAATAAAAATAGTAATTAATAGCAAAATACAAAATTTGCCAAACAAATGTGGCAAATGTGTAAATTTATTTATTTATTTATTTATTTAACTTTTTCATGTACACTATACACTGCATAGGAATCAATATAAGTGATGTTGTACATAGGGTCTGCTTATTTCTTAAAGAAATCTCTTCCAGTAGACCCAGGAATGGAAACGCAATGAAAGAGATTCGATTTAGCGTGCACAATCGTGGAAAATATATAATAGTATAAAATAGATTTAAGTATATATTAACTATAATATATAGTATAATAAATAAATATTTACTGATACATATTTATAATATACCTAATATTATATATATATATATATATATATATATATATATATATATATATAATATATATATATATTATATATATATTATATATATATTAATATATTATATATTAATAATATATTATATATATATATTATTAATATATTATATATATATGTTATTATATATATTATTATATATATATATTATATATATATATTATATATATTTAAATTATACATAAATACAGATGGAATAGTCAATGAGACAATATAGAGCTGGAAATTTAATTATATAAGAGTGATATTATAACTGGGAAAAGTAATGTTCCTTGACTCTTCGTTTAAATGAGCCAATAGTTACAGAATGACGAATAGCTGGCGGCAGAGAGTTCCACAATCTAACAGCATGCACAGAAAAGGAACGAGAGTAGGACGAGGTATGATGACGGGGGAAGTGCAGAAGGGTGTAATGGTGGTGAGAGGTCCACCATTAACTATTCTGACTCGGTCTGGAGCGGAGAAATAAAACGACTGGTTCTTGTTAGGTACTGCTGTAGGTAGTATCGGATATATGAATGCTTTATTGACAAACCCTGCCTATATTTATACACCAGCTTACGCTAAGCATTAACCAATAAAAATATCATTATTTGTTTAGCCAATAAAAATATCTAAATTTCTACCAATCACATTTAACTCAATACAAATTAATAATTTCGGCAACGTATTTATCTATAAAAGAGACAAAAATATATATTTCTTCTTCGCTCTAATTTTGTTGAACTTTGTACAACGACGTGCGTCCATTGTGGCTGCCATGTTGAAATTCGTGATTGACGAAGCATATAAAAGGCGCGACGGCCGGCGCAGACCTCATTCGGCGGGCAGCGGCGACGTGGAACACAGCTCCGGGACAGCGGCAGAAGAAGCGACTACGGCGGCGGCGTGAAGATCAAGCAAACGAAGACGGATGTACTTGCATGCTGCGAGTGAAGACTGTACGGCGCTGATATGATATTGCGGCTGCTTCTTGGTTTCTGAACGGGCGTCAAATCCTATTTAGTTCAGAATAAAATATAATATGCAGCTTGCAGTATCCGGTTGCCGGGGTAGGTTAATAATTAATTTCTATGTAGGTAGGTCTTCGCCTTCTGCGATATGGTAGATAGGTGTAGTAATTTAACGTAGCTAAAAGGGGTTGTTTAGCGTACCGCTACATACACTCTCCCCCTAGCGAAAGCGAACCGGAGGCTTGACGGCTCGTCCATGTCTTGTAGTCTTCAATATAGGTTTCACACTATTATTTGTTGATGATAAATTTTCAAACTTCCTCGCTGGTGGTTGATGTGATGATGATGATACTGGTGGTAAGTGTTCTGAAGTATCCTCATTGATGATATAGGCAGGCTTCAGTCGGTCGATTGATATAACAGTAGATTTCCTTCCTGGTATTTGTAGTTTAAAAGTCTTGCTATCTCGCTCTAACACGTTATACGGTCCATCGTAGGTAGGTTGAAATTGTTTCTTTACAGCGTCGTTTCTTACAAAGACTTGCTTGCATGTTTTTAAATCTTGATGTATGAAAACCGGTTTGTTATTCCTGTGAGACGATGTGGGATGCGAATGTAAGGCTGTGTTGATTGTTTCTTGAAGTTGCGTTACGAAATCATAATTCATTTCTTGATTGCTTGAAGTCGAAGTGAAGAAGTCACACGGTAGTCTTAAGCTGTGACCGTAGGTAAGCTGAGCGGCGCTAAGGCTAGTGTCAGCGCGCGGTGTTGCTCGTAGACCCAATAACACAGTAGGTAGCTCATCAATCCACTTTGAATGTTGAGATAGACGAGTTTTGATTGCGGTCTTTAGCGTCCTATGCCAGCGTTCGACTATGCCATTTCCTTGTGGATGGTATGCTGTTGTTCGTGTCTTCTCTATTCCCATCATTTGAAGTAATTTGAGAAACAGGCTACTTTCGAAGTTTCTTCCTTGATCCGTTGTGATTGTTTTCGGTGAACCAAAACGAGTAATCCAGTTTTCATATATTATTTTTGAGATTGATTCCGCAGAGATGTCATCGGTAGGTATAGCTTCTGGCCATCTCGTAGTTCGGTCGATCATTGTTACGAGATATCGATGTCCTTGCGGTGACGTAGGTAATGGTCCAACGATGTCGACGTGCAGGTGTTCAAATCTCTCCGTAGGTGGAAATGAAGCTAGACGGCTTGATGTATGTCTTTGTACTTTGCATTTTTGACATTGAATGCATTGCTTCGCCCAGTTGCCAACATCCACTTGCATTGAAGGCCAAAAGAATTTTTCAGTGATTAGTTTCCTTGTTGTTCTAACACCTGGATGACTGATATTGTGCAGAGTGTTAAATATATCACGACGACATTCTTGAGGTACGTAAGGTCTCATGGTTGACGTTGAGGCTTCACAGAAGATAGGTAGATGTGTCATTGGCATTGTAACTTGCTTGATTGATAAGTTACTTTGTTTCAAAAGTTGCTTGATATTGTTGCTATCTCTGTCTTGCGCTTCGGCGATCTTGCGATAGTCGATCGAAGTAGGACACGTTATACTGTCAACTGGTATGCGACTGAGTGCGTCGGCGACTATGTTGTCCTTTCCATTGATGTGACGGATGTCGGTTGTAAACTCGCTGATGAAAATGAGTTGTCTTGCGCGTCGTGGTGTTTCAGATGTTGAAGGTTTCTTCTGAAGTACATATGTTAATGGCTTGTGGTCGGTAAAAACGATTAGGTTTTTTCCCTCGAACGTTTTTCTAAAGTGCTTGATAGCCATGTAGATAGCGAGTAGCTCTCTGTCAAATGTACTGTAGTTGCGTTGCGTATCGGAGAACTTCTTCGAAAAATAACCAAGTGGTTGCCATTTTTTGTCGACATATTGTTGAAGTACAGCTCCAGCTGAGTTATCGGACGCGTCGCTGAAGATAGCAAGTGTTGCCTCCTGCGATGGGTGTGCCAGTAAAGTTGCATTTTGGATCGCGGCTTTACAAGCTTCAAATGCCTTCGTGGCTTCATTGTTCCATTCGATTGCTGTTTTGTCTTTTTTCTTCGTGTTGTGAAGATAGGCGTGAAGAGGTGCTTGGATTTCAGATGCTTTAGGTATATGGTCTCTGTAGAAATTTATCATCCCAAGAAATCTTCGTAGTTCTTCGATTGTCTTTGGTTTCGCGTAATCGATTATTGCTCTGACTTTTTCAGCAGGCGGTTTGATTCCTTCCTTGCTGACATTGAAACCAAGAAATTGAACTTCTTGTTGCCCAAATATGCATTTTGAAGGGTTGATTGTGATTCCATTATCTTCTAATCGTTGTAGAACGGTTCGTAAATGTTTTTCGTGCGTTTCTTCGTCAGGGCTTGCAATCAGTAGATCATCAATGAATGCGAAAACGAAGTCGAGTCCATGAAGTACTTCGTGTATGAATCTTTGAAATGTTTGACCAGCGTTCTTCAGTCCTGGAGTCATTCTTGGAAATTCGAATAATCCCATTGGAGTAATTATTGCAGTCTTCTGAATATCTTCATCGCGTACTTTGATTTGTTGGTAAGCTCGGTTGAGATCAATAGTGGAGAATATAGTCTTGTTCGACAGTTGATGAGTGAAGTCCTTGACTCGCGGTATTGGATAGCGGTCGGGAGTAGTAATTGAATTCAGTCTTCTGTAGTCTCCACATACTCGTAATTCTCCGTTCTTCTTCGGTACGACATGAAGTGGTGATGACCA
Organism: Hesperia comma; assembly: GCA_905404135.1. Classification (NCBI taxonomy): domain Eukaryota; kingdom Metazoa; phylum Arthropoda; class Insecta; order Lepidoptera; family Hesperiidae; genus Hesperia; species Hesperia comma. The sequence goes on along the minus strand of FR990014.1, from coordinate 14,120,327 downwards.
AGGGCTTTTGCTTGGACGGCATATTCCTTGCTCAATCATGTTTTCGAATTCCTTCCGAACTTGCTCGTATCTGTGCGGTGCGATTGGACGTGCACGGCAGTGAAGCGGTGGTCCGGTTGTTTCAATAAAATGTTCCACGTCGTGCTTCGGTGTTAATTTCATTGAAGTTAGTCTTGTGATTCCAGGATAATCTTCAAGGATCTTGTGATACGATTGTTGAACGTCTATGCTTCTTATTGTGGGTAGATTTGTTGCTTGAACGAAAGACTGAGATGCAAGATTTGTTTTCCCGTCGATTAATCTTCTATTCTTGATGTCGACGATCAACTGATGATGTTGCAAAAAATCAGCACCGATGATAGGTTTACTGACTTTAGCGACGATAAATCTCCACTTGAACGGTCTTCGTAAATTTAAATCTAGTTCCATTGATTTTTCTCCGTAGGTTGGAATCACCGTGTTGTTTGCGGCGTAAAGTTGAAATTCCAGTGGCTTCATCTTCTGTCCTTGTCTCGGCGGTAAGACTGAGATATTCGCTCCGGTGTCGATAAGGAAGGTAGTCTTGGTTTTTTTATCGGTGACAAAAAGACGGTAGGACTTTTCTGTTACGCCGGATCCCGTCGCATCGAGCGTATTATTTAGTTTTCCGACTTCATAATATTTTCGTTCTTGAATGTACACGGCGTTGTGCATTTTCTTGCTTCAGAACCAAAACGTCGATGATAGTAGCAGTAGGGAGATCTTGTTCTTGAGCTTGAACGGCTTCGGTTGAAGGAACGGTCACGTCGAAAATCATCACCATTTCGTCGTTGATCTGCGTTGTCCAGCTGGGATGCCTTGAGCGCGGTGATTTCCTGCGCAAGTTTCTTGATCTCCTGGCGTAGAATCTGGGTGACTGCTTGCTCCATGGTGATGTTCAATGTTCGTTGTGGGATCTTCGTAGTGGTTTCTTGCAGAGATTTTCTTCAATGCTCGTGCAGAGTTTCTTCGTAGTATTCTTCTCGGGTTTCCAATGTAATGGTTGGCGTGATCTTCCAGGGGTTCCTGCTCGGGGTAACCACTGTAATGGTTGTGGCCTTCCTGCGCCCTTCGGGGTCCGTGTTCTTCTCGGGTCACCACTGTAATGGTGGTGAGAGGTCCACCATTAACTATTCTGACTCGGTCTGGAGCGGAGAAATAAAACGACTGGTTCTTGTTAGGTACTGCTGTAGGTAGTATCGGATATATGAATGCTTTATTGACAAACCCTGCCTATATTTATACACCAGCTTACGCTAAGCATTAACCAATAAAAATATTGTTAGAAATAACGGGTCTAGCGGTGGCGCTGGCGTGACGTCACATCGGGTGACTGGTGGCGTGAGCGACGGAGTTGGGAGCCAGTACCTGCACTACCTGCGGTGCGGCCGGAGCAGAGAGCGGGCATTCTCGTGTTGGCATTCGGACGTGACGGTCGTACTATTTAGAGTGGTTCAATATAATGATAACGTTGTAATGTAATTTCTCTGATTAAAATATTCGATGTAGTTATCGTTATTTTTCTTTTTAAAAATCAACTCGACTCCTGATATATAAGATCAGAAGTGGGATTCGAACGCAAAGCCTGGCTCTTGCTGACTAAATTATTTTCCACGTAAATGAAAACCCGTTATTTTAAATTTTTGGTGAGGTGTTGTGTTATGTTTCAACAAACCGTGAGTACATTTTCTTGAATAATGACAAAACGACCTTCGCGGTCTGATCAAGGACAAACTGAACACTATAAAATCTGCTTCGGACCGTCACGTCCAACTCGTGTATGCCACACTACTGTTGTGAGTTACAGACTTGACACTTAGCCGGTTAAGCACGTTTGTTTCCAATAAATTGTCACCACATTAACGTCATCAAAGCCGCTATGGTAATTACGAACAGCGAATTAATAGAAAACGACGAGATCGTTCTCCGGATGGTGCATTGCGGAGCACAATGGAGGCGATCTTGTCTTGACTTTCAGAGCTCGAGGAGCGGTCTGTGGCGCGGTCTACGTGCACACCTCGCAGTCCACATCGGACGTCGTGCAGTCTACACCGGGCGGTGACATCACCACCGCGCTGTCTGCGCCAAGCGTCGCCATACGCCTTTGTCGGCGCCGCCCAGGTGACGCCCGGCGTGCTGGCACCGACAGCCCCGCCGTCATCGAGGCTTATGGCTTCCGTAGGCCTGAGCCCCTGGCCCATGGCTTCTGTTAGGCCTGAACCTTCGGTTTATGGCTTCCGTACGCCTGAGCCCCTGGCTCATGGCTTCTGTTAGGCCTGAACCTTCGGTTTATGGCTTCCGTACGCCTGAGCCCCTGGCTCATGGCTTCTGTTAGGCCTGAACCTTCGGTTTATGGCTTCCGTAGGCCTGAGCCCCTGGCTCATGGCTTCTGTTAGGCCTGAACCTTCGGTTTATGGCTTCCGTAGGCCTGAGCCCCTGGCTCATGGCTTCTGTGCGGCCCGAGCTTTTAGCTTGTGGTCTCTGTTTCAGCTAAGTAATTTATGTTTGCGTCTGTAAGTAACGTCATACATTGGTAAACTGGTACATAGATGTACCAAATGCACCGTATAAAGGATTTCGTAATGTTGCCTTAATAGAGTTCACATTCTCTATAATGGTGCGAGTGATGAGTCCGGAATCTTATCAATCGCATTTCATTTTTGATACATACACATTTACAATAAACAACTAGTCTCATTATTTTGAAGTTTTATAATCGTTGCTAAAGGACGCTTAAGTGCACGCTTGCGCTGGTAGCAATGATATTAAATTCATAGCTTGCCTTAATACCTTTTGTGTCTCATGTGGATTACAGAGAACGAGCACAGCGATGATCAGGATGGGCGAGACGGACAGGAGCATGAGACGTTCGAGGACGAACTCGTGTCAGGAACGGCCGTCTCACAAGAACCCCTCTCTCCGCTACCATACGCCTTTGTCGGCGTCGCCCAGGTGACGCCCGGCGTGCTGGCACCGGCAGCCCCGCCGTCATCAACACGGTCTGCACCCGCTGCTGTCGCGGCTAACCGTGCGCCGCTACCGCGCTGCGGCGACGGTCGTCGCCAGCGCGTCATCCACCGCCTGTCGCTGCTGTGCCGCATCAACAGTCGAGCGACTCACGCATTCTACAAATCGCATCGTGGACGCGATTTACTCAATTGGAAATTTGGTGAGATCTAACCCACATTAATACATTTCAAATCTTGATCCTAACGTGCATAATTTTGATATTTAGTGCGCGAAGGTTAATCAAGGTCACGAGCTTAATCTATGTGATCATGGTGAGTGCCTATAACGTGTTGCCCTTTTGCCTTTGGGGCGATGTCTGTATATGGTTGGATGGTTTGTCTCCAGTGTTCGCACATGAACCATTTTTAGGTTATTATTTCGATTAGTCTGCCTACAGAATAATGATTTCGCTAAATGATTTTTGACCATGTGAAAACAGGCTCTCTTTGCTTCGTATTCTGAATACGTGCGTAATATATGTGCGTAAGTCACTGTTTCGTGTAATATTGTGAAAAGGTTATCTGATGATCTAAAACACTCCACTGCCGTTCAAAGCGAATAATTAGTAGCATTTTACCCGCTTCATTTTCAGGCTTCTATTATTATAAATTTGAAATAACTAAAGTAGACGTAAGTTCACACGTAAAGTGCGGATTTATGTTGCGTTTAGAAAGCGATTCTAGGTTATAAGGAGTTGGAGACCAGGACCTTGTCTGGTACCCCTATGAAACCAAAGCGACATCTGGTTGTGGTTACTTGTAAGGAGGTAAAAATAAAACGCGCGGTATTGGTATGACATAGGTACTTTTATTTTTACATCTAGTGTGTTGGAGTTTCATGACTTCAATTTTATTTCGTTCCTTATGAAAACATGACATTTTGTGTGCCTTGTAAACAGTGATCAAATACAGCAACTGAGACATCCCAAGTCATAAAATTAATCTACTTACGTATTAGATATAGTTGCGTCAAAAAAAAAAAAAAACAGTTGCTGTTTTGCTTTGCTTTGTGTTGGTTCATTTTCAAACGATAACGTGATACAGTGTAGTGACTTTAACCTCACTCATTCTTGACATAAAAGTTCCGAAAAAAATATTGCATTCACTTGTTAGCGACACTGAAAACCATTAATAAAAAAAAACCATGTTTTTGCGAAACTTGACGAAGTATTTCATTTATAGCGAGCACAATTTATTAGCTTACGCAGTCAAAGATGTTTACAGACAGGTTACAAATTATCTTTAATTTACAAGTGCGAGTTATTCAATTAGGTTTTTAATAATTACCTTGATACCAATACGTTTTGGTTTATCTCATGTATCGTGATGCAATGCACTTTGTACTCTGTGTTCCAGTTAAGTTTTTGAAGACATGCGGGGTCATTGGCTATGCTGCCTAAATGAAGAGCGAGGACAGTTCTACCGCCGAGTGTTGCGCGGAACCACATCGTAGCCCGCGTGCGCGAGTTCGCTGCTGGAAAGCGCTGGCGAGTGACACTTTGATGAGCACTCCTGCTTGGGTATGACGCAGTATCACAGGTGACCTGTATTGTTCATTTTATTTTCTTGTAGCTTTTGTGAACAATAAAATTGTTCTCATTCTTGAGACATTGTGCCGTCTTCATGCATGGTGAAAACTTCAATAGTCTGGCGCGCCTGCCTCACCTATGGTGTACCTTTTGCTTTTGAATTTACATGTGCGCTTGCCTCTGTGGCAGCTACCGGTGACGTGTGAAACCTCTAAATGTGTTCAATTATGAGATAACAATTTTCAAGCCTTGGTCGTGGTTATTTGAGCACAACTTTATGGCTATGACACGGAGCTGTTAATTGTTATCAAATTCAGGATTGCTGGATGAATAGCTATAGAGGAGTGTTTTTTGCAGATGATGACGCTCGTGGCATCTCTTCACACTCCGCAGTTACGTCGAGTCGAGGACGCCTCGCTGTCAGGAGAGGCCGTGTTAGAAATAACGGGTCTAGCGGTGGCGCTGGCGTGACGTCACATCGGGTGACTGGTGGCGTGAGCGACGGAGTTGGGAGCCAGTACCTGCACTACCTGCGGTGCGGCCGGAGCAGAGAGCGGGCATTCTCGTGTTGGCATTCGGACGTGACGGTCGTACTATTTAGAGTGGTTCAATATAATGATAACGTTGTAATGTAATTTCTCTGATTAAAATATTCGATGTAGTTATCGTTATTTTTCTTTTTAAAAATCAACTCGACTCCTGATATATAAGAATATCATTATTTGTTTAGCCAATAAAAATATCTAAATTTCTACCAATCACATTTAACTCAATACAAATTAATAATTTCGGCAACGTATTTATCTATAAAAGAGACAAAAATATATATTTCTTCTTCGCTCTAATTTTGTTGAACTTTGTACAACGACGTGCGTCCATTGTGGCTGCCATGTTGAAATTCGTGATTGACGAAGCATATAAAAGGCGCGACGGCCGGCGCAGACCTCATTCGGCGGGCAGCGGCGACGTGGAACACAGCTCCGGGACAGCGGCAGAAGAAGCGACTACGGCGGCGGCGTGAAGATCAAGCAAACGAAGACGGATGTACTTGCATGCTGCGAGTGAAGACTGTACGGCGCTGATATGATATTGCGGCTGCTTCTTGGTTTCTGAACGGGCGTCAAATCCTATTTAGTTCAGAATAAAATATAATATGCAGCTTGCAGTATCCGGTTGCCGGGGTAGGTTAATAATTAATTTCTATGTAGGTAGGTCTTCGCCTTCTGCGATATGGTAGATAGGTGTAGTAATTTAACGTAGCTAAAAGGGGTTGTTTAGCGTACCGCTACAAGGGACTTAATATGGGACCTGCATGGTGCATTAGAAGGACGAGCATAGGTAAATCGGTTTCTTAAATACGAAGGAGAGGAAGGGTTTTTAAGGATGTTAAAGAGAAGGCATAGGATGCGAGTATTCCTGCGAAAACGGATTGGGAGCCACTTGAGATCCTTGCGAAACTGTGAGACATGATCAAATTTCCGTAAACCAAAAATGAATCTAATGCAAAGGTTCTGCAAGCGCTCAAGTTTATTTAAGAGCTCCTCTGTGGCGTCTAAATAACAAGCATCTGCGTAGTCTAAGATCGGTAGAAGTAAAGAATGACATAGAGTAAATTTTTGGTTTTTCGTCTATTTCTCAGAAATGGTGCATTGTAGCGAAAAATGTTCTATGAGGCAATTAATGCTTATAAAATTCTGTACAGTTTTGGGTTTATACACTTTTTCGATATTGTCTACTGTTTTTGACGTACATGCTCCAGAATTGTGAAAATTACACTTATTCAGCGTAATGCCCATTACCTGAGCCGCAAAATTAGCTTAAAATTTACTGTAACACTAGTTGCCTATGGCTTGGGCCGCATGTAAGTACTTTTGACTGCGGACCCCCCCTTTTACCTGTTAAGGGGGGGAGGGTAATTTCCGAAAATATCAATAATTGCTTACTTGTGTCACTTAAGGAAACTATACAGAATGTTTTAAGTAAATTCGATGAAGAAATAAATTCCGAATCCCTTTGGGGAGAGGGGATTTCCAAAAATCCTTTCTTTGTTTAATATTGATGATATTATATTGATGATAATATTGATCTTACTTTCTTAAACTCCCCAACGAACATGCATACCGAATTTCACCTTCTTGCATTCACTAATATTGACTGTGCGTTGTCTGCCAGTCACTCAGAAACGGGAGAGTTCTATATGTATATTGTAATATTGATGACACTAGGTCTCGGCCGGCGACTTCACCCGCGTTGTTTCTTCTTCAGGAGAGCGGGGGAGAGTTGGGGCATATCTTTCTAAAATCTTTTCTTAGTGTTCACTTGCGTCATTTGAGAAACCTATCCACTAAGTAATTTTCAAGTGAATCCTTCGAAGAAATGGCATGTTTCGATTTATCGTCCGTTTTGTAGCTTTATGGGAAGAATTTCCAAAAATCCTTTCTTGGTTTTCTCCTTCACTCTCCAAGGCACATACATACTCAGCTTGTTGCATTCACCAGTTTCAGCTATGCGTTGTCAATACCGAAATGTTCTGCTGCGTACCTTCTTTGCCAAGGAAAATGTTTCAACAGTGTGTCATTTAGCGAGGGAGACTGTGTCAATGATGATGAAGATTATTTAGGGCCCTCTCATCAAGAGCCACATTGGGGAAGGCGAGGAAAAAGATACTACTTACATTTGCAAATATCCATACAATCTAAGGGAATAAGAATGTAATGCATGGAATTAAACTAAAAATTCAAATGCAAAACTCTTCGAAACATACCATTTCTTCGAAGGATACACTTGAAAATTAGTGGATAGCCTTCTCAACTGACGCAAGTAAACACTGAGAAAATAATTTAGATAGATACGCCCCTCCTCTCCTCTATCCTCCGTTAAGAAGAACAACGCTGTTGAAATCGCAGGTCGAGACCTACTAAGTATCATCAATATTAAAATATATAAAGCTCTCTGTTATTGAGTGAGTGGCGACAACGCACAGTCAAAATTATTGAACGCAAGAAGGTGAAATTTGGTATTTGGAAGGAACATGCTCCTTGGAGAGTATAAGGAAGCACAAAGAAAAGATTTTTGGAAATCCCTCTATCCCAAAGGGAAACGTAATTTATTTCTTCAATGATTAAATTTCACTTGAAACTTTCTGTATAGTTTCCTGAAGTGACACGGCTTATTCCACAAATCCCCTTAGAATCCTTAGGGAATCCCCTGCGCAGGGGGTTTCTAGACTAGAAATCCCCTTAACCAATATCATATCATTAATTAAAATCCTTCATCCTGAATGTTGAGAATCAACGCACAGCATAACCCTCGCTGATCAAAAAAATCTGAAACTGAGGGTGACTTCTTACTGCGTTATCGGAAGATGCATCAGTTTTGAATGTTCGCGCAATGCAGTTTTATGATTTTCAGGATGGCATATCAGAGCGATCTCAACAGAGCATTGATCGTGATAAATTTATACAGAAACTCAACAACAAAACTCATTGACGGAGACATAACGATTGGGCATTGTGTAGAAAAACTTCGTTGAATTGTTATTACCCTGCAGTCGCTCTCTATAATATATCATAATTATCTTCATCCAGGAATTGTCCATTGCTGGTCATTGCTACAGTCAAAAGTAGTTACATACGGCCTAAGTCAGGGTTGCGCAGTTGCAAAAGCTAGTTTTATAGTGAATTTAAAGTTAATTTTGCGGCTCAGGTAATCGTCATTACGCTGAATAAGTGTAATTTCCACATTTCTGGAGCATGTACTTCAAAAACGGATGGGAATGTCGAAAAAAGTATAGAACTAAAGTTGTAGAGAATTTTATAAGCTTTAATTTCCCGATGGATTTTTTTCGCTACAACGCGCCATCTCTGAGATATTGGCGAAAAACCAAAAATTTGCATCCTTGTCACCCCCCCCCGTCCCGCCGTCTCACCCCCTAGACTTCAGAACTTTTATATTTTCACCCAAAGCACCTTGAACGTTTCTAAAGAAATCGCTTAGAGTTTCTTGTTGTTGTTTTTTGAATCACATATTGACCGGACTAATTGTGAACTAGGATAACCGCGGTTGATTCAATGGCACACCTCACCCCACTAATTCGCACTTAGTCGGAGTCCTTACGAAGAATTCGTTAATATGAACGCTGTTTATTGTATTCAACATTTTACTTTTAGGGGAACAACAGCGTAATCGGTATTATGCTCAGAAAAGATATGAACCACTTTGCTTAACAATTAAAACAACATTTATTTGCAAATAATTTAACTACCCCGCTAACGGCAATCACGATTTTTTGTAAGGAACAATATTTTTGTATTAGCAAAAGTAAATTTATATTGTTTACTTACATTACAATATTTTTAAGGATGCGAAAAAAAGACATTAGGTAAACTTCTTACATGTAGATTTTTATAATTTTTTTGCGTATTCCATAAAATTCCTTTATTGGCCAATAATATTTATTTAAGTAAAAAATTCACAGATAACAAAATTTTAACATTATTATGCATCAGAAAAATCTGAAAAAATTGAGCTTACGTAAGTTGTGTTTTTCTTTTTGACGCCGTAAAAATAAAAAAATACCATAAGACCACTTATGCTTTTGTTCTTCTCAAGGTACGATATTTATCAATGGATCTTTGCAATTTTGAATTCATGAGTCATGAAGAGTCCAAAATCTTATTCTTCGGTGGTACAATACACACACACACGAACACATGCACATACGTAATTACATAATAGGTACTACACAATTAATTTGATACTCAGATGATAACACGTGTAATCTGTTTCTGGCGAGCGAACAATAAATGCATAGAAGTGTAACTACCGATCAAAAATGACCCCACGAAACGGGAGCCGCGGTAGGCGGTGCTTATAATCCGGCACCACTGCTACGTCAGTCAGTTCTCTGACGCTCTTGACAGCGCACCTTTGAACAATTTCACGCTTTTAGCGGCTCAAAAGTTTAGTGGCTTTTAGTGGCTTTCAGTGGTGGTTTTTATTTTGAAAACCACTGCTACTCTACTGAAGCCTCTGCTATTTTGTTTGCCACAAAAATATTATTTTCTAATATTCATGACTTTTTAATTGAATTTAAATAAATAAAGTTCTATCATAATAGGTTGTATTTTTAACGTCACTCTAACTACTAATACCGTATTAATGTGTGTACAAATTTTAAGTTTTTTATATTAGAAAGCTGATTCCATTCATCATCCATTTCATTATACCTATCTAAAGAGCGAGATCTGACGAGTGCAATTTTTGAGTTATCCCTTATACTGTGGATATAATTGTAATCGACTTTGATAATTACCTCATTACTTGTCCCTGTTGAAGTAGATTATTTTCCTTGGTCAAAATATATAAAAATCGTCACGCTATTAAAACTTCGACATGTGAATTAACTTTTTAAATAGGGACGTCACATTTTGCAGCTTCAATATCGTTAAACCGTATTTTATTTCGGAAACATTTTGTAATTCTATAGCGAAAGGGATTGCAGCCGTGTCAGCTACAACGTCCACGTTACTCGATCACCGAAGCTGTGGCCGCTGACAGGTAAACAATGGTTTAGCTGAGCCATCGTTAAAATGCTTCATCAGCGATACGAGGCTGAACGTACGAAACGGTTCGTTTGTTGGCAGAATTGGAGTTCCATTTGTCGTACTTCAATTTTAGAATGTCCAACAAAGACTTATGGTCTTGTAATTTGCGATTTGAACAGCATTGTTCATGTATTTCGTTTTCTTTTCTTTGTGTGTTTAGTTTAGTTAGCAGCGAACTACTTGATGGCCAGCAATCATCGTCATTACCTTTAGGAAAAAAATCACCCATTACTGACTTCAAAACCTTTTTATTACAATAATAGTGACTAATAATAATAATAGAGAATGCACTCGCTTCGTTTCGGCGAATTTAAATAGTATTTCCCATATTTCAGCACTGTCATAAAATGATGAAGCCTATTTTCGGTCATGGCACAAAATGGTGAAGTATACCTACTTTATTGCATAGACACAAATTACATACCACAATGTAAATGTAAAATACCAAAGCTCTATAAAATCTGGTTTTATTGACATAGAATCGGTCTCATCCATAATAAGGGGCCTGGGAGAAGGGTCATGCCACGCTTGCTATATATTATGCAAATATTCTCGTAACTAATAAAGTAGACAAATATAAATAGGCCCATTGCGAATGACGAAGGATCGAACCCGAGAAAGGCCACACGAGACTATTCGAGCTCGTTGTAATATATTTTTTTAATAAATATATTAAAGATACGAGTACCTTATTGAAAATGAAAATAATGAAAATTTGTATGTTATTTTTTTGTATCTGTTTGCAGTGTGTAATCATTTTATTTTCTCTATTTCTCTTTCTCAACGTGCACTTTCTAAGCCTCCTTAGCCATGGTATCGTGGACTTCTAAAGGCCCTCGCGAATGTTTCTGAGCTTTCTAAACCCCTTTTAATTCCGATAGCACTCTTGCATGGTAAGATGACAAAAAGAAAGAAGAAATTTTCAATGATAATTGCTTTTTACAAAAAAAAATAACCGACTTCAATCTTGATAAGTAGAGATAACTCAAAAACTACTCGCCAGATGGCGCTCAATTCAACATGTAAGTGTAAAGTTCTCGTCATCACAAATTAATGAAGCCCAAACACTAGATAACTGCAGTAAATCGTTGAGGAGTTCCCTCGACTGTCTTTCGGCTTCATCAGATCGACTCCAGATCTTCATGAAATGGTAGCGCTTTAATGTACTTATGATAACATGAACAAACACACTAGTTGTCCATACAATTTTCGAAAGTTCCCCTCGATTTCTCTTAGATGCCATCATCAGATCCTGGTTTCCTTATCAGGGGACCCCACTGCGCATATCTACTTTACAACAAAAAAAGAATTATCAAAATCGGCCCATAAACGACGAAATAATCGCTGAACGTACATAAAAAAAAAAGCATATATACGGTCGAATTGAGAACCTCCTTCTTTTTTGAAGTCGGTTAATAATTCCAATACCCCAAACTGATTGCGTGAAGGTTTTTGGTAGTCAAAGTAATTTAAAAAGTAACCCAAATTACGTTCGAATGGATAATCTTGCTTCGCTTCAAAAACTTATGTTTTCTAATCACTCTTGAAAATGTTTAAAAGGGTTCTTTAAATCGAAATAATATTATGATTAATTCCCTCGTTGTCAGAGAAACCATTATTATATTGTGATCTTTTACGTTAATTTTACGTTCAGGCACAAAATAGACCAGTAATTGATTAATTACAATTTAAAAACTGCATTTTGAGTAGGCAGTTTTTTTTTAAATATAAAATAACGTTACTTTATCGTGCGCCAATCTAGGATTTCTTGTGTCCTGGGAGTCAAGAGCAACACACAAGGACACGCACCCAGACCGAGAACAGAAGTTTATAAACTTACCATTAAAATTTCCCACTCACTAGGAATTGAACCCGTTCTTTGAACATTTGAATCATTTGAAACATTGAATCCGGCATGCACGCCATTGCGCCAGAAGGGCCGTCAAAGTTACTTAATTTTTTTTTATGAACTCCAGTATCTGCTATGTTTTAATTAAGCTTATGCATGATATTGCGAATATATATTATTCTGTGATAATTAGTCCTAATTATTACATTATACCTGCCTATATCGAAACTGTAATCATACAATTCGTATTTACCCACGTTTAAAATCTGTGCATCATTACAGAAATGCAATACATAATAATTATGGTTCTGTCATTCATTATCTGTACGAGAGATTTCAAATTGCTGTTTCTATTATTGAAACTACGCTGTAATTACTTGAAATTCTTAGTAATTAAATTCACATTCGTAATAGTAGATTATACACCAAGGGGATAAAGCACTGTTTTATGTCACGGGCGCTAATATTGAATCCTGAACGTAACGAAGGACTCCAAATTTAACTCCCGAGCGCAGCGAGGGTGTTATGAGTTAATTCCCGAGCAAAGCGAGGGAATTAAGATTGAGTCCTGAGTGCAGTGAGGGATTCAAGCGCCCAAGAAAAAAACAGTTTTATTCCGGTGGTGTATACTCTACTTTTCTCACTTTATGCGAGACAATAAAAAACCAGGCTTAGTAGATAGTGTTTAAGTAGATTATTGACAATGCCTATGGCATCTAATTTAATAGCTTCTGGAGTCAAAATACTTTCATCACTCGACATTTTTGATATTTTTTTTGAAATATTTATAGAATCTTCTAAAGGTACTACTAGCTACGGCTATAGCAACTTCTTTCAGCTGGCGTGGCCTACTCGATTTGACAAACAAATGAAGTTCGTCTCAGTGCGAATCTAGTGGGCCACGGCTTCGGTCTTCGAAAATCGAGTTGGCCGCGCCCGCTGAGGGCACATTCTGTTTAGAGAAATTAGACTTTATGCACATAGCAATAAGAGTTATGAAAGTGAAAATCACATTATTGACCAGCGGGTTATAATGAAATTCAATAGAACATTATAACCCGGCTAAAGCCAAGAGGTATAATGTCTTGCTTTCGGTAAGGTTTACATGACATATAATTCGGCATTGTCGAGCATGTAGTGTGAAAATATTATTACAATTATTATTCGTAATATTAAATATGTATCGTTATTGTGGTTTTGAAATTGTGACACAATTTTGTTTTCTCAATCCAGATTATAATTATCTTCTAAAATATTTATATTAAGTCAAGTCCTACGCTGCTTGCTCAATGCCATCTATGAAGAATCGCCGGAACTACATTTGGGAATGTCAAACAGTTTTTTTGGGGATGGCCGGTACTGAGTGGGGAGAGAGTTGACATTTAGAGAGGCAAATCTGCCATTGGGATTTTAAAGGAGCCTTGAGACCGTTTAGACGTGACGAACTCGCTGCTGTACCGAACTTACCGCTTTTCCAAGTGTAATCTGAATTATTAATTCCACTTATATGCAGACGATTTACAAATCTATACACAAGGATCACTTGAGGATCTATCTAAGGCGGTTTCAGATTTGAACTCTAATCTCGATAAAATTGCTTTGTGGGCTCAATCTTTCGGTCTCAAGATAAACCCTAAAAAAACGCAAGCAATTGTCATAGGTAGTTCGCGACTTATCTCGAAAATCGATTGGTCAGTACTGCCATCGATATTTTTGGTAGAGTCCAAATTCCTTACTCCAAAGTTGTAAAAAACCTGGGAATACTTATGGACTCTAGTTTATCTTGGACGCCACAAATTAATGACGTCAGTAAGAAGTTGTTTGCTGCGATTGGCAGCTTGCGTAGGCTCAGAAATTTTCTTCCTATGGCCACTAGAATTACTCTTGCTACTTCCTTACTCCTCCCGATTCTTGACTATGCCGATATCTGTTATCTCGACCTAAATGAGGAGCAACTTAATAAACTTGAGCGTCTCCAAAATGTATGTATCAGATTCATATTTAGACTTCGTAAATATGATCATGTTTCCGAATTTCGTTCTAAACTCAAGTGGCTCCCTATCCGCCTTCGCCGGAATGTTCATATTCTTTCTGCTCTGTACTCGGTGCTGTTTAATCCGTCAGCTCCTTCGTATCTTCGTAATAACTTTGAATTCCGTTATTTATCCCACAATCATTTACTTCGTTCCTCAAACACTCTTACTCTACTCACTCCTTCTCACACTTCCTCTTTCTATCATAAATCCTTCACGCTGACTGCCATTCGCCTTTGGAATGCGCTCCCACAAGCTGTAAGAAAAGCCGACAACTTATTTTCTTTTAAAAAATCCCTTAAGAATCACTATCTTCTTTCCTAACTTACCTCTGTTACTTTTTCCTTCCTTTCCTTCACTCGTCTTTTGATCCTCTGATTTTCTGTGTCAATTGTGTGTGTGTATGTTTGTTATTTAATTATACTTAGTTTTTATATATATCACGTACGCCTATACCTGTTTACTTTTAATGGTGTCCTGATTCTCTTTTGGGTTGCCTGGAAGAAATCGCTTTAAAGCGATAAGGCCGCCCATTGTTTGTGTTACTTTCGTGTACTTTTGTATGTGTATTTTGTTTTTGGTGTACAAACAATAAAGCGTTTAATAATAATAATAATAATAATAATAATAATAATAATAATAATAACCTTGCTGATCATTTATTAATTTGTTGCAAACTGTGTGCCATTATTTTAATAGACTTCTATACTCAGTGTACAGACTATTATTTCTAACCTCCAGCAACGTTGAACCCAAAGTATAACGACCGCTCTGGCTCAGCCTTCATCATATTTATTTTTTGGAAAACAAATGCCTCTATCAGCGTTTGCTGGGGGAATGATTAATTTTTTATTATTTATTCCCAAATGACAATTTTAAGTTAAATCGATGTTTAGAATAGAAAAACATTGTAGGGAGGCCTAACCCTAAGTGACGTCTTGTAAAAGATATTATTTTTGACAAAATTAAACATTCACAGTCATGTGTCTGTCGCTGGCTCGGTGTACGTTAACCACTTCATTTCCATAATAAATACGTATTTATAAGCAGCGCGTGGGACTCGGCTAATTTGCGGTAAGTGCTCACGTAGGAGCGTCCTTCGGTTTAAGAGATATCTACATTTTATAGACGCTTCGTACGTGTAATGTTATGTTCGCGCGATATTATTCCTTAAAGCTTATTCTATTTGTAAAAGACTATCTTCCTTATGTTCGTATTCATTCCAATAAAATAAAAATGACGGTATAATTATGTACCACGTTAACGGTGATAAAAAAGGAATTGTTTGGAAAATAGGTAGGTAGTAATCATATTTAAAACTAGCTGTGCCCGCGGTTATAACTTTGTGTGTCACAAAGTTTTTCTCGCGTAAATCCCGATCCCGCGAGAAGTCAGGAATAAAAAGTAGCCTATACAAGGCTCCATAAGCTCCTCTCCTCTCCGTTTATTATGTCTTACCTATTCTTCATTGCCCCTTAAAATCTTATCGGTAATTAAAAACTAGTAGTGTATTTTTTTTTATGGAATTAAGATAGCAAACGAGCATGCAGTACCACCCTTCCCCTGCCGCCCATAACAACTGTGACCGACCTAGAACTAGACTCAAAGGGACTAGGATGGTTAGTCCAGTTAGTAGATGGTGTTAGAATATTAGTTGGTTAGTTTCTTAATAAGTGCGAGGACAGGGTATGTTAGTGATAATTAGTCCTGTTAGTTAAAAAGCAGACACGACTTTTCTACGCTCTTATTATATAGATTGATGACTAAATAAATACCTAGTAATGATTTGTTAAACATATAAATATTATTTTGATATGATGAACCAATAAACATGCCTTTGTTACGGTAAATTGGTTGCAACACAAGCACAGATTGTGTTGAATTGAAGTTTGAAGGAGTTGTCAAGCATTTTAACCCTAGAATGAGAAAGATAGTCATATTTTTATGAACGTTAAAGATGGTCATGCGTCAAATTGACACATAAGTTTTGAATAAGACGAATGACGTGATTTATTTTTTAATTGGAATAAAAAAAGCTCTTTTTATTCTACGAGTAAAGGCATTAACACTAGATGACCCGGCGAACTTCATTCCGCTAAGCAGTCAATGGCAGAGCAGATTTACAATTTAAAAAATTAAAACAAATTGCTAATGTCACATTCTTTAATAACAAATAGGAGAAAGGGAAAAATAAAAATCCTGAAATTCAAGAATTCATTATTCAAGAAAATCAACGCCAAACAGCGGGCTATAATGTTATGGTATGGCATACATCACTCTTTTTAAGCTGAAATAAAAATGATAACTCCTGATACTTTTTCCCGAAACCCCACATGTGACATTCCAATTAATAGTATTTTCCACATCAAGAAATATAACTTTTTCAGTATATAATCGCGTTAGTACATAAGCGAATAAGTATATAAGCGAGGAACTATATAAGCGGGTAAGTACATAAGTGAGTAAGTACATAAGCGAATAATTACATAAGCGAGTAAGTATATAAGCGTATATAAGCGTGTAAGTATATAAACTTGTAAGTACATAAGCGTGTAAGTACATAAGCGAGTAAGTACATAAGCGAGTAAGTATATAAGCGAGTAAGTACATAAGCAATTAAGTATGTAAGCGAATAAGTATGTTAGCGAAAAAGTATATAAGCGAGTAAGTATATAAGCGGGTGAGTACATAAGCGAGTAAGTATACATGGTGGATACCACCATCCAACAATAAATGAAACCACGAGCCCTGCTTCATGCAAGGAACTTATTACATTTAGTAAAAAACGCCTAACATCTTATTTACAAAAATGATTTTTTCAAACAAACTAAATAGCACAAAATACAGGAAAAAAATAGAACACCCTATCTTAACATCGGTCACTCACTTTTGACAAGAGCGGCAACAATCTTCTGCTATTACAATAATAATAGATACAGCGTGTTGAAATTTTGAATATTGAAAAAAAAATGCTGTGGCTAAAGTAAAGGAGGTATTTGGTTGAAAATTATTTTGGGGGCTTAGGTAATCATCAGGTACATAAAATTAAATTTATTGTTGTATGGTGGTAACATGAAGCTAAATGGGTGGTAACCACGTTGTATAAGCGAGTAAGTACATAAGCGAGTAAGTTTATAAGCTAACAGCTAGCTATATTATATAACAAAAATGACCTTCACAAGTGTATTTTTAATACCCAAGTGAATAAAATATTTTTAGCAACTCAAATACAAAAGACTAATTTTAATGAATAAAACTATTTTTGATACTAATACATCGAAAAGAAACTCGTACCTCATATAATTTATGTTTAATTTACAACATTAATAATTACAAAATTACACTAAATAACAGCCCAAATTATCAACTCATTAACCATGAAGTAACAAACAATAAACAGGCAAGTAATTGAAATGATATCACCAGTACAAATCACGTCGACAACCGATGCGCAAGAGAGATGATCCAAAAGTAAGTTACATTGGAGCGCAATGCGATTTTATTACAACTTATGACGATGTATAGATAGGTGCTGCGTAGCGGTGGCGTGATCTGATGTTTTCGAATACCCTCTTGCGGCTACTTTCTTACACGGCCTCTCCTGACATATCGTCGTCCTCGACGTCCTTACAAAGATTCTTCAGCAGCAAGCCTGATCGACATCGCTCTTGCTGCGACATCGGAATCAGTTGCCAGTGAAGCAGGTTGTTGGCGAGCAGACTATCTGGAACGACTTGAACCGCCACCACGCTGTCTGGCAACAAGAGGAGGGGGGTCGTACTCTGTCATAGCGTCACGTCACCTGTGAAAGAAAACGGTCTTCATATTTGTCCGTTTTATTTTCCATTCCTTCAAATCATCCCCTTTTAAACATTTCTTACAAATGCAGACACTTCATTCACGCTCAGTCAAATCCCGTTATACTCTTCAACATTCAATAATCATCATCTTAAAATAAAGTTTGAGACGTCTCATTTTACCAATTTTACCAATCGACTCGAGTCGCAATATAAATAGACTTTTTACCCAATGAGCGCAATCCGTCGTGAGCATCTCGTCGTGAGTAACCTGTTGTCTGATAACCCGAAGAGCGCGTAGACTCTACCGCAGCAGAGTTTCACGTCTACCGCAGCAGAACGTATACCCGTCGCGCGCAACCCGTCGAGCGCGTAGACTCTACCGCAGCAGAGTTTCACGTCTACCACAGCAGAACGTATACCCGTCGCGCGCAACCCGTCGAGCGCTTAGACTCTACCGCAGCAGAGTTTCACGTCTACCACAGCAGAACGTATACCCGTCGCGCGCAACCCGTCGAGCGCTTAGACTCTACCGCAGCAGAGTTTCACGTCTACCGCAGCAGAACGTATGGGCACTCCCGCAGGTACCTCTCAAGGTAATCACATCTACCGCAGCAGAACGTGTACCCGTTACGCGCAACCCATTGGGCGCGTAATCTCTACCGCAGCAGAGATTTATCATGCGTCTACCGCAGCAGAACGCATGGGTACTCCCGCAGGTACCTCTAAATAATCACGTCTACCGCAGCAGATCGTGTACCCGTCGCGCGCAACTCGTAGAGCGCGTAGAATCTTCCGCAGTAGAGATTTATTCTCCGTCTACCGCAGCAGAACGCATAGGCACTCCCGCAGGTACCTTTTGAAGCAATCACCTCTACTGCAACAGAACATGTGGACACTCCCGCAGGTGTCTTTCAATTCACACAACATCACACGATATGGTGACATTATGTGTTAATGCAAAACATTTGAAGAACACCTACGATGCCTTGATCCATCATTCCTAGCCTAACACCTAAGTTTTATTTGTTTAATTTTTGGTTTATGTTTTATTATTTTAAAAATCGCATGTTTGTTTTTTTCCTACAATATTTATTTTACACGTACATTAGTTTTGTTTTATTCCAAATTTTTAATTTGTTAAATTTTTATTTTGATTTTTGTTTTTTTTTACCCTGCATTTTATTTTACCCTTTAATGATTGAACTTTAGTTTACTGATTTTTAATTTTAGTTTGTTTGTTAATTTATTTTAAAGTTTTTTTTTAATGATGGTCAAAACAACATAGGCAATTAAATAATACAGTCGACATTTAAATAATGAAGCGACTTTCTCAAACCATCACCCTCTATTCCACGGAACCATCAGCACCTGAGCCGCAGCTTGAGTGACCTCGCCGCCGCGCACGGCAACCGCTAGCAATTGCAGTTCACAGCAACCACTCGGTACCTCCCGCACCGCTCTGCATGACCCTCGCATTGTAGGGTTAAGCGAATCTGGAAACATTTCATAACAAAACAAGGTCGCCCACTTTAAAAAAATAAGCGTGATGCTCTTCGAACTCGATTTAAGAGTAAAAACGTCCATGCTTTATTAATATCATGTATGTTTCAAGCTTAATTGCTTTTTCCTAAAACAGTATGGTGGCATGAACCTTTAGTATACTTTGTAATTTGCCAACGCACTAGCCAATGTGACACCATGTACTCCATTCGTGGTCGATCTGGAACTCGTTATATTCGCATGGCACACAAATGCCAGTCTTCCGCCCATGTAAGTAATATACGTACCATCAAAAATACCCATGGTAATTCTTTCTTACAAACCAAATTGAATTATGAGCACAGGCAACAAGTTTCATTTTTAGCGGGGAGTGGCAACTCCCTATGCTCAGCAAGTCAAGTGCAGGTAGCTAGCTATAAGTTACTAAATCAGTATGATAACAAATTTCGTGTAAATCTTCGTGTGCTCTTAAAACTCCACACTCAATACTTATCAGCAACCTAAACACACCAGAACACGCTTGCTGGCATTCACACCTACACTGGCGACTCTATCGTTTCATTAACTCAGCGAAATTTCATCATCTCGCCACCGTCTACCTTCGTCACCTCAATACCTTATCACCCCAACGAACAACGTGAACCTTCACCGACAAAGAAGGACTAACTAAAATAGAAGATGTATTTTTCTTTTTTTTTTATGAACAAATACTCGCTACCAGTGCCATATTTTCTATAAGTGGTCACTCGAAATACCTGCGCTCAGAATGAGTGCATCTAGGTCAACCATACATGCATCCAGGAGCCATTCTAACTCAAAACGCCGCTTGCATTTGTATTACAGTTACAACAAATGATGTTATTCCCATTACCGGTTCAAAAAGCGTGCTAGAAATTGCACATGGAAGTCGAAAATGTCCCAATAGCATTGACAGAGGTAGATTTCAGCGCTATATTCCCATATAGCCGCCTAGATGTTACCGACCTACTTAAAGTGAGTAGGTACCTATCTATTTTTGATCTATACAGGAGCAAAAAGCAGCAAACCACACAAGAAACAGGAACAAAAGACCTCAGTCATCTCAAGTAACATTCAGGCAAAATACCAACCGAGTATGGCAACATCGCGCACCGGTCACACGGTGACGTCACCCAAGCCTGAATCACGCTGTTGAAGAATTGTGCATCGCTCGCATATATACAACACCCCGAGAGCATTCACGGCCGCCTCCCAGGCATACGATCCCGTCCGGCAGGAGATTTCCCTTTGTTACAAAATATACCTACGCAGCAAACAATGGTAAAATTAAAACCGACGTTAAAAGTTACACTAACTGGATCTCCGATTATGCTGACCGTACAGGACATTCATACGTTGTCATAAGCTCATCGTCGACGTCACGGCACTATTTAATCCCGGCAAAGTGATTTATTGTCTCACGCTTAGCATCGTCATCCAATACATGTTCTCCTTACACTGACATCATTCTGAAATATCTAGTCATCATCACCAAAAACACCCCGTTCACCGGTATCTGCCGCCAGTCGAATAGCGCTCGGCCATCCACATGATCACTAAAAAAGATGGAACTATTTGAATATGTGGTGACTATCGAAATCTGAATGCGATAACCAAGCCTAATCGCTATTCAATCTCCCGCACTTTAAGACTTCTCTAACATACTGCGTAAGAAGGCCATAATATTTTTTCGACATGACATCAAACGAGCCTACAATTCAACACAACCAGTAGTAGACGCGGAGAAAACAGCCATAATCACACCATCTGGCTTGATAGAATGTACCCGTTATCGTGTTATCGGGTTATCGTCTGGTCAGACATTGATAAGGTTCATTAACGTCTTCGTCAGCGTCGGTCTTGCTTCCGTATTTTGTTACGTTGGTTACCACCTCATAATCCGAAGACAAACACCGAGTTTTTAAGAGACTTTAACCATCACAATCAACATGGAAAAATATATCTTCAGCACTCAAGAAACGGTTTGCCTTGAATACAAAATCACTCCGGACGAGACAACCTATTCGTCAGACAGTGTGTAGCCTATGGAAAAGTATAGGTACAAAAGAACACAAAACAACGATAGGTCGTCGAAAATAATCTGAGAGCTCAAAACATTTCTAAGCATGGTAACCGTACTGGACTAGTACATCATATACTGTAAGTCGGTAATGAATATTAAATACCAGTATTTGCCAGCGGCTTCGTCCGCGTGAGATGTAGGTATTCCTACTTACACAATGTCAAAATAACTGTAGGAAATGCGGAGTAAATGAAACGTGTCATTGTGCATAAAGATCAAATGGTCGATAGACGGTATCGGCCACCTACCTTATTTAATTTAATTAAAATCCAAAATATAAATACAGTTGAGCGTACCGACATTTTACAAAAATATTATATCCCTTTCCACTAAGGGATAATTTTCTGTATAAAAATTTAAAGTCAATTCTATATCTGTATCACATTTCATTAAAATCGGTTCAGTGGTAGACAAACAGAGTTACATTCACATTTATAATATTAGTACAAATAGATTTACTTGCTAGGAAGCAAGAAGCGCAACAACTCCACAATAATATGGACCAAAGAGAGCAGAGAAGCACACCGACCGCATTGAAAAATACCATTGCACTTGGTTCTCCTTTACCAGATTCTCCTCTGTCAATAATGACCGACGCATCACAAACCAGCGGGCCTAGCCAAGTTACAAACGCTTCGTAGCTATTCTCTTTCTACGATCGCTATCGTTTTGGCAATAGCGATTCTATAAATCCATTAATTGGTAGCCAAGTTGACACAACTACGACAATCGCTTAGTCGAAAACTCCCATAGAAAAAACATCAAAAACAGTCTATGGTTAGCGATCGCGATAGCGATCATTCGCCGTGACAAACGTCAAAGTGACTAGTTGTGTTAAACGGTGCGCGGGTGAAACGCAAAGTTTTAAATCGTTTTAAGTGCTTTAGTGCTAAAAAGTGAGTAAGCTAAGGTATAAAATCCCTTTTTATTATTGTTTTATGTTAATATTATGACGTGGAATTCATTTTTAACGATAACTGTGAAATGAAGACAAATTAATAACGAAATCAACGGGAAATATCATGTTATGCGATGATCTTTTTTAGGATGGATTCTAGATCTAGAGCTAGCTCGGAACAGTTTGCAGTTTTACTGGAATTTATGGAAAGGTACGTTATATTTTATTACATTAAAGAATTTCCTTTGTTGGTTAAATCATTCTCGTACTAAGGAATTTGTAACATAAACAATGACGTGTTAGCGGTGTTAGCCACTTGAGAAAGGCAGGCACTTAAGAAAGAATTTAAACGATTGTACGAGTGTGTAGCCCATGTTCACTAAGTAGAACCCTTGTTTCTATTAATAGTTTTTGTTCCTATGGTAAACTTATGTTATAGCATATACTTTTAACTTATGTTCTAAGAATTATAACATCTTACTAATACAAATCTCTTCTTTTATCTATACTTCTATACTAATACTAATAATATTATAAAGAGGAAAGATTTGATTGTTTGTTTGTTTGCATTTAATAGGCTCCAAAACTACTGAACCGATTTTAAAAATTCTTTCAGTGTTACATAGCTCATTTATTGAGGAAGACAATAGGCTGCTTTTTATCTGAAGTATGCGAAGTAGTTCCACGGAATTCGGGTGAAACTGCTGGCAGAAGCTAGTATATTATATAACTTATGTTCTAGGCATGGTGATATAGCACGACCCCAGCAAGGGGCTCAAGGTAGAATTAAGGCAGACCGTCTGTGGCAAGAGTTAGGAAACCTACTTAACTCTAGTGGCGGAGGAGTGAGTAAAACAACTGAAAAATGGAAGAAAGTAAGTTTGTCTTTATTCCTTGGAAATGCTTGGTATGAATACATAAAATATTTTAATACATTCTTCATTCATTCATTGCATGGCTAAATATTAACACACAAATAATTATATTCAGGTGTGGGCAGATTGGAAAGCAAAAACCAAAAAAAAAGCCTTGATGATGCACCGTGAGGCTAGTGGTACTGGTGGTGGTCCAAGTAGCAGACTAACCCTCTCCGCTTCAGAGCAAAGGGTGTTGGGAATAATGGGTTTGACTTCTGTTATTGGTCAACATGGAATTGAAGAGAGAGGATTTGATGTTAGTTATCATTTTGTCGTTTGTTATATTTCTTTAGAAATCAGTTTACAAATTTTACTTTTTTAATGTTATTTTCCCCATATTTCAGGACCCACAAAGATGCTCTCCTCCACCACCAATAGAATCTGTCCACACTGAGTCACATTCACAAGCTGTCACAGACCAAATCCAAATAGAAATCATCCCTACCGATTCTATACAAGGTACCTTTCATTATAATATTTTACATATTTATGGTATAAACTTACATATTACATTTATTTACTGACTTATTGCTCTACTGATTGAAACATGCGACTGCTGGAGTACTAGAATGAGCAAAGTTGTTAAGCAATATCTCAGTAGCGCAACCTTGTGTATATATAATAATATAAATACTTATATTTGGAGACAAGATATCTGTGTCCAGCCTATGGTAATTATGCTTACCTTTGGCACTAATTTCATAACTGACAAAGCAGCGTTACCCATTTCTCTGCTTAGCGTTGGAATGGAGGAATACAGTTGTGGTATTTTATTGTTATTTATTTTTTATTAATTCGTATGTTTAGGGGCATATACATAATTCGTTCAAAAAGTACATGCTCTGCTTCATTTTCAGTGCCTCCTCCCTCTGAAATACGCCTTCCTCCACAACATTCGACACCTCCACCGCCCGTCTCCGCGCCCACGCCGATAGAGCCGTCAACCAGTGCACCAGCGGCGCACAGACCAAGACGGCGTTCAGCAACCCCGTTACCCGCGGTGTCGCCTAGTACGTCTACCCCGCGGCGGCGGAGGCTGTTGAGAGCGCGCACGAGGACCGTTCAAACCCCATTTGAACGAGCCACGAGTGAGTTTGTGGCTGTGGAAAATCGTCGATTGCGACTGGAGGAGGAGCGGGAAAGAAACAATCATCAGAGGGAGATGGAAAGACTTAGACTACAGGAGAGAAGCATTGAAATGGAGGAAAATAGGAATACCATTCTTTATCGTCTAGCTGGTGTTTTAGAACGATTAATTCAAATATTACCTCAATTAAATCAATTAGATTAAAAACTGAAATGTGGATTAACGGTGTCTGTGATTATGTGTAGTGTGTGTGAAATTTTTATTTTTAAAGGTCTTTTTTTTAAATAAGTGCTACATTATAGTCTATATTATGATTATTTATTCTCAATTCTACATATTATTTTTAATTTTACATTTCACTAGCTTTTAATTTTGTATGTATTTGACTTCCTAATCCTATAATGTTAATTAATTGTAAGTAGGTATCCTAATTTTAATCATTAAATTGTATGTTAATAGGCCTAAATTTAATTTGATTGAATAGAATTTTGATGTTGATTTAATTATATTATGTTGTTAAACCATTTTTAATCTTATTTTTTATCTTGATTAGTTATTTTAAATTGAATTGATTTTGATTTTAATTTGAACGGAAATATGTAGTGTGTGTGAAATTTTTATTTTTAAAGGTCTTTTTTTAAATAAGTGCTACATTATAGTCTATATTATGATTATTTATTCTCAATTCTACATATTATTTTTAATTTTACATTTCACTACCTTAGATTTAAGTATGTTTTGAATTCTATATTATAAAGTTAATTTAATCTCTATTTTTTTTTTAATTTTTTTTTAAAGGTCTTTTTTTAAATAAGTGCTACATTATAGTCTATTTATGATTATTTATTCACTTTAATTATTATAATATTATACTCTATACATTCTATCTAAGAGTGCTGTGTCTCATTCCCTCGGGGATTCCCTGAATCCCTGGGCAACCCCCTGCTACCCTCCGCGTGCATCACCCCTTGGTTTATCTGCCCAGCGACCAACACCACAATGTCTTCTCCAGTTGTACTGCTAGTTACATTTTTACTAAATTCTTTCACTAATACTATCAAATTAATATTATTCACATCAATTCAAATTAATCTATATCTACTAACAATATTATTTATTTATTTAGATTTTTTATTGTTATCAAAGCAATTAAAAACAAATACCACTAAATATAATTGTATATAAACCTATAATTTAAAATCACCTAAGCTTGAGGCTATTTATATCATTATAATTTTATTATACCTTTTTATAACACTCCTTATGTAATGTTTGCCTTATTGAAGAGTTTGTTAACTTAATAAATGCTACTTAAATCATTATAGTCTTATTCTAACCTATTTAATAAACAACTTAACATGGCTCTGCCTTGAAGAATGTCATTTTGACTATCTCCAGCAGTGGAGGTGGAAGCTTGCACGGTTAAAACATCTCTATCTTCATGAGCATCAGGAAGTGGTTGTGGTGGTGGTAACCCAGCCCTCAATGAAATGTTGTGCAGCACACAACATGCCATGGTGATCTTGCTAGCTACATGAGGATGATAGTGCAGTACCCGGTCTCTAAGCAAACATCTCCACCGTGCTTTGAGTAATCCAAAACAGCGTTCAATACAATTACGGGCTTGCACATGTTTTTGAGTATAATATTCTTCTCTTGAACCTTGAACTGCATTGAGTATGGGTGTCATAAGCCAAGGGCGTTGTGGATATCCCGAGTCACCTGAAAAATATTTCTCTCTATACAAAAGAAACAAATATTATGTCCATTATTATAAATTACTTTTTTATGTTTTAACCACTTACCTAATAGCCATACTTGTTCATTTCTCTGATGAAGTCCACGCATATATGACTCCACTTTGCTAGATGCCCATATATGTGAATCATGGGTCGCTCCACCAAACTTTGCATTGACATTTATAATGTATAGATTACTGTCACAAATCTGTAAAATATAAGTAAGTTTTGTTCAGAAATGTTTTCATTATAAATACACTGGTCTATTAAGTAAATGAGTAGAATTACCATTTGAACATTTAATGAATGATAACCTTTTCTATTATAATAAAGATGCTCATCGACATTGGGCTTGACTAGAGCCACATGTGTGCAATCTATGCACCCAATTACACCGGGAAGGCCAAATCTTCTTTGAAACCTAAAAGAAATATTACTCAAAATTATATTGCCCCTATGTAGGTATGCCAAATGCTTACAAATAAGTAACCAAACTTGTATTGTAATACATACTCTTGTTTTATAATGTCTCTGGATTGTCGTGTTTTCGGGAAGACAATCCATTTTGCCATTATGGAAGGGTGGTTCAAGGCATCTACAACTTGTCTTATGCAGCGACTAGTTGTGCGTTGAGCAAGATGCTGCGTGATACCCACAAGCCGTTGGTAGGATCCTGTGGCTAGGAAACTAAGAGCACACAAGAGCTGTAAAAAGAACCAAGAAAAAGATTAAATTGAAATTATCACTGGCTATACCTAAACTTTAGTTATTAAA
This sequence comes from Hesperia comma, assembly GCA_905404135.1. NCBI lineage: Eukaryota > Metazoa > Arthropoda > Insecta > Lepidoptera > Hesperiidae > Hesperia > Hesperia comma. The sequence continues at coordinate 14,093,468 of FR990014.1, read as the reverse complement.
ATTTGTTTACAGTTTCATACCTTAATTTCTAATGGAATCACTTTGGTTCCTTTCAAAGAAGTCTTCTGTCGGAGTTCTTCAACAAGGGCTTCGAAAGTCACTTTATTCAATCTAAATCTTTGTATAAACAAAGTGTCAGACATTTCCCTCACAGTCTCCATGCACTGACGATATAAATCCCTTTTCCTTCGATTTAATAAAACTTCTTCATTATGAGCACACCACAACATATTTAAAGTATGCATTTTCAAAAAAGCGTTTAATTTAAAGACTATTAGTTTCAAAAAGAACTGTCTACAATGAATTCAAGTTAAGGACTGACGTCCCAGTCCCCTTCTCACAATTTATTACATCCTTGGGTTTCTCTGCTTCATGGGTGGCTGACTGATAAAAAAACAACCATTTTCAACATTCCCACGCATTTCACTCAACACTATTACAATGTCAAAACATCTGCACACAACATGCTTGAAAAACATTTCTTCAATCTTATATTTTACTACTTTTACGACCCTAAAACCATTACCGTCATAAAGATACAAAATGCATTCGAATATTATGAATACAAGTAATTTAGATAAATGCCTTCTAATACTAAGAAATAACTCATAATTTACAATCCTACGCACTTTAACCTTTCAAGTTTTGAACACTTGAAAACAGCTGATGAACTAATTCGCCATTTTATTTCGTTTTCTACAGGGTCCGTGCGATCGCTAATAAAACGATTTCTATCGTAGATAACGTTTCTCTAGCGCTTGTCAAAAGTGTAATATGGCTAGCATTTGTATGGGACATAGCTATGGGGATTGTAGAATCGACAGCATTCTATTCTATCGTTAGAATAGACAGTTACGTTGTAAACATGGCTACGACTTTTCTATTTCTATAGTGTGATCACGTGATATAACGATTTACTAATCAATTTCCATTCATTATTTTAGTTTTCTATGACGATAGCGATTGTAGATTGTCAACTTGGCTAAGCCTGCAGTATCGATGCCGTGCTCTAACAACGAATAAATCGCGAGTGGAAGCATTGCCTTACTTCTCGAAAACGTTATTCGAAACACAAAACATTTACACCGATCAATACCACTGTGCTATACTTGCAGTAAAACAATTTAAATTTTTACTTTTATAAAACAATAAGGAAAAATATCACCACGCATATTACGTCACTTAGACTAAATAACGCAATTTACGTTCAACTTCCGTCATCTGTACAAAACCCAGTGGCTGACGCGTATATCTCACATAGCTCAGATTGACTGATCCAACAATGTCTATTGGAATGAGATAGCTGTACAACAAAAGAAGGATCCTGAACTGTCAACCCTTCTAGAAACCCCAACTTGAATTAAATAAAAGTTTATTTACCAAATGACAAAACGTACCTACTGTAAAAATCTACAAGTAATATTAAGCGTTTGGACGAACGAGACGTTTATTAAATTACGCTACACACATTGTGATGATCGAAGCCATACACTCATAGCCCAATATTGTTATTCCCTGTTGACGGATAACACACAAAAACAAGAACACAAAACAAGACTGAGAATATAAAAATCCAATACATCATTCAAATTTTCACCACGCTGGGAATCGAACCCAGGACCTCTTGAACGGCAGTCCGGCATGGCAACCAATGCAACACGCGAGTTGTCAACCTATTCTCACATCGGCGTCGACGTGATCCGCTACGTGATCATCAACGAAAACACAAATCGTCCAACAATATACCCACATAAAAAATAATAATCAGTAGGTAGTTATGTAAAATACAAATGGGTTGTTATTCAGGCACTTAAAAGATGGCAAAGCGGGATAGGCAATTGCTAGGATACCTATCCACACTTCTGATTTTAGCAACTCAAATACAAAAGACTAATTTTAATGAATAAAACTATTTTTGATACTAATACATCGAAAAGAAACTCGTACCTCATATAATTTATGTTTAATTTACAACATTAATAATTACAAAATTACACTAAATAACAGCCCAAATTATCAACTCATTAACCATGAAGTAACAAACAATAAACAGGCAAGTAATTGAAATGATATCACCAGTACAAATCACGTCGACAACCGATGCGCAAGAGAGATGATCCAAAAGTAAGTTACATTGGAGCGCAATGCGATTTTATTACAACTTATGACGATGTATAGATAGGTGCTGCGTAGTGGTGGCGTGATCTGATGTTTTCGAATACCCTCTTGCGGCTACTTTCTTACAATATATTGATTTTGATTTTGAAGCGAGTAAGTATATAAGCGAATAAGTACTTATGCCTACCACAGTGACTCGTCTGGCTCAGGGAAGGGTTGAGTAAGTGCTGAAATTTCCTAAAAGCACAGCAACGTATTCGCGCTATATCAAGACATACAGCAGTTTTTCGCAATCATATGCGTCATTTTGACGCAGACTATCTTTCTAGGATAAATGTCAATAATTATAGTCAAAAAAATAATTATCTGTTTGAAGCCTGGTTATAATAATTTTCATTGGTGCTAAAAAGGTTCTTAAATATACTTGAATTGCTACTACTACTACTACTTCTAGTAAGTACTACTACTGCTACTACTGTCCAGGTATTTAAAGAACCCTTTCTTTCCAAAAGAAGCTAAGATAAAGTATGCATCACCAAGCGCACGTTGTACAAAAGGAGTCACTTCGTAGATACATCACCTCACCTATACACGGCTATAAGAGATCAGCAAGTAGCAGTAACCATTCTTAGACTTTAGCGCGCATACATTATCAGAAACCGCAAGTGCGGCTGCTTGTATTGCTTTCCTTGAGTCACAAAATTTACGCGGTAAGGAACCGCGGCGGTTTAGCCGTAGTGCGGCCTCGGCCTTACACTGAACTAAAGTGTAGCATAAAATAAAAATAAGATGACAAAAGAAGATCCGACCAACTTCCCCAAATGAACATCAAAACTTAGGAAGTAAATCTTCCGATATATCAAAGATGAGTTTTCAATTACCTCATATATTCAAAGGAAAACTGTCTCTCGTTAGGCGCACAAAAGCAAATCATTCTAGGAGCCATTTTCCACGGGAGGGCAACCATTGAGCCCTGACAATGCGCCTGTCGGTGGACGGCTCCCATTGTTATACTCGGAAGCTATTATTGACATTATTCAAAACGCCATTAAATTGTTTTACCGTAGAAACCAAAGCGTTTTAGTGTATATCGATTAATAATTTAGTTGATTTGATGAGCCTTTTAATCTGTTTATAATAACTAAGTAAGAGTCCGCTAAAGAACGAATTAGTAAAATTTTGAATCTGTCACACATTGAACAGAGAGCCTTTATCAAGATCTTTATCTTCTTCTATATGTATCTTTATCTAAACATATACCTAATAAAAACGCGACTAGTCGCTGTTTGTACAGGGTATATTGTATATAGTATATTAAAAATTCATAATGTATACGCTAGAAAACCCAAAACAATGTTTTTTCATTTTGCCTATTTGTCCGTATAGGTATCTGTATCTATATTTGTGCACACTAATATCATAAATGGCTCATTCGATTTGTATGCAGTTAGTTCAAGATTAACATTTAGTGTCCTTTTCATTTAAATCGATTAACAAATAGTATAGTAGTTATATGGGTCAAGTTTATACGAAATCCACGCGGGCGAAGCCATGGCCGGAAGCTAGTAGATAATATTTTACGAGCGTCCTGTTCATAGGACCATAATTTTATAATTATTTGTACATGTCTTATAACAAAAATAAAAGTATGTTCATATTCAATTAACGTTGCCGTATTTGTTTTACTTTAATTGTCGCCTTTCTGCATCTAATGTCCAAAATAAATATTATGATTGACGTAGACTTTGGAGTATTAGTTTTTTGGCATTACTTCTAATATAAAAATAGGTAAATTTTAAGGTACAATATTTATATATTTTGGCGATACACAACAGATTGACACAACTATCAACATTTTATAAGTTTCCTGTAAATGTAAAACGTTTACGGTTGCCGCAATTTTATGGCAATTTTTATAGTCGAGTTGCTTTCCGTATAATATTTAACAGTTGCTAGTTACGGCAATTAGGAACTGACTCAGTTATCGATTACAGCAACTGAAAACTATTAATGATCACCGGAACTCGAAACTCGAGTTGCTACGTGTGCGCAGTCCAGTTGAAATGTATGTAAACAGTTAGTTGTTAGTTGCCAGTTGCTGCAATAGTTGCTCCATCTGGAAAGCGTCTAAGATTGGAAAGGTGTGATTCAAATTAATTCTGTGTTAATCAGAGAAATTGAAAATCTATAAACGAAAGCAAAGCATTAAATGCATAAGCATGAAGTGAAAATGTATAAAATAAACGATTTTAATTCGAGCTGCCGCCGTATAAATCGCTTTTAACCGAGGTAATCTGTTAAGAAAACGTCCTTGATGAATGGTCTCTGTAATTTAAGATTATTCAAAGGCTACAAGACTTTACTAAGTCACTTTCTTTTCACTCGAGAGCCCCATTGCGTCTGTGTCTGATGAAAGTTCAAATTACTTTTGGCGTAGGATTATTCTTTATGTAAAATTAAGGGATGTTTGCAACTGTTTTTTCAGATAATTATCTCATCTTATCACCGATCACAGCTCATATCTATCAATTTTAAGCTAGGATCTCTTTTCACAGTGTGACGTGTACAGGGCATAGTCCACCACACTGGCCAAATGATTTTTTTGTGGAATTAAGATAACATACGAGCAGGTAGCACCACCCTTCTGCTGTCACCCATGACAACACTATGACCGACTTAGAAGAAGAATAAATTTAGACACTGGGATGGTTAGTCCAGTTAGTAGATGGTGTTAGAATTTTAGTTGACTAGTTTATTAAAGTGAAGACGGGGACTGATAGCGACATTAAGTCCTGTTAGTTAATGTTAGTAATTGTCCAGTTCGTAAATGTTATTATGAGTTTCGTCTCAATTTGATCTATGAATAGACAAGTTTAGTGGGTCATTAATGAGATTAATCCAATGCTACATAAAACTTTAACTTTCTATAATTATTCCTTTCCGACCGACTGCTGCATGATCGCTTACAGATCATCCAATTTTCTCAAAGGTATCTTTCTTTCTTTTAATAATTTAAGAAGACTTAACCTTTACAGGATTTTTACTTTTCACTTAGTCTCTATTCCTTTGTTTTTCCGACTGAAAAGTATGGAAAATGCGTTCGTGGAAAAGTTTAAATGACTTAGCATAAAACAGACGATATCATAGCTGAGAGATCTCGTCGCAATCTGGATTGCGTATCGATTATCAAGATTTAATTATAATTTTATTGAATCATCATACTTCTGAAGAAAAGTAGGCTGCGAAGATAAAAAAGTAACTGGTGTTGAGTATATAAAGTCGTCATCTTTTGACTTATCATTTGTTTGAACCATAAACAGTAAATTGATAAGCAGCTGATATTCAATACGAGGATTATTTATTATAAAATTTATTGCTTATTGCATATTAGAAAATTACATATATGTTTTTAACTAAACATAAATGATAATGAATTACTGTCATGCAGAACTTTTAACCAGTTATTGAATCACATCAGGGCTTGTGGCGGAAACAACAAAAAACCTTTTCTACTTATGCTATTTTATGTGCGACAAAAGCGCCTTTTAAACAGTCATTACGTCTACAAATTGTCGTTTAATCGAAACAGGACCTTTTGGTTTGTTATTTAATTCCCATAAACATAAGACGCAAGCTGCTACGTCCTGCTCACAGTTAAATTATAATAGGGGAAAAACACAGGAACAAAACGCTATCTGCACATTCAAGTACCTTTCTAAAAGATTTCGAAGTTAACACGAAGCAATATAGTCTTTGCCTTCCAAACTTTAAGGGAGTTTATATCAGTTCTATGTTCGAATAAAAAGAATGAACGATTTATCCTTACCTGTTAAATTGAAAAAGTTGTGGGACCACTGTAGGGGCAGATTTACGTACAACGGGTGCTGAGTAATATCAAAAAAGTTTACCGAGAACGGTTAACGCTCGCAGTGTGCGGAAATTTTAATAATTTGAAACGAATTGAATTATAATTTCAATATTGACCAATGTGGAACGGTTATTTAAAAAAATATATAATTTTGTACGATTTTAAAAATAGTTTATTTATTTTTACTTATAATAATCGTTGCTAATGCATATTTATATTTTATGACTAGGGAACCGCCCTCGCTTCGCTTCGGGACCCGTAAGTATCCCCGCTCCCGTAGGAATTTCGGGAAGATAATAAACTATCACCAAAATTAATTGAGGTTAAATTAAATTAAACTTAGAAATAAAGCTTACGACAAAATAATAGCAAAGTAGCAAAGGATCACAGCAATATTAATTCAGATTAAACTTGGAAACGCGGCAAATTTGATTACCATAAAAACGGTTCTAGTGTGTTAATCTTAAAAGATAGACATATACTGTCGTGGACATTTTTTTAGATCATTTCAAGAGGAATAATTCTTTCATACATATATTTTTGGTATCTTGAATCGTTTTCGCAACGCATGCAACGAAAGCCCTCGAGAATGAATAATTTTCCCCGTTTTTTCCACATTTTCCATTATTTCTTCGCTCCTAATTGTTGCAGCGTGATGTTATATAGCCTATAGCCTTCCTCGATAAAAGGTCTATTCAACACAAAAAAAAAATTCAATTCGAACCAGTAGTTCCTGAGATTAGCGCGTTCAACCAAACAAACAAACAAACAAACAAACTCTTCAGCTTTATAATATTAGTATAGATATATTTGGGATATATCAAAGAATATGTAGACGAGGTACATAATGATTTTAAAATGCACGTAAGAGTAGATAATAAATAAATAATAAAATAATTATTGAAAATTAGGAGTTCACGCAGGAATCGACCCTCCCTCCTGTTCGCTAGTCGAACGTTAAAACCACTCCGTCGTCATTGATATTTCCAATGTGATTATTATTTTTATTCCTTTGCTGTTTATAATTGATAAATATAATATACGTTGATCAGAATTGCTAGGTAATGAAATGTTTACTTTAGGTCTGGGTAAAAGTTTGTGAAATATTAGAAATAATTAAATTGCCAGTATGTTTAACTCATTTAGAAGTTATGTTGGGTTTTGTAAAATAATTTGTGACATAGGGGCGCATAACTTTCAAAGTCAAAGCGATGCGGGAGGCACGTAATATTTAATGAATGTGGATGATAATTTCTAACAGCGAGATAATTCGCCTCTCGTCTTTTTAGTGACATACCGTGCTTAATGTTTATGTATCAATTACATAGATTTTATATATTATTATACAGTGTGTCCGGCTTCGGTCTGTACAAACTTATAGGGCGTGTAGTATGAGTTATTTTATGAATAAAATTCTTCTACATACTAGGTCTAAACCCGACTCCTCTCGATCTACAGCCATTTTAATTTTTTAATAATTTTTTTTGGACCATGAACAGTAAAAGTACTATAACTTAAGAAGTTTAGGTCCAATCTTCTTCAAAACTAAATTAGTTTTTACTCACTGTTAGGGGCCATCGATTTAACAGCTAAAATAATTCAAAAACTGGCTTCTACATATTAAAATAATAAATTAAATGTAGAATTTATGATAAAAATGACATAGTTTTTTTTAATTTTTTAAGATTTCTCAGAAAATAGCCCCGAGCATGATTATTTTTTATTAACTCGTCTATCAGATGTTAAGTTTACCTAAACAACGACACGCGACAACGACAAAACGCAATTCTGAGACGACGGGTAACCGAGAAATCGTTGTTTGAACACAGCGCCCTCTGAGGTGATTTATGACCGAGCTCCGAATTTCATACGGAATCAGGTAGAAAAATGACATTTTGAGTATTGTTGAGGTAAGAAAGAGACAAAATAGTAATTAATAATAGGAGTTAATAAAAAATAATCATTCCCGGGGCTATTTTCTGCGAAATCTTAAAAAATTTAAAAAAACTATGTAATTTTTATATTAAATTCTACATTTAATTTATTATTTTAATATGTAGAAGCCAGTTTTTGAATTATTTTAGCTGTTAAATCGATGGCCCCTAACAGTGAGTAAAAACTAATTTAGTTTTGAAGAAGATTGGACCTAAACTTCTTAAGTTATAGTACTTTTACTGTGCATGGTCCAAAAAATTTTATTAAAAAATTAAAATGGCTGTAGATCGAGGGGAGTCGGGTTTAGACCTAGTATGTAGAAGAATTTTATTCATAAAATAACTCATACTACACGCCCTATAAGTTTGTACAGACCGAAGCCGGGCACACTGTATATGTCTAACAGAACATTCATATTGAGAAATAGATTATTTGAAATATGGGTTTGTCACTAATTTCCCCTATTGATCTTATTGTAGTGAATGTCTTATGTGTTGCCTATGGTCACCACGTTACAGGTAGATGGATGAAAAAGTTGGGGTAAAATCAAAGATTTCCCAGGTTTTGAAAATACTCAAATTTTTTAACGAAAGTCAACAAAATATTGTTTATTTTCGTAACTGTTAACCTGCAATTATTATGCGAATGTAAAATAAATATATAAGTTAAATAACTCTAACATAAGTCATTTAGCGATGTACCTAAACATATTCAATGTACTCTGGCCCAGTTGTGAAGCATTCCACGTCTCAACATTACTCTGGTCAATTGCAATGTAGCCATTTGAAACTACAGGAGGAAACAAAATATTTACTTTAACCTCTACAGCTCAAGACTCAGAGATATGAAGTAAAGACTGTCAGCAATTTCGTAATTACGAAATAATGTCGTCTCATAAAATATGTAATATGTGGACACTTATTTCACTATGTTGGCAAAACTACATATACTACTAAACTATTTAAATTACTAATAATATTTAATGGCTTATTTATAATAAATCTATAATTATAAGTAAGCCATTGTCACAAAATAATTCATGCTAGATTTTGCTCGTGGTATCGCATGAGTTAGTGATAGAAATCGATAAAGTATCCCAAAATAACAGACGGGTTCGTATATCCTGGAGAAAAATCTCCATACCAAATTTCATCTCAATATATTCGTCGCATTTAATAATTAATTAGCGTTAATATAAGCATTATTAATACGAGTATAACAGTCTGGTTATTAATAAAGGTTTAAACGAAACGCGTTAACAAGTTCCAAGTAAAATAAAAATTTGTAACCGGTTCTGTATTTCACAACCATAATTTGACTTAATTAACAAATTTCCAATTACGTTAAAATATTTATTGTCCTCATTGATAAAAATCAACATTATATTAAAAACGTTAAGAGCCCCTGCACACGGCGTTTTTATAGCGCGCCGACGACGCGCGTCGTCTGCGCGTTTAAAAATAAGTCGTGTGATGTGGGGTTCAAGAAGAGCAATCAACGCGACCAAATAATATTACATGAAACCACCATTAAAATATAAAACTAGATATAGCTAGATTATCATGTAACGTCTACGTCATGTATCTACGGTACTACGAGGCTACGGTGCTACGATGCTACAAGCTGAGGCAACTCATAGCTGCTCTACAGGAACTTTACGAGTCAGTGAGTCGGAAGTATTTTTCTAGACTTAAACGAATGGCACATACTTTAGAGGCGTCTAAATTATCTCACTTCAGTCGCTGAAAATGCGATTAATGACCTTCAGTATTTGTTACAGTAACTCAGATTCAAAAAATTCGGTGCGGCAAACCTACAATAAAGAAGTAACTTTAATTTGTGATTATAATAGTAACATAGGGCTCTATATTTTACTTTTCTGTCGGATCTCAATTTGCAAAGGTCATTTTTCAACAGTAAACAATGTAAACATGTTAATATAATTTTATTAATTTAATGTAAGTACCTGTAACATTAATAATAATAAATTTTGTTAATTAAGTATTTAAAGTATCATGTAATAAAAAAATAACGAAAATCATTCGCAATAACAGGTGGTAGGGCCTAGAGCTCACCCGGGGAAGTACCACCGCCCGCCACGGTACTTAGTACCATTCCGTAGTAATAATATTAAAGTAGTAATAATTGTTTTAAGAACAATTTATTGTGTTCCGGATAGGAAAGTGTGGAGCCGGTTACACTCTTTTAGAGGCGACCATCTCAGTCCTCAGGGGTAGCAACGCATCTGTGACCGAATTAGAACGAGACTCATTGAGTCTAGTTCTGGGTCGGTCACAGTTGTCATGGGCGGCAGCGGAAGGTGTTGCTGCATGCTCGTTTGCTATCTTAATTCCATAAAAAAACATACAACAATGTTTCAAATAGGCCAAAATTCCCTGTTCAAGTATCAATTTAGGGTTACCTAATGTAGATTTAAACGATTTTGCATAAAAGCGACCCCTACAATTATTATGTTAGAACCGCCACAGTAGAGCCACTGCCGTAAATTCTTCCACTTAAGTTGGGTACGTGACAAATGGGCCAACGCCCAACTGTTACATTTCGTTTTAACCCGTGCGACCGTAAAGCGACATTGATAAGTGTTCGATGCGACATGTCTTTATTTGGTCCAAATGCAAGATAAGAGCTAAAATAACTCTTGTGGATTTATCGCCGGACTGGCTGGAAAGTTGTAAAAGCTAATTTAAAAAAGTTTACGTTCAGATATATGGAAAAGTTCCACGTATGTGATGTTCGATAAATAATTGAACGAGACAAAGATTACTTTTAGAAGTTTATTGAATTCAATTTAAATTGATTGAAGAAGCTAATAGTACTACGTCTGAATATTACGTGGAGCGCAAAATTAATAAAAATACCTAATTTATTATTATTTATGTAAAACGTTTTTAGGGTTCCGTACCCAAAGGGTAAAACGGGACCCTATTACTGAGACTTCGCTGTCCGTCCGTCCGTCCGTCCGTCTGTCACCAGGCTGTATCTCATGAACCGTAATAGTTACACAGTTGAAATTTTCACAGAAGATGTATTTCTGTTGCCGCTACAACAACAAATACTAAAAAACAGACCAGATTTTTTGGCGTTTTTATACATAATGGTACGGAACCCTTCGTGCGCGAGTCCGACTCGCACTTGGCCGATTTTTATTTAATTCATTTATTATGTAAACGTGCCGATAAAGTGAATTAAGTATATTATGCGTTCATCTGTAACTCTGGTAATAAAATAAACTCCATATAACATCATTTTAGTTTAATTATCCGTCTATCATGACCAATTTCTTTCTTTGGGCTTGTATCAGACGGTATCCCGTATCATAAATGCGTAAAACAAAGCTGAAGCTTAGCATTTTGTTTTCAAACATCTTACTTTTGAGGGAACATAAACTTGGTGAAAAACACTGCCGTGAAGAATTTGTTCAAAACAATACAACGTACTCGAGACGAATCAATACTCTAGGCTTAGTTCAACGAGATATTTGATATTTCTTTGTAAGTAATTTGTAAGGCCCTAGGGCTATTATAAAATTTGTAGATTTATTATTATTGATACCATAAAATCTGCAAAATTAGCCTAGCAGTTTACGAAATAGTTTTTTGAACGAGATGGTTGAATTCAAATCTTTTACTTATGCCCTCTGTAGGTTTTGAAAAAATAAATTAATAAAATTTATTATAAAACTTTTCAATCTTGTTTTTAGGAACGCATTTACCTATGTGTACTTGATAAATGTGGTAATCTCCCGCAGATTACGTAAATGAGAAGTATGCCCAGCTAGCAGTGACAATTTGGGACCCAATTCTATTAGTATTTTGTGCATACTCTTAACTTTTTAAAATAAAGGTGAGACGTAATAATTGTGTGAATTATTTATAAACATGTACCTATAATAAAAATTCAAGATAATATCTGTTATTTTATGTCAATAGGTGATGAACACATAATCGACCATCCAAACAATGTTCACCGTATCACATAAGAACATCAGCAACATTATAAGAAGTCAATAATGCGGTACTAGCCAAGAAAAATAAATGATGAGAAAAAGAAATAATGAGAAATAACGCTCATGTTAGAAGAAATAAACTGCCTTAATATGTCAGTATAGTGTAGGTATAGTGTTTTAATTATAAAAATGTATGTTTAACATAAAAAACTTTTCAAACTAAAAATACGGTACGGTATACGGTGACTATGTAACCGTGGCGAAAAAGCTGCATTTACAGAAATTTCGACGAAAACAAAGGCAGCAACTTGAGACGAATCGATACTTTAGGCTTAGTAGACGCATTGTTCTCTCATTCTTGACTTTTTTCTTCTGTACGAACTTTTTCGTGAACTATATGAACTTTCTTATTTCATAAATACATATGTATGTTTTGCAAGTTACGAGTTAGATCTTATGTTTAACCTCACAATTTACTTTTTTTCCTAAGTTAATTTAAAAACTGTAAAAATTTTCAATTACTTTATTAAATAAAAATAAAATTTAAAAGTAACCTGATCAAACAATTTACAGTCTTAAAGGAGAAACAACAATAAATGCGTTACATTTTGCAAAGTACCGTCTTGTTGTCAGAGTAATCTGTATTTCTTTTCTGCGAGCAATATTTTCCAATTTAAGTGACAAAGTGCACTTAGGTCGGCGTGTCTGAAACCAAAACTTTACCATTTGAACTGCGAGTACTACAAAGCAAGTCACAGGCAAAGAAAAGAATTTACGTCACATTTCGCGAGCGCTTTTTTTCTTTTACGACAATGTCTAAAAGGAATAGTGTCGGTACTTTATTATTGAACTTAAAGGGACTATTTGACCGTTCTTTCTTTCGGTATCGTTTGTATAACGAAATTTTATTTTTGCTGTTGTCTCTTCATCTGCTAATGGTCTTCTTAGGCATCATCCATCGTAAAGGATTGCAGTTCTGTAATACACGGCTTGATTTGTGCATATGTTGAATGTGGAACTGTTTTGCTTAGGAGAGTTTAGTTGACTATGAAAATAGGTATATAATGTATAATGCTGTGTTTAACTCAGTTAAAAAGGCATTCGACTATATTTTTTGTGTGTTACCTTTTTAATTATAAATGTGTAAACTAGCTTTTTACTGGTTGAAACAATTTTGATATCTTTTTCACATTTAAAAAGTGATGCCTGTCGTGTAGCCCCGTTTAAATTTTCGCTTTTGAGTTTTCGTTAAAAATACGTATTAAATCAATTATGACTGCGTTTTAATAATTTTCTCATCATATTATTTGTCGAAATTGAATTTATTTGTTTTTGTTAAAGTTATTGATTTTACCACACACACCTTTACCAATGAAAGCGCGAATCACGTGGATGCCGCGTTTGGAATACACTTCAGACGTAGGTATTATGAATAGGAATCCCAAGAGGACGTTGGGAATTAATTGAATTATACTTCAATACACTGTAAATTTTGGACGTGCAATGGACAAGACAATGAAAGTGAATGTGTAGAATCACGTTTTAAATTGATTAGTGATTTGAAAATTAAAACTTGTCGGTGAAACTTATTTTATGCTACTTGAAATTTTTTTTGAATAAAATCTAGGGAAGAAGAATAGACATAGACCTGAGCAAAGACAAATAAAACATAACATATGCCTATTATAAATTAATTATCACTTGTTTTGGTACAGAAAACCGTGAGGAAACCTCTACTTCTGACAGTTCTTCATAATGTCCTGAAAGATTTTTGGAGTCTACCTATCCGCAGTTGGACAGCGTGGTGGACCATAAACTCCTCACAAAGCCTCCACCCAGACCAGAGAGTGAGATAGTAATAAGTTTCATTGATGCGATCAATTGTGAAGATTTGTTTACGATTCTCATTCTGATTAACAGCTTAATATTTAGTATTTATATTATTTAAATTACCTTGTTTTGTGTTTAAATTAGTAAAGTTTTCGTATCGACAATCTGGTGGAAAACTGCTCAAATTTTGAAATACTCATTAGGTACAATAAACATAATTACATCGTACTCAGTAATGTTTAATAGTGAATATTTTACTGTCGAAATATAAAGTTTTTAATAAGTTATTAAATAACTAATTTAAGCAAATAAATAACTTTTAGTCACTAAGTTGTTAATTTCATTATGAACAGTAATAAAATTTTTCGTACGATAATTATTATTATATTGATTGATTTATTTTATTCCCAAAGGCTTTTTTTATGGAATTAAGATAGCAACCGAGCATGCAGCACCACCCTTCCGCTGCCGCCCATAACTACTGTGACCGACCTAGAACTAGACTCAAAGGGACTAGGATGGTTAGCCCAGTTAGTAGATGGTGTTAGAATATTAGTTGGTTAGTTTGTTAATAAGTGTAGGGACAGGGACTGTTAGTGATAATTAGTCCTGTTAGTTGATGTTAGTAATAGTCCAGTTAGTTATTGTTAGTATGAGTCTCGTTCTAATTCGGCCACAGATGCGTTGCTACCCCTGAGAACTGAGATGGTCGCCTCTAAAAAAGTGTAACCGGCTCCACACCTTCCTAATCCGGAACACAATTGTTCTTAAAACAATTATTACACGGTAGAAAATAAATGGCGAGCGGTGGTACTTCCCCGGGTGAGCTCTAGGCCCTTACCACCTGACCTTTGTCTTTTGCTACTCTAAGTTATGGTGGTTGCCTGAACCCCAAACGACTTGTGGTTTTCCTGCTGAGGCTATCCTCACACCTCACCGCTCACACCCCGTTAACATTAGCAACGTCTTTTCGGAATTCATACCAGCTCGCCAGGTTTGTCACATTTCTGTTCGTTATTAAATACACTTCACTTGTCCTCAACATTTGTCGTCTCACCCTTACTTGATTTACGAATTAAGGGGATCTTCATGATACATTACCATGGCCACCAATAATGTGAAGAACGGCCTGCAACAATACTTGGACCTCCGTTCCGATCAGAGGTGAGGCTCTGAGGTAACGTCTATTAAAAAGGCAACTATTAAAGTCTCGTCTATTACGAGCTTTGTCGTGGTTACAATCCTAAGCTATATTAATATTTCAATAACCATGTCAAAATATTTTTATGAATATATGCAGTTAAAACAGAAACGCAGGGCAAATGGAAAAAATCTGCCTTTAAAAGAGTGACATTTTCACTGACTAGAAAATATCACATTTAGCTAGCGGCATCGCTGCAATAAAACACTGAAAAGCTTTCAACGGATCTGCCGATGTACTGCGATATCGATATACTCGTAGCTTAAACAATGCAATCTCCTTAAATAAACTTGGAATAGAATGTAAATCTTTTTGTGTGTCAGTAATACGATGGAGAAAATATGTCAATATGGTTGGTTTTGTTTCGCTCTCTTGCAAGTTGTAATTATTTTGAAACGACTTTAGCGTAAATCTGTACATTTTTTACTGTTTCAACGTTGTAAAAGTTTATTCAGTTTCTATTGAACCGATTATTTTGAACCTTTGGTTTAAGTACATTGATCTCTGGTAATAACGCAACGTTGTAAGAGTTATTTGAATTGATTACAAGGATCATAATTGGATTATATTTGAATTTGATTATAAGGATCTGATGATAGAATAATCGACTGAAAGGATAGTGAAGGTCAGTGTTAAGTTTTTGGTACAATTTGCGTTGTAAA
Source organism: Hesperia comma (assembly GCA_905404135.1). Taxonomy (NCBI): domain Eukaryota; kingdom Metazoa; phylum Arthropoda; class Insecta; order Lepidoptera; family Hesperiidae; genus Hesperia; species Hesperia comma. Next base: position 14,077,887 of record FR990014.1, on the reverse strand, counting down.
CAGTTTTAAAATAAAACTAAGTTAAGCTATTCGGAATCTTAGTAACATTGACGTCACTTAAAAAATAACTTATGTTTTAGTAGGTGTAGCAAATACTGAATTAATTTACTACAACCAAGTTTCATTTTACTTAATAAAAATATCACTATTTATTTAGCAAGTTGTGCTACGAAGTCAAAAGATTATATTTTTGTATTATCAGAAAAATTTAATGTTCAATAGATATTTTTTCTTGCTGGTACATCATGCACAACGTCCGTCTCATTCAAAATACACACTACTGTGATTTCTCAAAGGCGACATAAGAAGTATAACTTAAATAAACATATTAAGTAGTATAACTTAAATAAACATATTAGCAACCATGCTTTTACATTGTATGGTCCCTTAACTAAAAGTAACTACAGAGCAGAACTACAAAAGTATAGTAAAACAAACACACACTGTCAATCAGATGAACGTATGTGCGCGTGTCATCAACACTAAATGAACGTTAGGCGATTACGGTAACGAGAAACATGCCTCAGACAGGCGCGTTCCTGAAATTACATTCGCAGTTGACAAGGCTCGAATTAATTAAAGTCAAACAACGCTACCGTTCTACAAAATTATCTCCTTCGCAAACGGAATTAATAATTTCATTTTGCGTATGCTCACCAGCAAGATTGAAATTAGCGTTACATTTGAATATAAACTTGGATCGCTGAATTGTAAATGCTTCTTTGATGGGTTTGACGTTTGAAACTTTTTTAAGACAAAGTATATTAACCTATAAGAAATAAACTATAACTGGCCTAGTCAATAATTTATTTGGAAGGCTTAGTCATGGATAAAGATCATAAAATATTTTTGAGGTACTCGATGAAATCAGATAGAGATAATAAGATAGATAAAATAGATTGTTCCCGATTTGTATCCCGGGAAATAGAACAGTAACAAATGTTATGATTAATGTTCACCTACTATTATACCATTGCTTAGGTAATTTGAGTGTTCAAACCAAATGTTAAAATACCCTGTTTACACTTAATTTTACTTTAAATTGAAATTAATTACTCATAAAACACTCAACGGGTTTAGTAAATATCTAAAGTCTTATGTAATTGAAACAAACGAGCCACATGATTGCGGCAAATGAAATATTTTTCACCAAGAATAGAAAACAAATGCAGAGGATAAGTTCGTTGCTTTCCGAATCGCGAAAACCGATAGGTAGACTGCGAACGCAAGCTGAGCCGAATGAAATCCGTACCATATTTCATGTTCCCTACGTTATGCGCTTTGTGAAAGAAAATACATTTTTCACTATCTTTAGAGCTTTCGCAGTATACTTTCTTTATTTGTTTCATTCGGATCCGATACTTTTTGTTGAGATACATTAATCAGATATTCAGTTCTGGATTTTTATAAAGTATCTCGGAGATAGAAATATCTGTGGTGCAGATAACTTGCGTTCACATATGACTTAGTTTTTTGATTATGAGATTTTATTTTATATTAACGTTATGTAAATGGTTAAAGTTGCCTATGTAAGTACATCAGAAGCACTTAAGTTGTCACCGATGCATTACTATTTAAAAAAGAGGAAAGAAAAACTGATTAAGCCGCCAGCCGGAACATGACACTTTGTTTGGTGGCCGATTCTAGCAACGAGGATGGTAGATGGCCGAAACCCACCACCAACTAAAGTACCTTCGGGATTAAACTGAGTTGTCTTGAATTGAGTTGTCGCAGTACATACATATAAGTAATAGTAACCAAGTCTTAAGGCAGAAAATGTATTAGAAAATAGAAATGTAGTGTTGGCAACCAACAATAATATGTTTTTATAATAAATAATGACAAGATTGTCATTCAATAATATCAATGTACATTGTAAGAATGTAATGTGCAAATAAACTAAATTTTATTCTATTATCTCCAAGTTGAATTATTATTTCACTCTCAACACCGGCAGAATTACAGTTTACTGATTTTAACATGGTCCTTCGAGAGAAAAGCCAGGGTGAAATACGATCATAATTCAACGTGTGCGCGCGGGGACGATTTCTAATATCTTTGTGCAGTATCTCTGTGGTGATGTGCAGTGTGAACGCCAAGGATACCTAGCGAGCCACCAATATTAAGGAGACTACAAGGGAAAAGAAAGTAATAACAACAGATGTAATATTATCAAGAAGAGAAGAAAATTTTTCATTTCTGTTCATCAGACGTCATTTCAAATTTTGAATCATTCTATGACTTTTCAAGATGAAAGAAGCGAATTGAAAATTTCTGAAGTTTATAACAGTATTTTGAATTTATTATTTGATATTTATTTTTAATATTGCTTGCATATATTTTAATTTTGTAAATTATATTACTTCAAGTTTATGATGGCGTATTCAAAGGACTCGGACTCCGAATTGTGGGCCGAGGCGGAAGGTTCCGGTAAGACTATCGTTACAGTTAGTAAGCAAATTGCTCACACGAAAGCGTCGATAGTAAAAATGTATAATGTCTTCCATGAAGACTCGGCATCGCCTTTGTCCAGTGAATTGTTGCAAGTTAAAGAAGAGAGGCTTCGTAACTTGTTTGAGAGATACGAGGATCTTAATTTTAAATTATTTGAATTAGGCACCTCGGACAAGGACGATTCTGACGTTGAGGAAAAATATTTGGCTACACTTTCAAAAATTAAACAATTTGTTAATTCCTTGGAATCAGCAGCATGCAAGGCAAGCAAACGCTTACATACGAAATTGCCAGAAATAGTGATTCCCCCCTTTAGCGGCAAATATTCAGACTATAAATCATTTCTTGCGCTCTTTGAGGTTGTAATTATAAATAATGAAAATTTACAAAATATTGAAAAATTTTATTATTTAAAAAGCTACTTGAGGGGTGAGCCGCTTACATTGATAAGTAGTTTGCCAATTGTTGACGAAAGTTTTCATGAAGCTCTACAAATTTTAAAGGACAGGTACGATAATGAGTTTAAGATCCGCAATGAGCATATAGGCATATTATTAGATTTACCGCCAATAGTTAAACCTAATTCATATAATATAAGAAAGTTTGTTTCTATTATTAAACAACAATTTGCCGCATTACGTAATTTGAAATACAATGTATCCCAATGGGATCCTATTTTGTTGTGTGTGCTGTTACGAAAGTTAGACTTCGTTTGTAATAAAGATTTCCAAATTGCATCCGATAAGGAACACTCTGTACAAAGTCTTATTGACTTTTTAGAAACCCGTGCTTTAGCAATGGAAAATTCAGAGCATCCATATCAGGATAAATCGCCAAGCGTCGTCTGCAAGTCAGTTGTGGAGGAAAAGCCTCCAGCTACAGGCTTGGAAGCTAACATTACACCAGCATGTCTTTTATGTAAGTTGCCGCATAAACTCTTTTTATGTTCACAATTTAAATTAATGTCTCCTGCTGCTAGATTGGCATTTGTGGAGAAACATAAATTATGCAAGATATGTTTAAACAAGCACTCCAAACCTTGTCGATTTTATTTCAAATGTAATACTTGTAAAGCAAAGCATAATACTTTACTACACGATGACAAAGCAGTTACCCCTGTAACATTATTCTCCAGCACATCGAGTATGCAGGTACTTCTACCTACTGTAAAGGTAAAGTTAATAACTCAAAACGGTACTGAAGTGCACGTTAAAGCTTTACTAGACAGTGGATCACAAGTATCTTTTATAAGTGCAGAGCTTGCAGAGTTATTGAACATTCCATCGAAAACAATATCGTCTAATATAGTAGGTATTGGAAAGTCCATAAGCAACTTAAGTGAATTTGTGTCATTGAAAATCTATTCAATCAATAATGATTTCTCATTAGACGCATCTTGCTTTATTATAGATAAGATTTCTCCTAAGTTGCCACAAAATGAAGTGGACCTGTCAAAATTTTCATTACCTCCCAATATCAGTCTGGCTGATGCAGAATTCTTTACTCCGAGTAATGTACACATTTTATTAGGAGTAGAAATATTTTCTCAGGTGCTGCTGCCATATGATTCTGATATGGTTCTCAATGTATCAGCGGCATTGAGTAAGGTCAGTCAATGTGTGCCAACTCCAATACTTCTAAACACTCGGTTTGGCTATGTTATTGCAGGTAACTTTCCAAGTTGAGTTTCAGATCAGGTTATGTCTTTATTCTGTACTAATTGCGATTTGCAACCTAATGATTCTATTACAAAGTTTTGGAGGACTGAAAGTGTTTATGAAACATTGACTGAGGAAAACTCAGAGGTTGATACTTCTCAACAAATGTATTGTGAAACTGTAGAGTTCAACAATAAGCAATTTGAATTTCAATTTGTTAATGAGATATGGGGAAGCTCTTCAGATAAAAATACTGAATGCATAGATGAGCTTAAAAGTTCTTCATATTTCGCTACTCGTTGTTTGACAGAGTTAGCTGAACGATATGGAGATGAATTTCCTCACGTTGATGATGGAGGTTAATATTATGTTGTCAATTGTCATTTGTATTGTATTTTTAAGGTTTATGTGAAAGTTTTAAGTGTAAGCCAGATGCATTTATGTATTTATATTTACATTTTATATAGGATAATATTATGTTTCAAAGAAGTATGACGTTAAGTTTTAATAGTTACATAAAAGTTTTTATTATAATTTTACCGTAATATTTTGTTACCATTTGATGCTAGATGGCGCTAGTTGTTATTTAACCATTATGCCCTGTATTATTCTGTAACTTGTTAATGTCAATACATAATTATTTTTTCTTTTTGTCGCCCGCAACATGTTGGCAACCAACAATAATATGTTTTTATAATAAATAATGACAAGATTGTCATTCAATAATATCAATGTACATTGTAAGAATGTAATGTGCAAATAAACTAAATTTTATTCTATTATCTCCAAGTTGAATTATTATTTCACTCTCAACACCGGCAGAATTGTATAATATAATATTATATTATTATATAATAGGTATGTATTTATTTTTAGATTATTTAGTTTGTTCCTGCTTGATTCAGTAGTGGTTTACAGGATTCGATGCGGTTTTAGTATAGTTTGCGTTATTATTAGGTATAGTTTGTTTTATTTCCAAAACTTCACAAATAAAAAAGACATGAATTTTAGGTTTCCTGAAGCGACGTGCTAGTAGTTACAAGTTAAAACTGACAAACTATTAAGTACAATATTTAGATGCTAATAAATATAAATTATTAAAGTGCAGCATTATACATTATAAAATATAAGCAGCAATATTTGATATTATTAAAATGCGTAACGTTCTCATTATGTAGATACGTATTTACAGAAAAGGAAAGGAATACAAAGATGTTCCTTCTTGATTGTAATAACATATTCAAATGTAGTTAATTGAAAGCACTTGAATGAGCTCTGTGGAATGATTTCTCATTTGCGAACACTTAGTTACGATTCATTTGAGAAACTCATTTGCGAGAGGCCTCTCGAGAGCTATCTTCATTTGCATTTGCAGGCGAAGCGTACCTTAATTCATCGGTTGCTCACATGTACCGAATTACATATACTTGATGTTGAAATCTTGAAGAAGATTGAGAATTCATATACTACAAATAAATGTTTCCTCAAAAGTATGTACAATTTTCAAGGTGAATTTCATTTTACTACCACGACCTACATATAATGTCAACTCTGTCAACAGTGTACGACTGAGAAGAAGACAAAAGTATGTGCTGAGGAGTTCGTTTCACCGTTTCTTAAACTCCTTTTTACAGAATCTTTGCGAAACGGTGGGCACCAAAATATTACTAGGTATATAAATGTATCAGTAATAGCTATTGTTAAATTAAAATTGGATTTTAATTCATTACTTTTATACTTTTAGATTTAAATGATAAATCCGCTTTTTGTCGTTGCTACAATGGTCATATCTCCCATCTTGTTTTCTTATGTATTGTTTTTAAGCTTGCAAATATGAGGCTTTCTATATCAATACCAATCACATCAAATACAATAACTGATTGGAAATAGATCTATCGTAACTAGTAGATGTTTTAGATAGTAACAAATTGTAATAGTTCAGATTACTAATACCACAGATGTAAAAAATACTAATACTAATTAACAATGTATGAGAGAATATACAGAGCCAAAGAATGTTTTTCCTACTTCCCAGTTTTAATGGCATCAATGATTTTGCGAAATATCATCGCAAACCATATCTGACCCGCTGACCCAGTGCTACGCTCGGGTCACGGCTCATGGTGTGAAGGGTACACACCACAGTCCACAAGTGGGAAAAGTGGACTATTATAGAATAGTCCACTTTTGAGAACATAAAACTCATAGGTGAGCACGTTTTCACACGATATTTTCCGTTACCAAAGCGAGTGATAAATTAATTTGTGAAACCTACGCTCGTAGTTTTTGAAAGTAAGAGGTAGTTGCAAGATTAGGACCAGACACTTCGAGAGTCCAACGTTGAAATCACTTGGCTATCATATTGAAAGTTTGCTGTTTCATATTAATGGTCGACATTAAGTAGAGAATTTAGTAGAGAAAAATATACTTCAAGTTACACATGAGGACAGAGCTCCTCTTGAAGAATAATGTGTGTCGCTAAGAAAATACTCCACATTAAGTGTTCCGACCACTTCACTGGAAGTAATTGCGATAAGAGTAAGCTATTTACGACGTACCGTAAAATATTTTATTTTCCTCTATTGTAATATAAATAGAACGCTCGATGTCGCAGTATAATATTAAATATACATAAAGTACAATCGGAAAGACAAGTTTCTTTCACGCATCATAACTATTTCTCTGCGGGATGGATCTCGGAAACTTTCCTTTATGCACGGCTGAGCAACAACAAAAGGCTGTTGAAATCTGCACTCAGCTTGCATCATGAGTCGCGAAGAACGCTCGACTTTTCGAGTATAAGGGGAGCAACGTAACTGTGACATCTTGCCATCTTGCCCACTTTACGTCCTCGCAAGTCTACTCGTCATTTATAACAAAGGGTGAAATTGCTCGGCAACATAAGTTACATTATTCTCCACTGTGCGTTGACCGCATTTGAGTGCATGTAAGTAAATAATAAAACAAATACGCTCTATTTTGTTGTGATCCAATGCTGTGATCTATTTGCGCTTCAACTGGAGATAAGTCGTAAAATGTCAAAACTCAACTTTGAACGTATTTTTGAAATTTACTTATACACGTAAACTATAATATACGTATACTATGTAGTTAGATATAAGCTCGGTCTTCTTTTAGACATTCTGCTCGATTACTTTAAAACATACGCTGACTTTCAGCATACCTACTTAGAGATCAACTTCAAATTACCTACTATTACTACGGGACGACCTGGATGGTGCAATGACGACCCGGATGGCGCAATGGTTAACACACAAGATCGCTGTTCCGAGGGTCCTGGGTTCGATTCCCAGCGAGGCGGAGGTTATTTTATGAGTTTAAATTTCCGTTCTCGGTCTGGGTGTGTGTCTTTGTCTTGTGTGTTGTCCATGGTACCCACAACACAGGGAATCCTAGTGTGGGGCTATGAATGTGTAGCGTTATTTATTTATTATTTCTTGCTGACTTTCATCAAAACAGTAAAATCAAATTAGAACTTCTGCTGTGTCTAAAAACATCATAATGTTCATAGGTATACAAATCGACTAAAACATTTGAACCAAGTCAAAGTTTAATTTAAAACTTGTACCATGAAGTATTTTTAAACCATCAGTTATTGTTTATGAACCTAAAATTTTGATCAAATAGACATTTGATAGTCGGTTGAAAAGGAATTCCAGCTCGGTAAATATGGTTCAGTATTATTAAGACATTTATCCCAGCGTTGATATATCATTTAAAGAGCGGGATGACTTTGTGATTTTTTTAAAACGTTAAGTAATATTAACGTCAACAAAAAGGCCTGAAGTGACCCAGCATTAAAGTCAGCTTATGACTGAGGGCGTGATAGATTGCCGACCGCCCGCCGCGTCCGTTTATTTTTTATTAAATGCCTCCCCATCTGGCTTCAATTGCGGTAACAGCTTTTTATAGTATCTCTTGGTTGATGCTTACATGAAGATATACTTGTTACTTGAAAATTTTCGTCGTCAACACTAGTTTTATTATCTGACCCATACATACTATTTAGGGAAGTACCTATAACAAAGTAACCGATGGATTTTAAAGGGGGTGTTTATAAACTTAATACGTAGAATTCATAACAATAATTTTAGATTTTTTGTCTGTCTATGCTTTTGTTCGTGCTAATCTTGTGTTAATCTTAGAAATGGCATAACCGACTAATGTATTGTGGTAAGCTTCACTTAACTAATAATGTTATTTGTTTTATTTCAATCGGGTCATTAAAAAAACAAGTGAGTTAATTTAAAGAATGACGCCTAACTTTTTCCGGTACTACTTTAAACTACTTCCGGTACTGATTTCCTGAAGCGAAGCATAGGCACATAATAGGGTAAGGTTGCGATCATTGGACCGGTTCTTTGATTGGACCGCTTAGGTTTCTCGAAAGCGAACAAATTTTAAAATCTACCGAGGCGACGAAACATAACCTATTTGTACCAGCACACACCCCCGCTCCCGACAAGGCCGCAGTGTGCTTCGTTGGGGAAGGACATAATTATATACATCGGATTGTCTCACGCGTTCCTGATTTAATATTGCTCGAGACTTTTTTACCACGTATAAGTACCGATTTTACGTATTGGCAATTTAGTTTTTTTAGTAATTGCACACCTAATTTATTTAGTAAGTAAGTAAGTAAGTAAAACATTTATTCAGGATATACTACAACACCTACAATATCAAACAAAACAAAAAACAATAACAATCAAACACTTAACACTAAACGTTACATCTAGACGCTTAGACTTAAACTAGACGCCGAACGGCATTTGGGTAACTGTGCTGCAGCATAATTCCTGAAAGGGCCCAGACTCAGCATGAGCCGCGCGTGAGCACAGCGCTGATTTTCAGTCTGGCCTAAAACTTCATGATGACAGCCCGGCCAGCCGTCTACTTAAAGGACCATATTTAAAATAAATAAATAAATTGATTGATCGGATTGATAAAAAGAGTGGTGGGTTAATTTGACTCTGTGCATATGCGGATAAACATTTGTTCAACAAATTTTATAAGCAATATACCTACTTTGAAAAGTAACGGTTTGTTTTTTATATATTTTTTCATATTTGAGCAGTAAGTTGCCATCATTGGACCAGTGCGCGGTTCTTTCATTTAACTAGTCCAATCATAGCAACTTAAAAAAAATCATTAGTTATTTTTCTATTTCGGCATGGCAAAACGAGGCGAATATTACCTACTCGTGGAATGAAGAAAGCATGGGACTTGCATTACAAGCTTTAACGAAGGAAGAAGCTGGCTTTAATGTCGCTGATTGATCTCATAAATAATAAATATATCTATAGAAAATGCTATACTCTACACTTATATCAAGAAAAAGCTTATTTGTTTTAATTGTTAATTTTATTTGTTTAATTTTAAAATTATAAGGGATAAAGAGATATTTTTGTCCATTATGTCGCAGATTGATCTCATAAATAATAAATAGATATAAAACATGTTTTATAATCTATACTTATAACAACCTTTTTTTTGTTTTATGTGTTAATTCTATTCGTTTGTGTCTAAAATTTGTTTAAGTTTCATAACAACATATCTTTTTATCGTTGCTCATATAAAAAAGCCTTAAGTAAATAAAGATAAGACTGATGATTATTATTCCGTATTTTATTTGCTTTAATCCCTATTTCCTAATTCCAATTATTCTATTTAATTTTTATTATTCTATTATTCTATTTCCTAATTTTGCTAAGTCCAATGATAGCAACTGACTGGTCCAATTAAAGAAACCCTGGTTCAAATAAAGCAACCAGTGCTAAACTTGTTTTTTTTTGCTCTTTTCAAAAAATCTAAAATTGTAAAATAATGTAATATCAAATGAGACTTACTAAAATCATAAGTCACTGTTCCCTTTAATTCCATTTAATAATATTTCTTCTGTTACGGCCATCCAAAGTTAAGTGGTCCAATAGTGGCAACCTTACCCTATTATATTTGTACCTATGTAATTTTTAGAAGCTGATGAAAGAATAAACCGTGTAGAAATTATTTTATTACTATCCATTTTTTATATCCATTTTCTATCCATTCCGGGAAGGAAGTGGTCACTAAAACTATTACCAACAAATGTTTGTAAGTTAAAAAATAAGTTATTGCAATAATAATTAGGTACGATCATTTAATACTTATAATTATGATCACAATTTACTCGTACCTATTGCGGGCAACAAATTCAGCTTACTAACAAGTACCTGTATTCTACGTACCTCTTCACTCCAGAGAACATTTTGTGTTTCAAACCAACCTGCATGGTCTCGTTAGCAAGGACGGCTGCAGTCGTCAGGATTCTTTGTTCAGTGACGTGCAGCGACACGCGGGTATCTTAGAATGCGGATTGTGTTCGTGGCGAGAATTCTGAGGAAGCTGCATTACGAATACATTTTATTTCAGACGAATGTGTAAATACAATACAGAACCGTACTGGGACGTGTGCTATCGTAGTAAAGTTTCAATCGGTACGTGTAGCTGCAGAAATCTGATATTTTCGTAAGTTTTATACACACATTGATTGTGTTTCTTTACGTGTGTACAGTATCAGATTATTGTCCGTGATTGTGTCTTTAAATAAGAGACACACGAGCGGGTGAACTACTTGTTTTAAAGTTATCACCATCGGCCATGAACATCATCAACAAAGACATCACCGATGGATTTCTGACGAACTTATAATAGAAAATACAGGCTATGAAGCTCATATACGGAATACGACAAATCGTTTGATCGGCTGATTCGAGCAAGAGGATGGTAGTCTAGTCAGCCAGCATGGTGTTCATCATAATTATAAATAAAAGTTTTGACGATATTGAATACATATGTATTCAATATAGTCAAAACTTTTATTCGTTTAAGTAGACAGTACTCATTGAATAGAGATTTGAATTGGTTATTCAAATCTCTACTCAATGATTGACAAACTAACCAACTAATATTCTAACACCATCTACTAACTGGACTAACCATTTTAGGCCCTGTTTGAGGCTGCTTTTCCACCAGAGATGTACTATGCAGATATGCTGCGAGGATGTATGTATGTAGCTAAGCTGTGAAACATTGTGACCGTTTCTACCGATACTAAGCTATGTAGCGGTGCGAGTAAGATGTGCTATGAAGATGCGCCGCCGCAAAGTAGCTGCAGGAGGAAGATGCGCAGCTCGAGTGCAATGTATCGATAGTAGGGAAGCGGCGCAGCGCGGGGAGGGGAGAGGCGCACACGCGTCTCGCAACCATCCATAGCACGCATCTATAGCACGCATCCATAGCACACATCCACTGCACGGATCCTTCCATATAAAAAACATATCTTAGTTGAATCCGTTTCCACCAGTGCTAAGCTATGTTCATCAATGAATATGATTGGTGGATATCAAACGCATCCACAGAAACGTAGCATAGCACATCTCTGGTGGAAAAGCACCCTGAGTCTTGTATAAAACACCAAAATATGTATAGTAATCGAATTTGAAATGGAAGGATGACTAAGGCATATGAACGATGCATATGAAACACCTATGTACTATCGGCCAAATTGATTCGTACCTCACCTTCAGCTTATTTTCTTTCAGCACATCAAGTTCAATTAAGTCGAAATTCGTCTAAACATTGGTTGCCTTGGAAACAAACCTGTTATTATTATTCTACATGACATTATTTTACAACTAGCTTTTGCCCGCGGCTTCGCCCGCGTGAAATTCGTTTATATCGCGAACCGGGGAAGGGGGTACGTCATCAACTATCGTCCTGGGAAAATTCATCGAAATCATTCATGCGGTGTAGATGTTTCATACAAACTTTCATATTATTAATAATTGAAAGTAACTTACCGTCTATTGGCTATTCACGCTTAAACTGCTGAATTTGCTAAAACGGCTGAATGCTGAATTTGTTATGAATTGCAAAAAAAACACATTACATTACATTACATTACATTACATTACATTACATTACATTACATTACATTACATTACATTACATTACATTACATTACATTACATTACATTACATTACATTACATTACATTACATTACATTACATTACATTACATTACATTACATTACATTACATTACATTACATTACATTACATTACATTACATTACATTACATTACATTACATTACATTACATTACATTACATTACATTACATTACATTACATTACATTACATTACATTGAATGGAGATAGTTTGAGATTCTGGAAAAAACAAAGGATAGTTTTTCTCGGAAATCCTCTTAACAGCATGAAGAGGGTAGTAGGAGGGATATAAAACTCATCACAGTTGTTTTTATGAGATTGTGATAAATTTTTGTTCCACGGGATATTTTATTCCTCTTAATAAATTCCCATGGAATAATGTTAACGGTGTTTTGTTGTTGCTTGTCTCGAACGCGGGCGAAGCCGCGGGAGAAACTACTATATAGTAAATACAAAAGTAAAAATAATATCTGCAAGATAAATACGAGTAGTAATTCATTGCACCTTGACACTTGACAGGAGCGACGTTTGGCGGAGTGAGCTTAATATTAAAAAAGTCATATGTGCAACAGACACGCTCGAAAAGAAAACGAATTTGACATCCTCAGAAGTTCAAACGAACTGTCGACGAAGTGTGGTACGAATCAATTTTGCTGATAGTACATTATTAATTGATACAGTCATATTCACATACATAGGTACTTTTATTTATAAATCAATTTTAATAAATAAGGCGCAATAAATATTTTTTGATAACCTTAAGAATAAAATATAAATACAAGCCACGTGACGTGTAAAATAATGTATAAATTAAAAGAAAAACGAAAAGTACTAAAATAACGATCGCAATCAGACTAGCGTATTTACATCAATGTACTCGTACTTATGCAAAAAACGTACATAAGTACCCATGCCGTATGCGGTTTACTCAATAGTTTGTTGGTACAAAATGTTTTAAGTTAAACAAAAAATAGAACAAAAGGCAGCTGAAACATCGCAATACTCGCTAGTGGCAATTTGCTCCACTGAAGGCTTCCAGGGTTTTTTCGAGAGCATGTAAATTTCGACTGTGACCTAAAGAAATTGAATTTTATTACTTCGATTCACATAGCTTTTTATGAATAAATTGGGCATAGAGGTATTTTTTGCTTTAATAAATTGGCTTAAAATAATATGAGTACGATAAAAGTACGTTCAAAAAAATTTAGCGTATTATAATAAAATAATCCATTTTATTTCTTTAAATAGCTGACAAAAAGAGACACACAGAGGTTACATTTTGTCATAGCTAGCCTATTATAATTGTTTAGATCTTTTGAATCATTTAAGGAAAACAATTTACTGATTCACTGTACTAACGCCATCAGTTGGAGCACGGGACCTTATAAGTCCCCGTGCTCCACCCAGGTGGAGAACCTAGGTGGAGCACGGGTCCGGACCCCGATGAACTTAGAACAATTACGTTGCGATGCTAAAAACACAGACTGGAGCCGTATAATGGACGTTACCACCATCGACGAGAAAATTAATATTTTTAACTGTTTACTCGTGCAACTCTACGATGTTCACGCTCCCATCCGACCAGTTCGAATTCGGCACCTTCCGGCGCCATGGCTGAATGAGGATATCAGGAGACTGATAACCAAAAAAATGAATGCAAAATCACGATACAAGACAAATCCGAATGAAAAAACTTGTGAAAAATATAAGGCTGCTCGGAATCGCTGCAACATGATTTGTAGAGACGCACAACGACGCCACATTCACAATTCTGTACAAGACCAAGACCCGGGTCATGTATGGAAATTTATGAAAACATTAGGAGTTGGGAAATTAAAACAAAATGTGTGTCCTAATAATTTAAATCTGAATCTTCTTAATCAACATCTTGCATCGTCGTCTTTCATTGATAATGATGAAAAAATTAAAACTTTAAATCAGCTTTCAATGATCCCCACTCCTAATATTCCTTCTTTCTTCTTTAGTCATTTTATGGATCGTGATGTTAAGGAGAGTATTTTATCCATCCAATCAGATGCAGTTGGCAGTGACAGCATTAGCCGTAAGATGGTCATTCCAATCCTTGACATCTTAATTCCCGTCATCACACATATCCTTAATTTTTCCATTTCTACATGTTCCTTCTCTACTGCTTGGAAAGAATCGCATGTGGTCCCCTTACCCAAAAAGTCTAATCCTCTAAACCTTTCTGATTATCGTCCTATATCCATACTTCCATTCCTATCAAAAATCCTTGAACGCTTAATTTATCGCCAGCTCTCTTCCTTTTTGTCTCATTACAATCTCCTTAGTTCTTTCCAATCTGGTTTCCGACCTGGCCATAGTACGGCTTCTGCTCTGGTTAAGATAACTGATGACATCCGCTCTGGTATGGATAATCAAAGGCTTACAGTTTTAACCCTTCTTGACTTCAGTAATGCCTTCAATACTGTGGATTTTGATATTTTACTAGGCATTCTTCACTCCCTTAACATATCTCCGACTGTAACTGACTGGTTTCGTAGTTATTTGTGTGGACGCCGACAGCGAATCAGAATACAAGATAGTTTCTCAGACTGGATTCCTGTTACGGCTGGCGTCCCACAAGGTGGCGTGTTGTCTCCCCTCTTATTTGCCATTTTCATTAATTCTATAGCTTCCCAATTAACTTCTCTCTACCACTTGTATGCAGACGATCTTCAGATTTACTTGCAATCCTCATTAGCAGACCTCTCTAGTGCTATAAACACTGTGAACTGTGATTTGGCCTGTATAAAAAACTGGAGCAACAAATTTGGTCTCAAGGTCAATCCCCAAAAAACACAGGTTATAATACTTGGAAGCTCCAAATTGACATCGAGGATTGACTGGTCACAACTCACAACTGCCATTGGTTACTTACGATAGTGTCCCAATTCCTTATAGTACGCATGTAAAAAACCTTGGTATTTTTTTGGATCCTCATCTCACGTGGTTGCCGCAAATAAGTGAAGTCAGTAAGAAAGTGTTTGCAGCGTTAGGATCCTTACGACGATTACGAAATTTTCTTCCTGTCGCCACTAAAATTATGCTTGCTCAATCTCTACTTCTACCTATATTTGACTATGCTGTTGTCTGCTATCTAGATATCACGGAGGAGCAACTTAATAAACTTGAGCGCCTCCAAAATCTTTGTATAAGGTTCATATTTGGACTTCGTAAATATGACCATATTTCTGAATATCGCACTAAGCTCAAGTGGCTCCCAATTCGCCTTCGCCGGAATACTCATATTGTTTGCACTCTTTATCGTGTATTGTTTGATCCCTGCGCACCATTGTATCTTAAAGATCGTTTCGAATTTCTGGGATCATCGCATGACCGTTTTTTACGTTCTGCAGATAATTTGGTGCTCAGTACTCCCGCCCATACATCAAACTTTTACAAAAAGTCCTTTACAGTAACTGCGGTGCGCCTTTGGAATAAATTACCACTAAAAATTAGACAAGCAAAAACTATAAATTCTTTTAAAAAGTTAGTTAAAGCTCATTACCTTAGTCCTGAATTTATTGATTGAATATTTAGTATATACCTGTTTCCTCCTCTTTTTAACCTTAACCCTCCTCATTTCTACTGTTTCCTCATATATTTCTTTATTTATTTTATCGAACTTGTGTCAACATTATCTATTGTTAATATATAAATCGGGTCCAGTAGTAGAGTGGGCGTTCATTTGTACTATTTACATTCCAGATAGGTATTCTTGACTAAATAAGCAATGTGGGCTTCTTTCATATGTCAGGACGTGAGCTCAGGATATCAAATAAAACACAGGATTATGAGCCAATCATACGTGAACAGCTGCTTTATTCAATGATATCTGTTAGGCTCAGCATTTATAATCGGTTTAGGGTTTACTTTGGTATCATGACATGTTTGATATACTTCACGGCATTACGATATTGATGTTATCGATCGATCCACTCGCACTCGCGACTCACACGTTATTTACTATTAGATATTCACGGCATTTCAACATAGAAGGAGCTTTTTACAAGATATTACACCGCTAGCCATACTTTATTATTTTCCAATTCTATTGACAGCTATCCGATTGACTATTAATCATCGCGTACAGATTTTATCGCATCAAACCAGTATCATAGGTTTACTACCTACCTCCGTCATATATTTACTTAATTTGTCGTTATTACCTTAGTCCTGAATTTATTGATTAAATATTTAGTATATACCTGTTTCCTCCTCTTTTTATTACCTTAACGCCTCCTCATTTCTACTGTTTCCTCATATATTTCTTTATTTATTTTATCGAACT
Organism: Hesperia comma; assembly: GCA_905404135.1. Lineage (NCBI taxonomy): Eukaryota > Metazoa > Arthropoda > Insecta > Lepidoptera > Hesperiidae > Hesperia > Hesperia comma. The sequence goes on along the minus strand of FR990014.1, from coordinate 14,061,449 downwards.
TGTGTCAACATTATCTATTGTTAATATATATTTACTTAATTTATTGTTTTACCATAATATAGTTAATTGTGTTATCATAGTTCATGTATGTGTACACCTTCACCCACTCCTTCCTACTAGCTACTGTCTACTACCAAAAGGTTGTCTGGAAGAGATCGCTACCTGAGCGATAAGACCGCCTTTTGTACATTTTTATACTGTGTTCATTTGTAATGCTTTGTTATGTGGTGTACAATAAAGAATATAATAATAATAATAATAATATGGAACAATAAAAAAAATGTTATTTTATTGATTTTTTATGTCAGTTTATCCGACTTTCTCGTATGTTTATGTGACCCGGCAGACGCAGTCCTACAGCATAATATATAAATATTACTTTATATCTCAAGTTTTGAACGGCATACTAAGATGAAACATGAAATATTTAGGTGAGACATTCAACAATACAACTGCGAAGCGTCATCAAGCAGCACCATAGTATCAAATTAAATTCTGTAGATTTTGCGTGATACGCAAACAAACATAATCTATACATTTATACATAATAATAAAACTGTAACTGATCGCTGTCTGTACATGACAAAAATATGTAAAAAATTATAATTGGCTTTTTTATGCTTTGTAATCGACTTTTCCGCTTACACTAGATTAGATTAAAAAATTGTAACATTATTCAGTCCTAGAAAACTTTAAGCAAGACTTTCTGTGAACCTAGAGAACTTATGTGCTGATAAACATTAGTCATAAGTGACACGAAATGGAAGACAATCAGTCAATATCAGCAGCAGGCGGCGCAACGGAGACGTACCAGTATCAAATTTCTTGTTTTTGCTTACACATTAGCGTTCCGTTGCAGAAACCATTTGTTATTAAACTTAGAGGAGTTTAGATTTCCGATTTAGAGTGACAACCCTATCCGTAAGTCCCATGTGAGTATCTTCGGAAAAAACTACTGCAAAAAACTTTTTTCGGATCACACTTAGGTATAAGGAGTGTCCCATAGATAGACGTTTCTTATTTTGAGGTGTGAAAAAGAACTGTAGCACTGTTTCAGTTTATTGCACTCGTTGTTTAAAGTATAAATCACTTGAATTGAAATAGAATAGGAATAGGATTTAGAATTGGATTCTGAACAAAAAATAATGGTCTTTGTAAACAGTTATTTTTGAAACTTGGATGACGCTGTAGCCTTTTTGGTATTTTATTTATTTACTAAAGACAAGGACAATTAATACTTACATCTTAATGTATAATTATGCTTTAAACGATAACTATATGTGCGGGGTTCGATCCCCGACCTCAAAAGTCTTTTGTCTGATTGATAAATGTTTGTTTTGGGGTCATGCGTATTAGAAACTTGTAACAATTATTTTATTTATTGTTCAATATAACATACCATTATGCGTTATCGTTAGGTATAGTAGAACCTTTGTACAATGTATATATTATGTATAATGTAACCAATCTTAGGTTTGGAAACTGAAAACAACAATACATTTATTAGTACACTATCAATAGCACGTATTAGAGTACTGTAGTGAGCAGTAGTTTTTCACTGATGTAGAAAATTAAAAGCGATGTACCATCTCAATACAAAGCCGAGTTTTGCATCAAATAAGCATCTCAATTGCACATATAAACAAAGGCTTTTAATAAGCTGGTACACGCAGCATGTTATGATAATATGAGCGTAGTGTTATAACGCTGTTTGTTACGAGGCAACTACACTCCAAGCGAGCTACGTAAATGTAAGTGCAGTTTTAGGAGCAGAGCCCATTTACCCCGTTTTGTGTGAACTGGCGGGTTAAGCGATGCGACGTGGGACAATAGTTTGAACCCTTTTTGAATGGGACTCGCGGTTTTATGCTGGAAACCTTTGAAACAAAGACTTTTTATACGAAGCTACTGATATATGGTGATTACTTTACGCAGTATTTACCTTTTTCCCGTTCCCGCTTCTAGAAATACAGCTTTATAATAATACAAAGAGCATGGTTATAAACTCAATTGACTTTTATGTAGTCGAGCGGCGTAATGCTAAAATGTGCGTTTCAAACAATTTATGTTATGATACTATTTTGAATGAGATGTTTTATGAGATTAAACCACATGATAGATGGATTAGAGAGGACTGCGGCTGGATATGGTTTACATTGCGATAATAAGGCGATTCGTTTATTTAATTGCCTATTTCAGCTACATTGGCGATAAGTTTGAAATACTCGCCATAATTTCCCAATTTCCTCATGAAACAGTCGAGCCAAATGATTCAAATTCAAATATTTATTTCTTCGAAGTAGGTTTTTACAAACACTTTTCGAACGTTTAGTTACTTTTAGTGATGGTAAGTTATCATCATTTAATAAGGATATAAATTACTTATATGATATTATGTGCGACCTAAAGACAGTTGGTGACCTGCTCTTCATTGGCTCTTTGACACTGCAACTAAAAAAACCCCGGTTGACTTTAAAAGAACAGATTAGGTTCAATTCCACGTGATAGCTAGCCTGCCTAGCAGGTAAAATACTATAACTGTAATTAATAATATAAATATAAAATATATAACTAGGTCTAGGCAAAAGCACACATTCCCATTACATTATCGTCTCACAATAATCTTACACTTTTCATTTTCGAGCTTTCATCCGTATCGTGTGATCATTAAAAAAGGCAAACATAACATTCTTTAAAGTTGGAATTCCTACTGATTACATGTAACTGTTTAGGTACACTGTTCAATTTATATACTGTTTGATAACATCGTCATTTGGTTGACGAAGACTACAAAATAGAGCGACGATATTTAATTAACAAATTCCCTTAAAAATAACATACTTCAGACATCAATCTGTCGTATTATCTGTGTACAAAAACAAGCTGGCAGCGTCGCGTGGCGGAAAACAAGGGCTGTCCGATACGAAAATGTGCCGCAATTACTCGCTACAACCGAACAGTGATAAAAACAACATGATGGATGAGAGGGGATAATATTAGCGTGCAGGTCGTTTCGATAGGCTTTGGTTTAGTAAGCTTTTAACGTTAAATATTCATGTCCACTAACGCGAACATATTTGAAATTCTAGCCCCACAGTGACATACGTCGGTACCATAATTCGTTTTGCATTTTTGGTTTTATTTTTTACGTTGAGCGGTCACCGCAACGCATCAGATGGATTGGAATTGTAGTGGCGATTTACTAAAAGGTCCTATATGTTATTCATGTGAAAAAGCCGAGTTTTAGCAACAAGATTTCGATTTAAAAAGTATGCGCAATAATCGAGAAGAATGAATGGGTGTCAGTGAGTGCATGCACAATAAGTGGCACTTATTTAGGTTATGTACAGTTATAGGTTTCATAAACTCAGTTTCATTCCACTACACTCAACTCTACTCACGTCCACTTTTGTTCACTCCACATTGCTCTATTTCACTCCCCTTCACTCCTTTCCCCTACACTCCAAACGTTTTTCCCGTAACATTAATATTAATAATGAAAAATATATATTTCCACTCGTAAAATTTATATGGAACGTAATTTAATAGAATACTTTTCCACTTTGTTTACATAAGTATTAACTCGGTACTTTATTTTTAAAAGATGAGCTGAGGAATTTCTTTCACTATTTCATCTCTTTGATGATAAAACACTTGATTAAAACTTTGCATATATTTACTTCAATTCCGATTATTGTCAAGAAACGCGCTAAACTATGCCAAGATAGTAAGATCAATAATTAATAACTCATTTGTGTAATAAACTCAGAATTTCAATTTCAATAACATTTTAGTCTGTGATTTTTCTAACGCTGGTATAAGGTTAATAATAACATTTCAGACTAAACATGTCATTTAATTCGTAGTATGTCGACGCTCCTAACAAAAACCTGAAAGGATCTTTTGAAAAAGCGTCTATTCTATTTATTTTTGTACATAAAACGTGCGCACGGGGTAAATGGAGTCTGCTCTTGAAACTGCACTCGAATTATACTCTACAGACGCCACGGGCATTGTTGTTGAGTCTTACAACAGCGCTATAATACAACGCTCGTATTATAAATTATAACAGTATAACTGAAGCTGCGGGTATAACCGGCTTATTAAAATCCAACTGAGTTTATACGGCACTCTTTGTTTGAATATGTAATTGAGATGCTTATTTGTTTAAGCTAACGTAGCTTTGTGGAATATTTTATGTGGAAACGCTGCTAATATTTTAGTTTACCTACAATTTGCAATGGTGTATTTTATCTGCAGTCGTTTTGTACCTAATAGAGGTGAGGTGTAACAGATTGATTTGTGTATTTTGGCTCGTAGTACAATTTTGTATTTAATGTGATTTTGGTTGTAATATTTTTATACATACTGATTTTATGGAATATCTTTCAACGGCTTCTTGGAATAATCAGATAGGTATGCATTCATGTGTCGGACTTCCCTTAGAAACGTTCTCTGTTCGAAACCTGGCGAGGCAGACATTTGCCTGTAGGTATGACGAGTTTAATTTTTGTTTATGGCTGGGTGTATAGTACGCGACAAATTGACATGGCTTTTTTCTAGTGATGTGGCTTATATCGATATAGTTTATATCGATATTTTTCTCACGCAACAAAATAAGAGTAACGTCAATTAAATAAAGTTTATTATAAGTTAAATGAAAATGAATCAGATTTACCTATTCTGTTTAGGCTATTGTGGTACTAGCACTTAGGACTACTACTAAGAAAAATTTAAATAATTTTCATGTAGATACTGAATGAGTCTCACCTCATCCGATCTGTCGCCTACTATAGGCGTATTTCTTGTCTTTGTCTGTTGTCTATGGTAGCTACGACATAATTATGACCACCGAGAAATGCCCGATACAATGGTGGAATCCTAAAACTGAGTTGCCGAGAATATGACATTGGCACTCCCCGCTAAAAACTAATCTGTTATAGTAAACCCAACTTAAGAATGAAACGAAAGAGGCGCTGTCGGACGCATTTGACATTCATTTGACCAATCATTGCACACTAGTAACTGACAGATGAATGACCACAACGTACTTATGAATGACTTTTCGTTAGTTCCAATTTTTGCCATTTCAGAGATAAGTTGGGCGCACTGTACCTACCTGTGCTAAAAGTTCAATTTTGTTTGTAAGCAGAAACTTAAGCATTTTTAATTTTTACGGGAGGGAGGAGGGAGGAATCTAAAAATAGCTGTGTGCATTGGTTGTTACTTATTAGTTTGGTTTAGACGGGAAGTGGGTATTCCTTAGGATGCTCGGCGACTCAATTACCTATAGATATTGGTGTAGGTACCCTGTAGATCTGCTCGCTCTAATACAAACATTAAATGAATGGCAGACCAAACTCGCTGTATCTATTTGTTTCGCTTTTAGAATACTTAATTAAATACGTGGAAAACGCCTATGCCTAAATGCAATTTTACAGCTTATTTGGTAAATATCATTTATTGATCATTAGGTACATGTACCTAGTGTTTACAACATTTATTGCTGTTTCTCAACAATTTGTATCCCAGTTATATTCGTCCAACTATTTGTGACCCGCACATTTTTCCTTGTGTATGTTGGGAAAAGCATTTATGTATTCAACCATTGAGGTACTATTATAGTCGGCACAATCATAAGATTCCGATATGAAGGCTGTCATCACAGTGACAATAGTGAAGTACAACAAAAATCGATGCATTAAATAAACCGATTTATAAACTTAACCGATTATAAGTAATAAGACTTTCTAATCGTTTCGTTAATTAAGTTCGGAACGATAATTTATAAACTGATCTCTGATTGTTTTCTTAAAATCAGTTAAAAACAGATGAAGCGTTGAGATTAACACCGAAAGGGATAATAAGGCAATTTGACCAGTAAATTAAGGTGAGGAAATTATATTAGTTATTAAAATGGAAATTTCATTAATCTAGTGAAAACGAAGAAACTATTAAATGGTTAATAATTATCCGATTTGAGTGGAAAAGGCTTGAAAACGTATGTATCGGGAATTTATAATAGCTACGAAAAATCGCAATGCTTTAGACATAAGGAATCAATAACTATTTGTATTTTGGGTGCGACATGGTAGCACATACTTTCGATTATAGTAATGTATCGATTATGGTCGATTCATAAATTGTTTCAAGAGGTCACATAACTATAAATCCAGCCTCCTTATAAAACATTGTAGTGACGTCTTAAATATTTGTTCAATTTTACACAATTTATGATGTAAACTGATTAAAATAAAATTAAATTATTTATACAATTTATAAATAACACAAATAAAAAACAAGCAGGGATGGTTTACATATTTCGCCAGAATTTCTAATATTTACCTATGTAAGTACGTATAAGTAAGTAAGTACCTATCTAAATACTCGTAGTAAGTAAACAATATTACTCCAATTCGTTTAACCCGCTAGTTACTTGCGTTTAATATTACGGACTAATGCCTAATTAAAATATTTAACAAACTGTGGACAATTTTATAACATCATGCTACGAGCAATAGAAGCGATGTACCTATAAAATATGTTGCAAAAATGGGAAGAAGTGTTTATTATCTGTAAACATAAAAACAATTTTCCAAAGCGAAGAGGAGGTGGATTCACAAGTACATTATGTACCTACTTATAAAGCTGCATTGATAATAAATATAAACTGTATACTGTATATTATGCACAGTAAATAGTGCATTGCATAATTTAACCAAAGTGGCCTATCATTCACTACGAAATATCTTCACTTCATAGTATCATTACCAGCGGTTTAAATTAAAAAAAAAATATTTCCGTAATAAGTAACTTGAAGACGTCCATACAAGGTTAGTTTGTGTTCATACATGACAGACGTCATATCGGAATCTTATGATTGTGCCGACTATAGTACATAGTATCTCAATGTATTCAACGCCGTTTTGGTAGGTATTGGGATACTTTGAATAGATATTCAATTCTGTTTAATGTTTTTTTTTATTAATTATTTATCACTCAATGATTACCAAAAATCCTACCTAAAGTTAAAGTAACTATATGGTAACTATATTAATGAACGAAACATTCGAACGTACCTAGTCTATTCTATATAATATAATTATATATAAAAGAAAGTCGTGTTAGTTACACCATTTATAACTCGACAACGGCTGGACCAATCTTTTTGATGTTTGATTTTTTGGAATCCTCTTAGTCAGGAAGGTGATAGTAGGTATTAAAATATAGTTTAGGCACAATTTATCGCAAAAAAATTTAATCCACGACATTTTTGATGTATAGTGACAGCGTCGGCATGGCAACCAACACTGTTTACAAAATGGCTTAGTCGCCATTTGTCATGGCCAACTAAGATTGTTTAGCAAAACATAACTGACAGCGCACGTCATGTCAACTATGGTTTGTTTTGTTTGAAAATAACAAAACGAAAACATTGATTTGTGTGTACTATATAATAGAACGTCTTTTTGCATTGATATATTATTACTATATAATTTTACAGCTGGTTCAAGACGGAAATTCTAGTGAAGACCTCCAACTACTAAGCACGAGTAAAATAGAGATTAAACTGTAAGGCAGCCACAGTCTAGCGACGACCAACTTCGCAACCTTTTGCTTCTCTCCTCTTGTCAAAACACCTTTAAAAGGCTTCGGTAACTTGGTATGGAAGTTCGAAGACTTATTCCCATCAGAGTTAGCAATGAATTGCTTTAGTTGTCACCAAGTTTAATACAGTGTCTCACAATTACGACAAGTGCATGTTTTCTAAACAGTTCCTTGTTGGCATGACTTGTCGGATTATGCACTCACGCAATCTATTTATTGCATCATTGTACGGAGAGGTCGATACAAATTTTGAAATTGTCTTCTCGCATTAAACAAGACATAAATTAATATGAATGGTCCCTAAAAAAGTTATTAATTGCTATTTTTGCTGATTTTGCTACATCACCACTTAGGTACCATCTGGGGGGTATCGTACTCTAGTTCGAATGACGTTACCTCGCTGGGTACCATCAGGTGGGATTATAATTCGTTTCTGTGGTTTCTTTCGGTAAAAATAGTAGTCGTTTTAAATGTGGTTAAATGCAAAAAATATAATTAGTATAATATAATATATTATATTGAAATACAAATAAAGCTGTTGCTGGAACTTTGTTGGCAAATAATCATTTACAATTTAGCAAAAGTAATGAGTCGATTTATCAGAATCTTAGTTAGTATTGAGCTAATTTTGTTGTAAATGAAATACTTACCTATTAAATCGACTATTTGAAAATCAAACGAACTTGTGAAGTTCGATGACAATTATGTGAACAGCTTAATTCGAAGCGATTTATTGTTTACATGTTGTAGAAGTGCCCCCACGCACTAGCCTTGCACGGTATTTTAAAGTGGGTACCCTATTTTTTTTTTGTATTTGAGGGTATATCGTGAATCCCCACTACGTTAGTTCTCCTAAGCGGTTCAGTGTACAGTTTAATCTCATTTTGTTTAGAGCAATTATTATTTAGTATATTTATTTCACATTTTTCTTTTCAGGGTTGGGTTATTTAATTTCGTATGTAAAAAGTGTTTTAAATAGTTTTTTCTTGAGGAGGGTTTGCATAAATCGCTTCGAATGAAGCTGTTCACATAATTGTCATCGAACTTCACAAGTTCGTTTGATTTTCAATTATGTTTCACAGCTTCATTCTTTGCGATTTATTGTTTACATGTTGTAGATGTTCAGAGAAAAAATGTGAAATTAAATAAAGGAGTGACACAGGTAAGTTATCACAAATGTATTTTTATTAATTACTAGAGAACCGCCCGCGCTTCGCTTCGGGACCCGTAGGTAACAGCCGCGTAGGTCCCGCTCCCGTAGGAATTTAGGCTAAAAAGTAGCCTACTACTCGCTCTCTTCACTCCACCCTGTCTGAGGTGTGTGGAGCCCTCGGGACAGTTAGTTCCCCTTTGGGGAACGGGCCGGTTCTTGGGCTGGGCCCTAAGGCCCTTGGTTGTCCATTTGTGGTTAACCAATAGGTCAAGTCCGGTGAGTGGTGGCCTTTTTACAGGCCACAGAGTCTTAAACGGGATGGGGTTCATCTTCGCGCCGCCCAGGCGATCGAGGCCCTACCGGGTGAATCCCGCTGGTGGGAAGCCCAGCAGGAGCCGATCAGCGCCGGGCGAAGACTTACGAAGCCCCACTATCAGTCAGTGCTAGCCCCGTCCCGCGCAACCAGCAAGTCGCGCGGGAAGGCCCAGCGGTCCGGTGGACGGGTGTGGAGCGGCACCAGGTCCTGCAGATGCGGGAACCGCGACGCGTCGACACGCCCGAACATGTTGCGTGCCAATCTCTCGATGAAGTCGTCCAGGCTCTCGACCCGAAGGTCCCTCTGGTCCGCTGGCACTATCCTATTGGCTGAGCAACTTGCGGACATCAGTCAACAGGATAGTGCCAGCGGGCGGGCGGTACACTGAATACAGCCGGAGCGGGGAGTTCTCGAGGCAGAGCTAAAGTAGACTATTACATTTGCCTATGACTTAAGTAAATTACATGTAGTATTTGATAGCGTAATTCAGAACTTGCAAATGAATTTTATTACCGCCATCTATTAACAACTCCGAAAATAAATATCTAGCAACTAACAAAACATCGATCTTCCCATGGGAATGGGATGTTTTTCCGCGGTAAAAAGTAGCCTACGTCACTCTCCACCCTCCTAACTATCCCCACACACATAAACCTTACCATATAATAGCTTTGTTGCGACGTGAAAGCGTCACAAACAAACAAACAAACAAACAAACAAACAAACAAACAAACACACTTTCACATTTATAATATTAGTAAGGATAGTAAGGATAGTAAGGATTCGTACAAATATTAAGTACTTAGGCTAATATTGTTATTTATGTTACAGGTTACAATCATTCGAAAGAATCGTTGTTGCAAATTGATTTGGATCAGAAACAATCTCTTTATTATAAAATTTTGCGAAGACGGAAGAGGACGCTGTCCATCCTGCAGTCTTCCTTATGAGTTCAATATTGACTCCAAGTCTGTTAGCTGAAGATGTGGCTGCATGGCGAGTACTATGCGCGCTAAATATGGATATGTCAATGCCACTACATTGAAGTGTATCTTTTATCCAACGACTAATAGTTTGTGAAGAGACTTTCGCATGTGGTGACTTTTGACTTATAAATAAAAAATCATTTTTTCGAAGTAGTGCTGTTTTATTTATGTAAGTTTGTAAGCATGTAGCTGGACAGATTTGTGGCCGAGCATTGAAAAAAGGTAATCGTAAGATTGGATTAATAGAATTCGGTTTTGAAGTTTTTATTAAGTCTGGTATTGTTATGGTAACATCAGTGAGGTTAACTTTAATATTATTTAATTTTATTAATGCGAAAGTCTGGACACGATGTGCGGTAACTAAAGCCAACAGAGTTACAGTCTTTTTGGAAAGAGTTTCCAGGTCGAGGTTGTCATTTGGCCAGTTTTGTGATAGATAGTTTAAAACTATGTTTGGGTCCCAAGTATAATGATACTTAGGTGTAATGGGTCTCAACCTGTAAACTCCTTTCATAAAACGTTTTATTCTCTCATCATTAACTAAATTACCCAATATAAGAGATAATGCCGATTTGTACGAATTAATGGTACCATATCTAACACCTTTGTCAAAAATAGTGGTAAGGAAATGAATAATAACAGGAACTGAAACTGCAAAATAATCATAACCATGTATATTACAATAGTCGAACCAAGATTTTATACAATTATCATATTGTTTATATGTAGAATCAGATAGAGAAGATAACATTATTTGGACAGATCTGGGAGACAAACATTTCCTCAGTAGTGTTTGCCTGAAAGCTTCGCGGCAACCAATCGTAGAGTTTTGAGTAGGTTGTGCACGGTTCTGAAAGGAGAAGCTGGTTCAAAATAAATTATCTCAGAACAAATTAACTTTTGAAAGATTGGAAACCACGGCTGTGTAGGCCAGTATGGTACAACTACAATGCCTTCAGCTTTCTCATTTATTATTTTTTGCAAGACCTTTGTAATCAATGAAAATGGTGGAAACGCGTAGAATAACCATTTCTTTCAGGATACGGTAAATGCATCGATTGCCCATGCGTCAGGGTCATTTCTCCAGGTAACATATGTGGTACACTTTGCGTTACACCTACTTGCAAAAAGGTCTATCTGTGGATGGCCAAAACTACGTATTATTTTTATGAATGCGTTATGATTTAATTCCCATTCAGTGTCTTGGAACTTCTTACGTGACAAACTATCTGCTTCATAGTTATCCTTAGTATTTATATAAGAAGCAAATACTGTTATTCTACGTTTTTCACACCACATCCATATATCACGAGTAACACTATTTAAATGCTAGTATTGTATGCTACCCATTTTGTTAATACAAGATATTGCAGTAACATTATCAATTCTCAACAATATTTTTGATGAATGTAGATTTCTTGCGAAGCATTTCAGACCAAGAAAAGCTGCTTTCAACTCCAACTGATTTATATGCATTAGTTTTTCGTCAGCCTTCCAATAACCAAAAGAAGTATTCGAATTGCAATAAGCACCCCAACCTGTGGTTGATGCATCTGAATAGATTTCTAAATCATATCGATTGCAACGCAAGGAGGAAAAACCATGATCAATATATGATCTAACCACCAAACCATGTCACCTTTTAGGGAACTTGGAAGCCTTACGACTTGTTCGTAGCTAGGGTTCTTAAGCAAACAAGAATATTTAAATCGTTCGAATAGTTTGTTGTACAGCCAAGAGTATTGGATTGCCGGGCAAGCAGATACTAATAAACCTATGAAACGAGCAAATTCGCGAAGTCTACATTGATGGATGTTTAAAAATTTATTCCTTAATTTTAATATTTTTAATGGAAGGCAATCGTAACTGCATGTCATGAGAATCAAATTCAAAACCCAAAAATTTACAGCGAGTCTGGGGTTGTAAACAGCTTTTCTCTGTATTAATAATGAAACGTAAATTTTTGAGTAAATTTGAAGTAAGTAAAACATTATTTTTACATTCCAAAAAGGTTTTTCCCACACAAAATATATCATCTAAATAAATTACAGATATCATGCCACTCATTCTGAGGAACTGAATTACTGGTTTAAGTAATTTTGTGAAAACGTATAGTGCGGTATTTAAACCAAACGGTAGGCAATTGAATTCGTAGAGAACCTAATTATATTTGAATCTGAGAAACTTTTTATGATGTGGATGTACCGGAATTAAAAAATATGCATCTTTTGAGTCAATCGATGCCATGTAGCAGTTTTTAGTTATCAGTTTTGATGCTGTGCGATAATCTTCCATCTTAAAATGTTTGGTATCAACAAATTTGTTTAGACATTTTAAATTAAGTATGAATCTTTGACCACTGTTTGGTTTCGGCACCATAAAAACCGTCGACAAAAATTCGCCAACTTCATGATGGCAGCGGGATATTGCGTTAATATCTAACAAATTTTTAATACAAATGTCAAAATCCTTGGCTTCTTGATGAGATTTAGGGTAAACATTAGGATTATCTGTACGATATGGCGAACACTTAAAAGGTATTCGATATCCTTTTACCCAAGAAAGGACAGTGGGGTCCCCAGTAATTTTTGACCATTCGTCGTAAAATAACTGAAGTCTACCAGCGTACCGTACCTGGTCTATCTCCGCGCTGTCGGCCGTGGTGGCGGCGACGGTCGGCGCGAGCTGGCACTGCTGTACTGCGGCTGTGCTCGCGGCGCTGGTCGAGGCACACGCCTCGTGTCCCTCGTGTTGCCCAGCTTGTTGTCCGTCTTGCGGTGCTGGGGCGTGAAGTTTAAACGACCCCTGTTAGATTTTAACGGTGTAGGAATATTAAACATAACTGCATAACTGTTTTTATAGTCTGTTTCTGTGGTTTACTTTATGTTCTATTCTATTGTCTATTTTTGCACTCACTTGTTATTTTTCCTATCATTCGAAATATATAATGTTTTTCATGTTTCAATTGCTATCCGCGTTTTATTTAATATTACAACAAACGGAACAATATTAGGTTTATTGACTTTAGTCCTCTGTGTATTTTTTAAGACGTCACCTGACTGTTGAATATTTTTTGCAGCCTTTAGTTTCTCCGCTATGTTTTCGCCAAATAACATCTTATCTCTTTGGGTTTCGAGTAACGCATCCTTTAGTTTATTGTTAATCGAAGATACGACGAAGTTTCTTCTAGTTTTGGTTTCTATAAAATGGCTATCACAGTATCACACAGAATACGGCATGCATCACTGATAGGTTTTAAAAGTTTTTGTTGTGATGTTTCATTGGAAATGATAAGCGTGGTCGCTGTTGCCAAAGCAGACAAAGCAATACCCAATTGCTTTTGCTTGTACATAAGTGACGAATCTCTTTTCACCAATGTATCCGGCAGGGCTGCCTTTACTTCCAGGTTGAGAGCGGGAGTTAGCAATAGATCACAATTACTGGGGATCAAGTAACTCGTCAAAAGACTGTCTTTTATGTGTTTAGGTAGGCCTTTCAAGAGGATATTTTGCCACCTATCAGCAATGTCCTTATGTATAGGAGGACCCAAAGGGGTGTCCGTTGTAGGAGCATCTCCAAGTAGATGCAATATGTCTTCGTCGAGGTCTTGCTCCTCAGCGATATCCGGCTGCACTTTTGTCTAGGTTCCTGGTGTCGGAGACCGAGGTTTGTCCAATGGTGCCTGCGGCGGTAGTAAGGACGAATCAGGACGCAATGAATAACCACGTGTTAAAGAAGCATGTGGTGAGGTTATGTCCAACTGATTCGTGTCAATGTCCACCAAATTGATGTACTCATCGTTCGGTGACTCGCCACGCGGTGAACCTGCGACAAAATGGTTCTTCTTAGAACTTATACTTGTTAAAGCGATAATTCGTAAACAAGATATACGTGTCGAATGATACGTGACAGAGGTAACCCAAATATAGTACCCTCGCATCACTTAATGGGTATGAATTATTTTATGACAGTATCTACCCAGGTATAGCAGTACGCATCATGATTTTTGTGACAAAGGTAACCCGGTATGGTATCCTCGCATCACTAATTATAACGCCATTCGATCACAACGTGACAGTATCAGCCTAGATTTAGCAGTACGCATCACTATTAATCGAAAAAACGTAGACAGGTAGATGACTTACCATTTAAATCATCTTCCGAAGAGCTTAAAAACCGATTCGATCGTTTATGCAGTTTATTCTGTAATTTCTTTATTTTTCTTCGTATTTCCTCTTCACTCTTCTCGTGTTTCCTCTTTTTACCCATAGCTCCGGCGAGACACAAAAAATTTACGAAGATTTCAGGAGACGTGCGAAGGCTTGAGCACGGAAACACAGAATGAGATTAAACTGTACACTGAACCGCTTAGGAGAACTAACGTAGTGGGGATTCACGATATACCCTGAAATAAAAAAAAAAATAGGGTACCCACTTTAAAATACCGTGCAAGACTAGTGCGTGGGGGCACTCCTACAACATGTAAACAATAAATCGCAAAGAATGAAGCTGTGAAACATAATAAGTATAATAATGCACGGAAGCCAGCGGATAATATTTGTTCAGAAATTGTAAAGTAGCGTTTACTGAGGGAACATCCTTACTAATATTATAAATGTGAAAGTGTGTTTGTTTGTTTGTTTGTTTGTTTGTTTGTTTGTGACGCTTTCACGTCGCAACAAAGCTATTATATGGTAAGGTTTATGTGTGTGGGGATAGTTTGGAGGGTGGAGAGTGACGTAGGCTACTTTTTACCGCGGAAAAACATCCCATTCCCATGGGAAGATCGATGTTTTGTTAGTTGCTAGATATTTATTTTCGGAGTTGTTAATAGATGGCGTTACTAAAATTCATTTGCAAGTTCTGAATTACGCTATCAAATACTACATGTAATTTACTTAAGTCATAGGCAAATGTAATAGGCTACTTTAGCTCTGCCTCGAGAACTCCCCGCTCCGGCTGTATTCAGTGTACCGCCCGCCCGCTGGCACTATCCTGTTGGCTGATGTCCGCAAGTTGCTGGACTCGCCGACACCGGTGGTGGGCGCGGGCGACTGGAACTGCAAGCATCCGGGGTGGAATAGCCTAGCTGCCAACAGAAGTGGAAGGCTACTTTTTGATGCCGCTGAACAGCACGGCTACACTGTCGAGGGTGTTGCACACCGTTACCGCGGCTCTGAATAAGAGAGAACGCGTGTGTGCAGTATTCATCGACATGGAAAAGGCGTTCGACCGTGTTTGGCACGACGGCTTTCTCTACAAGATCTCGCAGTTGTCGGCGCCCCGGAGTGCCGTTAAGGTGATCTCCAGTTTCCTCGAAAATAGAAGCTTCAGAGTAGTGGTTGAAGACGCCGAATCCACCGAGCGTCCGATCGCAGCCGGCGTCCCGCAAGGGAGTTGCCTGTCCCCGGTCTGCTACGCCTGCTACACCGACGACATCCCGGCGGCAGGGGGGCGTCGCTTGCCCTGTATGCCGATGACGTGGCGTACATCACCACGTCGCTGAATAGAACCCACGCCATCGTCAAGATGCAGCGTGCGCTTGATGCCCTCCCCGAATGGCTCGCCGCCTGGAGACTGTCGGTGAATGTCGGGAAGACGCAGGCCGTGAACATAGGAGGATACCTCAAAAGGCGGGACCCTACTCTGGAGCTTCACGGACAAGATATCCAATGGGCCCCACAGGCCAAATACCTGGGGGCAAAATCGACGGAAGACTTTCGATGAAGCCACAGGTTACGAAAGCCGTCGCGAATTCCAGAAGCGCGATGGCAGAAACCAATGCTCTCCTCGAGCCTCCCTCTCGGACTGAAGCTCGGGGTCTACAAGACCTACATCAGACCCCGCCTCACGTTCGCGGCACCGGCGTGGTACGTGCTCGCCAGCGAACCGCAGCGCAAGAGGATGCGCGCGGTTCAGGCGATTGCGCTCCGCCGGCTGACTGGTGCGCCGAGGTACGTCAGGAACGCCGTCATCCAGAGGGACCTTCGAGTCGAGAGCCTGGCCGACTTCATCGAGAGATTGGCACGCAACATGTTCGGGCGTGTCGACGCGTCGCGGTTCCCACATCTGCAGGACCTGGTGCCGCTCCACACCCGTCCACCGGACCGCTGGGCCTTCCCGCGCGACTTGCTGGTTGCGCGGGACGGGGCTAGCACTGACTGATACTGGGGCTTCGTAAGTCGTCGCCCGGCGCTGATCGGCTCCTGCTGGGCTTCCCACCAGCGGGATTCACCCGGTAGAGTCTCGATCGCCTGGGCGGCGCGAAGATGAACCCCATCCCGTTTAAGACTCTGTGGCCTGTAAAAAGGCCACCACTCACCGGACTTGACCTATTGGTTAACCACAGATGGACAACCAAGGGCCTTAGGGCCCAACCCAAGGACCGGCCCGTTTTAACGGGCCGCGAGAGACACCCCCAAAGGGGAACTAACTGTCCCGAGGGCTCCACACACCTCAGACAGGGTGGAGTGATGAGAGCGAGTAGTAGGCTACTTTTTAGCCTAAATTCCTACGGGAGCGAGACCTACGCGGCTGTTACCTACGGGTCCCGAAGCGAAGCGCGGGCGGTTCTCTAGTTATTCTATATGGAAAGTTTTCAATAAAGGAATATCTCGTGTTCTCGTGAAATTAAAGTTTGATATTTGTAATACCGGTATTCAATAATATAATAAATGCATTTTTATTGTTGTTCGGTTCTTGTTAATGTTTGTAAACGGATGTTGGATGTTTGTTTTCATTTGTAGTTCATACGAGTATTTCCCGCACTGTAGGATGGTACCTACTCGTTGTGCGAGGGTCTGAGTGTATGAACGTTTCTGATTATGATCTTCTATCATTCATCAATCAATCATCAATACATAGGTATAATATAATAAAACTGTAACTGATCGCTGTTTGTATACGCTAATCTCAGAAATGGCTGAATGGATTTTTATCGGTCATTCTCCAATTCGGCGTTCTTTGCCTAATTACCATAACCTTTTTTATTTTTCACTGAGTTGACTGGAGCACATTAAAATATGAAACAATTCAAAGATACAAATTCAATAATTAATTTGGCATGCAACAAATAATGGTAGTTTTCTAGATAATGAGACTTAAAAAAATTATGAGTATGGTAATTAGAAAGAATAATTTTTAATGCAACGGTAATTAGAAAATATCATCAAATCTATGTAAAATATGATACTGAAATGATATTAACGCACATTAATAATTTATACTGATATAATAAAAATTAAAGCAATAGAATTATCGATGTCCCATTACACAATGCAATGGATGATGGTACACCAAAGCGGCATACTACCTCCTGGACAAGTTTCTTGACCACGGTCTTCGCCTCTTGGTTCAGAGTTGCAAACAATGGCCGGAACATTTGCTGAAGTAGTCTTGAACCACGATGATGAATCTATTCCCGTGTTCAGTCTGAGGGAATGGCCCAGCGATGGCGATTCTTTCCCAAGAGGCTCCGACGTTATACAGCTGTCGTTCCCCCTGGGATCTAGTGCCGGGCCGTATCTCTTATCTTTACGAGGGTTTTCTTGATGCCGAGGAGCCCACCGGAAGTGCCATCGTGTACCTACTAGCTTCAGCAAATCAGCCACCTTACTCCTAGGAATAACCATTTGCAGGGTTTTTTTCCATTCCGTTGAGTGACTCCCAGCTCCGATAAAGCACGCCATTCTCCAATATAAGGTTGTCCCACTGAGCCCAGTATGCCTTAGTCGTTGCGCTTGAGGTTGATACGTCACTCCCCAGGGGCCTCTGTCCTTTGGCTTTCCATTCCATGATCAGGCTGAGATGATGAATCTATTCCCGTCTTCAGTCTGAGGGAATGGCCCAGCGATGGCGATTCTTTCCCAAGAGGCTCCGACGTTATACAGCTGTCGTTCCCCCTGGGATCTAGTGCCGGGCCGTATCTCTTATCTTTACGAGGGTTTTCTTGATGCCGAGGAGCCCACCGGAAGTGCCATCGTGTACCTACTAGCTTCAGCAAATCAGCCACCTTACTCCTAGGAATAACCATTTGCAGGGTTTTTTTCCATTCCGTTGAGTGACTCCCAGCTCCGATAAAGCACGCCATTCTCCAATATAAGGTTGTCCCACTGAGCCCAGTATGCCTTAGTCGTTGCGCTTGAGGTTGACACGTCACTCCCCAGGGGCCTCTGTCCTTTGGCTTTCCATTCCATGATCAGGCTGAGATCTTTGTCTTCCTTCTGAGCTTGGCTTACTTGCTCCCTTGCACAAGAGTTGTCTAGGTCCTGCATCCTTATCACCCTAACCTCTTCTTTAATTCTTTCTTTAATGCTTGATGCAATGGTGACCTTCGGAGCATGGGCGTCGTGACAGCACGTCAGCATTCTTCGGCTTGCGCGCCGTCGGTGGCTTCGGAGGAGGTTTGGCGGTCTTCTTAGCGGCGGCAGCGGTGGCGGCGGCTTCTAGCTCCTGGCTGTTGACTTGGGTAGCCGTCGACACCAATTTCGGTTGTTTCCGAGTCCGGCAGCTCATCCTAATATAACGCATCCGTAACATATAGGCCCAGTACGAGGTTGAATCGCTGCTATGACTTCGTGCACCTTACGACCTTTATAGTCGCTTCGTACCGCTTCCACTTCAAGGGCATGCGCTAAAGCTGCTTCCTATGTTGCGTGATGACCCAAGCGCACCGTTGCTCTCACCTCGGGATCCCGTATACCGCTGACAAACACCTCTAACACTTTGTATTCGACCGATGTGGAGCTCGACGCATAGGCTGGGCGTACGAGGTGCTCGATGTGCTGTGGCCCATTGCTGCAGTCCTTCACTCGCCTTCCGTAACCAGTCTTTAAGCTGCGCGCGATACACGACCTCGAGGTGCTTTTCCCCGTTCGAGCTTCCAAGGCCTTAAATAGCGACTCCAAGATGCGTCGATCGGCGGCAGGTTCTCAGGCACCAGCAGTGCCTCCCCTTGAAGAGCTAGGGTGAGTGCCGCTAACGAGTGATCGTCCTCCCAGCCATTCCCACTTGCAACTACCTCGAACTGGTGCCTAAATGCTGTTCACGAGGTCGTGCCGTCGAAACTCGGGACCTTGAATTTCGGGGCCCCAGGGCATGAACTGATTACTGCCGTGCCCAAAACCTTTATTTTTTGCAGCTTGTTCTCCAAATCCATGAGCCTAGTTTCGTGGGAGTTGATTGCCGCGTCATGGCTTTTGAGGGCTTGGTCATGCTCGGATATACGCACCTTTACCACGTTTAAGGTCCTCCTTCACGACGTTCAAATCTCCCTGGAAACCATCCAGCTTTGCATCGATTGTCCCTAGGCCCGCCGCCATGGTTTTGCGCTGGCTTTGTAGTGCTTTGTAAAGAGTATAATAGGAAACAGTTCGTAAATGTGTATTAATTTTACATACAACGGTAATTATAAACATATGGTAATTATTATACGGTAATTAGAAAACGATAGAATTTCTTAAAAATTTCGAAAACCGACACAGTATGCAAATATTAACTTATTACAACGTGTAAAGGCCAAAGTATTGTCTCAATTGCTATGATCAATTCGGGTTTAACTTAAAAAATCAAATATTAAAATAAATAAAACGGTAATTAGAAAAGTTTTTAACCAAGGCTACGGTAATTATATACTCACGTGCTTCATTGGCGGTACACTAACGTTAGAGACGTGCGACTGTATATGGGCTATGGTACACATTGAGGAGATGCGGCGCGTACGGTAGTGATGTGCCAAAAATACTGTTTTAGGGATTTACACCCGAGAGCACAAATGGTCACGGCAATTATAACTTTAGAGCGGACATGTGGTTACTTAATGATAATTATTTATAGACTGGTTCTATTGAATCGATATTTTGTTATGCGATACACGTTGTATAATACCGTTCAACACGTTGAATGGATCAAAGTTAATCTGTACGTTATAAAAATTACAAGCAAGTTTTAACATAAAGTTGGTGTGCGGACACGCCACGGTAATTAGAGAACACAGGTTCGCTGAGTATATTTAAATTAATTTGGTCTTATCTACTTAAAACAGAAGCCAATATTTTTGTATACAGCTAGATATGGATGCTAACTAACATATAAAAAAAAATCATGTTTGAATCTGTTAATACTATGGATTTATCAAGCCCGGACAAGTAAAACTTGCTAATCGGAGAATGGCCGTTATCGGACTTTCACTGGGAGATAGAGGAGGTTGTGAAGCATATAAAGCATATAGGCTACTTTTTATCCCGGAGTTCCTGCGGAATCGTAATTTATGCGGGAAAAACTCGGAATCGCGAGCAACAGCTAGTCTATACTATAATAAAAGTGTAGGACCACGTGTTCTGTACATTGAATATTTTTTTTGAAATTCCGACTAAGGGGCACTTACATATCGACATAGAACTCAAAAATATATATTTTTAATTTATTGTCTGTCTGTCTGTCTGACCGATCATCACGCGTAAACCACTGGACGGATTTCATTGAAACTTGGTAAAGTTATTACCTATATACTGGTGTCTATTATAGGGTACTTTTTTTTTCGAATAATATTAAGGTTCCCTAGTTTATTAATAAATGAGTGCTTGTCATAAATGTTTCAATTTTCTTTTTCTGGTTTTAACATAACCCCGGTTCCATCTTACCGATGATGATCTAAACTGCATAACATAAGATCAAAACTCGAAAAGTCGATGAAAGTGTAATCCCTAGTGCAATGGGACTACGGGGAATTGAAATTACCCGTGGACCCGGTAATGGGTCAAATCAACGGCACCACGGGTAAACCCACGAAACATAGATTAAGCGGAAGTGTGATACGTCAAAATTATTACTGAAACCGGTGTCGCCAAACGCACACAAACAAACGGTGGTCAGTTACTCCCACGAAATATAGGTTACTCCCATTTTGCTCAAGAGTAGTTTTAATTGGTCGCATATATGTAAAGCTTAAATACCCTAAATTGTACAAACTTTAATGCAAAAACACATCTTGACTCTGAGCAATAGAGTTGGCTTTTCTATAAAGAAAGTAACGTATTTGCGACATTTTGTATTGACCAGGTGGCAAGTGATATTTGTGAAAAATATAATTTGATCTTTATTTGTAAGCAGTAAGGTTAAATTTTCAATGATTTGTCAACCATAATTCCCGTTATCGTTTAGTGATTTGACACAAGCGTGATTTTATCGATAAATTGGTTGGACCTATTTTAAATGCAATTTGCGATTCCTGGTGTTTATAATTGGGGTGGCTCCAGCTTTTGTTATATAGGGTGTAGTGTTAAGTGCGCATAACCGGAAAACCATTTCTTCAGACGGACAATCTAACAAACTTGCAGTCTTTCATTAAGAAACCTACTTTGAAATCGCAAATAATAATTGCTTTTTACAAAAAAAAAATAACCGACTTCAATCTTGATAAGTAGAGATAACTCAAAAACTACTCGCCATATGGCGCTCAATTCAACATGTAAGTGTAAAGTTCTCGTCGCTACAAATTAATCAAGCCCAAACACTAAATAACTGCAGTAAATCGTTGAGGAGTTCCCTCGACTGTCTTTCGGCTTCATCAGATCGACTCCAGATCTTCATGAAATAGTAGCGCTTTAATGTACTTATGATAACATGAACAAACACACTAGTTGTCCATACAATTTTCAAAAGTTCCCCTCGATTTCCCTGAGATGCCATCATCAGATCCTGGTTTCCTTATCAGGGGACCCCACTGCGCATATCTACTTTACAACAAAAAAAGAATTATCAAAATCGGCCCATAAACGACGAAATAATCGCTGAACGTACATAAAAAAAAGCATATACCTATACGGTCGAATTGAGAACCTCCTTCTTTTTTGAAGTCGGTTAATGATCACATTTGTTTGCATATGTAGTAACGCGACGGCATTACTTGTTATATTATATATCGCAACGTCAGGCGTTTCTGAGTTTGCAAATAGGTGTTATTATTTATAGGTGTTATTTATTATTATTTAACTTAATTTATTATATTGTTTATTCATTAACACGCCCCTGTTTGTTAGCGCATAACATATCTTTATTTATATAATTTATCTAAGCAGGTTAAAATTTTAAAGATGTTACATTACAATTGCTCACTATTGTAATAATAACTAATAAAATGTCGATGTCGATAAACTTTTTTCGCATCACCTACGGAGACGTGAATAGGTACCTCTAGAGGTGAATGAACCATGTAGATGACACGTGTAAGCTAAGCTAAGCTAAAGCAAGCTTTATTGCCCATTCCTTAAGGTTGATTTCAGATTAAAATATCTATTGGGTTTTAAGTAATTGAAATTAAATTACGATAATAAGATTTATTGCAAAAACTTCACTTACCGGTGATATGAAACACCTCCATTCTTAACATTTCTTGTTTTACTATTATTTTTACACTGCAAAACGGAACAACAAACCATAATTTCTTTGAAATACCGTAAAACAAATAGTGACACGAGACGTCCGTTCTTGAACCGGATGACAGCGATGACTGAAGGCAAGTATGGAACACAACCCATACTAGTGGCGCGCGGGCCACGCCTACATCGCATCTCCTCTCTATATTTGCTCCATGGGTAAACCCGATTTTTAACAACAAAAACTACATCATAAGCTCTTAAATCTGCGGCAACTTTACAGATACCCAATGACGAAGTAAAAAGTGTATTTGTATCGTCAATATTTATTGTAATTTGCTAAGATTTCATCTATACTAAGGAACTGGGTAGGACATCCGAAGATTTGTAAACAAATTACTAAGGCGTAGGGTAGTTTTGCCTTTACATTGACTTCGAATGCAATTTACTAGAAAGAACATTTTCTATCTATCGAGCAAATAAAGACTCTTGAAGCTTTCAACCTATTAAAGGTACAGATAAAATAGAATTGGCTCCAAACGAAATTGTATTGCTTTGTTTTTCATGCTGTTCCAAGCTAGTACTCGTATGTAAGCTATTTCACGATTATGTGTCGTAGTTTTCTAAGTGATTTAGAAATTCGACAATTACTTACAAATGTACCCAAATGCAATACATGACGATACATGAGTGATCTTTATGAGACTTCCTCGTATGTTCTTGGTAAACTTGATTTCTCCTGTGTGAGTTTATGCTTAATAAAGTAACTTTTCTTTCTTTGTTTGTTTTCAATGGAACTGGTGGAATACATAGAAATGGTGTTTGGCTGTTTAGTATCTAGAGTATATCATTAAGTGGCCAATTCTGAAATCTGGCTACTGCATATACATATTATTCAAAATATATTTAGTATATATTATAGTAAAGTATATATTATATTTGTTTGTTTTCAATGGAACTGGTGGAATACATAGAAATGGTGTTTGGTATCTAGAGTATATCATTAAGTGGCCAATTCTGAAATCTGGCTACTGCATATACATCTAAATTAATATTATAAAGAGGTAATATTTTTTGTTTGTTTGTTTGGTTGTATTGAATAGGCTCAATAACTACTGGACCGATTTCAAAAATTCTTTCACCATTATGAATGTACATCTTTCCGAAGTAACATAGGCTATATTTTATTTTGAAAAAAATTTGGGATCCTTCCGAAAACTTCAATAACATAAACCACCGTCGATAAAAATCACTATTGAAATACCTTAAATCGCGTGCGCTGCAATAACTATTGATGATGGAGCAAAATAATGTACTACGATTTTGTAGACCACATTATTATCTACAGAAAAGTCCGCGGTAGGGTATATCTAAGTATTATAGTTGCGCCAATATAAAGATTTTTATAGTTTAACAAACTATTTAAATCGGCAACGAAAATAAGATGTCGATATTCATACCATGGTATTTATATAATACAAAGTATTATACAAAGTATAATATTATGTCCGTTCCTTTTTACCTTTCTAAAGACCTGCTTTGTGGGCCGATTTTGATGATTCTGATCATTTCTTCTTCCTATCATTTTGCCCCAGTAGCATAGATCCAATAATTAAAAATCACGTTAGATTTGAAATAAGTAATTTAGGCTTACATTTTTCATTAAGTACCTAAAGTTTTCACAATCTTAGTGTTGTCTAAAAAAGAATTCCAATAAGAAGAAAATCAAAACAATTGTTCATAAAAAAAAAGTGTACCTAAGTTATGTTTTATTTTGAATAGGCTATTTTAAATTTATTTGAATGAGATATCCTTAATTATCACAAAGATAAATTGGGTATTGTTAATTAGGTAGTACTACTACAAAATATTCCTATCTGGACTTCATCATCACTTACCATCAGGTGGGATCGTTGTCAAGCATTAACTTATTTTAGCTAAAAAAAAACCTAATATTGTTATTGATTATTAAACCTTACCTGAATTACCTTACCTGATTGTTTACCTGAATAATATCTAAACGCTGATATCTACATCCAAACACTGAATTCTGTGCGTTATAATTATCTACCCCAAGATTATATACCCGCAATTATCGTAACTGAGTAATAAATTTCAGGTTAATTGGACCCTTGTTAATAGCTGCACTAGGATCGAAATATATGAACTAATACGTTAATTTAGGCCTCGTGGCTATAACATAATCCTCCAAAAATAGCCACCTTGCATGTCAGTACCAGCCCGTAAAAATAGTAAAAGGGTAAGCGCTCGGCCCAATGACGGGGCTGTAACAGTTAGGGTAGCAGTTTTATTACATCTGACTCAGGTTTTAAGAAAAGGAACATGATTCTTTCGAGGAAATATATTTCTATCTAGGCATATCTAGCGAAACCATAATCGATATCCGCAAGTCCCAGCTGTCGTCATATCTTTATTGAACACGAACGATAACGTCGCGTTGCTTGTCTTTCGAATCCAATATTGTATATTATATTTGTTTTGCTTCAATTTTTTTTGTATCATTCAATCTCGCGTGTGTTATTACTTTTCATTGTGGCCTGTTATTTCGGACCCAAGCTGTGAACGGAAAAAAAATCAATTTTTTTTCCCTTGCCAGCGAACATGTCCCCGGCTAATCCAGTTTGTTCGACCGCGCAGGGGTTGAATCGTCAATGAGGAACGCAGTCCAAATGTAAAAGTGAACCCCGGAAAAAGTATCGAATATTAGCTCTTCTCAATAAAAATTCCCTGGCGAATAGGATTCACTGTCTATTTGTAATTCCCTCGCTCCGCGTGAGAGTTCCTCCTACAGTAAGCGATAGGTAATACACATAAAATATAATATAATGTTGGACCTACATTAATCTTTTGAGATTTTTTTATAAAGTACCAGCTGACCCGGCAGACGTCGACCCGCGACATATATTATTATGTAGACGTGCTCGCTTCATTTTGGGAGACTTGTTGCTCCGCTCCTATTGGTCGTAGCGTGTGGCCTTTCTCAATAAATGGACTATTCAATATAAAAAGATTTTTTCAATTCGAACCTGTAGTTCCTGAGTTACAAACAAACTCTTCCGCTTTATATTATAAGTACAGAGTATAGATTATTGGGTTATAAATAAAAATCAGTAATATAAGTCTTCAAATGTGTTAAATTCTGATAGGTCTGAAGTACTCGTTGCAGATACAAATGGTGTCTTCCATGACGTAATGTGCCACAGTATTTTGTAAATAATAAATCCATTAACTGAACAATTGGTATATTGGCAAAAAACAATTAATAATGCATATTTTGCAATTTAGGAAACGCAACAAATGGTTCTCACTCGGTTTATCTTTTACTTTAGTGGGAGGGTTCTCGTGTTACATGAAATTCGCACTTTCAAATAAATAATAAAACATTCGTTAATCCACTTCAGAAAAACCACAATATAGAAATAGTATTGACCTTTCAAACGACACCACCATCGGTAATGTTACAGTCAATCGGGGTAACTTTGATTCTTTAGGGTAACTTTGACAGTCGGCTCCCAAAATAGTTTTTTTATTTTTTGCGTGAAAAGCATTTAGCGCATAAAATTTATTTATTACATTTTATGTACATAATGAACGTCGTTAACGTAATCTTTAATAAAAAGTGGTTTTCAAACAAAGCTTACCTATATAAAAAACTTTCTTTCAAAAACGTGCGTAACTATTCGTGTTTTTTTCCGACGTAAAACTTTTTAGATATTTCTCAAAACTTTAATGTTATCAAGGTGTGTTATAATATAATACAATCTTTTACATGTCTACTTTCGATACATAAATAATTTTTATTAATTTTCAATTGCATCTTCGTTAAAATTACAAATAATACCGGTAAGTCAGATTTTGAACAAATTCTGGGTAACTTTGACAGTATCAATGTATGTACCTATCCCTTAGAAGATGTATCCTGACCTTTGCGATTTACCAATTTTAGTGTTAGTCAAACATCCCAGGGCCCCCGGGACTTCTTTATTTTCCCAGAAATAAAATGAAAAAATTGCAGCCATTTTGTTTTTTTAACCTCGAAGCTCGGGCGCCTGTACTGTTTTAATCATTGCTATCGATGTAGACGTCCTAGGAAGCTGAAATATGTCTAATTTCAAAGCTAACAATGTAGGTAATCAATTAATGATACATTCTATTTAATATCTTTTTCATAGTAGACCAAAAAAGGATTTAAAAACAAAATTCAATATTTTTTCATTGAATTTTCTTAGTTTAGTGCCTTTTACATGAAAACTAACCCGTCAAACTACTTTTTTTTGTTGTCTTATCATAAAACAGGCTATCACCTTATTAATAAATGTTACATCAAAGTTATAAGTAAGGTAGTTTTGAAGATTTTTTGATAAATATCATCGGTGTCAAAGTTACCCATATAGGGGTGGTAACTTTGACACACAACAAAATTGCAATTTTTTTATATATTTTGACTTTTTATAACTTGACAAGATAAAAACCAGCCCGCGAGCACTGATTAAATCATAACTTTAATGTTATAAGCGAAATAGCAAGTGTTTTTAAAGAAAATACATCGATGATGTATCAAAGTTACCCCGATTGTCTGTACTGATTTGTAAGTAATAACCGATAACATTTTTTCTTCTCATAATTTATTTCGTATTTCTGAATATAGTCCAAAAGTAAATGAGATACCTTGATTAATATCCCAACAATCATACACTCGTAAAATGGAAACTTATGTCGAGGACTAATTATGTAATTTTAGAGTTAAAATAGACATTGGGTAAGTAAGTTTAGTCCTAATAATTATTGGGACTTATTCATTAATTATTTTATGAAAAAGGATTATCCAGATAATTTATCTTAATTCGTGTAAACTTTTAACTTTCAATTAAATTATTAGTTGAATATTACGTATCGTAAAACACATACTCATATTGTTTACTTGTATGGATTCCAACAAAATTAGGAATTGAAGCCAGTCGCCAAGATCGTTTCAAATGCATACAAATTCTGTCTTTGAAAGTTTGGTAAAGGCATAAGAATTTTCTATTAGAGATTGATGAGATACCTTTGCTTGATATATTTGCACGCTATTTTACAACATGTATAACAACGTAAACAGGAATAAATCACAGTCCGTAACTTTTAATTCCAAAACACGAGACGGAGATGCGTATCTCCATAACTTTTTATATGAATAATGTTTTAGTACAAAAAGCTTAACTTGAAACTCATCAAATGAGTTGGATGCTCTCACTGCCGTGCAGGCTTTGGAGCAGAAAAACTTATGAATAAAAAATGAATTCCTTGGTTTTAAAATTAGCATTACAAAGGAAGGTAATTCTCGTACCTTTGCGCTTGAAAAAGAAATGTATAAGCGGGGTCTTTGTCGTAATGTGAGTGAAAATCAGCGTTTTTCTGAAAACAGGGAGGATTATTATTACAATAGTCGAAGAAGGAAAAGTAGGTAAGTAATAAGGTAGCTTGGAAAGTCATAAAATAATAATTAATTATCTATTATTTCCTTACTCAGATTTGGACGATTTCTTTGTAATTTTTAAGATATTCAAGACAATGAATATAACCTCTTTTAATATTGACTTCAAAATTATATAAATATGAAGTGATAGTTTATGAAATGTGTAATAAATTGGAATTTAAAAATTTTAAGAGCCTTTGTATGCTAAAGATACAAAAAGCACTCTTTTCACTAAAGAGCATGTGGTGCAGACATGTGGGGTGAAGTTATGGAAATTAAAAGATAATTTAAATACCAAATTAAAGCGTAATAAAAACCTTACAGCGTGAATGCATGCAATAATTTTATTTAAAAAACGCAATGCACACGGACGGAACATTAGGAAAGACAGATACACATTTAGGCAAAGCCATTGTGTATTCAAGATAAAATACAGGCGCAACTTTTGGAATTTTTGTAATATAGACAAAGTAAAAAATTGTTTTAGATACAGAAAAGAAAATACAGGTTGGAAAAGCTAAACATGGCCATTTATTTTCAGGGTCTTATTCTTAACAAAATATCATATTATTATTACTAATAAATAAATATGCCCTTAATTGTGTGTCATGTCATATTTATCAATTGAACTGCATCCAAGCTAATCTCCACTACCAATATTGGAAATAAATTTAGCTTTTATGGTCACGTCACTAACGTTTTAACGTTATGAGTCTCGTTCTAATGGCTTAGGTCTGTTGGTTCCCCTGTTCAGTTCCCCTAGTGGGTCCATGAGGACTTATAAGTTCGGTCTCAGATGTGTTGCTACCCTTGAGGACTGAGATAGTAGCCTCTAAAAACTTTAATATGCTCTAAACCTTTCTATACGAAACACAATTGTTGTTAAAGCAACCGGCGCCGGTGGTACTTCCCCGGGTGAACTCTATGCACTACTACCTGTTCTTGGAAAGTTGGTAATATAGTCATTAGGTATATTTTATTTTAGAAAAAACCTGATATGTGTTTTCAAACTTACATTTATAACCAAATACTGAAAATTGTTACAAGCTTAACTGACAGCTATTAAAATTTTTATACAAACACTTAAATAATACACAGAAAATAAATTTCAGAATCGTGCAATATTCATTCTATTTCAGCTTTAACGCTAGATATCACACCGAGGCGCGACTAAAATAAATTCTCGCCGTAAGGTAATTGCAATAAGTGCTCACATTAAACTGGTTTATGTACTATCGCCCATAAAAGCGTTTCTTGACTCGGCCGCGTGCTTTTGTTTTAATCGTTTATTAATTGCAGTGTCTTAACCATAACGAAACTAATATATACGTCAGATTTATTTGAAGAACGTAAGGAATAGAGGGGTGATATTAATAAAAAAAACAACCAGTGGTTGAAGGATTACTGCTTTTTACAAACTTCAAAGCATATAGGTGTAAAGTTCTCGTCACTACAAATTAATCAAGCCCAAACATTAGATGTCTGCAGTAAATCGTTGAAGAGTTCTCTCAAGTGTCTTTCGGCTCCTTTCGGATCATATCGCCTCCAGATAAACATGAAATTGTAGCGCTTTAGTGTACTTAGTGTACTACTTATGAAAACATTAACAAACACACTAGTCGTCCCTACAATTTTCGAAAGTTCTCCTCGATTTCTCTGAGATGCCATTATCAGATCCTAGTGTCCTTAACAGCGTACTTCACTGTGCATACCTAATTATCTACTTTCCAACAAAAAAAGTATTATCAAAATTGGCTCATAGAAGACGAAAAAATCGCTGAACAAACATAAAAAAATTGTCATATTATGGTCGAATTGAGTATCTCCTTCTTTTTTGAAGTCGGTTAAAAACAATAAAGATGTAAAATATATTGAATAAAATTTTGTTTTATTTCTCTTTCTTTTATTGTTATTCTTTCTAATTGGAAGATATTGTAGGATTACATGGCGAATCGATTTCGGTGACAGTAATACGACGCTGATTGGTATTGGAGTAGGCAACAGAAATATTTAACAAAACTATTATTTTGTAGAAATTGTGAAAAAAAAGTGTTTTGTGGCGTTGTAATTGACAAACTGAATAAATTGCCCACGTTGATTATATTATGAGTCTTCAAGTTCATTCGCAGTCTACCATCAGATGCGAGTAGTCGATAATTATAAATAGATTAAAAATATATATTCCCACATTCGGGATATAAAGTAGCCTATTTGCTTTGCTCCGCAGCCTCTATCTCCCAGTGAAAATCCCATAAAATCAATTCAGCCAATAGCGATCAGTTGCAGTATTATTGTATGTAAGTACTCGTACATAGGTATAGAAGATATGCTTAATCCTGTTTATTAACGTAAAATCTCGATGAATATATTAGGTATATAGGACACTTTAGAAAGAGGAATTCTGTCACTCGGTTAAGCGGTCATTTACCCCTTCACCAATCTACGTAAGGGCAACTCATTTAAATCCTCTCGGTCTTTTCAATAACGAACAATCCACAATGTATCATTAGTGGGTAGAAGGCCCTTTTACTGTATCTAAGATAGGAATACCCTCACTTTTGCTAATTAATATTGTTCTCAAGTTATATACCTACTTGAAGTCATCTTATGCTTTAATAAAGAGCTTTTTTTGGGTACCTAGTCAATTAAAAGCTAAAAAATCTAAGGCCGCTCATTCACATTCGCGCGATTTCGCGAACTAACAAGTGTACTACGCTCGACGGACCTTCGCAAATAATTATGCGAAGTTTTCGGCAATTTCGTGGTATTCCTAGCTGTAAAAGCTGCGACAATTTGTGCAATACAGAGGCTCACGCGCAAGTGAGTAATCGGGGTTACGTATGGGTACTCACGAGTTATATTAACTTCAACATAACATTAATTTAATTGCATGCCCGGCTCGTTTTTTCCCATGCATGAAAAAATTATGTTAAAATTTTCCTAAGGCCAAATTATATCATAAAAAGTTATTGTTTTTTTTAATGAGGCCAGGATTATGTATTCCTTGATTAATGGATAGAGAGCTAGTAATTTTGCTCCTTTAAAAATTATGGTGCAGTAGCTACCTATATAAGGTTTAGTTGCGATTTACAAAACAAAATTATAATTTTATTAAGCGCAAACGTCCTAATATTGATGTTGGTGATTCTGCCTGCTAAGAAAAAGCTTTGGATTTGAGTCTCATCTGGGGCAAATGTTTATTTGAAGGTTTGTTCTCGAGTTGTGGTTTGATTGAATTTCCATTCATAGAAAAGGTCCACAGAGTGTCTCATATTTAAAAAAGTATATAGTAGCAGTAGCAGTTGTAGATATTCGAGAACCACGCCAACCTTGATAGTATTAATCTTTACTATTGTTTGCATGAGAGGAATATAATTATGTAGACTATTTTAGGTAGTACGACAATATCAAAGGAAACTATAAAAGTAAAATTTCTTTATATCGCGCGCTAGTAGTTTTAAATTGCAATATTATTCCACATGAAAGGTAAGTGAATAACTGCAATTATTTTAATGTACTGCTTTCTTGTTATAATATCCTATATACCTACTGTTTTTGAGACAATAATCTCATATTTAATGTACAGTAGCGTGTGATCTGATTTCACTAAGTGTTTTTATAGTTTTCTTGTAACATTCAGTTTAGATGATTGTTCATTATTCACTTTTAAATATTAACAGCTTTACAGTACTTACCTATTGTAAATTAGTGAAACATTTAATAAATCGTCAAATTCAACCATAATAATGAAAACATGGTACCATACATATTTTTTTTATAAAAGTCATGATTGCAACCCACACAACAGTCCCACTGCTGAGCATGGGTCTCTTCTCAGAATGAGAAGCACAAGAACACGAAATTTTATTTAAGTTAAATATAAAGGAAATTGTTATCTCTCAGGCTATTTATTGCATAAATTACGACTACGATAAATCATCTACGATATCACTACACATATTTTTGTCCTCTTTGGATTCGATGTATCGTACGGCTATGCCTTAAAAAGAGCAGGAGTTTCTAGCGTGACTGTAAATCAATTAAAATAAATCTATTTATATTCGCTACGTTGTCGCTGATAAAGTATTTTTCCAATATTTTAATTAATATTAATACCAGCGTACCTACAAAATTAGACAAACCGAGTTTGTGTTACTTTGATAGGAACTGAGC
Organism: Hesperia comma; assembly: GCA_905404135.1. Classification (NCBI taxonomy): domain Eukaryota; kingdom Metazoa; phylum Arthropoda; class Insecta; order Lepidoptera; family Hesperiidae; genus Hesperia; species Hesperia comma. The sequence continues at coordinate 14,029,360 of FR990014.1, read as the reverse complement.
TGGTGAATCTTACCGCGCTCACTCTTATGCGCAGGAACCTTGTACATTGCACGAATGGTCATAGCTCTGAAGCTTAGAATACGTTGAAATTTTTAAAACTTCGCATAATGATTCGCGATTCCATTCTACACGTGAAGCTTCACGTTTTTGCGCGAATGTGAGTGAGCATCATTAGAACAACCCCTACAAATGCCCACGAGCACTCAACAACAGCCTAGTGACTGCTTAATCTCTTCGTCAGCATGTTGCGCCATAAGAAGCTAGTCTTGCACCGATTAAATACCTATCCAAAAATATTTACCCTCAAAAAAGGAATCGTCTAATTTAAAAAGTAAATTTTAAAAACTCATTTACTTATTGTGACTGATTACTAGATAGGTCTATAAACATTGTTTTGACAAAGGATACGTGTGGAAGACGGGACCGGATTACCATATTTTAACACTCAAAATTACAAATGAAAATAATATAGGTAAATACAATGATAAATAGGCATAAAATGACTTCTGATAAAATTAAGTATTAACACATACCCATAAGATTACGTTTTGATAAAAAACATTTCTTATTTCAAAACTGAAAACTGTTACTAAGCATTATGCATTCAACATAAGACGTGTAATGGGTAAATAATATACTATTTTCAATAATTAAATTCTAATTATGCCTTTAGTGATTCTTAATCATGACTTTGTAATAAGTAGTGGAAAACGTATCGCGTGACTTATAAAGGAACTTTGTAATAAAATGCTACTTTTCACCGTCTTTCACTTTAATAGAATTTTAATTATGATAACCTGTAAATGATTTAATTACAAGAGTCTAGATTTTCATGCTGTGAGCAGGCAAGCGAACAAACGAGTCATTTTATGGTAAGTGATCACCGTAGGACATAAGTAGCACCAGGGGCGTCACCAAAAATCACCTTGAAGAGAATTATTTAAGAGGCCTGATATAACATAGATTTAGTCTTGATTTATTAAGTAAAAAATAATCACAGACACTTAAATGTTCCCTTTAACGTACATTTAAGAGAATAACATTTCTACTGTTAATATTATTTACCATAAACAAGCTGTTACAAACAAACATACACAAACTCACCAAACCATTCAGATGATTTTATCGCTATAAAAAGGATCAGTCCTCGTCGAAACAAAGACTATTTGCCAATCTTATCTCGCGGGAATTGCGTTTCTCGGTGAGCTCTCGAACTATGCATAGACTCACATTTGGTTACAGACTGCTCAGCATAAAAGTGGATAGGAAATCGTCACATACAAAGAAGGGTACATTACGTCCTTTCACATAACCATGAAAATGTTATCGCTTCACACAAAATTGAGTCTTTTAGAGGGAAATAAATTGGGGACTACAATAAGACTATGGAGCGTTCGGCGTTTACTTTTTTCATCTCCGGATACTAAAATTTTATGTTTTGTTTGTAAACTTGTTTTAACAATAATGTTACTTCTCGATCCCTTTTATCAATTTTAAACCGTTAGTGGCATATATTGTAAAAATTGATATCATTTTTCTCGATTGACCAATATAAAAAGATGACACGTTCACATATAGGGCACAAAAGCGCTATAGCCTGTCACAAAAAGCGACGTCAGCGGAATTTCTAATTATTGCCCAGCAAAGATCCCCTTTCGTCACTACGAGAACATGATTTAAAAGACCCTCTTTATTTTTTACCTTTATCATAGCTATACGATATTTCAGGCATATTATGACCAACGAGCGTGGCTCGTATGTATTAGCAATAGGATTATTCATTAATTTGGATCTAAATCTCACCAGTCACGCCACGTATATTTTTGCTGGCCGGATAATATTCGGCCGGATGATGACCGGATATAATGGTCGGAATATATTCGGTCATAATATTGCTTCGGCAATTAGCATATTCTCAGAAGAGTTTTACTGAATAATATCAATAATCATATTATTGCATAAAACATTCTAATTTTATTGGTGAACTAATCACAAAAATATTGGTTGCCTGTAAAGTAGGTATACGGGCGAAAGTTTTACGTGACAACGACTTTGAGTGGTAAAATAATTTTAATGTGAATATTCATTCGTATAGTAGGAAGAATGATGAAATAATAGTAACAATTTAAAACATTTATTTATACAAAGAATTATATTTAAAACATTGTAACACCATCCGCCATCTAGCGCTGCTAACCGTTAGACCATTAACCATTAGTCACAACTAAGTGAGGTAACACACGAGATTACTCTACTTCTTCAGAGATGGCGCTGTACCATTTTCTGAAACACGCCAACGTGTGTACGCCGTAGCTACTATAAGTAACGTGAGCGGAGCTACTAACGCAGTTTCTTGAAGTGCCACCCGGCAAACCAATTTATAAGACGTTGTCACGTCAAAATAAATTGAATCTTGCGATTTTTACATGACTGTTTACGGTTTACAAATGAATAAAAAAATACTACCTCAATAACTACAGTTTCGCTAATACACGAATCAGTTATGTAAACTTTTTTAATACCTAAACGTATGTACGTTAGTAATTCCTAGAAAAAGTGTTCGGAGAGGGTCGCCAAGCCTTCGCATTAATTAAGACGAGAAAATACGAGTTTCTTGTTTCTAGCGGCAATAATGTACGGCAGACGCCAGCTCCCTCACTAATTAATCTCATCGCGTAGTTTTAAGCGGTTTAAGTTCCAAACGCACTTTCCGTAAACTGTATACTGAGTGATACGAAAAATTCAAGCATTAGGGTTTTTTCGTAAAATAACTTAATGGTTGACAACGATCCTACCTGATAACAGATGGTTAGTAAGTGGCAATGAATGTTTTTAATGTTTTTCAATACCTATTGGCAAGGAATGTACTTACCTAAGAAATAATAATTATAACACTCATACTAATGAGGCTTTCCTCGAATTTCCTGAAATTCTATCATCAAATCCTGACCTTATGGCTTATTCTCAAAGTACTCCGAAAATAGTTCTTATGGCAATAGGATAATTTTCTAAGTAGGTACGCGTTTTGAAGTTAAAAAAATTACAGTGTTTTACACATTCGTTCTTTTTAACCAATTTCAAAAAAAGGTGGAGGTTCTCATTTCGACTGTATTTTTTTGTATGCACGTTATATATGTATTTTACCTCGTCGTTACATTCGAAAGCTGGTGATTGCGGTGTCACGTGGTCCCAGCTCCCATATAAATTCGAGCGACATCTGGTAAGGTGTTTTTCTATTAAGAGTTATTTCTACTTGTCGATGTTGAAGTATTTTTTGTGACAAGTTTGTTATTTTAAAGTCTGTTGAAAACATGATATATTATATCGAAAATACATTTTAACATTATTTGATAAAGTTTGAACTTCGAAAATGAAGTATGAAATTACCGTAACTTTTTTTGTAAATATCCAACGCTCAATCAGAGAAACTGCTGGACCGAATTGTGTCAAATATATAAAAAAAATATAATGCAGGGGATCTTACAAAACAGTTTCAAATCAAAATATGTGCATGAAAAAATATTAAAGCATAGTTGAAGTACAATAAAGAAATGTAAACACTTAAGTCTTGCGCACTTACCTTGCACTTACTTGAGTTTGTTTACTCTTAGCTATCGCCGATGTTCGTGAAAAATATTAAAAATGTGGCAAAAGTTGAAGGAAATGGTCGGTGTGTTAACAGCTTTAATGTTGCTTATGAAATTGATTCACACAAACCACTTCTGTAAGCCTTTGAACTTTTAAAAGGGTTCCGAGATTGCAAGTTTTTACGAGGAGTAATTTCTTCAATAAGGAAACGTTTTAAATGTTCTTTAAGTCAGACCTTTTTCCGGCGTTATGAGCTAAAGTGATATATAACTTTAAACTGGATTCATGTACAACTAAGTAAATGAAGTTTTTTATATTAATATCCGAAAAACGAGTAGACGATAGACGATCAATCTAAGGTAGACTCTATCTAAGTTTTAAGTGATCACTGTCACCCATTAACACCAGCAAAACTAACGGCCTACAAAACTTTTTATCTAAGTTGTTTTAAATCATTAGGTATTTATTTGTAGATATTTGTTGATTTTACACATTTTACTTTTTTTCAATGTAATAAAGCATAAAGTCATGGTACATAGGTACTATACATAATTATGATATTATGCATTTTACTGAGGTAAATTCCCCTTTAAAAACATAGATATACTTACATATTATAATCTTCTCAAAGAATTTGTAAATAATAACTAGGCTAACAAATGCTCATAATAATAATTATTGCAAGACACCTTGATCTTCCAACCGATGGATAAGGAACATTTCAACCGTGTATTGGATTTAATCCATGCAGTCGAGCCCCGTAGACATCGTAACGCGATTTCTTACGCATTGTGAAACTCTCTGTTCAATGCAGAATGGGTAGCATCCCTTGCACCCACTCCCCCGCCCCAAGATTCCCAAGAGTCAGTCCCTTCTGCCACTTCCCGGCAAGACATAGAGGAGGATGAGTTTTCAGACTGCTCCTCAGTCGCTAGCTCCCGTAAGCGGCGTGTCAAGTCGTCCGACTCGAACGCCACTATCCAAAGCTCCCAAGACGAAGACCTTGAAACCGGGTACAAGGTCGTAACGCGCAAGAAGCGCAAATCAAAGGTCCCTAGAGCCTCCAAGGAAGGCAGATGCGCCTCTCCTAATCCCTGATGTCCCTCGACATCTCTCCTCCCGCCGGCCTCCCTAAGCAGGCGAAACATTCCTCGTAGTCGTCTTCACGATACGCAGCTAACCCCTCTGGTAAGCCCCTTCCTCCAGTTATCCTTCGGGATACGACTAGATGGACAGAGGTTATCCAGATCTGCGCCGATCTCAAGGTGCAATATACCGAGGCTAACAATACTTGCGACGGTATCCGTATTACTGTTCCCAATTCGGATCAGGACAGGCTTCTCACTAAGCATTTCGCTGAAAAGAAAATACCCTACCACACTCACGCCCTCCCTGAGGAGCGTAAAGTGCTGCGCGGCCTCCCGTTCGAGCTGTCTAACGCTCTTATCCTAGACTACCTTAAGTCGCAAGGTTTCCCAGTGGAGTCGGTGCACAAGATGCACAGTCGCACTGGGAAGCAATTCCCATTAGCCCTAGTCATTCTGACTAACAACTCACAAGCCAAGACAATCTACAAAGAGCGCCGCACGGTGTGTGGCCTCTCTAAGATCAAATTCGAGCCTCCTAATTTACGGCCACGCAGCGGCCAACTGCACGGCACCCCCAGGTGTGTTAAATGCCTGCTCCCGCATCGCACTAGCGAGTGCCCCAAAGATATTTCCACGCCGCCTCATAGCAATCGCTGAGCACGAGGGCCTTCTGGAGGAGCTGTCCCTTCAATAATAGTGCTTAACGCTTTCCCTTCTCACCTCTTAGGGAGGTAACGATTTTTATATCGTATCCCTTACTTAGGTAATATAAATAACTTTAAGTTAAAAATTCCATCCCCGCAGTCCTGTTCATAGGACACTGTCTTAGCAGATGCTCTCTAGTGAGTGCCGCTTGCGCCCCGCCCTCTCCAGGCGTAGGTCGCTATGGATGAAGGCTAAGAGGCCTCACCGGCCAAAGCCATTTACAGGTGGTGTTTAGTGGGTAGGCACGTAGGTCTCTCAAGTTTACACTTGTTAGTTGTAGACTTGTCGTGAGTCCCACATAACATGAGCATTCACTATCTCCCTCCCGCGCTTCCCAGAGGGCAGTCCTTTCACCTTTGTCTGGACGCAAAAAAAAATGAAGGAACGCAGAATATTTTATAGGTAGGTCAAAAAATAAAAACAAAGCGCAAAAACTTAAATTAATTACACCTTAAATAAATAAGGACATAATACAAATGCACTATACCTAAATAACTTTAAAGATTAAGCCCCTGGAATGGAATAAGCTCGATGTTTTTAAGTCACTGCACAGATGGTAGGTACATCTGCTGCTTAAAATCCTATTAGTAAATGACCTCTTTGTAGCAAAGGGAATGCTTCGTGTACATGGTTTTGTCCTGTCTAAGAACAGCAAACGTAAACATACGTAGAAAGCTTCAGTTGTTAATCCTTAGGGGCACATATCACTAGTACGTTACACAGACAAACGAAAAGCGAAGATTTCTGTTTGTGATAGCTCGGTTAGTTGGAAAACAGAAATTATTAAGTATTTTAGGTACTTACGACAAAAACAGCAACCTGTAATTAGGTAAGAGCAATATGAGGATCATACTAAGAGTGCTAGTTCCTGAGATAATTATGGTTGTTTAGGTTCGGCTAGCAAGACCAAAATGTTGATTGATCTAGCTAGTAACGGACCAACTTTGAGTGGACTGTATATTTGGGGTGTACAAGACTGTCGTCTACCAAATCTGATGAATGCACGGGTGTGAATAAACTATCTGTATACTCACCGATGGCTCCTCGAAGATTGGTTAGGAATGGATTATCTGATGCTGCGCAGACTTACACAGAGCCCGATTCCTACCTCCTTGATAGTAGCTCCCCCAATTTCGCCCGTGCAACCCGATGCTGGCGCGATCAGTCTTATACCGAAGTTTGTTATGCAACACGAGAATTTAATCCTAGTGGATTCGATGAATGTAACTATAGGCTCCTTGCCGATGGACCGGCTCGCCACGATAAATTCGATAAATACGACAAAACGACAAACTTGTATTAACAAATTGGCGCGCAACGTGCTAACGCCACGACAACGAGAGAACGACTCTATAGACAACGAAAAAGGCATAGACAATTTTAATAGTTTAACTAAAATCTAAACCATCGACAATAAAACATCGACAAAAGTGAACATTCCGCCCACCTAAATACTAGTATTTACTAAGAATTCGACAAAATATAACGACAAGACGAGTTTATACTCACGACAAGGTTTTATGCCTAAACTGACGAGAAAGCTCAGTCTAAACTAACGAGAAAACTAATTTTATTTGAGTAAGAACTATAGCGAAAACGACAAAATTAACGATAACGAAAGTTAAGATACCATTGGTAAAGGGCAAAGCTTTACCAGTGGCCTTTTGAATAGCCCACCGGCTGTTTTGACGGTAGCTACACGAGAAATTCCATCCGAACCGGGATGTAGAGCCACAATTCGACCTAAGTTCCACTTAAGCGGACTTGTTTGTTCATTAACGATTAACACTAACGAACCGACAGATACGTTTCTTTGATGGGTATTCCATTTCTGTCGTTGTTGAAGCGTATGAATGTATTCGTGGTGCCAACGACGCCAAAAATCCTGGTGCATTTTCTGTATCAACTTCCAACGATGGAGAAGACTAATCTGTTGATCGACAAAATCCTCTGCTGGAAGAATCGACAGCGGTTCTTGAGTCAGAAAATGACCCGGAGTCAAGGCCGAGAAATCGTTGGGATCAGAACTAAAAGGTGTTATGGGACGAGAATTTAACATCGCTTCTATTTGTGTGAGAACCGTTAAAAGTTCTTCGAATGTGAGGCGCTGATTTCCGATGACACGGGTGAGGTGAGTTTTAACCGATTTAATGCCAGCTTCAGCAAGTCCATTGAAGTGCGGGCTACCAGGTGGATTAAAGGAAAACTTAATCTCCTGAGACTCCGCAGCTTTTTGCATAATGCCTTGAAGATAGTTATGGGCACCGACAAAATTTCTCCCTTGATCGGAAATAATGTGTCCACATCTACCGCGACGCGCAATAAATCGCCTCAACGCAGCTAAGAACGCCTCAGTTGACAGCTCAGAAGCGAGTTCCAAATGAATCGCTTTAGTACTAGTGCACACGAATACGCAAATATAACCCTTAAAGGTTCTAACGCCTCTACCACGACCGAGAGATATATCGAAAGGTCCACCAAAATCGATAACGACAGACGAGAAAGGTTTAATTTGGTTCACTCGATAAGATGGTAAATTTCCCATTAAAGGAGCAGGAGCAGGTTTAGGATGTGCTCGAAAACATTTAATGCACTTAGATGTTACCTCTCTAATTGCTCGCTTAGGCGAAAGAATCCAAAACTCTTGTGAGAGTAAATTTTGTAGAGTTTGAGCGCCAGGATGCATGAATTTTCTATGATACTCGTTAATAATTAAGGATGTTAATTTGTGAGTGCGGGGCAAAAGAATCGGATGTTTAATATTAAACTCTATATTGGCTCTAGCCAAGCGACCGCCCACCCTGAGAATACCTGCGCTATCTATAAAAGGTGACAATTTACGGAATACTTTCGGTAGCGAATTAGGTAACTCCTTACCTAGACTCTCCATTTCCTGAGGAAACGAAACGAGTTGAGTGTGTTTTACCAGAAACATGAAAGCTTTATTAAGCTCACATGGCTGTAATGAACCAATAATTCTATTTTTACGACAAGACTTTCTCGAATTGTGAGTAAAACGAAAACAATACGACAAAATGCGCTTTAATTTCGAGAGTGACGAAAATTTATTTAATAATTCAACGACAACATTTAAGTTTTGAGTTGTCACAAGGCTATATATCCGTTGTTCTTCCTCAATAGAGTCCATATCCTGTGGGGGTGGCGAGAAAGAATGCGGCCATTTTTCTTCAGGCTCTACAAGCCATGAAGGACCTTTCCACCAGATGTCACAACCTGGTAAGTCGGAGGGAAGCATGCCACGAGAGCCGCAGTTAGCAGCGTTCGAAGTAGAATTGACATGGTGCCAATACTCGGGAGCTATCTTGCCTTGAATGTGGCTGACTCTATTTGCGACAAAAGTTTTCCATTTCGAGGGACAAGACTTGATCCACGCTAACGCAACAGTAGAGTCAGACCAAGCAAAAAGATCTTGGATTGCGTAAAAAGGCTTTAGTGCAACCATCACCGACTCTATCAGACTGGACAACAAAACAGCTGATAAAAGCTCTAATCTAGGAACCGACAATCTGCGTAAAGGCGCTACCTTTGTCTTGGCAGAGCAAAACTGAACGGATACATTGCCGTTGGCATCTACACAACGAAAATATGTGACTGCACAATAGCCACGTTCTGAAGCATCACAGAAACCATGTAACTGCAATGAAACGATAGAGTTGACCATACGACGAGGAATATTTATGTTTGCTAACGACGACAATTGAGATCTAAAACGCGACCACTCATCTGCTATATGAGCAGGCACCTGATCATCCCACGCCACGCCCGATGTCCAAAGAAGTTGTAAAAGATATTTCATATAAAACGTGACTGGGGCGAGAAATCCTAAAGGATCGTAAATCCTTGCAATATTCGAAAGGATGATACGTTTTGTGCACCTTGACTCATGATTGCTATTGACACGAAAACGAAAACTGTCAGATTGTGGATGCCATAATAATCCCAATATTTTTAACGACAAATCAGAAATTTCTTCGAAAGGTTTAAAATCTTCTGAATATAAGTCAGCTGATGGAAGATCCACAAAGAATTCATTGTGGTTAGAAGTCCATTTCCTTAGGTGAAAGCCAGCAGACGACAAAATACTGGTGAGCTCGGACCGTAGTTGGAGTGCTTGCTCCACTGAATCAGCACCGGAGACAATATCGTCAACGTAGATGTCTCTACCAAGGACGGCTGAGCCCAATGGAAACTCATTAGTAGAGTCCGCAGATAATTGAGCAATCGTGCGAAGAGCTTGAAAAGGGGCTGATGTTACGCCATAGGTTACCGTGCAAAGCCGGTAATCCTTTATAGAGTCGTTAGGAGAGGGGCGCCAAAGGATGCGCTGATAATCGGCATCTTCGCTGCGAACCAATATTTGCCTATACATCTGTTTCACGTCGCCAGTAAAAACGACAGAATGCCAACGGAAACGTACAAGCAAGTCGAAAATGTTTGTTTGCAGCTTAGGGCCCACATGTAGAGTCTCATTTAACGATAAATTTCGTGCGTCTCTACAACTTGCGTCAAATACCGTGCGAAGAGGAGTGCTTACAGAATCAGGTCGCAAAATACCATGATGTGGTATATAATAAAAATGCCCAAAATCCGTAGCAGGTGGTTCGACTTCTTCCATATGACCACTTGTTTCATACTCTGTCATAAAGTTGACGTAAGCTTTCCTATATTCAGAATTCGAATTAAGCTTTCGCTCTAACGACAAAAATCTTTTTAACGCAATTTCACGCGAATTCGAGAAGGTAGGTTTATTTGTAGGCTCACGAAAGGGTAACGGTACTACAAATCGACCATCATTATTACGACAATAATTTTCGACAAAATAAGTTTCACATGCTTGCTCCTCCGTCGACAAAATTTTATTATTTGGAGGAGAAACATCCTCAACTTCCCAAAACCTTTTTAAAGAATTTTCCAACGACAAGTTCGACAAAGGCGAAACGAAAAAACAGTTTTTATTCTTTTTGTTTGAAGTACAAGTTTCAAGAGGGTCGTCAACACTTCCCATTAATATCCAGCCGAAAACTGTGTTCAATGCATTTGGTTGACCCCGCCCACCATGCTTAAGACCAGGTAGCAACGACGACGAGAAAATATGTGCATTCAATAACATGTCTATGGGACCAGGAGTAGCGAAATCAGGATCAGCGAGAGGTAAATTTTGTATGTGTGACCACTGCGAGAAATCAATTATATCAACAGGTTGATTGGCACATATTGATGGCAGAACTAAAGCTTCAAAACTAAATTTTTTATTGGAATGGGAATTCACTGGTTTTATGGTACACGATACTGAACCCAAATGCTCTGTGACTGAATGGCCAACCCCATTGACAGTAAGCAAGTTTTGTTTTATAGGTAACCCTAACAATTCTGCGCATGATTCAGTAATAAAATTGCATGCACTAGCGCAATCCAGTAATACCCTGATAGGTCGATAAACACCTTTAAAATCCAAAATTAAAACTTTAGCGGTTGAAAATAAAATATTATTTGTGGAATGTGCCACCGAAGTTAAGGCAATACTATTTTTATGAGGTTCCTGATTTTCATCCTGACTGGGAGAAGTTTTACCAAAATGCAACAAACTGTTATGCGAGAAGTTACAACTATTACAACGAGAGGGTAAGCGACAATTTTTGACACGATGACTAGGAGAGAAACAAAGGATACAAAGGTTTTTCTCTTTAACAAAATCAAAACGAGAACGAGAATCCAATTTAATAAAATCTTCACATGTGACAAGGTTATGTTGTCCCGAACAATAATGACACAATAATTTAGGTTGGGATACTACGAGAGAAGGTTTAATTTTATTTTTGTTTGCTGAACTACCATGGTTATTTGTCAATTTATTGCTTTCCATAGCTCGATAATGCTTTTCGATAAAATTTTGAACATCTCCATATTCTGGTATTTCATCCGAATTAAACTCTAATTGAAAAGACTCCCTAGTTGCCCTATCTAGCTTTGACCACAGTAATTGAAATAACATGAAGTTCTTATCAGGTAAATTATATTTTTCCAAGACAGCCAAATTATCCGAGAATTATCCGAATCCGAAGAATTATCCGAGAGGTACAATAGACTCTTTCTAGTTCTGAACGAGACTTGGTTTTAATTGGTTCACAACACAACAACTTTTCATAATAAATCATAGCCATTTGACGTTTATTATTATAATATTTCGACAAAGTGTTATAAGCATCAAGATAACTGTCATCGGTTAGTGGGAAGTTTTTAATTAAATGATATGCCTTACCTTGTACACTGGATAGCAAATAATGTAATTTTTCTACATTTGAAATATTTCTCTTATGTATTAAAGAGTCATATAGTTGAATGAAAGATACCCAGTTTTCAAAACATCCATCGAAAGGTTTTATATTAATTTTAGGTAACTTGGCCGAAGAAGAAGTCTCCCCAATAACTGGTTTTGCATCCACAACCGAAACATGCAGTCTATTTTTTATATCCCTAACCTTTTTATCAAAGTCGACAGTAACCGAAAGTTCCATCTTTCGTTGGTGTTGCGAACTGATTGATAATAACAACCTCTTTTGAGCACAATGAAATTCTTCCGATATTTCAACAAGATTACTTTCACTGCACCCAAGCAAATCACTTTGTTCAATTAACTCCAATCTAAATAACGCATAATCCCTGGCAATACGATTGGCATCAGCCCCATCATTACCACTATCTATTGACATTTTACGAAAACAATAGGAAAATAAAGTTTAAAATCACAGTCAAATCACAGTTTATACGAAAACAAATATTATTTACTTCTGTAAAAGTCTAACAATAACAATGACAACGAAACGAAAGCAACTTTGACTTTGACGTAAACTACAAACTTTATTGACAACGAATGACAGTGATTATGTCAATCACAAAACTGACTTGTCATTTGACAATTGACATAGACAAAGTAGCTTCACCAACCAACCGTAATGGCGGAATTAGGTATGTAGCAAGCAAATTGCAAACGAGAAACTTCGACGAGCGTTATATTAATTTACCCTCACGTTTTTGATATTCACGTATTTAATTTTTACATGAAAATTATGGTAAATTACGATAAAATTTACTACGAAAAACGTTAAAATTATGTATATGACGATAAAAACTAACGAAATTGAATCACTTTAGTGTGAATCGACAATTAATGCGTACAGCAAATACGAACGAAAGTTGTTACCTAAACCCAAACTTCCAAAGGACCGCCTATCAAAGTATGCGGCTCGAAGACCAAAATGTTTAGGTTCGGCTAGCAAGACCAAAATGTTGATTGATCTAGCTAGTAACGGACCAACTTTGAGTGGACTGTATATTTGGGGTGTACAAGACTGTCGTCTACCAAATCTGATGAATGCACGGGTGTGAATAAACTATCTGTATACTCACCGATGGCTCCTCGAAGATTGGTTAGGAATGGATTATCTGATGCTGCGCAGACTTACACAGAGCCCGATTCCTACCTCCTTGATAGTAGCTCCCCCAATTTCGCCCGTGCAACCCGATGCTGGCGCGATCAGTCTTATACCGAAGTTTGTTATGCAACACTAGAATTTAATCCTAGTGGATTCGATGAATGTAACTATAGGCTCCTTGCCGATGGACCGGCTCGCCACGATAAATTCGATAAATACGACAAAACGACAAACTTGTATTAACAAATTGGCGCGCAACGTGCTAACGCCACGACAACGAGAGAACGACTCTATAGACAACGAAAAAGGCATAGACAATTTTAATAGTTTAACTAAAATCTAAACCATCGACAATAAAACATCGACAAAAGTGAACAATGGTAACAATAGTTCTGATATTGAAATAATATTCCTATGCTGATAAATGAGTCTTCATGTCATCATATTTTGACAATCTAAAATCTCCAAGTAAATACGAGTAGCAATAGTCGCTTAGGATTAAAATATTGAAATGCAGTCTTCTTAGAATGTGTTAGGTAACTATAATAATTTTATATTAATTACCATTAATACTGATATTACACAAAAACTCCCAACCTTAAAAAAATCGTTTGTCATTTTCAATACCAGACATGTAACTTTCCTTACCCAGGTAAACTAAACTACCTAATCAAAATTTACTTTATTGAACACATTAACAGATTTTTTAACATAAATTACCCTTGTTAATATAAATCTCAGGGTACCTAATTTGTTGATAACGATCAAGATTCGTGTTGACATTTGCCGTTTCGTATAAATGCAAGCGTGATCGGAATTCCGATGACCGGATTAGGACCTCGCCCAACTTTGCTACGGTCCCTCCTGCTGCCGTTCAATTAAGATTAATAAGACGGGCCACTATTAACACGTTGACTGCCATGACGGACAATGTTGTCCGACAGCAGACTTTCCCCCGGGGCCACACCAATATTTCGAGAAATGGCCCAAAAACGTCGAGGTGTTTTTTTGTTTATTTTGTCAGGAAATAACTTAAAAATAACGGGCGACTTATGGAAACTGCTATGTTCCCATTATTTTCCGAGATATCAAATGGCAGACACCATTGTCCGTCGCGGCCTCCGAGAATGAAAAACCGTGTTTCCTTCCGCAGACGCCGCGCGGGTCCCACTGTCGGTCATCCTTACGATTTTGCGCTCGCGTAGACGAATGCCGTGATTTGTAAAAATTAGGATTCCGTATAAGTTTCACACGTAGGACAAAATTGATGATTTTGTAAATTTTCTATTGACTCAATCAGTTTTGGATTGGCCCACCTTAATTCAAATGTTTATTGTAAACATTTTTAAATTTGACACCTATCGGAGACCCTGAAAGTAATTTTTGTTGAAGCTTATTTTTAATTATTATATGTATAGGATTACTGGTTAAATCAATCTAGACCCGGGAGGAGGTGACAGTATACATCATTTGTGACATATTTTGTCCTGAAACACCCTGTCTGTCTGTCTGTTTTTAAGTAATAGGTTTTGCTTGATGGTCTAGCTAGATGCGTTAAGATTTCTTGTCTCAAAATTATGCAATTTATTCAAATTTTGTAGGGTATTTAAAAGTAGATAAATGGGTTATATAATAATCATATTCAGAATCCCAAGTCACTGTGCAATATATACATAGGTAGGTACTTCACAATAAAGGCTTAATTGTTAGAAAAATAAGTTTACTGAAATAAAGTATGTAATTTATCGAATATCCAAAAAATATGCATGGTAGTTAGTAGGTAGAAGTGTTAAAAATTATCTACTTTTCTCAAATATCCAATTCTATAGCACAGCATCAAAGTGTGTAGAGAAATACTTAAAAATAAAAATCCATCGTGGATATCAGCAATATTTTTTTGGTCTAGGAATGAATTGGAATCATAATTTAGAAATTATTTTTATTATTTATATCATTTATGGTTGTTATCCATAAGAAATATCTTTAAAATACTTGATTATCTAGTTCTGTTTTTGTATTTTACGTTAAACTTTTCGTAAAGTAGCTTCTTACTTATATTTTTAACCTACTGAACCCAATATTTTATACTTAATACGTACATGGTTAAAACAATTATAATTCTAACGACTTTCTAGTATCTTAAAAAGAGTAAAAATTAATGTATATTTACCTAAAACATCACTTAATTGATCACTTAACCCTCTGCAACTGAGGTGAAATAGTAGTAGAGATTCGACTGAGGTGGAGTCTGTCAGACGTCAATTTTAAAATGAAAATACTGTGGAAATATTTGTTGATATTAAGTTACTTATATTTTAAATTTTTTTTATATTTTATATAGTACTTGATTATAAAAATATGTTAGGAATAAAATTAAAATTCTATGAATTATATCACGTATTTTATTGAGATCAAAATTTCAGACTTACTCTAACGAACTAAACAAATACATTTTTTTTTCTATAACATAAAAAAAATTCAAAAACTTAACATTTATTCTGCTTTTTTATATTATAATAAACTAATATAAAAAAATATATTGAGATCGTATGATACATTTAGGCACAAAACAGTCTTAAAGTTGAGCATATTTTTATATATCAAATTTGCAATCCTGACAAATCTGAGATGAACACTGCAGGCAAATATGCTTCTTACAGGCACAACAGGTGAACCTTGTCTGTCTTTTTAATTTACTAGGGCAAATACTGCACAGTTTTCTTGATGTTGGTCCAGGTTCTGGTGATGGTTCACGCTGAGAAGGCATATCCTTACCCAATACTCTTTTGATGGTTAGACGCAACTCTCTTGGCAGTCTATTGTTATAAACGCGCTCTTTCAGACTAGGCAGAACCAATTCTCTAGCTAAAGACAGTAAGAAGTCCGCTCTCCTCAGTTTAGCACCTGGACAACTTTGGTACAAAATAAAAGAATTCACTCCTGCTAGATCCAGGATTCTATAAAATATAACCATAGGCCAACGACGTGTCTTGCGACTGCACGAATATATCGAACATTTCTTGTCGATCTCGTCGACTCCACCTTTGGCGTGATTGTAATCTACAATCATAGTCGGTTTTTTCATTTGTTCATTGGTGCTTACTGCGTGATGGGAAGAAGAGATCAAAAGCACAGACAAATTAAAGTTATTGCCTATTTTAACAGCGACTTTCTAAATCTGCACGACTGCACGTGCGCTACAGTATTTTCTAACACAATACACATTTACAAATAAAGAATTTCTCTGGACAATACGAAACCTATACTAAAACAATAAACACAAAAATGTTCACTTATTTTACAAAACATTAAAAAATTAACTTTACAATATTGTTTTATTACGCACCCTATCGTTAAAGTATTGTCCGCAACACTGAATTCGCACCAGATGTGTGCCTCGTCGGTGGTTCTCACCAGACGCTAACAAATATACTGTTGTTACATCTGACAGACACTATATAAATATACATGTTTTACTGAGGTTATGTATACGGGACACTAAGGAAATATAAATATTTTTGGGAGGTGACGTCTGTCAGAATCAATACTTATTGCTGTGCTTACGACTGTCAGACACCAATCACGCCTACCACCACACCTGTGCACTGTGTCGCCAGGGGCGCACTACTGTCAGCTACCTTCAACCATTCGCGGAAGGTACTGAGCGGGACAGAGCTACATCACGCCACATTACGGAATGGCAACCTCTTATTTGTTTTCGGTGTCTGAGAGACTACCACCTCAGTTGCAGAGGGTTAAGTATATACCTACAACGCTTTTATGAACCGCTTGTTTCAAAGCCCATAAGTTCTAAGTCTTTGCAGTTTTTTTCGGGCCAAGTTGCTAGGATGTTCCTTGGGGCCGCGCGGGTCTATTGCCTTAGTAAAAAGACAAGAAAAGCCGTCCGTCGGCCGATTAGAGGCTTCCAAAGTGAGCGAGTGCACGCGGACAACGTTGTCCGACGCGGCCCCCTGGACCAGACATGTTGGCGGACAACATTGTCCGCCGCGGCCCATTGGGCAAGACATCGATTTTTAGTCTGGCGTTCAACGTGTTAAGTAAATAGCTCGATCAAATCCCTCAGACAAATAATTTCAGGGCCTTCGTTTTATAATTAAATGGTTCGAAATGTTGAACGTGCATTTTGTTATTAACACTGAACTTTTACTCTACTGTACCGTGCTTCGATATCGTGCCATATTTGTTGTATTAAAAGTTAAAGTTGTAAGTGGCTTTTAAATATGGAGATTAATAAAAATATAAGTACATTGTGCATTTAAATTAAATTGAGGTATCTATATAAATAGAATAACAATAACTTTAAATTGTTTGTTCAATTATCTGCAGCCAAAAACTGTGTATATTGGTTCTTCAGTTTGTCTGTGCAGTTTATTTGGAAGTGGTTTTCACTCATATATTTTAGTAAACTTGGGGTAACATTTCTATTTAGGTAACATATCAAAACTGTTATCAATTGAAAATTCTTTCTGAACATTTCTTCGAGTTTGAATATTAATGCATAATTGTGGGTTTCGTAGTGAAGCTTGCATTAATTTTCTCTGTTTTATTTATTTACGTACCTACTATTTTTTTATGCTAACATGATGGATCCATGGTCCGACAGACGTCAATCGTAAATGATGGATCGAGTTCAATATATCCGAACGCGGGATTGTTGGATTTGTGATCACTAGTAGCGAAATAAAAGAAGCCCTTCCGAATTGCTGATCTTTGTATGCGACTAAATCTTTGTCAGTTCTTCTTGCTTTAAAGGTAGTTCCGATACTTGCTGTGTCTCCTTACCCGTCAAGATACAGAATGCGCTAAACTCCAGGGTTCCATTTATGCTAATTTATAAATCATTCAATAGAGTCTTGATTGAATAGTTTGACAAATTTTGTGTATGGAATGTGCCAAAAATATGTCGAAAACCATTCAATTTTGAATACGGAACGTGCTAAAATGTGCCAGTTTATTCAATTCTGTAGACAAAATGTGCCAAAAATGTGTCAAAAACAATCGAGACGCCCTTGAAACATTTATAAAATACCAGAATCAGGACCCAGGGTTTATAATGACACAGATTCGTACCCTTCTATGAAGTAATACGTTGTATCCAATCACTATAAACATAAAGCAATCTATAAATTAATAAGCGTATAATAAATAGACGACGAACCAAAAATTTATTAGGCCGGGTCCTAATGATATCCCACACTGTGTACAAAATAGAATGAATAATAATCAGCGAGCAGTGCCCTCTAGGGACCAGTCCGAGTTAATTAATAGCTCAACTAGCGCCTCCTTTTACTCGAGAGGCCCGACGTAGTCGAGAAAAATTAATACTGCTTGCCTTTATCAAATTAGTTGTAATAAGTTATGTTGTGTTATGACGTATACCCTGTGGTATACGAAATATTATTATGGGTATTTTTTATGATATTAATTTAACAAACGGGTAACACGCATCTTGTTTAGTAACCACTGTAAGTGTAAGCAAAACACTTACACATCTGAAACCTGAGCTTGAAATGGAGCTGTATACAGAAGCTATTAAATAATTACCTATATATAATTTCTTAACGACTTTTTAATACTTTAAGTTCTGCATGTTAGCCTAACATCTCGGATATTTTCTTTACAGGTACAAAAGGGAATTTAAATTGTTTTTAAACAAATATAGAGACAAATACCTGTGTAGAACTGAGGACATTATAAAGCGGGTCACGCGCTTCGCCGATCTAATTTAACGTAACCAAAAAGTTTTGGTGGCGTTTCGACTGGCGGAATTAGTTTGTTCGCATACTTTGTAGCAGCTGTGTAGGCCTATACGAGGTTTATAGCGTTACACGGTGATTTTGTGAAGTCAATATTAAATTATGCAACAACACAGTATGGCTAATATTCCGTTCGTGATCTGGGTGTGTGCTTTTGTCTTGTGTGTTGTTCATGACGCTCACGACACAGGGAATCCGTATATGGAAATGTGTAGCGATATTATTACCTATTATTAATTATTAATTGTAATCAACTTGAATAGTAAGAAATAAACCTTGGAATACTATTTAATTTTTGTTTTATTGCAATTAGTTCGTAAGTAAAAATAAAAATTAATTTGAAGGAGCATTTCTAAATATTTTTCAAGCGCCATAAGGCTTAATAGGCAAAGCAAATTGTTGTTGATCATTTCTAAGTTTCAAATCCATAAGTGACGTATAACCCTTACGTGCTGTAGTTGTTGCTCGTTTGTTTAAGCGTGACATTGTCCCACGTACAAAACTAACATTTTTCGAGCACACTGAAGAGATCCAATGAGTTATGCCGGGCACATCTAGCGCAAACGATTGCCGACGCTTCGGTGCATACGAGATGTGTGCAAATTGATGGAATACAAATGTCCCGAGAAACCTCTCCGGGCGATACCGCCACGCCCGGGATTTGGATATAACGTTACCTTCCGAACAAACACGCCTGTGTCATTCTGTTTGACAATCGCAGCTCGTAGGTGAAATGTTATCTTCAATGTAAATATTATTATGTTTCTTTTCAAACCGAGAATTTGGAACTAGCTGACCCGTTGTAAATATATTGAATCTTTGCCATATAAGGCGTAGCATTTGGTGATATTTATAGAAAGTAATATTTTAAAGTAAATAATATTATGTCTAAAATGATTCAAAAATACGAATTAAAATATGAAAGTTTTTAAGGCTACAATTATATTACTTTCAAAAATATCTTGTGAAAAAAAATTATGAAAGTATTTATCACTTTTCTGTACAATGTAATTAAATCATAAAACATTATAGTTTCATTATTTTAATGTTAGACTTCATAAGTTCTGAAAATACCAATTACAGTATATAACTAAGGCTTATTAGTGTATAATTTATATTCATAAAATTGTTTCGTGTGAATAGTGCAGTGAATTTCATGGAAAAAAATCTAATATAGCATTTTCGATAGAATGGTTCTAACGCAGAGCATTTAGCCCATTATTATAACGAGTACATTTATAAGAAGAAGAATATTGTTTCATCTGGGACAAACAAGAAAGAAAACCATAACTACCGACCAATTAGAGGGATTCGTAAGGTTCTTCAGACATTTCGATACAAATTAACCACGACGGTATATCCGTTGGTTTTCTAGTCACGAACCAACTGAATTTAGATGAGAGTTTCAATGTGTATAGCCAGATGATCTTAAGTGCTTACGCAGCAACCTACATTTCCAAATTGAATTGATTTACTTGCAAGATTGTTAAAAATAAATTAAAATGTTAGGGTATTTTTCCTATAAAAAAATAAACTGTTTTCCTTGTATGGATATTCTATTAATATTTTTGTGAAATAGGATGAATTGAAATCTTGTCATAAAGATACCAACCCCTTAGTAGTTGTCTCTTCTTAGTGTATTTTTTTATTTTCAGAATAAAATTCAAGGGCTTTTTTTTAGAAAATATATGACAGCTACCTACATTTATATTCTTTTAATATCTTGAAAAGATTGTGAATTTATGATAAGATGAAGTAGGTATTTTAATGTTCAGAGATATTTATTTGTTTTGTAATTTTTTATTATGTTTGATTATGAAACGGAAACCCCACTTTGATGTTGTTTTCATAAGATGTAAAGGCATGGTTTTAAGGTAAGTTAAAAACGTTATTGCTTAATTATGTTAATGCAAATGTAACTGCCTACTGTCATGATGTATGAAATAATTAAGTTTAAGTAACAAGTAGAGTTTTATTAAGGTACGTCAGTACTTTGACGAGACAAGGAGTCCCTCGTCAGTATTATTATGCTCCCGACGTGACAGAGTAAAATGTGCGGATGACATGTTGGTTGATACTTACGTTATAAGGGAGCAAACGTCGAGGGACGAAATACTCATATTAGTTACGGCCATTTGCTGCTAAAAGTTATGCCTTCTGCGAAAAGACCTCGTTTATGTGGATACTTTAATTTTGTACTTATATAAATTTTATTTTAAGTTATAGTAAAAGCCCTCGCTCCGCGTCGGGAAACCCGACTATGTCTAGTTAAGTAGGTACGGGCTAAATACTGTCGTGTCTTTTTATATGAGAACCAATTGAAAAACATATAAAACATTACATTAATATTACACAAAACAGCCGCTTTGGACAGGAGTGGGAATGAACGCAATACTAAGTCATTCTGATGATATTTTTTGCGTGTACCTATATTGAAAAAAATAGTTTCATTTAAATTGAATAGTTGACATATTTCCTTAAAATAACTAATGCGTCCCACTGCTGCACTGATGTCAGTTTATTCATATAATAAGTTCATACACATTGAGAGTTAGTTCCAAGTGCCTATAATTTTTGTGTTTTATTTTACTAATTTTATTATTATCTAATGATTGGCGAGAAGATTTACAATAGGGAGTAGCATTAGGTATATTTTTTTCTCTTCAATACAGAAATAGCTTTCCACCATAGAAAACTCTTTTTTCTGTTTTTGATCGACTTTAAAAAATACTTTTCCGGCTTCAATGCACATGTCCAATTCAATAGTAAAACTCTGTCTTTGACATAGCTTTTAAAGAAACAATTTTGGACGCAGAGCAATAATATGGACGATGGCCTAAATTATCGAAATATTATTGATAAATTTCATAATTCTACGAGAAAACTAACGGTTACGCGAGGGTCTGAACGAGGAGCATATTTTATCAGTTTTGGCGGATAAAAGCTATCAACGACACCTGAGACTTATTTTACGCCCCGCGTGCCAATATCCCTATTTCGTACCTACGAATACCTGGGGACTGTAATTCAGGAGATAAATCATACAAAGCATGTACAGGCTGCTCGCGAAATAATCTTAGGAACTTACGACCAGGTAGTTTACCTCTTTCTTACTATTAATTGTGTGAATGTATAGACATATTGGGGCCAAATATAACTAAAATCTATGAGGAACAAAAGGATCGTTTCTGTTCAAAATTAAATACATATAATGAGGTATAACTTATTATTTATTTGTAATGATACAGTTTAGAAATTTACACTAACTTTTTGGGAATCTTGATTCGTAATATACTGAAAATGTACATACAATCTTAAAACAATACTGCTTGTTTTACAGCAGTTTATTAAAATATCTAACCTGCTTTAAAATTATGCTAGACAGGTGTTTATTGCTCGGCTAATATAATAAATATCGCCTCATTATAAAATTGGTTTAATTAACATTATTTTACTAAAGCTGTACTCCAGATGAAGTTCACAAAAGATTTACCTACCTAATTATAAGATATGGTTCGTGAATATAATTACGACAGTAATAATGTCTAGACTAATTCACCCAAAACTAAAAATTATAAAAATAAAAGCGATCATACTAAATTAACAATCCGATAACAAAAATTGTAAAATTAAATATCTTTACGATACCTTTGAAAATGTCCTTTGTATAAATCTTTGTATGCATCAGATAATATTCTCTGTATATGTTGAAAATTGGCAAAGGTCGGAATTCTCTTACAAAGTTTACCTTTTCGTATCGTAAACAGGTGCTACGTCCAAATTATAATATTTATCTACTTGACAATTTCACAAGCACGGTGTTTATTTAAACAATATATTTTATGTAATATGAGATGGTGTTTGTGAAGATGAACAAATTCTCTTTTTTATTCTATTTTATTTTTAGACATTGGTAGATAGTAAATAAGAAAACTGAGGCCGTGTGTTCCCCGTGACTATAATGCTAAGGAGGAACCCTTTTATTATAGTGGATTATGACATAATTTCAATAGTACCGCGAGCATTATAATTCAACGAAAGGCGCCTTCCTGGTGTAATGAAATACTATTGTTTGTTAATGCAACGTTGTCTTATATAACTTTTAACAAAAAGAAACCGACTGCAACATCACGTAGATGATAGATTAGATATGACAAAATATCAGTTATTACTCAGAAGTCGCTTAAAATTAAATAAGAACACAAGACAACAAGACAAGCATATAAGCTCTCGACTAAACAGAGAATAAAAAAACAGTAGATATACTTAGTAAAAAATTAAGAGTTTATGAGATAACAAACATAAAAAATACATTTCAATACGGAACCTCCTCCTTTTTTGAAGTTGGTTACAAATAAACCACTTTATTTTCTATTGACTAATTCCTTATGCGTTAACCAACCTACGTGCAGTGTTTAAGGAATTAAAACCTTACTATTTCAGAAGGTAGCATAACAAATAACCACTAAAAGTAAAAGGATAAATAGTTAAGTACACTCCATTTAAACCCGGTACGAATGTCGCCATTATAGATTTAGGATGTAGCGCAATAAAGTCCGTAGAGGCCTACGCAGCTGCTACAAAGTAGCAGTACAAACTAATTCCGCCAGTTGAAATTCCACCAGAACTTTTTGGTAACGTTAAATTAGATCGGCGACGCGCGTGACCTGCTTTGTGATGTCCACTGTTCCACACGGGTATTTGCTTGGCTATTTACTTTTCAAACAACTTTAGCTCTCTTTCATACTTTCAGAGAATGGCAGAGACAGACGACAAATGCGGGCTCGGATTTTAAATTAAGCAGCGTGGCGCCGAAATTCCCTGATGTACCTTCATTCATTACCGGCTCTTTAACAGAAAAAAGTAATAAGGAGTGGGAACCACCAAAATGAAAACGAAGTCGAACTATCTAATCATTGAAAGTACTTTAGTGTTTTTTGACCTCTTTATTCGTTTGAATCGAATTTAGACTTAAGATTTTTTTTCCAATTAAGCATTTCGCTATCAATTATAATTATTATTCAAAAAACACGTGTAAAGAACTGTACTATGCCTAAGCATTATCTGGGTTATGCGGACTGGAATAATCCTCAAGTTCCCTCATGTAACCTCACCAGCACCTTACTAAAAGCATAGTTCATTGATTTGGATGATTTATAAAAGTACCTGATTTATGTAATGTCATTTTTATTTTAATATTATACATTTAGGTATCCTTTACATATATAATGACTACTTAATGACTTTCTGTATGTGATTGTTCCTCAGTGAATTAATAAACAAAAATTTAATTTAAATAACCCGAGCCCCAATTCTTTTCTTTCATAAATGCGTCATACTTCACCTTTAAACAATTTGACACATTTTGTTTTCGGAATGTGCCAAAAATATGTCAAACTATTCAAACAAGTTGTATAGTAAACCCAACTTAAGATTGAAACGAAAGAGGCGCTGTCGGACGCATTTGACATTCATTTGACCAATCATTGCACACTAGTAACTGACAGATGAATGACCACAACGTACTTATGAATGATTTTTCGTTAGTTCCAATTTTTGCCATTTCAGAGATAAGTTGGGCGCACTGTAATCGAAGCATTTATAAGTTAACAGAATTGGATTCCTGAGCCCATACTGACTTAATAAAAAGCCTATAAAATTTTACTACATCAAGCAGTAATTTCGTATTTCGTGATTCATAAAAAATCCGAGTTTTCTCAACCTCAAAATGTTAATTCAATAAAAATTTGGAGGTTCGACGAAAAAAGCTTGCGTCAACAAAAATTTTAAGAAGGAGCAATAGAATTTACTTAGCGTATTTATCTCACAAGACAATCGCAACTTTCGCAAACATGTATTTTATACTTATGTATTATTTTTGACATAATATAGAATTTAAATATTTCTGTTATTCTTTTATACATCTATTGATTAAAACTAACTTACAAAGTGAAGTTCTAAATGACTTACTTTTTATAAAAAAATACCGATTTTAAAATCAATAAATAGAGATAACTCAAAAATTACGCTATAGATGTCACTCAAATTGATATGGCACCAGACAAGAAGCTACCTTTCGATTAAAACAAAGCTATCAAAAAATATTTACCTAGTACAATGTTATGAGATAACATCATCGATGTATTACCATGTATTGTATGTTACAAAATGCACAATCCCATATTAATTTTCAGGTGTTCTGTGGCTGAGTACTACTAATTATGCATCTAGTATATTCTACATCGATGGGTAACATACATAAAAAATACAGTTGAATTAGAACCTCCTTTTCTGAAGCCGGTTAAAGAACTAAAGACGAGTAATAATACATGTCCTTCGTCTGAAGGGATTAGTTCCTCCTTCCCTTTCCGATCCCTAATGATGTGGGTTGCGCGTTTCATGAGAGACTCTAAACCAAGACAAAGCCCCAATACGACAACAACACTATATTGACAGCAAGGGCATCATGGTTTCTAAGCCAAGTTCATATTTTTTATATTTATTTACAACGGTCCATAAACATATATTTATTTATTTATTTATTTATTTAACGCTCTATTGTTTGTAGGTACACCAAAAACAAAATACACATACAAAAGTACACGAAAGTAACACAAACAATGGGCGGCCTTATCGCTTTAAAGCGATTTCTTCCAGGCAACCCAAAAGAGGATCAGGACAGCATTAAAAGTAACAGGTATAGGCGTACATGATGTATATAAAAAACGAAGTATAATCAAATAACAAACATACACACACACACAATTGACACAGAAAATCAGAGGATCAAATGACGAGTGAAGGAAAGGAAGGAAAAAGTAACAGATAGGTAAGTTAGGAAAGAAGATAGTGATTCTTAAGTGATTTTTTAAAAGAAAACAGGTTATCAGCTTTTCTTGCAGCTTGTGGAAGCGCATTCCAAAGACGAATAGCAGTCAGCGTGAAGGATTTATGATAGAAAGAGGAAGTGTGAGAAGGAGTGAGTAGAGTAAGAGTATTTGAAGAACGAAGTAAATGATTGTGGGATAAATAACGGAATTCAAAATTATGACGAAGATACGAAGGAGCTGACGGATTAAACAGCACCGAGTACAGAGCAGAAAGAATATGAACATTCCGGCGAAGGCGGATAGGGAGACACTTGAGTTTAGAACGAAATTCGGAAACATGAGCATATTGATCATATTTACGAAGTCCAAATGTGAATCTGGTAGTACATACATTTTGGAGACGCTCAAGTTTACTAAGTTGCCCCTCATTTAGGCCGAGATAACAGATATCTGCATAGTCAAGAATCGGGAGGAGTAAGAAAGTAGCAAGAGTAATTCTAGTGGCCATAGGAAGAAAATTTCTGAGCCTACGCAAGTTGCCAATCGCAGCATACAACTTCTTTCACGTCGTCATTAATTTGTGGCGTCCAAGATAAACTAGAGTCCATAAGAATTCCCAGGTTTCTTACAACTTTGGAGTAAGGAATTTGGACTCCAGCAAAATTTTTTTTTATTTGTACCTATCTATAAGATAATTTTGAAGCAATCATTTCATTGATGACTGATTTTGATATTTCCAATAAGCAATTGGTTGCTCTTCCTATGATTCAACGTTTGTTATTTTGCTGTCTATAAATAGATTTATCTATTTATAGCAGCTATTATCTTTGGATATTGACTTTTTATTTATGTCTATAAATAGATATAAATAAAAAGTCAATATCCAAAGCCATTTGAGTAAGATAGGAAAATTGGACGCCCACGCGGTTTACGTAAGATATAGGTAGCTGGTGAGTTATCTATTCTAATATATATTCAATCTAATTGATGCGACAATCCTTTAACGCCATGTAAATGTGCCCCTTCCTTCTCTTACTTCTAAATTAGGGAGTGAAAATTAAAATAGTGAGTTATAGTGAATAGTTTTTAGATATGATACATACGTTTGCAAAAACCGCAAATAAAACTTTTTCATACGATCATCAATTAAAATTATAACATAAACAGCCAGTCAAATATTGCTCGTTACTACAGAACCCACGATGAGCTAATTCGACTCGCGGTCGGTCACTTTTTTAATTTGAACTTTGTAAATGTTTGCAATTATATTATACCATACAAGGAAAGAGATTTCACGTTCTTATATTCTCGTGTATTTTGTCCAAATAGTCTCCGTAAAAAAATTATGTAAACGGAGGCAGTTAGAGAAAATAAAATCATAACAAGTCTTTGCTATTAAGCAGCAAAGTGGTTCAGCGCTCACGATGTAACTATTTTTGCACTAGGCAGATGCTCGGCAACAACCAGGAGCGTTAATAATGCTGTCATATTACGTTATAAACATGCTTTAGATTAATTTTCCCGTGTTATGTAAGCCGCGTAAGATGCCGAGAGATTCCCCTTTAACGCTTCTGTACTAAGCGTCTTTGTAAAGCCGAGTGTACACTCTGAGCTTAGTCAATATTTAAACAGCCCAGTAGTATCAGCTTCGTTAAAATCTTATAAGGCACCGGATTTTAACACTGTCAATATCCTCACTAAATACATTAAAGAAACAAAAGACAGTTGTAATATGGTTTGAAAACTTATACCTGAAAACTAAAGAAGACGACGATATTGAACTTATTCGAATTACTTAACATTCAAATATTCAAACAATATACCTACGTATAGTGTTACATAACAATACGTTTCAATTAGATAAAGTTTTCATTTCAGACATGTTTCTCTTAGGCATGTTTGAATTTTAGGTACAATAACTAAAGACATTCGATAGACCTTTTATAACTTTTGTTTCTATTCGTATAAACTCAACATAGGGTTGCATGGGGGTTGTTACGTAGCATCTGTTGTGGATTTTTATTTTATTTGCTTGCTCGCTTTTGTGCGCTTAGAAATATAAACATTACCTATGGACATCAAAAAAGTTTACCAAGTGCACCTCAACGTTTAAGGGCTCATATACACGAACGGCACGATGTCAACGGCAGAGACAACTGCACCGGTTGGCGGCGGATGTCGACGTGCCGGCGGCGGCCGTCGACGTGCCGGCGGCAGACGTCAACCTATGTCGACGATTGCAATTCGATGTTGACATGTCTACGGCCGCCGCCGACACGTCGACGGCCGCCGCCAACGGGTACAGTTGTCTCTGCCGTTGTCTGCCGTTGACATCGTGCCGTTCGTGTGTATGAGCACAGGTTGACGTCTGCCGCCGACACGTCGACGGCCGCCGCCAACCGGTGCAGTTGTCTCTGCCGTTGACATCGTGCCGTTCGTGTATATGATCTCTCAGTAACACAATCTGATAGCCGTGGTGTGTGAGGAACGCTACCATCCAGCGGGACCTCAGAGTCGAGAGCCTGGACGCCCACGTGGAGGACCTAGCGCTGCGCATGTTCGCGCGCGCGGACGCGGCGCGGTTTCTGCATCTGCGGAACCTGGCGCCGCTCCACGCCCGCCCTCTGGACCGTTGGGCACTCCCGCGCGACCTACTGCGCGGGAGCAGCTCGACATGAAACTTCGGATACGACCCCAAGCCGCCGCCCGTTCGCTGATCGGCTCCTGCTGGGCTTCCCACCAGCGGGATCAACCTGTTAGGGCCTGATCGCCCAGGCGGCGTGAAACTATCATGATTCCCCGGACGTGACCATCTACTAACCACATACCATCTGGACAACCCACGAGGACCCCAAACCCGGGTCCCAACCAAATGACCGGTCCGTTGCTACGGACCGCGGAAGAGACTTCAGCCAGGGGGCCACAGGCCCCGAAGCTGAATCCCCACGGAAATATCCGTGAGTGAAGACAGGGACAATCTGATATTTTCTAAATATTTTAATCAATATTTTCTGTAGCTCCTATATTTTGGTGGGTTGCCTGGAAGAAACCGCTATGTAGCGATAAGGCCGCCTATTGTTTTGTGCTTTTTGTTACGCTTTTTTGTTTCTTTGTTTTTTATTCCCGGTGTACAAACGATAAAGAGTTTATCTATCTATCTACCTATCAATAGTCCGCCCTTAAAGGCGAATTCAATTGAATAATCTGTTACTTTTCCTACTAATTTGCACTGGATGGCCACAAACTGAATAGTCAGTCGCGTAGTATTTCAGTACCAATTGTTTTGTCCGCCACACCGGCATTAAACTCGAATCCCTGATTACGAACTATCGGGTAATTATTGACTCGGAGCTCTGCGTAGCACTCCAATGCAGCGTTCGAACTTACCGTCATTTATCGACAAAATTAGCCAGGTTGATCTAGGTTTCACTGTTAGACCTGTCGATATAGGACGCTCAAATTGACTTTATTGGTATTATCAACTTTAAGCTTTGTAATTTGGTAATTTTAGGTAGATGAGTAATAC
The DNA here is from genome assembly GCA_905404135.1 of Hesperia comma. NCBI lineage: Eukaryota > Metazoa > Arthropoda > Insecta > Lepidoptera > Hesperiidae > Hesperia > Hesperia comma. The sequence continues at coordinate 14,000,392 of FR990014.1, read as the reverse complement.
AGGAAAATGAATGTATAAATTTTTTGGCAAGTCGCTTTAGACTAGTTGTTGACTGGTGGTTATTATTATGTTCTTATGTTTGTAACAAGAAGATAATCGAAGAGTTTAGTCATCTGTAACGACAGACATAATAATAACTCGCCGAAGATATACAAACACATTAGTCATCAGATGGTTTATGTTATTTATAAACATATTATTTGTAATAATGTTAGCTCTTATAACTTACTGCCAATCACAAAAAAATAATAAAAGTCACTCTATCCAGCAAGATCTTTCTTTGGCAGCATCGTGAGACAGACCGCATCGTTTTTATTTAAGTAATTAAAATTAATTAAAACAAAGTAAATATAGAATTTAACACACGCATGCAGAAATCGGTACTCGGATTCTGAAATAACATGTAACAGGAAACTTCTCGAGGTGCTGAGTGTTATGTATTATGAAGATATAAGAGCCCCTGCACAGGGCGTATTTAAAAACGAGGACGCGCTTACGATGCGCGTATACGCGCTTAAAACGCGATTCGAACGCAAGCTTTTAACTTCGGCACACGGAGCGATCAGGAAACGCGCGGCTACTGCGTGTATACGCGCAGATCTCTGGGCCTTTGTACGACTATCAAACGAGTTTAGAACGCGCTTCATACGCGCGTTTGTATCGCGTTCAAAGCGCGTTCGCATCTACAAAAACGCAAAAATAAGCGTCTACAGCGCAGACGACTTGCGTTCGTGAACGCGCGTTCCTTGAAACTCACTCGTTTTTAATTATACTTTAATTGAAAATTTATATTAATAGATAGGTAATTAAATATCGACGATATCGATTAATAGATATGCAATTAAATATATAATTAAATGTTAATACACCGTTCTATTTTATTGCATGAATACATAATCCTGCCATTAGCGCTTGTTCAGGTGTAATGTACAGCTTATGAGAAACGCTGCGAGGCGTCGTACGCCTGCTGTAATTTATTTTAGGCTATTACCCACAGTTTTCTGTAAGATATGACCGTTAAACTTAAAATAAGAAGGAATATAATCTATACTTGTAATAAATCTGTAACTAATCGCTCTCTGCCCATGGAAGATCCAAGAAAAAACGATTATCGTAAAAGAATAAAAATAAAGATTTAAAGAATTTTGCCTGTTTTTCGGTTTGACTTTTCGATCGTGATTATTAGGAGATAAGTTTCTCAAAGGTCAAAACGCATGATTTCTTAACTTAAATAGGACTTATTAGACAAGATGTAGTAAAAATTAATCGGTAGTATAGCGAAATTTTGTTATTAAATTATTTGTAAATTGTAATAATAGCCTCCTCGTCACACAGATATTTTCAGGGTTCCGTAACTATAAAGGACCCAATCTCTGCGTGACAGGTATTTTTTTTTACGAAACGCGTGGAGGAATGAAGCTAAAATTTAGATCTGGTACTCAGATTACTCAGGTCTGAAATCTTTTGGAGCAGAGAAAATAATCAATAGCGGTATATCCTTTGGGTTTAATAAATAAAACCTTATAGTAATGAAGTAGAAAAATAATGAAAATGGTATGTTCCCACAGCAAATAAAATTGTGTACCTATTATAACCCGTAACAAATATTTTCTTGAGGAAAACATATTCGAGTCGTATATTGAACATATCTTTGGAGGGTTGAACGCATTGGGATTAAGAATTACTACTAAAGAAAACCAGAAAGGTTCGAGACAAATTCAAATATTGTTATTAAAAAGGCTTTTATCTCGAAATTTCAGTTATCGCACTGCAGAGTAAAAGCTTTGAAAGCTTCGCTGTATTCGACATCGCTCCAGGCCAATTCTTCAAAAACCGCTGAGGAAATTTGTGATGTCAATTGTGTGCCCGCATTTATTATTAATAAATACTTTATTGAAGTGTGCAATTAAGACGAAGTTTGTTGTTTGGTTGAGTGGATAATTTTACTGTGTAAAACATTTGTAGCGATTTTTTTTTTACAAAATTGGTCAATTTCGCAACTTGTTATTTAATTTATCGTTATAAACACTAACACTCTCACTTTCCCCTACTGCATAAGGTCGCCTATTCCGTGTCGAGTTTGGCATGAAAAACATAAGAAAATAACACCCGCCACAAACAGCGAAGCAAAGCCGAATTAGTATAAAATAATTACGATACTAAGGTCAACATCTAAAAATTATTACCTAATATCCTGATCGGTTAGTTGAGCAGAATGGTGCGATTCTGATTGATCATGTAAATAAAATAACATTATCCATTACCATTGATTGACATTATAATCACAATAATTCAAAGATTGGAATCCATTAGCCTAATATTTATTGGTACAGGTAAAAATTAATTCTAGACTTTCTTTGTTTATTAAACATCAATATTCAAAGCCGATAGAAAAATCTTCGGGAAAAAGCTTAGCTGTTCCGTTTCAGTTGGTTCTTGAATTGTTGCGATCGCACACGTACGGTGTACTACTTTGATAAATATATTATGACGTTAATGACTCCGCTACAACTGAAATTAATTTAGAAATATAATAACTTTAAATATAACAAGCTCTTTAAACATAAAATTATTATATTAAATATTAAAATTATATATTAAAATTAATTGCAACTTTTTTTTATGGAATTAAGATAGCAAACGAGCATGCAGCACCACCTTCCGCTGCCGTCCATGACAACTGTGACCGACCCAGAACTAGGCTCAATGAGCCCCGTTCTAATTCGGTCACAGATGCGTTGCTACCCCTGAGGACTGAGATGGTCGCCTCTAAAAAAGTGTAACCGGCTCCACACCTTCCTATCCGGAACACAATTGTTCTTAAAACAATTATTACACGGTAGGAATGGTACCGTGGCGGGCGGTGACCTGAACTAGGGTTAATTTATTAGTATTTTATAGACTTAAGATATTGAACAGGGTAGCAACCTTAAATACTAAGATGCTCCCATATGAACCCCAGAGGCGTTCCTCTCTAATAAATGTAATCGCAAAAAATAAAGACAATGAATCCGTATTAATTATAAATTATTCTTAGTCTTTGTCTGCCAGTCAATCTTTCTGTCTGTGTTCTAAGACACGGGACCTGTTTATTGAAATTTGGCACAGACGACAGTTGACTTTGAAAATGGATAAGGATAGTTATATATAGAAGAAAACAATCCGTAGACATAAATTTAAAGGTATTTTATCGTTTTACGACTGTCATGTGGGCGAAGCAACAGGCCGAAACTAGTAAAATATAAACATAAACTAAAGAAAGGTTGCTTATTATTAATGCACTGTTTGCTGTTACCAATATACCAAAATGTATTTTTAAGCATAAACTTATGTTTAAGTACGTGTGCCGTCGACTTTATGTCATGTTGATACGATGGCACGGTTGGGCGGGTTTGCCGACGACAAAATGCACTCACGTCTCCGCTCGCACTCAGAGAACCATGCGGTTGCACTAATATTACTGATCACAGAGTCTACTGCCGCACATATTGTTCTAGCAAACAAACAGTTTAATCTTAAGTCATTATTTAGTGAAGTTGACGGCATTATAACGCTCGTATATGTGAATGTATTTTTGATTGATATCTAAAAACAATTTCACCCCTAATTTTACTCCCTTAGGGATTTATTTGCCAGAAAGTGATGAAACTGGTCTTTTACTCTTTCTGTACATAATCCTAAGGACCAAGTTTAATCGTGGCTGAATCAAAGTGTAAGAAATAAAAAACTTTTAATACTAATTACACCCTTGAGGGTCTTATTATGGCAAAATCCGTTCTTAGTTGTTCCGTTGATAAAATGTGGGAATGGAATAAGGATTAATTCCAAAAAGAGTGGAATACGTATTCTTGTTTTTACCTAAATTGACAGGGCTTGACGTGACAGAATTTAATCTAAGCATGGTGAAGTCTTTGCGACGGGCGCTTAATCACCAACAGACAAACATCATTTACTTTCTTAAATGCTTTCTTACCGTCCATTGCATACTGCATAAGAAGCAGAAAGATGCAAATGTCGTTCATTAGAATTCTTTTAATTTTCTTCAAGATGGAAGAAAACTTTGACTTCTGACTTTACTTTGGTGTATTATGTCTATTACTAGTCTAGTACATTAGAAATCTGCCAAGATACCATACTATTGTACTATACAAAACCATTTGTATCATAAAATTTGTGGGTTTCCCCGAGTTTCCCTGGGATCCCATCATCAGATCCTCAGATGGTTACAATCCTTTGAAGAACAAATTTTTGTTTAAAAATAATTAATCCACAAATGACACAGAAATCTCTGGATATACGAATATACCTAATACTTTAAAAAACTAGGCGTAAAACGTCTTTTTTTTAAGTCGGATAAAATACTTCGTTTTAAATGCCAAGTCTTACATATTTTTTTATGGAATTAAGGTAGCAAACGAGCATGCAGCACCACCCTTCCGCTGCCGCCCATGGCAATTGTTACCGACTTAGAACAAGACCCAATTTAGGGACTAGGGTGGTTAGTCATGCAGCAATAGCCTTAACTTCGTTGAGTATGATTTATTTTATTATATATACCATTCATTATTGGAATTTAGTATCGATTCGTAGGTAATAATCGTAGGTAATAGTCTAAACATTACGTAATGAATACTCGTAACAAATTGTCCTGACGAGGCACATTGAACAAAGCCTCTAAATTGCTGGCAATGGCTAGCATGCCACCCTTGCAATTCCAGGTAACGCCACAAATTGTAGAATCATACAGTAGTGGAAAATTTGGTGACTAAGTTAGAAAACGATGATAAAATTTATTAAACCGTTGTAGTCAATAGACAGGTAGTACTGATTTAAATTGAATTAAGCCAAACGTTGCTGGAGGAATATATTCTGAAGTACTACTTTGAATTTGTGAAGAATCAAAACTTGTCAAATGCAAGTTGATTTGTAGCAAAGATGAAACAAAGCACAAGATGAAGGTATTCGAGTAGATGTTATGTGTCACACTCACACAAGAAAAGGAGAAAAATAAAAAGCGTTAATATTTTGCCGGAACAAAGTTTAAGGAATCACAAATCAAAGAATAATTTTAAAAACTAAATAAAAGCAACAAAAATCACTGTTTTTTCAACAGTTGAGTTGAGTCCCCTTGCTTGGCTATTCTGAGCTTAGGAAGCATTTATTAAATACTTAGTTCTAATTTAGCATATTATTTCACCTACATAATTTTAAACTATATTATAGGTATATTTTAAACAAAGATTTATGCTGTTTTACACGTTAAGCTAAATTGCATAAAATATTATAACGAGGTTAGCCGCCATCATCCTTTAACGTAAAAAAGTTTAAACCTTCTTTAGAATTTTTCACCGAGAATCCGCAGATGACATGCGAAAGTTTTCCAAGTTGGCCTATAAATCATCCGGATCTACCATAATGTGAAATATTAGGTACATGGAAGAAATCCTAATCCACTTTGCACATAAAAACTCGTGGGCAAACTTTGTAATCACGAAAGAGTTTGAGATAAAGAAGTTAAAGAAATATGGTTTCGTTAACCTCACGACCTAAATATAAATATTATTTATTACGATGGTGTGAAATCGTTGCAGGTATTCTAAATGTTCTCTCGTTTTTATTAAACAACAAACGAAATCATCTCTCCAATCTGTAATTTTTATTTTATGTCATATTTATACAAAGTGGTTACCACCAATCACCATACAACAATAAATTTAATTTTATGTACCTAATTATTATACCTAAGCCCCAAAAAAATTTTCAATCAAATACCTCCTTCACTTTAGCCACAGCATTTTTTTTTCAATATTCAAAATTTCAACACGCTGTATCTATTTATTATTGTAATAGCAGAAGATTGTTGCCGCTCTTGTCAAAAGTGAGTGACTGACTATTGCGATTTTGTGCTATTTAGTTTGTTTGAAAAAACCATTTTTGTAAATAAAATGTTAGGCGGTTTTCACTAAATGTAATTATGTTACTTGCATGAAGCAGGGCTCGTGGTTTCATTTATTCTTTCATGTATGGTGGTATCCACCTTGTATACCTTTGGCAAAGGCAAATGTTGTGTGTGTAAATGACTACGAGTCACCAGATATGTCCCTCTAGGCAAGACATGATGCTTGCTTGCGTTGCTTAGTTGCTGCACTCAGACTATTCATTATCTGCACATGTATTATTATGTATACGATTTAAAAAACTTCGATAGCGTGATTTAGTCTTGATGATCACGTTTTAAGATCAGGCTTGACAGTTTTGTCGTTACCGCATGTCGTGTGTCTTCACCACTGCGTCTTCAGCAGACTCGGAATTGAGAGGATACAAAGTTGCTTAATTCTGGTCGAAGCACAGGCTTTGATAAATGATTATTTTTCTTACTTAAGTTGCTATTAGTTTTTAAACGCGCATTGTACTTTTATTTCAATAAAACGTGTATTTATAAGAATTTTAATTTAACAATTATAAACTTTTTAGGGGTGCGTTTTGTGTCACTAACCATTGACAATTATTTTCGGTTTGTAAATATAATTAGGTCTATCATAATTATATAAGGGGATTTTGTTTTTTTAACCGACTTCAAAAAATGAGGTTCTCAGTTTAACCTGTATGTATGTATATTTGTGTGCGATGATCTCGCGTTTGGTTGAACCGATTTTGATGTGGTTTTCAGCATAGTATTTGTCAGACTTAGAAGAAGGTTTAAGGCATATTGTTTTCAGCATCGTGTTTATCAGACTTAGGAGAAGCATTTAGGAATATTAACCGCATTTAACTGAACCGATTTTTACTTTTCGGCGTTAAAGTCGGTTCTATTTTGTTAAAAGTTATTTTTGGTATTTTTGCGCATAATTCTGCATTAGTTATTGAATAATTTGTAAGTCATTCATAACACGCCTAACGAAATGATTTTAACAGTCTTTCAAACGTTATTAAGGATATTTTGCTTTTATTCCAACTTAAACAATTAAGAACATTTAAAACAGTTAAAATGAAACCGAGAAAAGAAACACCAACAAATTTACCGGAAACGAGGCAAATAATTCGAGTTTTATTTCAGTAGAAAGAAGATTCTTTAGTACAATTCAGCAGTAGCCTTCATTAGCGCGAGACAAATCCTTTCACTGGTATTTCTCGTTCTAATTGCAGCATTAGGAACTGAATGAGCTATTGTACAGCTGTATAGACAGGATCTGTTTTATTTTAAATGCTACTGGGGAGCACAATAGCTAGTTTTAAACCCCGCAAATTAAAGACTTTCTCGAATACAACAGAATATCTGTTGTACTCTAGACGTCTTTGATGATTATAAGTTTTGACTTTTCACACTTAGGGGTATTGTCTGGTTTATTTTGCTATAAGAGGTCTAAAAACAAATCAGTTACTGTTAATTAATTCTTTGTTGTTAACTTAGGTATTGGTATACCTAATTTTATCTTTTAAAGGTATAAAACATGTCAATGTGGTTAATTGTTGTAAAATGATAAAGTACGAGTAACTATACTTAGCATGAATGCTGAAAATAACCACAAATTTTATTGGTAAAACCGGAAATTGGGAAGAAAATCACTATAAGAAGAGCAACATAAATGCATCTGTACCTACTTTTAAAAATACAAGTGTTACAGACTTATGGTGATTTCGTTCCCAATTTTCGTTTTGTGTGTCATGGAAAATAGTGATGTGCCCCGAGAAGTGGGTAAAAACTTAAAACGTTTGAACACACGCTTCATCGCGCTTCGTTCAACAAGGATCCGCGCAGTAGAGCCGCTACTAATTTGGGATAAGTGCTCGGAGAGGCTCAGTGACTCAGCGCACAGTGGAAAATACCTTTGAAGAGCTTTGAGCGAGCTTTGACAGAACATTACACCACTTGAGCCTTTGTTGTTTCTGAGCCTCAAGTATTTTATTATTATTGTTAACTAGGATATAATATTTTTAGCAATTATTTATAATAAAAGTTTTGTTTTCAAAGTTGCGTAAGATTTTTATGTTTTTCCCAATTTATCGAATTTAGGGCGCTGAAGTTTTTCTCTAAAAGGTTTTATTTTTTTATGACCTAATATCATATTTCAGAATAATACTTAGTTTAGTTCTAAATATAAGCTAAAAATATACATTCAAAGAGCGGAGCCTGAATTTACACAGATTTTCTTTGAGTTTCCTACAAGATATATTTTCCTTTGCAGTCTCGTTCCTCTAAGATGAAGCGGGGTACATTTTTAATTAGACTTTTGTTGGCCAAATAAGCTTTGTTATAACACTGGTTTCATCTCCTTAAGAGGAATTTATGTACCTACTCATAACTTTGGGAGAATTTTATATTTATTTTAAGCATAATGCTTTTATAGTGTTTTTGTATGAGAAAATTAAGGATTGGGTATTTAATGTAGGTTTGTAGGTGTTGAGGTTTTTTGAGTGTAATACGGGAAAAATAAAGAAAAGAAGACGAAATTATTTTTATATGTAGGTATAATTAAGATAGCAAACAAGCGTAAAGCCTTCCTCTCTCGCCCATGATAACTGTGACCGACATAGAACAAGACTCAATTTGAAACTACGGTTGTTAGTTAGTTTGCAAACGGTGTTAGAATGTTAGTTGGTTAGTTTCTTATTACACCAGGGACTTTTAGTGATAGTCCACTTATGAGTCGCTAGTAAGAGACTTGTTTTAATTAGGTCACAGATGCATTGCTACCCTTGAGGACTAAGTTGTTAGCCTCTAAAAAAGTGCAATTATAAGTAGGTACTTTAAATATATTGATAATATCGAAACATAATCAAAACGTAATGTTGTTTCTGTAACTTCGGAGGAGAGATACAATTTGAGGATCCTATTAAATTTTAAAATTTATCTTTATGACCCTTTCATGTTTGTATAAAAATGTTACAATGCGGAAAAACGAGGAATTCATCGAAACGAGAACGGATATGCCTAACGAAGGCGTTTGAACACTTTTACGCGAACATTTCATAATGTTCCCCTACAGTGCTCTATCTCTTTTTAACGCTCATTCTTGCATATTCACACACAGGTTTTTCATCGCTAGGTATAGAGTTTAACTTCCTTAAAATATTTATTCTAATGAAAATCATTTTACATTAGGAAACGATATTAAGTTTACCATTTTTCTTTTTGCAATTCACATTAGGTATATTTGAATTTATACACGCTTATAAATTGTAGTAAATTCTCACACAACTGAAGGTATATAACTATATATATTACATATTATATTTTAGAATCCAATAATTAAAGTTTATTTATCAAAAATAGCCTTTTATGTTTGGCTCAACTTATTATATTAATTGATCACTCAGGCATGGCCGTTCATAGTCGTTTTCTCATGAGGAGAGTTCTCCTTCCTCCTTCTATTAGGAAAAAATGGTGGTTTGTTTCTTTTGTGTGATTAAAGAGTAATATAGCTACGAACCTAGATTGCGTCAAACAACGGGCTTAACAATTTCACTGTGACGTCATTACGAATCAGTAATTAGCTGATGTCAGCTTGATTGGGATAAACAAGCATTAGGTCTGCAAATAAATTAAACATAGATACCTAGTATGTGTAAATTATTGGTATAGCTAAGTACCTAATATAACGGCATACATAATATACTGCTTAATTAATTTAGAATTGTTTATTTTGTGTAGTAGGTATGTATGTAACATCAAAGAAAAAGGCTTGTATTCATAACTGGGTCAACTTTGCAACGGAAACACGTAAAACATATTTCACAGTAGGTAGTCTTTAGATAGCTGGTTATATATTGGCGGGTTGAGATTATGATCAAGAAACCTACCCTTGGGATTACAATAGAGACTTTTGTTTCATGTTTATAGATGCATTTTTTCATGGAATTAAGGTAGGAAACGAACATGTGGCACAACCCTCCCGCTGCCACCCTTGACAACTGTGACTAACACAGAACAATGGTAAGTCCAGTTAGTTGATAGTGTTAGAACATTATTTGGCTAATGTAACGAATTTGGATAGGGACTGTTAGTGATAGTTATTCCTATTATGAATATATAGTCCTGTTATGAAGCGCTCATAGCCCGACGCGACGGCTTGCGTCGATCCTAAGTGATCGAGAAAGTTAAGCAACAGCGGGCGCGGTCGGTAGTTGGATGGGTGACCGCTAGTGGCAAAATTTCTTGAGCGCTTCCGTGCTTCGGAGGGCACGTAAAGCCGTCGGTCCCGGTTGTTATCGATAGATAGCAGTCGTTAAGCCATGTCAGAAGGCCTTCGGGCGGCTTGAAAACTTCTGACGGAGGGGTTAGTGGCCAAAATAGTGTCAGATCCGCATTGAAGCAGCGTGGTGGAGTATGCTATAGGCCTCCTCAATAATGAGGTGAGACCCGTGCTCAGTAATGGGCCATTAATGGGTTGTAGCCATTCCTGTTATTTGTAGTAAGTAATAGTTCCGTCAGCAATTGTCAGATTCTCGTAGATAGGTACTTATTCGATTACAGATGCCTTGCTACGCCTGAGCATAGAGATGACCGCCTCTGAAAAAGTATAAGGGGTTCTATCCTTTCTAACCGGATGAAAATTTCTATTATAACATGATATAAATGGTACTTAGAAGAATGAGAAGAGCAATTTGGCTTGGAATAAAGATCTAGCCACTAGCTAGGCAGCTAGGGGAAACATCAAAAAATTTAAAGTGTCTGGACAATTCGCTTACTCAGCAAAAATAACTCCAGATATTTTAGTCCCTAATTAATTTTGTATATTCTATATTTTTGAATTAGAAGTTACAGTTATGGACGAATTAGTTTTATTTATACAGTAGGTATAGCAAGATGACAAGCTTTTTGAATAATTTTTGTTTTGTAAAAAAGGTTAATTTATTATATCCGGAAAAATGTAAGCCCACATTAAGTTAACGTACAACTTTTATCCCGAAAAGGACATCGCCGAAACTCGCCTAAAAAATGCATACATTTCACATAAATCATAATTCTCAATTTATTTTATGGTATTGATTATAACAGTTATCAGACTTCAACGGACACTTCTTACAAATGAAATAAAAATAAATAAACATTAACTTGATTTCACAAAAACATCCGGAACATCCTCCATTTTACTCTATGCAACAATGTTGCCGCACACACATCAAGTCGAAAAGCCTTGCTTTAGCCGTTCAAATCTGTTCTTGTACAAAACTCTGTATTTCGTCATACAATGTTTTAAAATAAAATATCATTAAATGTTAATTTCATACATCTCTTTCTTTGGAATAAGCCTGGCTGATGTCGAAGTAATAAAATGCGACGAGACGAAGTTGAACTGTTTCCGAATGGATGTGTGTCCGACGACCTTAATACGTCTTATAATTATACGTTTCTATGTTCATAGCATAGAGATAGGTTCATAGTGTCATTGATACTGTCACAACTGTCAAGTGTCACTTTCACACAATTTTATTTTGGCCGTTGGAGAGTGCATGTCATTCATATTTAGGTACCTATTTCGTGTGCAAAGGAGATTTACGTGTACTTTTAGTATGCTTTTAACGACTGATATTGAACAAAGGACTCTGATTTATTCCTTTAATGACCATGGCTTACGGACTTATGTTCCTAATGCTTTATAACAGGGGTTTCTTTATCTCTTGTCACTAACGAAATAACCTCAAAAATCAACTTATTTTTGCTAATAAATAATTACAGAGAAGTGTCCGTGGATTTAATTAGTGATAACTAAAAAGACGATATTATTCTTCAGCCAATTGTCAATTTTTCATGACAGTTGTTCTTAGGCGAAGTTTGTATGAACGCGGAGCAATGTCCTTTACACTTGCAAAATAACATGAAACGAAACGAAATATATCAAAAACTGAGCTCGCGAACCACCTTTTTAGATGTGAAAACAGCACTTTTATTTCCGAGTCAAAGAGACACTGAGATTTCTAGATCAATATGTAAATGCAGTTGCACGGCCGGAGGCGTGAGTGCATTTCTTCGTAGCAGAGCGCATCCAACTGCAATGAGACCCACTGATACTGCAGGCGCTTTAAATGAATACTAGATACATGACATTTACATAACTTGAGCGTTTTCTAAGTAATAACAATATAATATAAATATACCTAACATCTAGACAAGCGGGAGTGTCGAGCCAAGTTCTTAGTTACTTGTACGACTAATTGATAATATTAGGTATATTTCTGTGTGACTTGCGACTCTTTTACCATTATTATCATGCGATTTATATTGATAAAGTGTATTTATTTATTTATTATTTATTTGTAACTCGTACTTTTAATCTTATGTGGCGGTTGTTCAGATTTCCTAAAGGAAAGGAATGACAGCTAACTATTAAACAAAATAATTAATTACAGAAACTTAAAACAGTTCATAAATAAACAATTACACTCACAGCTTTCCAAACCGTTTTTTTTATAAAAAAAATTTTGTCTGTCTGTTTGCGCGCGCTAATCTCCGGATCGGCTGAACGGATTTTGATGGGACTTTCACTGGAAGATAGCGGAGATTCCTGAGCAACATTTAGGCTATGTTTTTATCCCGGAAATCCCACGGGATCAGGATTCACGTGCAAAAAAACTACTATAATATATACATATCCTATGTCACGGGCTTAAATTTTTATGGAACTTTCAATGGAAGATAGCGAATATTCCTGAGCAACATTTAGGCAACTTCTTATCCCGGAATTCCGGCGGGATAAGGAATCACGCGGGAAAACCTCTTATGCGCCAAGTCGCGGGCTTAGATTTTAATGGGACTTTCATTGGGAGATAAAGGAGGTCGTGGAGCAATATATAATCTGCTTTTTATCCCAGAACTCCCGCGGGATCAGGATTCACGCGGAAAAAGCTCCTATGAGTGAAGTCGTGGGCTCAGATTTTTATACAACATAATTGGGCGATAGAAGAAGTTGTGGAGCAATGTACAGGCTACTTTTTGTCCTGGAATTCCCGCAGGACCAGGATTCACGCGGGAAAACCTCATATGCGGGAACGAGGTCGCGGGTTCAGATGTTTGTGGGAGTTTCAGTGGGAGGTAGAGGAGGTTGTGGATCATTAAATAGGCTACTTCTCCTACTAGACTAGGTACTACGTTCCTGACTTCTCGCGGGATCGGGATTTACGCGGGAATAACACCTATGAGAGAATGAAGTCACGGGCTCATTAATATCTATATACCTATTTATATCTATGTATCTTAATCGATTCATTAACATAATTATGTAATATTAGAGCTTAGCTCGGTGGTAATTAACATGCCCATGAGTTTTTTTTTTAAATGGAATTAAGGTAGCAAACGAGCATGCAGCACCACCCTTCCGCTGCCGCCCATGGCAATTGTGACCGACTTAGAACAAGACCCAATTTAGGGACTATTATATCTATGTATCTTAATCGATTCATTAACATAATTATGTAATATTAGAGCTTAGCTTGGTGGTAATTAACATGCCCATGAGTTTTCGAAAACATTACTAAAAGTCGGAGAAGGCCTCTTTCTTGCACAAAAACCTCCACATAACATAACCTTAATTACTTGGTAAAATTGTTGCTACCAAAGAAAACATTCAGAGCATACGAAACCAGGAAAATTCATGGTTACGTGAACATGCGATATTGACCCCAAAAATGAAGAAGCTGTATTGATAAAGTCGTTTATACTTATTTTAATTATGTAGTTAATCAGGACAACGCCACCAATTACATAGTTGAGTTCCTCAATTCATTGAAAGCGACTGGTCTCCCAACCCAGCTTATAAAATAAGACTTAAAGTTGGTGTTCCGATAATTGTTTTGCTGTGCTATCATAATCGTGATGCGAAAGTTAACTCCGTCAAAACTGTAATGGAACCCATCTTATATTATGTAGTCAAAATATTATTGTGGCTGTAATCTACACTTGGATTGGTACGGCTGAGTTTTTTTTAATAACCTAAGCAGGCAAACGAACCGACAGATCACCTAATGGTAAGTGATCACCGTCGCCCATGGACATTGGCAAAACTAGGGCATCACCAACGCGTTTCCGGCTACGAAGGATGCGATGGACCAGCTTCATAACTCCATGTCACGGCACTGTAGGAATACTGAGGCATCCCTCAGTTCGTTCCACAGTTTAAACAAGTACATGGCAGAAACTGACGTGAACTATTATATTCGTTCCGCGCATAATTTCCCCACGCACACACACGCAAACGTTCCCTGTGATTACGCGCTTTGCCACAACAATAAACAAAGCACAAAGACAGACATTTAAAGCTTCTGGTGTTGACTTGAGAAAAAAACCTCTACATTTATAACTTACTATTTTTATCGATTTTCTCAAGATCTACAGAACGGATTTTTGTACAGTGTGACTAAAACATAGTAAAAAATCAACTACTCTTATGTGTGGAGTAATATATAGTCCACTTTATGTCTTAGAATTCTAACGGGGTCGGGATTCACGTAGGAAAAACTTTGTGACACACTGAATTCCACGCGGGCGGAGCCGCGGGCACAGCTAGTGTAGAATACTTACAACTGACCTATTATACTAATTTCAATTAAGCAATGACTAAAACAACAATGGCAACAAAGGTAAACTATAAAAAATATTTATATATTGTTCTAATTCATTAGATAACCTCAAACACCGAATTGTTTACAAGAAAAACAATTTTGCCGGTATAGTGGCGTGTCTCTCGGCATCAACGCCCATTTCCGTGGTTGGGCCTCGTAAGTTCAGCTTAATTTGCGTCGGATAATGACCCACGGGGCCTTCGACGATCGGAATGAGCGTGTAATATGGATTGCTTGTCGTTTATTAAATCTCACTGTTTCGTTTAAACGTTGTTTTGTAACATTTAAATGATTAATTTACTCATCCGTATCATCATCATCGCAACTTATAATTACCCGCTGCTGGGCACGGCTCTCTGAGAAGGTTAAGGCCAAAGTCCACCACGCTGGCTGAATGCGGATCGGTGGGCTACACACACCTTTGAAGTTTGCGAACTCTCCGGTACGCAGGTTTCTTCATGATGTTTTCCTTCAGCCTTATAGCAAGTGACATTTTATTGCTAAAAACGTATACCTATAACTCCAAAAAGTCTGAAGTGTGGATTCGAACTCGGATCCCTCGATAAGAAGGCCGAATTCCTAACCACTACGCTATCACCGCTTTTTACATATTCGTATAGCAAATAAATAATAAGGCGTGTTTAAACAGCTGAATATAAAATGTGAAAAAATTTCTTTGCAAATGCTAACAATCGATGACTCACTTTGGTAAGTTTTGACTTGAATCTTGCTTGGTTTGTAAGAAATCAAAACAACAAATCAGCTTTAGGCTCACAACCTAAGAAAACAAACAAGATGATTATTATTTACAGGTTTTAATGTACCTATTATTGATGTTCGTACATAACATATTTATGTTTAGGACAAATCTTGTAAGCTGAATTAAAACCATTTACTCTTACTTTACAGACTTGCAAATTTTAACAGACTTCAAAAAAGAAGGAAGTTCTCAATTCAAACGCAAATATATATGTATGCTTTTTTGTGTTTAGCAATTTTTTCGTCGTTTTCGAGCAGATTTTTATAATTCTTTTTTTGTTGAAAAGTAGATATTCCAACGGTGGTCCGATGATAAGGATACCAGGAATTGATGATGGCATCCCGGGGAAATCGAGGGGAACTTTCGAACTGTGAGCTCACGTAATACATTTGTTTTTAGCGTGGAGTGGCAATTCCATATTCTTGGCGACTCATAATTACATAATAATTATACGATTACTCAATTATTGAATTCGTTTCTCGAAGGTTAAAACTAATACACTGTAAGACCAAGGTGCCCTGTGTTTAAAAAGTAAAATGTAACTCCTTTTTATGTCACCTAAGTGGACTTTTCAGTTACGATGTTCAGTTCAAGTATAAAACTTTTACGAGTATGAGCAGTTGTGATATCAAAGTGATATAAAACTATCGTTTTAGTTCACTATTGGAACTGCAATTGTTTTACGGTATAATTTTATTCTCTTGTTACGGTAGTCTGTTTCTATCTATCCGTAAACCTCAAGTCAGCCTGGCAACTATCAAAAAGCAGCATTGTAGTTGCCGCCTTTCGTATTACACACTTAATTTACTAATGCAAATAGAGTAGGTATACATTGAAGACGATTACGATACTTTTGGAGACGATTGGGTGGCACAAAACTTCAACAGTGACATGCTTTGAATAGCATGGTAGATTATTCTCTATGCCTTATCTAGTATATCTTAGCCTTATCTCGTCTATGTAATGAGAAACCCGTGCCAAAAAAAATCAGACGCACGTCTTTTTAGACCGAGTCTCTACACATCCATACGTCTAGTAGGTACCTTTATAAAACACACAATCTAAAGTCCACAATGCTTGGCAACATTTTAATCTACAGGAGAAATGTATGTACATTGTGTAGATTTTTCTTTCCTAATCAAAAAGTAGGAATATATTTTATTCCTGGAGATTTTTCCGCTTACCTACATCATTCTACTCAGAAATCATACGAAACAATGTCAATAAAAAAGAAATGTTTCAGTTTAGATTTGATTTGAATAGCTTTTTATTTCAATAGTAATTCAATATTTCAGTAGTAATTAATTTCAGTAATGAAAATAAATAAATAATAAAGAGAATTTTTGTATCATTTACAAATATTTTCATGGAAGTCGTATAGTTGTTTTAGGCGCTTTGCCCACGGAGCAACTATTGCAACAACTGGCAACTAGCGGTTTACATACATTTCAATTGGTCTGCACACACACAGCAACTCGAGTTTCGAGTTCCGGCAATCGTCAACAATTTTCAGTTGCTGTAATCGTTGACTAGGTCCTAATTGCCGTAACTAGCAACTGTTAAATATTATACCGGTTTTTAAAGTTGCCGGTTTCCGCAATTGTCAATCGCAAAACAGTCAATTAAGTTGCTCACAAATTGCTACAAAATTGCGGCAACCGTAAACGTTGTAGCATCTATCAACTTTTTACAGGAAACTTTTAAAGAGTTGATAGTTGCCTCAACTTCAGTTGCACCGTGGGCAAAGCGCTTTATAGTGAAATCCCATGAATAATTTAATCCAAACAAATGAAACAAGAACAAACAATATTTAAGAGATCAAACATTTTCAATTTACAACATTTTATTATTCTTGTCTTGGTTATCTTGCTTACTTCGAAGCTGTATTTAGTGTCTAATAGCTGTTAATTTTATTGTTACTGCATCAATGGTTGGAGACCAATAAGAACTATATTGTAAATATAATAAAACGACAAAAATAAGAACAGAGGTCACTAAATGAAGCAATAGGTCACCAATCAGAAGAATTCACCAAATACATAGGTCTGCAACAATGCATGAGTAAAAAGCTGTAATAGAAGAATGGAGAAAGATAGAGAGTGAACTAAGGTCCTCTATATATTTTTTATGATTTATGACGACCACCACTTCTCTGCCAAGAGCGTAACGACGGCGAAGAAGAAGTAACCGGATGCAGGAAACTTCTCTCGAGAAGTCAGTCTTAAGAGAAATTAACAGTCTTAAGGCTTCGGGCGTTGTCTACACAAATTAATGTTAATACCATACTACCTTCCATAATCTCAGTTTATCTCAAGTCGCCGATCTTGTAACACTTAAAAAAATAATTTATGAATTATCACACAGTAAATTAATTCGTTTAGCGCCTTAGAATATAGATATATCTTTTTAAAGACCTAAAAGAGTGCAATTTCTAAAATAAAACTCGACTTATTTACTTAGTTTCCGCTAAATTTGTTTCGTCGTCGTTCCTTTAGATTCAGTAAAGAGATGTTTTAAGCATTCATTACTCTAATTGCTCGTGTAAACGATTTTTAAGGATTTAAATTGTTAGTAATGAAAAGAAACGAGGAGGCCAGATAGTTGCAAGATGTTTGCGCTTAATTAACATTTGAGACTTAATAGGATGTGACACTTCACTGTTTTAAGGGAATCGTGATTTACTTAAACATTTTGTATATGAAAGGTTATTTAAAATATGAGTAGGTAGTAGGGCTGGCTGAATTGTTATGTAAAAGAAAAGATTCGATTTTCCTGTATGATAATAGACAACAATTTTTAGATGTTTAAATGATAAGACAATAAATCAAAAATCAAAGAAATAAAAGATAAGCAGAAATTTTATTAGGTACTATTAAACGATTTTATTAATAAAAATTACTGAGATAATTTACTTTTGATGTCTCACACGTTCGCTTCGTGTCATGTCTAGTACACACATACATAACAATGGATTAATAAAAAAATATTATTATAAAAACAAAAAACCCGACTGCTTACAAAAGAACTCAAAAGAAAAAAACAAGTGTTACAATATCAACATAAAATACTTCATGTTGCAGCATGCGGTGACAAACGTAGTACTTGTGATAAATCTTTTTTTACCCGTAGGTAACAGTATTGTTTGTCCCCACCTGCAGCACCATGAAGTATTTTATGTTGATATTGTAACACTTGTTTTTTTTCTTTTGAGTTCTTTTGTAAGCAGTCGGGTGTTTTGTTGAAGTGAAACTTCTTTATCGGCGTTGGAAAATAATTTTCGTCACATTTTTCGGTTACGCTTTGACAGGTTACGCTTTGACGCGTTACGCTTTGACGCGTTACGCTTTGTCGCGTTACGCTTTGACGCGTTACGCTTTTGACGCGCGCCATGTCAAGATTATGTTGATTACTTTGGAGGTAGATATTTTGGTTATACAATTATTACTTTGTTATTGACTTCTGGGACTATTTATAAATTTTAAATGTTACTTTTTTTAATGTTTCCTGTATTCCTTCTTTATTTTGATGGATACATTTCTGTAACTTTAAATACGATTTCTTTTGATTGTTTACTTTGATGACATTATTTAATTTTGTCAATGTAACTCTGACGTCTCTTTAGTTTGCTTTTTATCCAAATTATTTATAACCAGCCAGGTATGTTTTGACTTGTTTGTGGCACTATAACGGTACCTAATTTTGGGATCTTATTATTGGACTCAAGACGGCGACTATTGGACAATAAACGGCGTAATGTTTGTATTTAGTTTTTAAGTGTATTTTTATTTTTATTGTTATTATATTATTTATTTTGCCCCTCTTACGGTTGGTTCAGACGAAGTAGTACTTTTTTTATTTAGAAAAAGTATTTCGGAGCAAAATTACTAAAGTGGTAGTTTCATTGAAATAAACACGAACAAAACAAACACCATACAATTGTGTTTAAAATAACAAAACCAAGACAACCACAGACCTCTATCTATTCACAATCTTATTAGAAAAAACCTACATTTTCTTTTTACGATTCTAATAAGATTGTGATTTTTATCTATTTGTAAGTTTACAATCTTATTAGAATACAATCAAAACAAAATATTCGCTTGACATTGACATGACATAATACCTATGCACAGACTAGCTAAAGATTAATGTTTCGTTATACGGTATGCAACGACTAGTCTTTTTGGTAAAATATTTAAGAAGTTTCACTTCATACGTGTGTACACTAGTACACGCACACATTTTTTTTTATAATAATATTTTTATTTCAGACTTTTTAGTGTTTCCACCCAAAAAATCTACTTTTTGGGATGGTTTTTGACAATTTTTGTTAAAACGTTATATGATATATATATTTTTGAAAAGATCTTTTCACGAACTTTCATTTGATACCCATATTGCTAAGATAACAAAAAAACTCAAGATTATCCCCTCTTTTTCTTCCATTTTCGGGCGCCATCTTGAAAATTCATATAGCCCTTGACACTTTCACAGTTCTGACGAATTCAACGATACCTCATATGTCTAAATCCGTTCAACTGTTTGGGCTGTGGGGCACCACAAATAAATGGACATACATACAAACATACATACATACCTACATACACTCGAAAAACATAACCCTCCTTCTGACGCAGTCGGGTAAAAATAATACATACAATTTTTCTTTATGTAGAATTTGATAATATTTAAGCCATATACGGGAGATGCCATTTGGTAACAAGACCCATAATCAAATATTAAAGATCGAAAAAAGGGTCTTGAGAGACGCACAGGCAGACGAACAACGTGATTTTATAAGGGTGCATTTTTTGAAGTAAACCCAAAAAATATCTGAAATGAATTTTGACTAAAATAAAAATTTGTAAAAAGAAAAAAACAATCTATAATGCCGAAACACGTAATACAGTGTAAGAAAAGTAAATTGGACGTCCGCTTTACGTTACAAAATAGAATTTGATAACATTTCTATTTCGTCAGCGGATAAATAAAACGAGTTGTTGGAAAACTGGAAGGAATGTAGCCGGTTAACGTTCCCGGATGTCCCCCGGGATCGGGCGGACACGTTCTCAGTGCTGAGCTGCACAGCTCTCAAAGACAATTTCGCTGTTCCTTCTTCGGCTTTAGACCTTCCATATAGCTGACATATAATTCCGATTCGATACTGGCTCTGGGATGAAAGCGATTATTGTGAAATATGGAGCTTCGCTTCGATCCGCCCTGTACAAATTCTACGAACAGTATTTTGTTTCGTTTGGAACATGTTGACGGCATTTTATATTCCGTTTATTTGTTACTTATAACTTATTTGTTTGTTATCCACATTCGAAGAATAAATTAATAAATAATGATATCGTTTTTTGCGACTTTATTGCAGCATTATTAACATAATGAGTTACGTCTAGTTTGTGATACAAAGTAAAGAAAATATAACTTTCCGTGTTAATATTTTAAGGACTTATAAATTATTATTGGACATTTTATCCAATTATATCTTTATTAATCGAAATGGTAAGAAAAATGTCAAGAAAACCTGATTTAAATTTTACAATTTAAAAATGTCATAAGCATTTGATAAAACCGGTAGAAGTACCTGTGCACGTTCTTCAAACAAAGAAATATTTAAATTAATAATTAAGCAAAATCTGCAAAATTAATTAAGATTTTCCATCTATATTTTTAATTCAAACATTGATAAACTTTATTCATAAAAGTTAGTGAGTTGTTTGTTATTCATTGCGAATGTCATAAACACAGTCATAATATACTTGTTTCGTTGAGACGATGAATAGCGCTACCTGTATTGTCGGTGGAACAATAGACAGTTATTAGCAAAATTTCAAAATTGAAGTTTAATCCAATAAGAAGTTTTGGCTGCAATCCGTAGAAAAATTATGTTATTTTACTCATAGCGAACAATGTTCAATAAGATGTCATCGAGGTTATTTTATTCCTCTGTACTCTAAGCGACGTCTATCGCAGATTATCATGATTGTGTATTGTTGATGTAACGTTAACTTTATTGCTAGTATTATATTTGCAATGTATTATCTGATAGACTTACTATTCCAGACTGTTTTTTGTCTATCAGTCAGTGAGTTAGCGATTCATTAAGTAGATTTCAGCTTTTTTACTTCTCATTTAAAAGCGGCTACAAAGTTTTCCATTCACGTATCAATAGCTGCATTATTGGTTCAAGTAACCTTACCGTTTAGTATGCAGCTAGCAGAGGTCGGTAAGAAAACTAATGATATTTGTCGGCTAGTGATTAATGGCGTCTGTCGCGAGAACTGTTCAAGCGAGATGAGCTCAAGCAGCGGCTACAGCCCGTGAAATTAACTTTCGCTGCGTCGAAGCCCTATCGATTTACTTTTTCAAATACCTTACTGGATGGTTTTGTTACTTACAAAAGTTATGAAATATTTTCCAAATCTCTTCAATAAGCCACTAGAAATAGGGTAGAAAGTTTTGATAGAAGTTTGTTAATTGGACCAGATTAGGTTCGAATTCAACAGTGAATAAAGTGATGAATTGAATGAATGATAAATGACTAAGATTGATATTTTACAAGAAATTTGTGTAGATTGGTTGTGATAAATTTTTAATATATATGAGAAAACCAAGTTAAGTGACGTAGATTAGCGATATCCCAGTAGTGTGAGCGTTGGACTCCTGAACTTATTCGCTAGTAAAAATATATGATCATATTAAAATTTTATTATCACTTGCTTAGGTGATGGAAAACTTCGTGAGGAAATCTTCAGACCAAGATAGTTCTTTATAAATTTCGTGCCCAGCAGAGGGATAGTTATGGATTACGATGAAGTTTACTAAAGTTTTCGTTAAACAAATATTAAATGAATGTATCAATAGACGCGACTAACTAAAATAGACACTACTGTACTCGTAATTACCATAGAAATCGATTGGTATACTGACAATAGCGGCATTAAGGCCACAGCATTTATTGACACAGTGCCATGACGCGCTGTCGATCCATTAGCAGCGATATGTTATCCCTTTGCACGTATGGTATTAATGTATGTACGTAAGTGCCTCGACGGTACGACAAACCAAGTTTTTACGACACTACAACTCATTCTAGAACCAAATGTTTTGATTGCTCTAGTTTAATAGATACTATTTTTGCTACGTATACCCAAATTATAGAAGGTGTTTTCTTCTGAAAATTATAGAAGTGCAAAGTCACTGGTTTCTTCAAGGGGTGTAAATAGGCTTCTTCTCTAGGGTCAGCGTTATATTGGTAACACCAGTTTTGCGTTTTTTATAAATGAACCTAAGTTAGTCATAGAAAATGTTTTGGTATCACTAAGCCTAATCAAGTGGGCATCGCATGATGCACAGTTTAGTTGAATGAAGCACACTAATTTACGTATAGATGATGGCTGAAATAGTAAAATGGTAATTATATTTATCTTTGTTTACAAATTAATTGGCTACGATCTATTAATGGATAAATATTGACGTGTTAATAATTGGTAAAACATAACCATTTGAATGTACTTACGTATCAATAAATCTAGATTCATTTAACCAAACCACCTCATGCGTTAGGTAAGCATACATTGGCAAGTAAACTTCGAAGCTCATAAGTAAGTAAGTTAATACGGTCGCAATATGTATGCCAGTAGAACTGGTAGGTCGAAACGTGCGCAGATTCTTGAATTACAATGCTTTGGCAAACTAAATGTATTACTGCAACTTTGAAATACCAGTTGCCAAATTGTAGCTAAATACGCGCTGTCAAAATTAGTTGGTGCGCGGTTGCAATACAAGCTGTGTTCACACAAGTTAAATACGACTTAGGCCAACTTCTCACAACACCAACTATACTAAGACGACAGTTTTGGCTGCGAAACTAGTGGCTGTATAAATCATAGTTACCTGTTATATATCCTATTTGAGTGGAGCTATAATTGTGTGTTTGGAGTTTCGTGGGTTTAGGACACAACTCAAGACCTTTAATAATGGGCTAAGTTGAAACGATATTCTTGATATAATTATTTAGAACGGAAGTTTATCATTTTCGTGTGAAGCAGGGTAGATTTTCTTAATGTGATTTCCAAATGAAATTAACCATGTAACTATGAAAGGAACCACCTAATAGCAAATTTTTCACATTAGCAAAAACATTGTTATCACCGACGCGTTGTTGACTGTGTAAAAATTTTAAATGCCAAGGTAACCTTTTAACGGTTCAATAGTTCATCATTAGTTAGCGTGTGTAACTTAATTGTACAAATACAAAGTAATTCGTCACAAGTATTTCATTTCACTTTCATTCCATCCAACACTTACAAAGCTTTTATGAGAAATCGCGTCAGTGGAACTGGCATTAAATTCGTTTCAATTGTACAGACATTAACTTAAAATAGTAACTCCGTCGACTGGAACAGTAAATTTTATCCTTAGATCGTATCGCTGAATCATGAGTTTTGGATTACCAGAAATTATCATTTAATACGAACGTTTTGTCACTGAGCATTCGTGAAAACAATTTTGTGGCATACATAATAACCTGTAATAATACATAATATCAAGTTTTCTGTACTACATATTTCAAGGTTTGTACTCTGTTCTGTCTGTCCTAGGCAAATATGTATGTACTCGTATGTATACTTATTGTAACTATACATAGATGAGTTACGTTCATAAATAGTAAGTCGTTTTAGTACATTGATATACTATGGATGAGATGTGTGGGGGGGACTAAGACAGAAAAATAAAGCTTAATGAAAATTACATTGCGTAAGTGAGTTTGACTGTCTCATTTTTGGCGCGCTAGTAATAACTATATTTATAAATTGGCAACATACACATATAGAATAGCGACTGGCCCTAGCTAGCTTCATTCTTCGTATATTATGCTGTACTTACTTCATTTGCCGAGAATGAATTTGGAATTGTCATTCCCCACTAAAATCAACTTATTATAGGTATAGTGTTCACAGTACAGTTTACTTTGTGAGCAAAATTTACTTAAGGTATTTTAAATTCTCGCCGTCAATTTCAATGGGTGGAAACCTGACATTCGTGTGGATTGCCATTAAAACGACGTATTCTACCTAAATATAACGCGAATGGAGTATAAATAGTAGTACCTAGTAGCTTAATATTACTTTACTTAAATATCAGGGGGCATTCTTAAGATAAAAGAATATCTAATTGTAATCCTGTAACTTTTGAGTCTATTTGTAAGAAACATTCAAAAATACAAATCTTTCTTCTAAATAATATTATTAGTGCAAATGTAAATTAGTCGACGGCCAAAGACATGTGGTGTTAGAACGTATATTAACCCACCCAACCTGAGAGCCACAAAACTAGAAGTAAATTCACCCCGCACTGCGAGTGTTAGCGTCGAGCGTTAAAAAGATGTGGTCTAAGATCCGAATCTAAGTCGACATTCACCGGCTTGATAATAGAATCAAACTTATTTTATAATAAATTTCGTATCTTAGAAAATATATTAAAAATGGGTTGACAACAAAAATCCTGGACAGAATATTTTTAATTATTTTTTAAAAAATAATTTTTTAAAAATATTGCATGATGAAGATAATAATAAAATTTTATACTGGACTTAAAGTATAGAACATATAGAATGTGCCTAGCCTATACAAACATTTGATATAATTAATTTCCCTGCAGAACGGAAAATATCTTGTTGGATATATTTATAAAAAAAGCCAACGCGAATTTTGGATAGAGTTTTATATTGTAACGTTGCAAAAATTTTCTAATTCGCTTTTGTCGTCAAACATAACAATTTATCCACGCCCAATATAATACATTAACCTATACCGATCCATCACATTTCCAATATATCATATGGAATTTGGGTAACACACTTGAGGCTGTATATGTATAACCCTCAATAATAATAATAATGTGCAAACACGTAATATTTACGACGAGTACTACGAATACTTAGGTACTGCAAAGTGTATTGCCATACACATTTTTGTAACAAACTTCAAACTTCCACATGGTCCGTTGCGTATGAGAGCTACAATAAATTGACTTTCTTTGTAATATTATCTTAGGCTAAAAAACTGAAAGTTCTGTGTGTAATGTTGAGACAGCAAAGTACATTTTGTTTGTTGCTGTTGTTTGTTGTGACATCTTTATTTTTTATCAAATATACCTAACCACAATATTATATCCCTAATATAAAAAGGCAAAAGAAAATGCCGTTATTAAGGTCAAGTTTTCATAAAAGCGAAGCATTTTCATAAAATTAATTAATCCTAAGTATTTCCGCGAACTATTTACTAAAAATATTTCATGACGAGTTTCCACGTTTCGTTTCCCAGCTTATTTTAATGAGCTGCCGAAACTCTTACACTCGGAAGCGGTACAACGGTTTTAATGCTCGTGCACCCGAGGATTGCCAGAGTTTACGCATAATAACTCAAGCAAAATAATCCTTTCTCCGGCGTTAAATAGTATCAAATGAAAATCCGTTTATTGTTTGTCTAAGACGCAAATTTTTAAGAAAGTTCTGACGTAACGGAAATCTATGACAAATACTTATAAGGAAGACTTCCATGATTATCATAAGATATTTTTTATACTTAACCTACACAATTATATACCTAACATTCAAATAAAATTTTTGATATTACCGCTGAGCTACAGAGCCTCTGTTTCACACCACGAAGTGATTTGGAATAGATATATTTGTACAAAGTAGAATGTTGTAAATCAAACCGTTCTAAGCCCATGAGCACAAAGCAATGTACCAAACATGATGAATGTCCGTGTAGCGAAGCGCTCTACATTTTATTTATCGGCGATCGACACAGACTAGTCTCCAAACGGTACACATTCGGTATCAAAGCAGCAGGTAGGCGGTACGTCGCGCGTCGCAATGGATCGAGTATTGTGATAGCGTTCGACCGAGTCACCGGGGTGGAATTAAGAGATTTATTGAAGTCACGAAAAGCAATTTTCTGTTACCTACTGATGCCAGCACGGGTTGCTCTCAATTTTATTGTTGTATTAGAATTCTATGTATCGCTTCGAGTGAATAATTCAGTTATAAATTAACAATGTTGCTGTGTTGTGCATAGTTAAAATACAGAATTTTGCGTGGTGTTAACCAACCACTAGTACATAAAAGTCCTCATGGACCCACTAGTGGAACTAAATAGTGGAACCAACAGACCTAAAGTGTTTGAAGCATAAATATTGGCAAATAATTGTTGTAATTTTATGCCTTCTATTATTCCAAAATATATATAAAGTCAATTGAAAACAATTTTCATCATTTCAACTCATCAGAATAACCTTCTGTTAAGGCCATAATCCATCACGCTGGCCAAGTCCGAATTGGCAGTCGTGTCACATCTTTGCACTGACTTCTGCGAATTCTTCGCCACGCAGGTGTCCTTATGATGTTTTCTTTAACATAGCGATGCTTAAAAGGCACATAAACCCGACAACTCAGAAGTGCCCTGGGATTCGAATCTAGAATCTAGATCCCTTTTTAGGAGGCCGAATTCTTAACCACTATTGTTATTGTATTATTGTAGTTTAAAACTTATATTTTTTTGCATAACGCACCAGGCACCTTTAAGTTTATTTAAACCTATCTACTAATCTACTAATATTTTATAAACTGTAAAAATATTGAAGCAGTATCTTCGACTTCAAAATGTCAGGATTTTTTTTCCTTACACTAAGTTCCAGCTACACAAAGCAAATAGATAGGTTTATACACTAAACTTTTCCGAACTGTGCGTCAAAACTATATTGAAATCCTTCAGTTGATATAATATTTCGTCTCAACAATCATATTTCAAAGTACCTTAGTTCGTGTGATGTTCCGTCGGGACAATATATTAACGAAAATTTATTTTCTTCCGCAACCTTTTCTAGCTTCGTATTTTAGGAGTCTCTTTTATGTAAACGTTACACCAAAAATTTCTTATCTTTATAAAATTAGGCCTTTTAGTAGTTGGCCATTTCTCTTGTTTCAGTCTTTGTCAAGGAAAGGAGATAATGAAATTGTCTGTCTTTTTGTGACATGGCTCTCTGAAGCTTAGATTTTTTTCACTTTCTTTTAGTTCCATATTACGAGTATAACCAACAAAAAGTCTCAAGTTATTTGGCTGTTTATTAATTTATTATGAAATATTATGAAATATCTAAAGATTGTTGTGTTAAAGATTGTTACACGTACTCATCAAATGACGAAAAAACAGAAATACGATGTATAAGTATGTCGATATAAAAAATAATAATCCTTAAACTTTCTATATTCGTCAATGAATATAGAAAGTTTAAGGATTATTATTTTTAAACAAAGTGATTCGTTAATTTGATAGGACTTTGTGTTTATGTAAGGTAGGAGTAATTTACTCGCTTCGATCTGGTAAAACTGTGCCTATCTACCCGCATTCAAAATAATTGAAATTACTTAATTTATTTTTAGAATAGTATGAATACTAACGTCAAAGAAGTCAATGAAATAAGTGGACTGTTTAACGGTACATTCAACAAAACGGTCAGGATTGAAAGAACAGACAGGACATGCAGCACTAACCTCGCCAAATGCAGCTAGGAGCACTCTCTCCTTCGGGAACCCAGCAACCACGCCGGCCGGCACGTCCCCTCGATCCAACATCCCAGTTTATACCACATCGTCGATGCACTCGCGGAAATCACTTTCAAACTTAGTGAACAAAAATATATGTATGGGGTACACACACACACACACACACACACATACATACACAATACAGCCTAAACTCATGGTTCTTTAGCAGAAATGAACCACAGGGTAGCCCTTTCGCGGAGCGGTAGTCGTAACTCGACACTCGACACGCGCGATTACGCAACTGTTTTTTCGCACTAAATAGGTGGCGCGTGAGCTGCGGCAGAGGCACTCACGCCGCGCGTTTTGTCTATGATTGCATGTTTATGGTAGGTAATACGAGATGGGAAGCTTACCGTATTATAATTAAATTTACGGAAAATCTAGCTATTTATGTAGGTATATATTGTATCCTTGTACGTTCTATGTGGTGCTCTAGAAGTGCTAAGTAGGCTGATCATCTGATGAACTAAAGATGGCTCTGACGACAATGGATTTATTTTAAGCTTTCGATTAAATAATAAAAAATAGAAATCGACGGATGTAATAAGTTGTCTTAGAATACTGACTAGGTTAGATAAGTTCACTTTTCAAATCGATTCGTTGGTTAGTAATAATTGCCACCCAAGTCTATACTTCTTACGTAGTCGGATTTTAAGTTTTTAATAATTTAGATCTCGTTACTTCCTGACATACTCAATAAGGTCCATCTCAGTAGGTACAACTATATTTCACTGGTCACATAGGTCGTAGGTATATCAATCTATCATTGGTTTTAGAACTAGATGTTTGAAATACAAAATGTAGATATCGCTACTCGAATTTCTTGAAGCGAGCATTTGAATAGATAAGTATAAATACATTCGCAACACGTCGTCTTGGGAACACGAGATGCAAACCTCAGGAGACGACGAATCTCTTCGCAACGAATAGTTTCATGTTCACCTTAGTCTTATTTATATGCTGTTGAAGGAAAATATTACATGATCGGGTGACAATGTGATATAAAAGTTGAAACTATTTTCCATTTCTGACATTATTAGTTTTACAAATTGATACCAATTTTTGGACGAGATGGGTTTTTGTTGCCTGTTATTCGATTCCCGGCTATTAATCGTTTTTTTATTCCCAGGGTTTGCATAAGTCATATGTGTGTGCAGCGGTGACAACCTAGTGGCTAAGAATTCGGCCTCCTATTCGGTCCGGGTTCGAATCCCAGGGCACGCATCTCTGACTTTTCGGAGTTATGTGCGTATTAAGCATTTAAATGTCACTTGCTACAAAGGCTGAAGGAAAACATCGTGAGGAAACCTGTACGCCGGAGAGTTTGCAAAACTCAAAGGTGTGTGAAGTTCGCCAATCCGCACTTGGCCAGCGTGGTGGACTATGGCCTTAACCTTCTCACTGTGAGAAGAGACCCGTGCTCATTAGTGGGCCATGATGGGTTGAGATGATGATGATGATGATGATGATGTGTATGCGTATACGTACCTACCTATGTAAATCCATATGATCGAACAACAGGTATTGTTATATTTAAACTTCAATTCAAATAAATGAGTTCTTGGTTTTTTATTTTTATTTTCTTCAAAAAATATATTATTTTCACGAAATTAGGTGAAAACTTACTCTTTTATGTCCCAAATACTGTGTATCGTTTTTGATTTAAAGATATTTAATTTTCCCCTTATTTTATTTATTTATTTATGTAAACTTTATTGACAACAATATAAAAATATTATAGTACAACATGGCGAGCTTAATGCTAATTGCATTCTCAACCAGCTAACCATTGGGCCAAGCCGAAATGCGCGAAGAGCGGTAATTACCGATTAATTGAAGAAGATAAAAATAGTTAAATAAAAACTCAATTTATTTGTTTTTTCGCATAAATTTGAGGTTATGTGAAAATAATGTAGATATAAAAGTTGTAGATATTTCTATTATTTACAACTTTGCCACATACCTTTACTTTTTTTCATGGGACTCGTTTTTCTGGAAATTGTGATAGACCACTTTTTACCCTTAAAACCCCCCTCAACCCCTTGCCGACCTCAGGTCACCTGTAAATTATTTTTCCTAGTATTTTTGGCATGTTCTCTTCCTTTTAAAATGGGTTTCATCTTGTTACTATTTTTTTTTTCGTTTCAAAACCTAATTAATGGCACAGCTGGTGTATAAGTAAAACTCGTTGCGAATTGTTCGCTGTAGGTAGGTATACTTGTTAAGATGCGGGTACTCACTATATATTTTATTTTATGTTTACTTAATTATTTACTTTACTGATCCATAGAAATTTCTGGTTATTAAGAATGTGAACTGTAGTTTTTGATAGCTTGTTCTTTACTATTGCTTGTATGTACATATAAAATGTAGTACACTACAAGATTTTCAATGTACATTATGTGCATTAGGTTGTAAACGAAGTAGTTATTAAACAACCACTGTTAAAGTAAAATAGTAGGAAGAAACAAGAAATATTTTACCGTCATTTCATTCTACTTCCACAATACCAGCTTTTTAATAGAGTGATAAAACGTTCGCGCTAAACATGCGATTTTTTATGCTCTTGTTCCTATTTTGTGGAACATTTTATTTATTTTTTTGTTTTCAAAAGGCATTCGCTTAAAAACGTTTTTAACTGAAAAATTTTATGAACATGGCATGATTCCAACCTCGCTTTGACTAGAGAGAATTCTGTATCATCTAAATATTTGATGTTATCTAAGTTTATGGCTTTTGGTCTAACTAGTAACCGCCCTCGCTTCCCATCAGGAATCCTATGCCCTCCCATGACTTACGAGTCGTGGGCGAGGGTAAAGTAAAACACGACTCTGCAGGACATTTGAAATAATGACCTTTAAGTTACAGTCTAAATTTTTTTTTAGCTTATTATAAATTTGAAAGTAGGTATTTATTTGATCATCTTTTACGTGAGGTTTTCACTAATGTATTGTGATAAGCCTTACTTAACATTTATTATTCTTTTTCAAATTAATAAATGCAAAACTCATGTCACTTTAATTAATAACACCGAACAATTTCAGAATAATGGTAATAAGCGACATTTCTCAAAGCGAAGCGAGGACAGATTACTGAAATATATTCGCAACATCACCGACACTTAACATTATAATAATTATGTTACATTAAATTATAGTTAAACACTATTAAGAAGGTTTCTGAACATTCCCATAATTCACCGTGACACGAAGTAACACGATTCAGGATTATTTCAAATCCGATTACAGTAATGTACCTACCGTAGATTTGCCACAAACAAAACCACTACCTATTATAATCGTTTCATGTCGCGCAGAAATTCTCGTTAAACGGTTTATACGTATTTAATATTGTCAACAGAAATTGTAAATCCTATTACGTCTAGATTTTCCACCTTAACATAACTTTGATTATTAACTGTAGTATTTCATATCTATAAATATGTATGTCTAAACATGTCGAGGAGTTGCCGCCATTTTATATAAGTACATGTAGAGTCCTACAACGATTTTTTGGCGCGTGGATGACGTATGGATGACAGACAGCGCTTTACAGTTTGCCTTCCCTGTATAGTAAACCCAACTTAAGACTGAAACGAAAGAGGCGCTGTCGGACGCATTTGACATTCATTTGACCAATCATTGCACACTAGTAACTGACAGATGAATGACCACGACGTACTTATGAATGACTTTTCGTTAGTTCCAATTTTTGCCATTTCAGAGATAAGTTGGGCGCACTGTAAGGCGCTGTCTCTGTCACCCTCACGTCAGTCATGCGCCAAAAGATCCTTGTAGGACTATATAGATTATGATTTAGGCATTTATGTAAGACTAGCTTATGCCCGCAGCTTCGCCCGCGTGGAATTCGTTTAAGCTTCACCCCCTATTTCACTCCTTTAGGGGATGAATTTTGAAAAATCCTTTCTTAGCGGATGTCTACACCGTAGTGGCTATCTGCATGCCAAATTTCAGCCCGATCCGTTCAGTGGTTTGGGCTGTGCGTTGATAGATCACTATATAAGTCAGTCAGTCACCTTTGAGTTTTATAGATATAGATAGTATCACATAGGTAATCACTGTTAAATTTAACCTGGTAAGCAAAGCTTAGAACAAGGTGGTATCCCATGAAGTCTATGAATTTTTTTTATCAATTTTTTCCATCTTGATTTTAATAAATAAACAACAATACCTGTAACGCTATACCTTCATAGCTGCACATTAGGATTTCCTTTTTTGTAAGTGTCACGGACTGACAACACACAAGACAAGGACACACGCCCAGATCGACAACGGAAAGGAGATGTTTCAGAAATGTATGGAGCCTGGGCGGGTACACTGTACATTCAATAGGAAGTAGCTCATATTATTTGAAAGCTTTCCATATCATCCAAATTAAGTATTGATTACACCTTAGTTTGGCGACAATAATTCAATTTATGAATAATATATTGTAACACTGAGACAGTATGGTGGACAAATCGACTGCTGATGATGGCGTTGATAAACTTGATTTATTCTAATGTCATATTAGGAGTGTCAACATGTGTCAATGTCAAATGCATAGTCAAAATTCAATTAAAAGCCCGATGATCTTTTTGGATTTGGTTATCATCGTCATCATTGGTATCATCATTGGTTGTTGAATCATCTTCTATTTTATTAACATTAATAAGCGTATCTTATCTAATTAAACGGTGTAATTCGTCGCTTCGATTAATCAGAACAAAATCTTGACGATAGATCTCCAAGAGCCATACTGCCATACATACAGCAATGTCTGAGGTGTAAACACAAAGTAGGCACCTTTTGTAAATGAAGTAACAGAAAGGTATAACTAAATGAAGGCGAGTGCTGCATCGGTAGAAGGTATAGAACTAAGCATGATAAAATAAAAATTATTTGCAGAAATCAACGAAACACTATCAGCAGAAAGCAAATAAGCATCTTATTGAAAATTCAACCTACATAAAGATGCCAATGCATACTTAAATCAAGTATGAACCTAAAGTGAAGCTGGATAATCGTGTGGCATAAATGAAGATTTGTATTAACAGACCCAACGCATTTGCAATTTCTGTATTTTAATATTTTGGATATGACAAAAGTAAATAAAAAAACAGCGTTTTATTTATTCTGATTTAATTTTTTTCATTTCAATAATCTTCTCTCCATTGACTTCCAGCGAAGTGAACGTACTATGAAATCATGGCAGCTTCGGCTGTCGTTGGAAGCCAATGGGTCAATATGCCATCCAGGACTGAAGCCGGTGCCTCAATATTTGTCTGATACCGAGCCCAACCCAGACATACCATACAATGGTGCACCAAGCATCATCCCAGTATTCCAATCACAACCAAAATCGAGGTCCATAAAACGAAAGCCGGGTAAACAAGTACTGCGAGATCCAGGAGTCCAAAAAACAAAGCCACTAGATATGCAATTATGCACTTGATCACTGATGTTGTTCACTCCAAAGAAACACTCGAAAAATGTCACTTGCATTCTAAACTTCAAAGCTCATAATTTCTATATGTTCTACAGTAAGTACAGAATACAGATAAGTAGTCACAGACAACAGACAAGTTTATATTTATTTTGACAGTTCTCTATTTCGGAGCCATTGAACCGCCAATGTTGTCGTGTGTAAAAATATTTTATTGAAAATAATTTCTCTGCAGAGAACGGCTCATTTAATATTTTTTTGATATTTTTCTGTGAATCAGTATATTTTTATCTATTTATGATTGAATGTACAAAGACCCCGCCCAAAAAGAAACATCTCCTTTAAACCCATTATTCAAATTTCCGCCTCGCTGGGAATCGAACCAAAACCCTTGGAAGAAGAGCGATCCGGCATGTTAACCATTGCGCCATTCAAGATACCAAATCTAGTATTAGTGTGAATGAGGCAATTGAATGTCCCAAGGAGAATATCAGATTTGGGCCTGGAGCGAACAGCTTGTTCAATTGTAAATAGTACAATTGCTAAGATTCACGAGAACTGCTGCCGACAAACTGTTGTATAGTTTGGCAGAATAGTAAATAAGTTAACTTGTGTACTATTTGGTTTATAATAAATAAAAAAATAAAAAAATACCCTCAAATAATTTTGCATATTTTAATACATCCATTTCATATTTAAAAATCTAGTTACATCATATCATTAAAATATTAAACGACAAGTAGTATGTGTGCACGGTGCATAAAACGACTATATTATTTCATTATTCCCATCATTTTCCGCAAAAACGGAATATGCACAATGTGGTAACAATATCCTCGATCTAAAAAGCGATTTCTCATGCATTTTCATATTCCAGGCCCAAGGTCCTTAAGTTGCTGGTCTCCAAAATGTAGCGCAGCAGATACTAGTTGACTGACACTAATCAAATCGAATGATTATGGGTTTGGTCTAAATACATACTTTGTAATGAATAGGTACTTACTGCAGCTAGATTGTTTTGCGGTGTAAATCTATGTTTTCTAATAATGCCTCTAGGGATTCCGATAGCTCAAGTGATTTACGGCTTATGCAAAGAAAGAGAGAATATTTTCTTCACAATAATTCAAGCAACTTGAGATTATAGCCAGGCCGTATTATATGATAATATTATAGGTAGGTGATTACATCAATTTATTGTACCTAGTTATAGTTACCCGTATTAGGTACACCCGTAGGTAGTATAATTGCTTGTGTATTTGTCTATCATTCTATCTATGCTCATTAACGGGGCCATTAACTATCTATCGAATTAAAATAATTATGGGGTTATCTTTTAACGAGGAAGTTATATATTAAACATTTATGGTATAGTCTTAACCTCAATTCCAAGGCGATTGTTGTTATAGAAGACAAATTAAACTTTTCTTCTGCTTGTCGATAGGGCTATGCGTTAGGATAATGTTACCAATATTATTATTGTCATTACTATTATACGGGTACATTTATTGAATTATTTGGTACTTTGCCATGAAATCCCTCTGGCTAGATGCCACCCACTTTCTTGAGTCAGCCGCCAAAGGACTAGCTAGTGCTTTAGCTATGAGTTAGTTTACCTACTTTATCTAAATCTTTTACTGTACCTGATATAATTAGCAAGCATTTATCATTGCGTTGCTCATCTGCTCATTTATTGGCTGTTGACTTATAAATAAATGTGGCATAAAAAGGAAAACTCACTGAGTAACACCATGACCTATTTCTTATTCAATTCTACCAGTTGACGCATAGTCTATAGTAGCCTCTATATTGTAATGCTAAACAAAATATACCTACCTATTATTTTTCCGGGTGATTCCTCGTGGACCAACTATTTTGTCCTACTATAACTTCACAGTTGGACCACGAGGACGGTCTATTCCTCATGGCCCTACAGTCAAATTAATATTATGATAAAAATATGTCATAATTAATATGATGAATAATATGTCAAATCACACTAATTTTGCAGTAGGACCCCGAGGACGACCTATTCCTCGTGGTCCTACTGTAACGTCATAGAAGGACAAAATAGAAGGACCACGAGGAGTCACCCCCCCGGACGGCCCGAAAGGAGGGAGGTAGTGTGTTTTACAGCTTATGCATGGATGTCCGTTACTTTTTGACAATTCTTTAATAAGGACAAAGACAAAGACTAATAAACGACTTTTCCTAATTATCTGGTCGGCGTTGTATCACCAATATGCTGGAGAAATGATAACCATTTATCATTCCATGACATGATAATAATGCGTCATATTTATTTTCCCTAATCCTAAAATGGTCACATGCTTATATCCCCGCACTATTTCCTACGTCAACACGAATAAGACATCAGTAATACCCACGAGCCGAGAACAAACATTCATCTGTCACATAAATGTTTGCCCCCGCCAGGAATAAGACTATCCTTTCGTAGGCAAGGGGCCACTGCCTGCTACGGCTACGACTAGGCTACTGCGTACCATATAATCAAGATCAACAATAATGTGTCAACCTACCTTGTATCATTCATATCTGTAGTAGGTAATAAACATCATAGGAGGTATTTGAGAAAATCACTTACTTTTTTTATTTTAACTATCTGTACGTTTTTCCGTGCATCACGCTAAAATATTTATGAATGAAATTTGATGCCGTGTAACAAACTTAGAAACTGGTGCATTCTACATTCTCATACGCTGTTTGGAACCTAAAGTATTTACAATTTAATTACGGTATTCTTTTTAATAGGTTCAGAATAAAAGGGTAGTTAATCTCTTAACAATAACCAAATTCTTGTCTGCGCTAAGCAACGATGAAAACACAACTGTCTCTTTTTAAAGTCGTCTAAAACATCTACAAAAACAGACTATTTGTTCACACTGAGTTATTCGTTATGGAAATTGCCCGCGTCATTAAATTAAAAGCGTTCGTGTTCAGACGCAGTAAGTGTGATCGCGACACCATGATCACCGATTCGTAGTCAAGGGCACGTCTCCCAAACAGTACGTACACTAATTTATTGTCCATTTTCTGATTAAGATGTTGATAAAACACGTCCCCGGTTTTACGACTCGACAGAACCGATGTTTAATCGTTACTTTTGTCTGTTATTTGAACGATATAAATCTACTGAAGGAGCTTTATCCATAGTGTCTTCTATAATTCTTTCCATACTATCTCCTATCATTCTGTCCATACTGTCTTCTCATATTGTCAAAATGGATTTAAGGCGGTTGTGTGTATTATTTATTTGATTGTTAGTAGTCATTTACGTGAAAGCCCCTAGTGGTAAGCAAGCAAGCAATTGCATCCCTCACTAATTTATAATGATGTTGGTATTAATAATTACTGTAGTAAAAAAAAAATCTTCGAGCGCTGAATCATGTATTCTCGGGAAACTCAGCTTAGCAATATTCTTTGACCCGAAACCCTGAAATGATTTTCCATCACACCTGTTTCCTCGGGTGCTTCTCGGTGGTCATACTGGGTTGTCATACTGGTATGACCAGTGAGACTTGTTTGTCTCAGTGGTCATACTACATATTAACACTAGAAATATAGCATTTTCCTGTAGGTACCCTGTCTCTTGTACCTTCACATACAGGTAATTACTGATTTACCTAATCAGAACCCGCTGAGCCCAGCGTGAGGTGGGGATTCGTATGACATTTCGACGCTGATTTTCTAATTCTAGATGTTTGTGATGTATGAACCAACCTAAGTCTATTGCTATCATCACCAGTGCTGGTCTTGGGGTTTCCCAAAGTTTTGAGGACGGCCACAGTCTACCATGCTGGTCGTGTGGGGATTGGTAGACTTTGCGTATCTTTGCGAACTTTGTGGAAAATCATTATTATTACTAATACCTATACTATTAGGTGTGCAGGTTTCCGCATAATTTTCTACACATGAAATTTATTAATAACAATTTTTATATTATCTAATGTGTGTAGGATTTGAATAAAGTCCCATGCTAGTGCTATTAAATTATGATGCTTGTAAAGTATACCTACTTCTCATTTATTAAAAATAAATCATACAGTTATAAACCTTTGTTACAGAATAGGACTCTAGGATCAGGATAAAGAGGAGATCAGCCAAAAATATTGACAAAAGAAAAAAAACACAGTAAGCTTATTGCAGTCTCATTTAATTTTATCAGTAGTATTTATTTAACTAATATAGGTACATCAAAACACACACTGCGTAACAAATTATAATGGGAGATATGTGAACAAGATAATATAATGTAGTAACTACAGGTTTATTGCTCAGGCTCCTTATTCCCGTCCATTCGGCTTGAAATTTAACATTTCGGCAACAGTATTTGATACCAAGCCACTGAGCTGTAAGCAAATATCTACAATATTGGGTCTATATTGCGTCCAGACATAATCTGAATAAACGGGCAGGGGACTAACCTATCCTCTAAAATTGAAACGGATATGTTTCGTTCCACCATGAAGCAACTAACACGTCGGTAAAACGTAAGTCTAAATGCTGTGTAGATAAATATTATAATATTGTCATTTTTCATTTAATTAAATTAGTTTATATATAATATGTTACAATTAGACCTCTAAATAGAGTAGAAAATCGACTCAGCTTTAAATTTACTTTGTCAAGCGTACTAGAGTGACAAACGCTAACTTTTCTAGGACAAATATACATTTTAAGTATACACGATACCAAACATAAATATAAAAAATACCATACACTCCAGCTAATAAATTAATTTACATGTAAATTCGCGTTTTTAATTCCACGAGCTGCTGCGCTTCCATACTATGATGAAACTTGCCAAGATTTCATTTAAAAATTATGTCACGTGACAAGTATGCCAAAGAGTAATGGATTCAAAAAAGTCGTACTTAATTTAATATGACATTACTCATTAATACGTGGGTGCGTTTATAGGAAAGCTACCTGTAGAAACTTAAATAACCTTTCTATAAATTAACCCTTTTACACCATAGGACAAAGTTCTTATTATATACCTACTATTGAGCTACGTTTAACATTATTCTCAATTATTACTTAGACATAGCAATTAACGGGGATCCAGAGTTGATGGACTTTCAGTAGACAACAGTAAAGCGGGTTGTAAAAAAAACTAGTCTAGAAACTATGTACATATATTACACAACGTTACGAGTACCTTTGTAAACATAAGCTTAGTCTAAGTAAATGAATTTCCGTAAACAGAGTACAAATATTCAGTAAATATCTATAAAAGACCTAATTGATGGTATTTAATTAATATTGTCATATTGTTGCGTAAAATATTCAGCACTTATAAAAATTTGCTCATATAAAAACATACATGCCTTTGTAAGTTAATGATTGACTAATTTCTGCCTGAAGCTAGTTGAACTAGTAAATTAGTAATGGCCTTTTCATTTTTGCCTTGAAAAGCAAATATTTGAATGCCATGAACCGTATTATATTCGTTCCGCGCCAACAAAACCCACAAACAAATGGAGCCATAAAAAGTTATTATTGGTAAACGTGATTTCTATCATCCAAACGATTTATTGGCGTGACAATAAAAACGCCATAAATTCAAACCAAGCAAAGCGCAATGCATCGCGTAAGGTCTTTTACATAATGGCTTTCTACACGATAGAGAAATAGACCTCTGACTGGGGATTTTCAAAACGGAGCTTTTGAACTGACAACTGCCACTGAGTTGACGATATGCGATCGGTTTTGAAATTGACAGCAGACATTGTCGACTACTGGACTATGAAATTCAGGTAGCTTTAAACAGATATCTTCGTGGTATTGTTGATCGAAAAGTTAATACATAATCGTAATCGTAACACAGTAAAAGTTTATTTTTAATAGTATTAGAGTCCCAGTCTGGTAATTTATCAAAGTTTCAATTAGGTGGTGTTTGAATAGTTAGTCACATATTTTATTACCTCGGTCACTCACATACGTGCGAAAGTACGAATTTATGGCGAATGTTAGAGCTTTGATGTGCGACTAAAAACCTTCACAACTTAGAAAACCTTAGAAAACCAAATATCTGTTGTAGTATTTGTATTATTGTAATTAATTTGTCCAGCGTTTGTAAATTCGCGTATTCGCGTGAATATGGGTAGGCGGCTTACACAAAATGTGTTAAAGTTTTTTGACACGATGCAATTAAAACATTTATAAGTTAGCAGACTTAGGGCGCGTTCTACTAAGAGATTGAAACGCTCAAAACATTTTTTAAGAAGAAAAAGAGTCTTTAAGAGCGTTGCATTCGTTTAGGGAATGCATCCTTAGATTTTAAATTTTAAATTAAATGAAAATACTGAGAAATACACGGTTTTTATTGAAAACTTGAATAAATGTGACAAATAAAGTATCAATGTACCCAGTGAACTATTGTTTACTTAAATACTTATACTATAGTTAAATTTATAAGTGCATAAATAGTTTAACTAGCAACTGTTTTATTCAAACCATCAATCTTAAAATATTGATTTGAGTTGCCGAAAAATTATAAAGCTCTACAAAATTTTTGTTGATTAAATGAATACAAAATGTCATGTTAATTGAGTTAATCTAACATGAAACGTTATTTACGAACAAAGGTAAAGATAATTTAGTTTCTTTAAATATATTTAGTAACGTTAACTAGCGTTACCAGTGAATGAACTTAAACCTACATATTAATTAACCTCTAAGAGAATCAGCTACTGTACAACTATGGCACTGTTAGAATTTAGTTTAATTAATTTGTGTAATGATATTATTATTTAATGGTATTATGAAAGACAAATTTATTGAGATTACCGACGTCGATATAACATAGTACCGAACACTGAGTTTCATACAACGTCTAAAAATAAAATTGATTGAAGGTTCACTCTTCAGGGCCGTAGCAATTAAGCGCAGGCGGTGATGGTAAGAGGTAGGACTAAATGAAGTAATTGATTTGAGCAGATTTTACTAATCTGTGATTATATTTTCCTTCTACACAAAGAGCAATTAAAATTATTATTCAATGATTTAAAAACAATTGAATATGACGTATTCTCTCACGTAGCGGCTTTCCTCGCCCAAGCTGCTGCAATATTACTCTTACCGCGGTCACTTACATGCGCGCGAACGTTTACTTGGACATTGCACCCATGTGGGTGACTACGCGAAGGTTCGACTGACGTGTGAATTATGTAATATGAATAGTAACGAAACATCTCAGTTCTGTACGATAAGATGAACTCTGTTGTCGATCAAGAATTTTAGATGAATTGGATTCTACAAGAGAACATTATCCATTGCTATGCTGATGACAGTACAGGCGACGCCCGTTATACAGGCCGAGCAAATATGTCTCGAGTGCAGATTGAGGAGAGAAGGAATACACTTGTGTCGGAAGTCGAGACATCTCTGGAGCGGGTCTCGGAATGGGGCAGTCTAAATTTAGTCCAATTCAACCCCGAGAAGACACAAGTTTGCGCGTTAACCGCTAAAAAAACCCCATTCGTCATAGCACCAGGGTTTCAGAACATTCCCCTTAACATCTCCAGGAGTATCGGGATCCTAGGTGTTGATATCTCGAACGAAGTTCAGTTTCGGGACCACTTGGTGAGTAAGGCTAAACTGGCTTCAAAGAAGTTGGGAGTGCTCAACAGAGCTAAGCGGTACTTCATGCCTGAGCATAGGATGTTGCTTTATAAAGCACAAGTCCGACCTCACATGGAGTATTGCTCTCACTTTTGGGCCGGGGCACCAGCTAGCCAGGTGGACCCGTTTAACCGAATCCAACGGCGAACTGTTCGACTTGTCGACGATCCCATGCTCACAGGCGGTTTGGAAACGCTAGAACTACGGAGACATGTGGGCTCTCTCTGTGTATTCTACCGTCTGT
Organism: Hesperia comma; assembly: GCA_905404135.1. Classification (NCBI taxonomy): domain Eukaryota; kingdom Metazoa; phylum Arthropoda; class Insecta; order Lepidoptera; family Hesperiidae; genus Hesperia; species Hesperia comma. The sequence continues at coordinate 13,959,115 of FR990014.1, read as the reverse complement.
ATAACGGGGAGTGTTCTGAGGAACTGTTTAATTTAATACCTGCGGTTAACTTCCGCCACCGCACAGCACAGGGTAAAGCCAGGTTCCACCAACATCATCTGGACACTTGGCATTCGTCCACAGTTCGGTTTTCACGTCATTTTCTGCCACGTACGTGTAAACTGTGGAACGAACTTCCTCCCTCGGTATTCCCACAGTGCTATGACATGGGGTCCTTCAAGAAGCGGGTCCATCACTTTCTTCTTGGCCGGCAACGCATTGGTGACGCCCCTGGTGTTGCCAATGTCCATGGGCGACGGTGATCACTTACCATCAGGTGACCCGCCTGCTCGTTTGCCTGCTTAGGCTATAAAAAAAAAACAATTAATAAAACCGAGATATATTTCAAGAGCATGCTCTTCAGAACAGGATTTTATATGATTTGCATACGAGTACTTTGTTATATCGCTGTAATGATCAAATAATCTCGTATAGACATTGGTCTCTAACGGATACATACTTACAACTGCCTATATTTAATATCGGCAACTTAAGTGAATAAAGATAAGCGTCACAGTTATACTAAAATATGTACCTTATGGAATGTTAACATTAAAGCCAATCTATCAACCACACTAGTATCGAATTGATCAATCGATTTCAACCTAGCATATATTATCTTTATACTATCATTCTGAATGTTTAAACTGTAAACCTACATACCAAGCTTTATAGCTTGACATGTAGATTTTTACAATTATTTGTGATATAAACTATTTATAAAACAATGAATTTTGTGATAGTTAAGATATCGTCCATGTTTTTTATTGCGACTAAATTCGTGGTGTCACGTTTAGTTACCAAATAGGCTTCCATCTTTACTCGATTCATTCCTTGCCAAGTTAAACATTTTTTCATAAAATACAGTTTAAGGAAACAGCCTACTTAATTTCTAAATTATAATATTCAATAGTAACCAATTATACAGTTTATAATCTATACTTTCTATGCTCACATTCTAATATTCTTTGTATATTGATCTTGTATAACCTCTGTATAACCGAAGTGTAATTCAAGCACCGGCTTCAAACAGTATTTAATACGCTTTAATCCTATAATACTTAGAACTATAACATAACGTATTATGGCAGCACATTGTTTGGTTAGAAATATGAATACTCTTTTCGTTTCATTTCCTTTGTAAGTCTGTACTTATTGCAATACACCCACTATAAATGAATATAAAACATTATGAAACAATGAAAAACTCGCAAGTGAAAACAATAAAAATGCGCTAAATATTTAACTTTTAAAGTATGTAAATTAAACAAAATTCTGCTATGAATATTATGCCGCGTAGCAAAAAACGGCAAGATACATTTCCGTTTTGGCTTTTTAAAAAAATAACCACATGGATTCTCTCTCACTTCGTGTTGCGAATTGTTTCTGACAACTGGGCGGGTGTAGCAAAAATTAATAAAACCGCACAACGCCTGGGAACGGATATGTATCAATATTTTTATAACAGGTACTTTTTCACTCAACTCAAATAATACTTTTATCAAACCGTTCTTTTGAAGACGTCAAAATTGGACGTTGCGTCCACTATTGCTGATCATACATTGCCCGACATTATAATTGTTACTCGTAGTTATAACGCCTACATACTTATGTAAATGATATTACGTCATTTAATCACAATACCGTATCGGAGTCATCGGTCGGATGGGTGTAGTAATGTCAACGTGTTTTCCGCTTGACTTCACACTAGCAACACATCCATGTAGGCCTGTATATAGTGCAGCCGGCAGTCCCAGAGGCAAAGAAGGCGAACCACCTGATAAATAAAATAAAAAATGAACGAGGAAGTTTAAGGCACTCTATAACAATTTAACTTAGTTTCCATCCTCTTTTTAACTCCCTTATATTTTAACGCATTTGACAGGTATGTATGCAGGTACCTATATAACGAAATCTTGCAGCCTAATTTTTACCAATTTCAAGAAGTCCGATTTACGTAAAAAAGTTGCACAGAGGTCCCATGAGATACAATTGTATGACAGGCATGACCAGGGACAATCCTCAGAAAAGGTTTCAGACAAAGGAACTCTTTAATGGGTAACAGCACAGTGACAAAATAATTGCTTTTATTGCACTTAATTTTATCAAAGCGTACTTTTAGTTTTTAAAGCTATTAACTATGATACATAAATTTTCAGCCTGTTTAACGTCGAGACTCGAGAAGTCGAATGGGCAACTCTAGTGAATATAAGTGAATATACACTAGAAGCTATGATCGTTTTATTAATCGTAACATTATCCTTATTTGACTTAGTTAATTGTAGATTTTTGTTAATGCATGCCCAATAATTAGTAGGTATGGTCTTTTACATCAAGAAATTACTATTTCGTATAGATGAAAAGAATTTTGAGGACTGAATTAATAGTTCGAAAAACTAAAATCACCCTTGTACAAAGCCAACTGAAGTATAAATACTACACTACACTACACTCATATATCTAGTCACTGTGCCGTTAACCGTAGAGGAGTACAAATTTTCAAGTTAATCAGATTAGTAAAAGTTGGTAAAAACTAGCCTGTAAGCCTGTTTCCGTTACATGCATACACGGGTCAAGCTAATAAAGGGAAGTTAAAAAGCAAAGCAGTTGGGAGTATTGTCTAAGATCAAAAAGCATGTAGACAATACGTAGCAGAGTCGAATGCATAATGAGAAAATCGGCCCAAAATGCATGGAATGCATAGAAGGCAATGGAAAATGGCTGTCAATAAGAATGATATGAATACATAGACTATAATAGGTACGTCGTGAGATGAAAAGTTCGTTTATAAATTTCACTTCTATTAAGTGTTCTTCTTGGTTTGCAACAACTTTTCTTTTAATTTAAAAATACACTTTTCCATAATCGTTTCGTGAACAAAATAAATACACGAAATAATCTACTGTAGGTATGTTTAGTTGTAATACTTGTAATATGCGATGGGGGTCATTGACGTCTCTGTCTCTCGAAATATACATTTTAACAAGAACATTACGGACAACACAATAATTAAACTTACGTACATTATGACAAAGGACGTTTTACTACATTTGTCAACATTACGGATAAGTAGTTGGAAGTACGGTCCGCTCCAATTTAATATATCTTGAGCCCGAGTAAGTGGGAATGACAAACGATTGAAACTTAGACGGGAATATCAAAGCTAGACGCCAAGAGCATCGGCGCAAACTTTGAACATTAGTCAAAGCTTAGAACTTGACAATAATGCATATCAAAATAGAAAGTATCATACCTATCCATAACTTGGGATTCGCTTTCGAGGGCACTAGCAGCGATTGAGAGTACCCTCTAACTGGTGGTGAGTCGTCCACTTGAAGCATGGCAAGCCTCTTCCTTCTTCTAACGATAGCTGTGTGCCAAAGTCCATCGTCAACTCGAACCTTTGACTCGATGCTTTGGAACCAATCTACGTTTGTAGCTGAATTTGCCTCCTTGGTATCAGTGTCTGTATAAATAAGTTGTAGTTTTCCATCACACAAGCCAAGTCCAATGAAATCTCGTGGTCTTATTCCAATCTTTCGCCTCCACAACAGAAGGCCGGACTCGTTTTCAGTTCGAAACTTAATTTCATATCTGATGCCGTGAATGCTGCGGTTCCTAAAATGTTATCTACAGTTTAGTTATATGAATTTCCACTATTTGCTTGACTATTTACATGAATATTTTTTTTAATTAATAAAAACAAAGTGCTATGCATGCTTCAGTGTAAATTTTACAGTCGGGCATATCTTTATGACTCCCACTGCGAGTTTCCTTGTTAGGAAACTTCTCTAAGAATAATTATCAAGAGTATAGTACGCGTTTATGTCTGTTCATGAAAAGACAACTTCCAAACTTTAATGTCTATTGTATGTTTTAACCAGAGCAAACTCATTTCAAACTACTAGAACTTTTATTCCATATTGCAATACTTGAGTTTTAGGAGCACTGAGTATTGTAGTTTTTTTTATAAATTCGAGAATCTATCTATGCTAATAATAAAACTGGTAGTGATCTGTATGCGATAAAACTAAGGAGGAAACTTTGGTAAGTAGATAAATCAATATTTGTTTAACACTAAGTGTAAAAATCAACTCACAATAAAATTCGGTGGGTAATCATGATGCGCCTAATCAAAATGAATTGCAACATTTAGTGCGGGTACAATTTGTAAATGTGAGGATTAATTAGCCCTAACCGAAGCGAGGCCCAAAAGGGTAACAAAATAAATACCCTAGACATGTGAAATTACATAAATAAAACAGATTGCTGGAATCAATAATGAACTATAGCTATTGGTTTATCAATAGATATTGAGCTATAATGATGATGGTCTAAAGAAGATAGCGGGCATTCGTTGGAAAAAAGCCCCAAAATTGGTCAGAATGACCTTAGTTAGAGTAAGCTTACGTCCAAAAATAGACTTGTAAAGGCAAATAGATGGAAGAATTCAGCTATTGATACCATAAGAATAGAAGTAGCTCGTTAAGATGATTTCTTTGATAGTGTAACTGCATGTAATATGAACAATATGAACATGTTCGAAAACTAGTTTCAATGGTAAATTTTTGACAACCCTAATAGCAATTCCTTCCTACTAATTTACTTTGTTATGAACTTTAGCAATAACTAACCTTATACAGTTCCGTGGAAGTAATTTAAATTTATGACAACTATCTATTAGTATGTGTTTCAGTTTAAGTTTGAACCGACTGCAGAGGCGTTAGAAGTTGGCGTATTTCAACGTAAACTAGAGTCACGTTTGGGATAGTATGTTAAACCACACAATTTGTGACTTGATAGATACTAATAACGATTAACGATCGCTTTCAATATTCTAAGCTGGTTACAAACAATTAGTATGTTGTAGTGTTAGTGAAAGGTGTTATTTTGTTATAATTTTTTTAAAGGAAAACGATACAATCTCTTTCGAAAATTATTTTTTGACATGTGATATAAATGAACCATGAAAAGCTTTTGTGTGCATGTACTTTGTGTGAAATTAAACCTTAGTTACACGAATATTTCAAGTAGATCAATATACTCGTAACTAAATTTCTTCATATTTTTGCCGCGTGCGTTTGTCTTATTATTATAAATTGGCATTACCTAAATTAGTTTCCAAGTAAGTTTTGTTATTTTAGCCTAGAACTAAAAATAATGACTATATAATAAAATGAATAAATTATAAGATTGAGGGAATAATTGTGATTTATTTTAATTACTCAACATTCGAAAACATAATAAATAATATTTTCAGTTTATTTCAAAATACTTTAGATCCCCTACTAGTACGGGAGCCGAATGCTAAATGTGGATTTACTCGAGCGTCATAGAGACCTATTGGGTTGCAAAGCTTAGATGATAAGAAGAAAAAAATGTTATATAATGTATACCTTTCATCGGTGGGGGAAGCGGCTATAGACTTTTTAATATTATGTAAAAAAATAATGTCCATGTGGACATACTCGAGCGCTTCAGATATTGATAGCATCAATTTTCTACGTATTTTTAATAATGTACTATGTTAATCTGATCGTTTGTTTGATGGGGGTGACCGTACGTAAGGGTTGAAAATGAGAGAGAAAAAATCTAATCGAGCACGTCAGATTTTCTAAGGGGGTGTTAAGTGAACCTAAAAAAAGCTCTCATTCAATAATCTGACGATTTCGATGTGACGCAAACTCGCTACAATTAGTATAATGTGCAAAAAAAAATCGAACTTTTGTATGGGGCTCATATTTGGTGGAGGTACTTAACTGGGTACAAGGTATCCCCTGTACCTTAATCTGCCGCGCTCGAGTAAATCCCAGATTCCCCTCTTCGGCTTCCCAGCTATACAGATAAAAATAATATTATCGTAAACTCTGATCATGTCTGTACAGTTGAAACCTTCAGAGACAGCTTTCATTCAAAATTAAATCACAAAATAGTGTTAGTAGCAAAACTTATAAGGCAGGAAATAAGAAATTAAGAAGATATTTTGCATTTAGATGGAATACCTTTTGTCAGATGTTAGAAATGGAATTCCTACAGTCTCTCTTTGAATTTTGTTTATCATACAACAATTTTTTTTTCACGGTATTTGTGGACCAACTTTTGAGTGTTAATGAGTAAAACAATGAAAGATTCCTTATATCGGAATTCATTAGACGTAAAAGTGTGAAAAATTATCGTTAGAAAATTTTGCTTTCCCGGTTACATCTAGAAGGCTTTATGTCTCACGCGAGTCTCCTTCGGCCTTGAAGTTTTTGTTTTATTTATGTACTCTGATTAATTTTTATGCTACAATAAAAAAGAACGTTAAGATTTTGTTTTCTTCAAAGCGCAAAGTATTAATTAGTACACGTAATCTTAGAGCAGGATTGTATGACGTATTCATTAAAACACTTTAAATATTTACAGAGTTGAACGTCCTTTTGATACTTATTAAAGTTGGACTGTATCGTTTCGGTTCCATATTATAATTCTTGTTGTAATCCTCCAGTCCACATCATTGCTTCCAACCACAATTCTCATTGAATGCTACTGCATGCTGAGTGTATTTAATCAGTTATTTAAATAATATTGGTCGAATATTCAATATCATATCCTCAATTTTATACATTTTAAAATGGTAATTCGCATGTTATTAAACCAACTATTACTTGATATTCGTAGTAGGTAGGTACTTACCTAGGCTTGACCGATTGATAAATTTATATGTGTACCTTTTGAAATGTAATTATTTTTTGTAAACATTAAATGTTAAGGAAATGACGCAAATTACGGCTTTAACATAATAAAACTATTATATTTGTTAAAACAATCACACTGCCTCATTAAATGACGATGAAGGATCAATGAAGTTATGAGACCAATGAATAATCATAATATATATTTAGGTAAGTATGACTACAATATTAAAATAATAGATACAGTTAAAAGCACTATAATACTAACGTGCAGGTTATATTAAAGTTGGTTAGTTGAACGAAGAAAAACAAACAGTGAGTTTGAAAAAGAACGTGTATATTATGTATATGCATACAAAAAGGCTGCCTTTTCTTTAAGTAGTGTTTTGAGGTAACCTTGTATTGTGGAAGCTTTTTGAGCCAACCTTGTGTAACAAATAGGAAAAAGTAAAGAAGCATTCTACATTAACGTACGATATTTGATCTTGGATACAAATTAAGTAATCTAGAAAATAAAAATATACATTTTTTTTACCTAATTACTTAAAGTAAACTGCTGTAGAATTTAAAATTAAAAATAAATCACTTGACGTGTAGCCCGTATGTTATCTTACATCGGGGACTCCTTCACCCACAGCTGTGTTAGTTTCAAAGCTAGAATAGAAGATTAGTGGTATTAGTAGAAAAATAATGCAATTAAAATTAATCAAAACATGAAAGATGAATCGTATTATTTGTTCAATGTTATTATTCATATTAATTTGTAAATTAAAACAGTATCACTGATAAACAACTCGTCTAAGGAGAAGTGATTAGGTAAAATTTACAGTTCCAGTTATTGCATTTGATATTTTAAAAATTCTTAAATGATCTATAATTATGATGATAAAATTTCGTATACAATACATGGATTATCTTTCATGTAAGAATCTAGAGTAAATTTTCAATTATAACGATGTAATACACTAAGTCCTATGACGAGAACTTTCGTAAAAACATTTTGAAGACAACAAAGCGTTTGTTACGATAAAAACACTTACATTAATAGAAGTTTTAATTAGTTAACCGAAAAAATATTAGATTACCGTGCTTGTTGCTTTAAAAGAGAAAGAGAACCGAAATAAAAAAAGTGTTTACGTCCATTAAGCTAATGAGTGAAGTAGAATTCTACTTGTATTAACTTTTTAATTTATTTATTCTTGTCGATACAGGGAAATTATATTTTTATAAATGATAAAAGTCTTTATAATAGCATCAGGGTTATCAGTTGCTTGCAATAGTGTTTAAACTTATTCTTCGCTCTTGTACCAAGTTGCTTACTAAGCAAACGGAATTTATCCAATCGCTTGGCATTAGGTAATATTACAACAAAGAGCATATACTTTGATTGCTCATTTGATGAACTTCAATGAAAAATTGCTCTGGTACAGAGGAAAGATAATGAGAGTTGAACAAACTTGCTACACTCATTTACCTGCGTCCCCCTCTGCTCCTGTAAGAGTAGTAATTATTTCCGTCGAACTTAACGGGCGCTCCGTCGCTTAGCATCTCCACTTTTAATTGCACCTCACAATTCCGACCCTGGTACCCGTCGCGGCAAATACACTTGTATTCGTTCAGAAGTGGTATGCATGACCCGTTGTTTTTACACGGCGTTAGACCTAATGAGAGGACAGAAAAAAGTGATTCGCTGTGTTAAGTTGACACTATGATAAAGATTTTTAAAATGAGTGCTTTTAAAATACGGATGTAAAGAGGGTTGTATCCTTCAAGAAAAAAATATACGGAATATCTAGCAATTTTTTTCCAAAGTACTTACTTAACTTTGTGCATAATGAATGTGTGTTTATAAGTGAGAGATTTTGGAAAACCTAATATAAACTTGCATACCTATTTCAATTATATTTAATACGAAATACAAAAAAATTTTGGACCAATTATTAACGATACTACAAAAATAAATACGACAAAAATATGTTTAAAGTAAGAATCCAATAAGTCTTCTGTGAAATTGAAGACTGTTCATCTTCCGTTTTACCTTTGATTAAATATGTTACACACAATCATTTTCAGCTAAAAACAAAGAGCTCTTTGTTTGTGTAATTTTTCTAATGACTCTGTATTCGTTGTTAAAATGTGTTTACAGTACCTATTCTAATTTTGTAAGTTGTCAAAATTTATTTTACTTAATTGCTAACAACACTGATACCGAAATAGGATTTCCTGTGTCGCGGGTGGCATTGAAAATACAAATAACACATAATATACACCCATGACCCGTGAAAATCAGCTTCGACCGGAAATCGAACCAGTGAACCCTCGCTTTTCAGCCAGAACCACTCGAAGTCGAGCCGCCGGGGATATAGAACTGCCGCTCCCCGCTTAAAACAACTAGTTCACAGTGTTAACAGTTCATTTTATCATGTACCTAAGCAAATTTTACTGAAGGAATTTTAAATTCTCGACGTCAATCCACAATGAACCTTAATCACAGCGGCGGAAAGCTGACATTTGTGTTGATTGCCATTACAACGAATTCCATACAAACGCGAACGGAATAAAGACTACGGGTTCATAATGACAATAAAATGATCTCAAAACCATTTTATACAACAATACAATGCCATCGTTGAAATCAAACCCAAAAGACATTTTTCATTACTCACCATCACCGCACGGCGGTCCTGTATACTTTGTAACTCCGCTAGTAGAACAAGGTAATTTCTCCTCCTCACGTACAATTGCACATTTAGCTGTTTCTTCGCTCAGTAGCGGCAAGGGATTTCCATTCACAAAGACTTGTTGCATTGCGCCTATGAAACTGCTGGTCACCCCGGACATCTTGTGGGGACGGATGTATGCCCTGAAAAAGGTCCACATTACAACTCTCCGCGAAATAGACGGATTTTACTTTCTCATAAAGAAGATTGATGGCTTCCCAAACATGTTAGCGAAGTAACCCTATCCAATGAGATAAGTTGAGAAAAGTTTTCTATAAAGGCGCTCGATATAATCGTAATTTAATGACATTATAGATATATTACGCAATGTTGTTGCTGAATCTTTTAGTAATATTGCTACAGAGTACTTAGGTATTTATTTGTCACATTTTAACCAATAAGTTTCCTTACAGGTTAGTACGGTCACTTAAAAATTGATGAAGTACCTTCTTGAAAATATGAACCTATAGATAGATGTACCTACTGATTAAAGATAGTTACGTAATTAATATTAATAAAAATAATGTAATATTTTACATTGTGCGTCCGTTAAACGCAATGTTTTGTCTACAACTCAACATTATTAAAATTTGTACATCCTAATAAAATACTGAAAAATGTTGATTGGGCAGCACTCTCAGCTTCAATATTACATTACCAACGTTATACAGACCGAAGTATACCTACCGCAATAATTGGCTTGACATTGTCAAGCAAAAGGTACGACCCAAGTCGACCAAAGTTGAAGGTCGACGAGCGACGGACAACGGTCAACAACTCTAAATAATTAGGCATATGACGTAACACGATAAAAGAGAGAAAATGGGAGAAATTTAAAAAATAGTGACTATAGTATTGTTAATTGATAATAATATAATCTTACGAGACGGAAATTATAAGTTGGACAATGAGTTTAGTACAGCCTAGGTATTTATAGTTAGGTACCAACTTCATAGCACAAAAATAAACGCTGGCACACAGGGCCCATTAATCAATCACTACAGCTCAAATGTATGAAAGCCTACAAAAGCCTCTAAGAACATTATGTTGTAGTTATCGTCTCAGGTTATCGTAAGCTAGAAATATTATTGTTGAAATATTTGCAATACTTATGGGTAAACTGATTAAGTACACTATACTATACAACGAAGTGAAGTATAACTTTAGAATGACAATAGTGGCGTAAACTAAAGGAATGTCACATATTATGTACGCGACAGATTGACATGACACTTTTCTAGTGATGTGGCTTATATCGATATAGTTTATATCGATATTTTTCTCACGCAACAAAATAAGAGTAACATCAATTAAATAAGGTTTATTATAAGTAAAATGAAAATGAATCAGATTTATTCAGTTTAGGCTATTGTGGTACTAGCACTTATGACTACATTAAAATAATATTGTTGATAGACAGATAAAGAAATATTTAAATAATTTTCATGTAGATAAGGAATGAGCTAGTAAGAAGATTTACAACTATGTTGTTGTTGAATTATAATATTTCATACTACCATCGCTACAAGCACTTTGTGACTTTTCGTCACTAGTATCTTCGACTTCTATGATAAAATCTAAATCTACCGAAGTTATGTTAAAACATAACAACAAACAAAAATGTGAGTGAAATTAAAATCGATAAACGCGGTCGATATAGGCTCGCACATTACTAAGGCGCAATTTACTAAGGCGCGCGCGGGTGACGTGCGGTAAGCGGGCTGTCCCTTCCCCCGCGTCTCACTGCCATGTCGACCTCTCGCTTACTATGCACTCGTTAATCGGAAAACGCAGACCAATCATATCAGAAGTAAGTCCATACTGTGAAAGTAGTTGGCACTTCTAATTATATAGTTAAAATAAAAACATTTCGTCTGAACTTTCTTCATCCTCAACTTCTTCGGTATTATTTTATGTTATCTTACATTAAGTAATACCTACTTAAGAAGCTGCGAATAAGTAAACAAACATGTAATATTATACGATTTAAACTTGAATAAAATTGGAAATTTTCCTTTAACGATCGCTAATTTTAATCTCCACCACCCCTCGATTATTTCCTGCAGATTGATCTTTGCAGAAGGCGGAAATTATTTTCGCGTTTCTGGAGATTAAAAAATCTCCTCGAGGAGTACTTTTTATGAATCCATAGACTATCAAACGCTAAATTGTGGAATAAGATTGTTAAGCAATTGTATCAACTGTTGTTTTTTACGAAATACTAAAGCCAATGATGATAAGCTCAAGGCAAAGATGTGTCACAGGACTCACAGGCTATGATTGTGTTTACAAAATTCATATTAAACCTCTTAGTAACAATTAATGGAGTCAAGCTCAGAGATAAACATTCAAATCAAAGTAATATCCCATCATGACATTATTATTAAGTAAATAGTATAACGGTCTACGCACATTTTTTACTTGTCGATGTTAGAAGTTTTTTTAAGTAATTTAATTTACAGTCGATTTTCCAAAATTCAGATGGAAGAAGGTACTCAACTAACTCCGACCAAATTTCCACTATTACGACCACTAAATAAACCTCAATGCTTACCTACGAATGAGTTGAATCCGTGTCGAGTTGGAGTTGAGTTTATGTGATGTCTGAAAGTCTTATGTGTACTTACGGAAGGGATCCAATGAAGAGTGGCAGCGCCAGATCCAAGTGGGTAAGTGGTGGTGGAGAATGAGCCTGTTTTACGGGCAGGGAGTCCAGTTGAAGACTTCCATGTCTTCCGTAACGAGCGACTCGGACGCGATGCCATCTCCCCTTCGTTATTGCTACTGGAGACCTGATTTAGGAAAACACTTTCGGTTATTGAGTATCAGGTGTTACTTTGCGGAAGTTCATTAATATAAAAGATACCACCGGGGTAAGAAAGTAGAGAGTAGGTAAGTAGACCCTCACCGTAGTTAATATTACAAGGTATGTAGAGAGTACCACCAGAGTATGTAGAGAGTACGAGTAGGTAAGGAGACTCACCGTAGTATGTCGCGCCACAACATTAATGTTGCGTTGTGGGGCGACACACTACGAATCACATGTTGCTGTGTACTTTCTTTGTTTCGTATACTAACATCCTATGTAGGAGGGAGAGTTGTTATTTGCATCAAAGTTTATACCGTACACGTATGACGTGTTTGTTTAGGGATTGTCGAAAAGTAATATATTATGTTAAGTTAAGTTAAACACACTCTGATACACGACAGATCCATTAGATCAAAAATAATTTAACTAAATAATAAAGCTAAAATTATATTTATACTCGTATATACCTAATAATATTCAGCGTAATCACATTGTTATTTCAATTCTAAAATTAATATTTATAAGTAATAAATTTACTTAGAAAATCAAAACAAGAAAACAACCGAAATGTATTTACATTTGCAATTATAAAGATCTACTTGTTTATTCACCGCGTTTGTAATAAACAAATTAAAACACTTTCAAACAGTATAATCCGCTAAATTACAATTTTGTTTGGAAGTTCCAAAATAGCTAACGCAATAAAATAATTAACAATTCTATTTGTTAAATTCAATTTGAATTAATAACTCGTAAATTTAACTTCTAAAACCATAATTTATTGCAGTCATTCCTGATTAAAGCCAATTGTTGCAATGTTATTGTTATTTATATTTAAGTGAAAATAAATTAAATTTAAAAGTTAATTATCACTATATACATACATAATTAAAAACGGTTTGACACAATGCATATTATTACTTAAAGAACCCTTAAGTAACAGTTAAACTTACGTGATATTAGCGATCCCGCTCCCCAAATTGTATCTGAACTGTAGATATCCATTAACCAAGTTAATCGCAATGAAATCACCCTTGGCTTTATTGGACTGGCCGGTGTAGAGGAGCATTCCGGAGAATCGGTTCGTTAAAAACCAGAGCTCGATACGAAACACTTTCCCTAAGCCCTCGAGCGGCGGTAATTCGATGTAGCTCGTGCCATTGAATTGCGGGGACCATGTTTCCTGCACAACGTTTACGTCTGAAAACAAATGAGCCTTTGATGACGAGGAATTTAAATGATTCGGATTTAGATAACATAACATTTGCGTAAAGTATTTCTCGTGTTATAAATGTGGAATGATTCATGCCATAAAAGTAAATGATTTGGGAAAAAGTAACAGTAGCAATAAACTGTACGGAAAATGTTACGAATTATAAATAAAACGTTATACAAAAATATTTCTTATATCTCATGAATTTTAATATAATTACACATTTGATAAAAATAAGAAATACGAAGTTACATTTTTTTCTATTACTTGTTTACTATGGAATTATTCAATTTTAAGTATTTCCAGCGAAGCGACGTCATTAGAAAATATCCAGAATCAGTTTTATTACCAACAGGTAATATAGAACTACCCTCATAACCTTCGCAGTACCAGTAGGTATTACAAACATTAATATCAACGTTCTGTTTACTCGCAGCTTAGAACACGTTTGGCCTACTTGCCGCACGTTTTAAAGCTATTTATAGGTGGCCATATTGGAAAACCGAAATTTGCCTTTGAACTTTTAAAATACGCTTTGGATTGAAAAACGCAAAACTTTCCACAGCTACATTCAAAATCAAATGCGTCAAAATATTTCAAAGAAGCTACTGAAAAAAGATTAATGTATTGAGATATAAAAATTTATAGGTTTTAAATCTCGCTTTGAAACACAATATCATGAAATGGCCGAAAACAAAAGAACGAAGAGAATTATCCGAAAAAAAATAATCACCGTTATTACAGGTATTCCCATTAGAGCCAATTTCTCCGCCAAACAAACAACGACAGACATGTCCTCCGTCCGAGTCGACGTCACACAATAGCCCCTCGTCATATCCACAGGGATTTGATTCGCATGGATCTAATCTCTCGTCACAATTGGCTCCTTGGAATCCGATAGGGCAGCTACATGTATACTCACTCAACGAACCCTCTATAGAATTACACGTGCCCCCGTTTCTACACGGCATGCTCATACAGGGACTCAATTGGCATTCTCGAACATTTTCTATAGACACGACTAATGAGTCCGGACGACCCAATTTCTTTGTCACTTGATGGCGTATTATTCTCAAGTACTTGACGCACCCGACAAAGCCGCTTCGAGTTCCAATATTATCGAATACCCTGGACGAAAACGTTCATTAGTTATTAATAGTTTATTATACCGGTACAATATGACCTTCTTCGAATATATGGGAAAGATGAGTTTTGCGTAAAGTATTTCTCGGGTTATAAATGTGGAATAATTCATGCCATAGTATAAATAAACTTTCACACTCTTTGCAATTCGCTGTGTTCTAGGGTTACAAATTACATAAGTGAAACATAACAAACACACAAAATCCAATAATAATTTACATTACACTAGTACCCAGTCTCGTCATTACTTCACTGCATTCAAGCCATGTGTATACAGATCAATATCTTTATACATTTTTACATGTTGATGTAGGATATGCTGCTTTAGCAAAACCTCCCAACAATAGCTTTCTCCAATATTTTCCACGTCGAAAGCCAATATCAATATCAGTTACAGTTTTATTTAATTTAAGAATAGATATTGAACAACAGACTTTATCAAAATGACAATTAAGTTCGAAAACATTAAATTTTACCTGGAAAAATTAGAAGGTACGCTTCCTATGTAAGCATCTTCAGTGAGATCTAGAGCCTTCAAGTTGCCACTCGACTGGCCGGTGACGTCGTCCATTTCGTCGACTGATAATATTCCATCGCGGTGGTATCGTTTCGCGGAAACTTTGTGGTATTCATTCAAAGATATTTTCTCAACGGACGATAAAACTATCATTCCATTTCCGAGATTGTACCTGATTGACGAACATAAAATATTTTTATTCAAACCATAAGTAAAATTTTTCTGTATTCAAATTATGATTTCCAAATACTATTTGGGAAGTTTCCTGTGAAACACCACAGCAATCACTAATTACAAGTCAGTCGTGACACGAATAGTTCATAAAGAAAATATACGAGGGGTGAATATTTAAACGCAACTCATCACTTTTGGGGTGTTCCAGTAAGAAATTTATTCAAATCAGAGACTAAGGTCGTCCATCTTAATCCAGGCTCAGAGCACTACCATTTACGTAAACCAAGATGACTTACCTAAACTGGAGGTAACCGTTGATCAAAGCGAGCGATACAAAATCGCCCGTACCATCGGCTTTCTGCTGATTGTACAATATTACTCCGTTCTCAGAGAACGCCTTGAATTCGATATCAACGTTCAACTTATGGTAGGCCTTCAGTGGCTTGAGACGTATGTACGACGAACCATCAAAGGACGGAGTTTCTATATAGGTACCAGCAGTTCCGTCTTGTGCTAGGAATTCACAGTTAAGTCCAGTAGACTGAGGTCCGCATACACAAGTGTACGTGGAACCAGGTAGGTCTATACAACATCCCGAGTTATAGCACGGTTCGGATAAACACGCACTGTACTCTTCTGTACTAACTTGCGGTGGTTGCTCTGTGAAGGAAATCGATTTGCTTAAACTGTCAGTTAACCTTAATTATTTCGACCTACTTTGATATGTTCGATGGTTACCGACATTAGAAACGATGCTAATGACTCACAATAATTTGAGTTTATTACGTACCTACCTACTAAATTTTTTGTATTTGTGTGTGTTGTGTTAGCGATTAATTATGAAAATTAATATTAAATATTACCTAACCTTTCTATTAATAATGCTGCAACTTAAAAATTACTAAAGATACCTATAGATAACAGGATAATGTAGTAATGTAACCTAATGGAGAATGTAGGTATTTTTAATACATATTAAAACGAAGAAACTAAAGTATAATACGCGACAAGTTGACATGGCATTTTTTAAGTGATGTGGCATCTCATAGATTAGGTTTATATCGATATTTTTTCCACGCAACAAAATAATAAATTATTAATAAAATAAGGTTTATTGTACCTAAGTAAAATGTAAATTAATCAGATTCAGTTTCGGCTATTGTGGTATATACATATAAGCTAAATATAAGCTAGTAAGAAGATTTACAACTATGTTGTTATAGAATAAGAATATTATATTCATCACAATGTGAGTAAGATTAAAATCGATAAACGCGGTCGATATGGGCTCGTGCATCACTAATACTAAGTAAGGGACGCGCGGGTGACGTGTGGTAAGCGGGGTGTCCCTTCCCCGCGTCTCGCCTCATACCCCGAATGCCATGTCGACCTGTCGCGTACTGTAGTCAATGTCTATGCGTCACTATTGATGCTCAACATTTGTCAAATTAAACTTACCGATGCACGCTTTTCTATGACCCGTTGCGACGTGTCCTGGGCGACACACACAACCTCCTCTAGCGCAATATGCGCCGGGCAACGCCGCACAGTCTGCATCTTCAGCGCATAAATCCCCCAACAAAGCACCCACCACTCCGACAGTTGCTGTTGTAGCTGTTTGCGAACCTAACATCGACGTTAAAAAAACGAAAATTAAAGAAAATGATAGATATTTGGTAGTTGTTAAAATTAAAAAAGTACCTACATGTTGCAGTTCATAAACAGTCATAAAAAGTAGAAAAATATTTAAGAACTGTTCAAAATGTGCACGCAAACTTAACCTTTTTCTTGTGACTTGAATGTTATTGCAATACTTAATAGATTTATCTTCTTCAAATAGCAAATATTAATAAATGTAGACTATTTTCACCGAATCAATACCCAACATAGTAAAAAATGCTTTTATACATACTTGAAAATGACTACACGATTTAATACGAAGATAAATCTCTCGTAGGATATGAAAATGGCTAACCATATTGATGCTACACATTATATTGGATTAACATAATTTATCTCAAACTGATCAAGATAAAATGTTAACTAAGTTACTGCCAAAGACCGGTGCTATGACGGAGAAACAACAGCTCAACTTATCTTAATAAAATTAACATCATTAAGGATGCATTGAGCTGTCCAAATTAATTGCTACCTTTGTGATTTGATTTTAAGTTATGTTGTCTGTGTTTTGAGACGTATCTTAGGGATACCTTGTCTACATACGGTTTAAATACATAGAAGGTAGAAAGTCACATGAAATTTACCGTATTACTTTATCTTTAGACACAAATAATAACTTTTATTATGTTGAATTATACGTATAAATGAGGCTTTAATATTTACATTACATTACGAAGCGCTCATAGCCCGGTGGCTTGCGTCGATCCTAAGTGATCGACAAAGTTAAGCAACTGCGGGCGCGGTCGGTAGTCGGATGGGTGACCGCTAGTGGCAAAATATCTTGAGCGCTTCCGTGCTTCGGACGGCACGTAAAGCCGTCGGTCCCGGTTGTTATCGACAGATAGCGGTTGTTAAGCCGTGTCGGAGGCCTTCGGGCGGCTTGAAAACTTTAGACAATGGGTTGGCCACTAATTGAGGGAGTATGCTCTAGGCCTCCTCAATGATGAGGAGAGACCCGTGCTCAGTAGTGGGCCATCAATGGGTTATAGCCAATATCTACATTGGGTTTTATTAAAATAGGTAGCTGTATATTTACGGAATCATTTTATTAATCAGTCAACAACTTTCATTATAGAATACACGAGTGCGATTACTGAGAAGCAAAATGAAATGAAATTCATATTATATGAAATTCTACACAACAAAAGCAGCATAGTTAAAAAGTTCATTTCAAATACCTACATAAATCAAATTGTAATTATGATGTAAACTAATAAATGTTTTAGTTCTAAGTTTACCTTTTATTTTCTGTCCAGAAAGCAGCGTATCAATATCACTCGGGGTTTCTTTCCTTGTCCATTCATATTTGTTGTAATATTTGTCGGGGTTAAGCAAATGTCTCGTCGATTTTGATGCGGCGCCGTCGTCTTGCTGTGTGAACTGTATGGGCGAGGAAGGTCTCTGTGGGCCAGCGGTCCCCGGCACTTCTGACAGTTTACACGGCCCAAAGGCTTGCACGACTATATCGTCCTGACTCCGACAGGCTTGCAACTTCAAATGACACTCCGATTCGTAAGTATTCCCGTCGCTTCCGCATACCTGTTGGTTTTATTGAAGTTTTACTTAAAGGTAACTTAAAACAAATTGTAAAATTCAACGAGAATTAAATATTGCTGGCGTGTAGATAAGAGTTTCTGAATTGCAATGCAGTGTGCTCTGGCAGTTGAGGAAAGTTCTGTCTTAAGTTTGTGTGTTTTTGCTATAAACGTAGTTAGGAATTCCTACTTATTGTAAGAGCCGTATGAGTTTTTACTTAAGGAGACATTTATTTAAATGTATCTAGTAAAACCTCCTTTGACTTGCTTGGAATAACCTATCTCTGAACAGCCACCCTCGAAAAATGTTAAGCACGATTCTTAAGACAATGGATATGGTATAATTTATTAATAACAACTGCACCTAAATCTTTTAAGCCATTTCTGAGATAAACGTGTTCAAAACTACTGACCAACAGACAAAAATTCTAAAAGTCACAGTTTTCTAAAAGTTTTTTTGCATAATATAGGTATTCCATGTACAGACATCGATCATTTAAAGATTTATTATTATTAAGTATGCTCGTAAATAAAATGTACGCGAGCGAACTTCAAAAAAATCTTTTTTACTTTAAAAGTCACGTTCTCTCTTTATTCACGATATTAATGCTAACTTTTCGCTTTTAACTGCGTAAACGTTTCACGTTACATGCCGCAATATTTCTGAGAAAACAAAGTTCAAACGTACTTTAATGAAAAACTTTCAGGATAAGAAAAACGGAATTTTCTTCTTAATATTTCTTGCTCAAAGTACGGGATAATGTATATTGCCTTCAATTGCGCCATTAACATCGCACTAACGTGCAGGGGCGCCTACTCGAGAAAAAAATTCGCTCTAATAGCCCACCTCTATTCAATGATGATTGATTACTCAATAGGGAATATTTTCTGCAAATTATAGGCGTTTACCTTCTTTTTTGCGAACATGGGGATAATAACCAAGGTAGAAAGATTTAACTATTTTAATATTGGGTATAGGGATTTTATATTGTAACATTCGATTTCTAGATTTTAGGTGATACTTGACTCGTTCCGTCCCATTTATTATTGATTTCAATTTAACGTATTTAATTTAAATATTTATATCCGATATATAAATATAATGGTACAACCTGGAATGGAATTTAGATCAACAACAAGATTTACAAAACAATCTCAGTGATTATTAGGTTATATTAGGTTAAATGGCTCATGCACATTTACTCCCCTCACAAAACTTTGAAGGTTTACTCACACGAATGTAAACAAGCTCTGATGCAGACACTTCATACTATTACGGCGGCATTAACTGAACGTTAGAAACTTTTAGGAGTTTAAGTACTTTGAAATAAAATAGGTCTTATTATGTTTGTTTGAATGTTGTTTGTTTATAACATTCTGAGAATGTTGAGCTTCTAGAAAACCATTTTGTTTCTAATAAGCGTTTATTTAGTCGCGATCGCAAACAATCTAAATTGAGCGTTTATTCAAAATCGCCTGAGAAAAACATTGCACAAAATGCACATGGCCATCATGGTATCACAGCATATTTAATCAAAATATGGCGTAGCTTAAATCTTTCATAATAGAGAAATGTGAGCTGTGACGTTTGCAGTTAGAATCTGTTTCATAGGATAGTACCTATATAATCTAGTTAGACAACTCTCTAGAGATAACCCTAAGTGTGTGGCATGTCCAAATCTGTATACAAGCTGTATTTGAACGTAAGTGGTAACAGTCCTAACTAAACTTGCGAGTACAAGTAGTCTAATATCACTTGAGCGTTTCGAATTTAGTAAGTGATTCTAGTGAATATAGGATAGTAATGAACAGCAAAAAAGTGACAACTGTATACCAACATTGTTGTTTGGCTCCATCCAAGTAACTGACGAGGCCTGGAACTTAATTATTTGACGACCCGGATCTCGCAATAACACACCGGATCGCTGTTCCGAGGGTCCTGGGTTCGATTCCCAGCGAGACGAAAATTTGAATATTGAGTTTAAATTACCGTTCTCGATCAGGGGTATGTGTCCTAGTCTTGTTTGGGGCTATGAGTGTGTAGAGTTATTATTATTATTACTGTATGTTTGCGTATGGTTTGCGTATTAATGAAGGGGTTGTAGGAGCTAACCGTTTGTCTAAAGTTTTGTTAGCGTCCGAAGGCTTACGACAATTTTCCCAGTAGATATAAATTGATATTTATTTTTGTGTTCTTTTTAAGATACTTTTATGTAGTAGGTAGTATGGAGTATTTGGAATAGTATGATATTTATTGATTTATGCAGTAGTATGAGTATTGTGTATACTTTAATTTTATTTAAATTAAACTTTTAAATGTTAGTAACAAAACTAATTCACAATACAATTTACTAAAATTATTAATGTATAGATTAGTATCTTGAAGAATTATCGTCATAATATTATAATCAATTAACATAAAGCATTGACGCTTTTCTCATACATTAAAACCTTTCAAATTAATCATTCCATCCATCAGTGAAAACCGTATGAAAATTCATTAGGTAGTTTTGGTGTTCATCGCGTTCTAACCGCCGCTCTTTACACGACTTTTATAATAAATAGTAACGGTTTTCTGTAAAATACTCTTTATTTTATAAGTAACTTGTAAACCCGCCCTCGCTTCGCTTCAGGGAACCAGCCCCTTAATTAACAGCTGTTGTCGTTTTATAATGACCAAATTATAAAAATCTATATAAATTTTAACTTATCATGTTATTTCAATATCTAAGATATATTACTGCAAAGTTTCATGATAATCCGTTCAGTAGTTTTTGCGTGAAAGAGTAACAAACACATACACACACACACACTTCCTTGCAAACTTCCGTTTTATATTTTACTAGTAAACTCGCCCTCGCTTCGCTTCGGGGAACCATCCCTTCAAAAATCTATAAATTTTAACAAATTATGTTATTCCGACGTCTAAGCTATAATACTACCAAGTTTCATGAAAATCCGTTCAGTAGTTTTTGTGTGAAAGAGTAAGAAACCCACACACACACACTATTAGTAGGATATAAGTAGGTATAAACAACATGGTGCAATTTATTACACACCATGCATTGTATGTATTGTCAAATACTTACGTGAGTATGTAATTAATATTTGCGATGCTATTACTATAAGTACATGTTTTGTTTATTACCATCTTGCACTAAGGAAGGTACGTAACTAGCAATTAATTTAATATTGACGTGATTTACCTACTTAGATGTGATAACTAATTTTTTTTTTTGCAAGTTGTGTTAAGTAAAATACAATGCAAACACGCATACATATAATTTACTTAACACTACTTGCAAAAAAATATATAAAAATAATGTAACAAACCTAAGTATTATAATAATAGTTTAATAAGTTTATTGTAAGTACTCCGAGGTGGGCGTAAACAGTAGCGACACAGTTTATACTATTGCTGCTGTTTACGAACATTACAATTGTAAGTCTGTTTTTGGTTGATAAATAAATCTTTAATAATAAGAGTAATTGATTGAATGTGTGTTTTCTATTTATTGTTGTAGTGACTTGTAATTTAGTGATTGCTAGTGATATAATTCTTAGAAATAATTAAATAATCACTATTGTATCTATTCTTTTCATGTCTATGAAAACTTATTATAATATTACATATTATTATTATTGTTGTAATAAATAAATAAATAACGCTACACACTCATAGCCCTACACTAGGATTCCCTGTGTCATGGGCGCCATGGACAACACACTAGACAAGGATACACACCCAGACCGAGAACGGAAATTCAAACTCATCATTCAAATTTCCACCTCGCTGGGAATCGAATCCAGGACCCTCGGAACAGCGATCCGGCGTAGTAACCATTGCGCCATCAATGACATTCATTCTTCAAGAAAGGTGTCGAAAGAGTTCTTCATCAGAGCCCGCGTTGCGCTGGTGCTCTGCTAATTTGCTCGTGTCTTTAGGCGACGATGACCACTTACTTTCAGAAGGCTCGTCAATTTTCACAACATCTCTTCACTCTACGATAACTTTTAACAAAATAGACCCGACTTTAACGCCGAAAAGTAAAAATCGGTTCAGTTCAACGCGGTTAATTCCTAAATTCTGCTCCTAAGTCTGATAAACACGATGCTGAAAACCGTATCAAAATCGGTTCAGCCAAAACAATATGCCTAAAACCTTCTCCTAAGTCTGACAAATACTATGCTGAAAACTGCATCAAAATCAGTTCAACCAAACGCGAGATAATCGCACACAAATAAATATACATACATACATACATACAAGCCAGACTGAGAACCTCCTTTTTTGAATTTTTGAAAATAAATCCAGGTACTCACCAGCATATTCAATTCGGTGTTCGGGCATGGTGCGGCGGCGCACTCACAAAGCGCGCCGCCCGTTCGCTCGGTGCACACCGCGCCGAAATAACACGACAAATCCGCACACGATTCCGCTATGCCGCCGGTTTCAGCTACGAATTATATAAAAAAAAGTTTTTTTCTTCATTAGGTACTGCGCTGGACGCGAACACTGACCCACCCATAGATTTAACATACAGGGTATAATAAATCTATGGAACCACCGAACAGTTCACACGTAGGTAGGTACGAGTATGACACACCTATCCTAGACAATGAAATTTTAATGAATTGAATGAAAAATATGGAATCATAGTAATATATCAGGTAATCAAACAATCCATTAATATTGTCGCTTAAAGCGTTAGTTCGTTTTATCATTTCGTTTTATTAGGTAAGTACAAGGTTCTAAAAAGAATAACTGGATAAAACTTTATAAAACTATAATTACTCTATTTCAATAAAATAATAAATACGTTGAAAGTGAGAAAACATGATTTAAAAATAGTATCTTTGTATCGATTGATAGTTTTGATGCACTGTTAAGCACCTCTGGCGTATTTCGACACGCAGTCAACCAAGATACAAAATATCAATTGCACCTACAGCTGTTTCTTTTTACCAAAAATGTACATTGACGTCGTGGAAAACATGCTCAAAAACTTTTGTCTGTAGCGGTCACCTTTACGACTATCAAGCGATTTCTATAAATAAACTTAAATAAATCATTTACATTGTAATAATGCACAATAAATATTACAATGGTCTTAATACTTCATATTTGAAAATAACAATTTAATTTACGTAGGTATTCAAGTTAATTAAGTCTTTTATTAAAATTTATCTCTTTGTTCATCAAATGAAGTACCTACACAATGAGACCTAATCCGCTCTACATACATTATTATACATAGATTGTCTTATCTAATAGTAGAAACCGCATTGCTGTACGTATACGCTTCTCTTCTCATCTCCCATAAATTAGCGTTAGTGAACCTGCTTCTATAATTGTTATTCATGTGTGTTACGCAACTCCTAACAACAACATACTTCGACATTCACATATTAGGATTTATTTTAAACTCAGACGTAGGGAGAGCGTAATTTACAGATAGTTCAGCAAGTTGTACCTAAATTAAATTTATGTCTCAATAAAATTAAATATCTTCTTGCCAATGCAAAATCAATAAAACGCTCTATTAGATTTAGAATAATAGTAGTAGGTATATAAAGATTGCACCTCCCTCCTACAAAAATATGAGGTTAATATGGAACATTGTATAACCAAGAAATGTTTTTCCCATAAATAGTTGGAATATAACTATAGCTACCTTGTTATTTTATGTTCAACGTTTCCTTAAATATTTACAGAGTTAAAAATTTTATAATAACATAAAGTATGAAACTACGATTTTGATTCAATGTTAAACTTATTAATTCGAGACTAAGAATAACTTAAAATACAGTACTAATTCTAAAATAATCCCGTGAGTACTTACTTCGGGAAATATATTTTACAGTCGCATTGATAAGCCTACGAAACAGTGCCAACTCTACGTAACAAAATGCTTACCGCATTGACTTTATTTTACTTACTAGATAAGCAGTATGAAAGGAAATACAATTACTTCAGT
Organism: Hesperia comma; assembly: GCA_905404135.1. Lineage (NCBI taxonomy): Eukaryota > Metazoa > Arthropoda > Insecta > Lepidoptera > Hesperiidae > Hesperia > Hesperia comma. The sequence goes on along the minus strand of FR990014.1, from coordinate 13,934,633 downwards.
GCTTAAAATAGCGTTTATTTAACTTAATCCTACTTAAAAGTTTTCTTAATTAGTTTTACTTATTTTCACCCAAGAAAGTAATTTAAACTATTTTAATTACCTTGGATAAGTATACAAAACACGAGGAAAGTTGACTAGTGGGTGGTAGTAAATATAAAAAAACATAAAAATATTTGATCATTACAATAGTTTTCTGTATACAAAACAAAAAAAAATTACTAATATCTGCTACTCAGAAATGAAAGGAGCTTTAGGCCTCATTTACATGATACCATTTTCTTGGACATGCAAGAGCAATAATTTAATGCAATTTAGAACGTACAAAAATTGCCATTCAACAATTGTACGGAACTGTTTACACGCAGATTATTGTATGCGATTATTGCATGCAAGTTTTGTTGTCTCCATATTTCTCGCCTCTAAAGACCGAGTACTATCAAAGCACCTTCACGCACTACACTCAATTGAGATTGCAAATGCAAAGAAAATTCAATTGAATACAAGAATCACATAAAAATAATGATTGTGTGCTGTTTGTATCAAGGCAAAACTTGAAACGCAAGTTGTCAAAAGGATCAAGAATGTTACCAGCTGTTTAGATGATGCAAGTAATTTATTGCTTCAATTTTACTGTATGCAACAGGCAAGAAACTGGTATCATGTAAATGAGGGGCTCATCTTTCAAGCATTTTCCACCAAGCCGTCGACAAACAACGCGAATTTGTAGGGTTAAAATTAACCTGTACGCCAAAAACCTAAAAGATGTTTAGTCTGTGTTTAGTAAGTATATTTCTTCAGATCTTTCAAGCAATGCGTATTTAATTGTCTTCGATTACGTTGATATAATGTACTTTAGTACATAGTATCTCAATGGATATAATGGTCTCATTTTATGACTTATCGATGTGGAAATCATCTTTGTTTTTAAATTCTATTAACGTTTCAATAGGTTATGACAAGTTATGACTAATGAAGTCGTAAATAACATTATGTTTTAAGAAATACATAATAGTACTTACGGTCAGAACATCCATTGGGCCCCAACCGTCTCCGGTGATCCGCACAGACTGTACATTTCTGACCCTGGACACCAGTCTTACAAACACACCGCCCGGTCATTTGTTCACAATCCTCTCTCACCGATCCGAAAGCCGAACATCCACATGCTGAAAACGTAATACCACTTTAATTTATTTGACCTTAATACGTGGAACGAAATAAATTTAACAGGTTTGGTTAGTCGCTTACCGATGTTACCATAATTAATTGAAAGGGTTTAACGTAAAAAAGATTTATAAATGAATGACACTCCCGTTTCCCAATGACGGTGAAATTGCTTTTCCATTACGCTACATATTCAACAGCTCATTCAAGTTTTATTACGTTAATGGTTAATAATCTAACCCTGTCTTTAACATCCATTTTTTCGTAACGTGTTTTATAAATAATTGTGTCAAAGGAAAACAGACTCTTATGTAAAATAATATAAATAATGTATTTTATTGAGTTATAATTCATTTAAATGACAATAAAGTCACATCAAAACAAAAAAGAGCAATACTGAAACAGTCGCATTATACAATTTAATTCTGATTCTATGGGGCCTGCAAACTTAATATCAGTAAGAGCTAATTGATATTCAGAGTACGTACGGATACAGCCGGTGTGTCCGGAACCGATGCGAGGCAGTCCCCAATAGCCGGGCTCACATCTGTCGCACTTGAGACCCCCGACGCCGGGCCGACACACGCACTGCCCATTCTCGTCACATCTATCTGACACCGATCCCAATCGATTGCAGCCACAAGTCGAACCCGTTATCGGACATCCTTCTTCATTCGGACCAGTCGCCGACGTCGATCCGTCCGCACAACATCCAAACGAAGACTCCGAACAGTGTACGCTCTTCTTATCTTCCACCTGCTTGCTATCATCTAAAATACATGACGCCATAAGAAAATTGCTTGCATGTGCACCGCCGGCGAATAAAATAGAGAATTTTATTCGCCGATACGAAACGTTTTATGGGATAGGAACAAAGGAGCCACAGCGGCAACGGCTAGCGTGATTGTATCCAATTTGCTCGCGCCGCCTTGTACCTCAGTATCGTCACTTACAAATTAATCATAAGTCACGATGTATACCTATTTCCGAACCGCATACATCGCTTATGTAAGTACGGTTATCTACGATAAGTTTCATTTTATTTATTCAGGTTCTAGTACGGTCACGTGCAATGATAAGTATACACGGGCAGATTTTCAAATAAATGTCCACTCTGAAAATTTCAAAAACAAATAGCCACTTAACATTTCATACTATATAACCACCCGAATTTTTCACAATTATGTATACAGTGGCACTATACACATGATGACACTATGACATGATACAATACATGATCACATGCAAAAATATGTATCCATTATGAATTTCAGTAATATGTAAACAAAATTATTTCATTTATACAAACGATGCCTGTGATTTTTTTGTTAAATATGTATACACTTTAGAAACTGTAGCAGTTTTCACTATTTTGGCAAATGGGTATTCATTTCAATAACATGTACACAACGTAATTTTCCATTTAATGTAAACATTCATTTTTATGCTTTAAAAATTATAATAAATATAACTTTTTACAAAAAAATAACCGACTTTGAAATCGATATGTAGAGATAACTCAAAAACTAACCATAAGTTGTCGATCAAATTTATATAGGACGAGTCGTGTAATACTACGTTTAGAATACAAAAATTACTGAACCGATTTTGATGAAACTTGCACTAATCCCTAAGGTAGACCATACCCAATACAACTAAAAAGAAAATCATTTCAATCCGACTTACGAGTATAGTTTGTAAGTTCTGTGTGGTCATACATATATACAGACAATTAGGTTGACCAGGAATATAAAAACCTTGCCATATTGCGGTAAGCTCATGGAATTAATTTGTTTTATTGATACGTGTTGATACGCTTACTCTCTAAACATTACTCGTCAATTGCTTGTTTGTCAGCGAGTTGAATGTCATATTATTGTTTTGTAACTTTGAGTGCTTATTTTGTGCTTTTAGCCAAAAACTATTCATAGTCATCCTTAGACAATATTTCCTTTAAAATAATATTTATTTCCTTAAATAACTTTCCGACTTTGTTGTGAAAAATGGCATGAGCGTTACTATTATTGCCCTGAAAAATTTACATAGGTACATAGACATCAAATTGATAACCTCCTTTTTTGAAATCGGTTAAAAGTTCAACACCATGTCAAAAGTTCAGTCGAATTGAGAACCTCTTCCTTTTTTGAAGTCGATATCTTTTTTAGTAACATTAAAAATAAATAGAAACCATAGATAGAAACTGAGCACTTAAGTCCGTCAACTCTGACAACTGTCAGACGCCATTATACCGTGTTACTTTAAACGGATGTAATGTAATGTCATTGTTTGTATACATTATTGTGAGAAAATGTGTTGGTTATATAGTACCTATGAAATGTTAAGTGGCTATTTGTTTTTGAAATTTTCAGAGTGGACATTTATATGAAAATCTACCCGTGTATACTTATCATTGGACGTGACTGTACCTACTGAGGACTATACGTCCATGCTGAGGACCATGCTGAGGACATAATATATTGAGCATACCTACCTATTACCTACTTCACCAAAATTGGTTCCGTGCGTGTTGGTGGTGGACTGAAGGATCTAACAAAGTATTGGAAGTTATTATATCTATAAGCCTTCGATAATAATAATACTGGTTATCTAAAGATAAAAAAACGTGTCACTAGCAGTCACCTAACTTGCAACTTTCAATCGAGTTCTGTATTGGTTGGTGCGGTTGATTGCGTAACTTTTGTGTTCCATTGAAATATTTATACTCATTGTCTGACTTTTAAATATCCAAACAACCAACGGACGAACCTTCTATTAAAAAGCAATCACCATGTGTGGACAACGGCTGAAGCACCGCCGAAAAGTTGTCAGCCAAGTTTTGCCTTTGATACCACCGAATCACGTAGTAGCGTTTTATGATTGAATTTAAAAGGTCACTAGCCAAGATGGTAAATACCTCAACACCGTGCTTAGCCGGAATTGAACTAGATAGTACAAAGCCCATGATTTCTTAACCTGGCATAATAACGTCGTCCGTTGTACATCAGGGTACACGAATAGGGTAGTTCCAATGGGCAACTTGATTACACTTATTTATCAGTCTTTTGCGCCAATATATCGATCCACTCTCGGGATCTAATTTCAAGTATCAGACCGGAATAACTCCAATAAAGCAATATTTTTATTTCATAAACGGGTTCATTATACTTTTATTTAATCAACAAAAGGCTATTGAAATACAACATTTCAAAGCTGACAAGCCGCGAACATCGAATGAATTCAATTATATTTTTCATTTAAAGTTCATAAAAGTACTGAACAATATTCACGGAATGTGTCTGACGTTGAATTCAGATGAATGTTTTGTTTTGGGGTTAAAAAAATTATAAATTCAAATTATTAGCTTTTGGAAATGGCCTGAAAAACCATCATAGGATTTATAATATGTATTAGTACAACCTATTTTCTCTTTTTAAATAGGTAGATATAATGGATGGAAGTGTTAAGATTAATAAAACGTAAGGGCTCATTCCCACGGAATACGTCTTTGACGATTCGGCAAAAAACACGATACGTCTTGACGGATGGACGTTCACATTGAATACGGAATCGTGTTTTTTCACGATTCGTCAAAATATCCGCATTGAAGTTCACATTTATTTCGTGATTTAGCTCAGTTCAGATTGGTTCAGAAACACAATGGACGTGAATACTACAACGGATCTGTGATAATCATAAAACATTCACGATTCGTGATTTCTAAAAGACGTATCCGTATTCGTCTTTTTTCACGATTCGTCAAGCGTGTGAACATGAGTATTTAAAAAGCATTGCCGCTGTACGGTATATGAATGTAGGTGTATATATGTGCCTATATACCATACGATGTAGGGTGAGTGACGAGGGATGGTTATTAAAAAAATACGTCAAAAAAATAACAAATCGTGAAAAAAGACGATTCGTGAAAAAAGACGATTCGTCCTCGTGTGAATGAGCCCTAAGGGTGTGAATAAGTAACTATATAAAGTGCACAGAATATTCTAAGTAGTTGTATAAAAAGAACCTATAATAATCGGGCATAAATAGGACATTTTGACACATTAATTACATATTCATACTCAATAACACCCGTAACGCCCCTTACATGAAATACAAAAATATGTATGGTCCAGACCCCATATAAGATTTAGCCATACTATTTTTGAAGTGAAACTTCTTTATCGGCGTTGGAAAATAATTTTTGTCACATTTTTCGGTTACGCTTTGACGGGTTACGCTTTGACGCGTTACGCTTTGACGCGTTACGCTTTTGACGCGCGCCATGTCAAGATTATGTTGATTACTTTGGAGGTAGATATTTTGGTAATGTATACAATTATTACTTTGTTATTGACTTCTGGGACTATTTATAAATTTTAAATGTTACCTTTTTTAATGTTTCCTGTATTCCTTCTTTATTTTTATTGATACATTTCTGTAACTTTAAATACGATTTCTTTTGATTGTTTACTTTGATGACATTATTTGTCAATGTAACTCTGACGTCTCTTTAGTTTGTTTTTTATCCAAATTATTTATAACCAGCCAGGTATGTTTTGACTTGTTTGTGGCACTATAACGGTACCTAATTTTGGGATCTTATTATTGGACTCACGACGGCGACTATTGGACAATAAACGGCGTAATGTTTGTATTTAGTTTTTAAGTGTATTTTTATTTTTATTGTTATTATATTATTTATTTTGCCCCTCTTACGGTTGGTTCAGACGAAGTAGTACTTTTTTTATTTAGAAAAAGTATTTCGGAGCAAAATTACTAAAGTGGTAGTTTCATTGAAATAAACATGAACAAAACAAACACCATACAATTGTGTTTAAAATAACAAAACCAAGACAACCACAGACCTCTATCTATTCACAATCTTATTAGAAAAAACCTACATTTTCTTTTTACGATTCTAATAAGATTGTGATTTTTATCTATTTGTAAGTTTACAATCTTATTAGAATACAATCAAAACAAAATATTCGCTTGACATTGACATGACATAATATGCACAGACTAGCTAAAGATTAATGTTTCGTTATACGGTATGCAACGACTAGTCTTTTTGGTAAAATATTTAAGAAGTTTCACTTCATACGTGTGTGCACTAGTACACGCACACATTTTTTTTATCGTAGGTAGGTACTTACTTTTCGGACAGCATCTTGCTGCAGTTAGTGTAATATGGCAGTAGCTGCCCGGCGGGCAGTCTTGACGATGCGGTCCATTCCCGCAGTCTATTTCGAGGCCCGTAGACATATCAATCATGGCTTTGTTGTTACCGCAAGGCCTGACCTCCATACCTGCGATTCGAATAATTAATTAACCCACTGTGTACTTGTTAGCCTTGTTTCAAGAAATCGTAAACTTCGCGGTTACTATTTCGATGCTAATAGCTCTACGATTCAACTATTTGCGATTCATTTTCTTAATACTAATAGATTATCGCATCGATTTGTTTCACTGTGAGTCCATAATCAGGACAATGCTGTTAACACAATCAATTATATTTTTTCTACAGAAGTAACTGGAAATGCGAAGATTACAACTTAGGTAAAAATTGTTGTGGAGTAACAATGTATAATATATATTTTAGCAAAGAAATTGCAGCTTCATAAAATGTAAAAGATATATTACAGTTCAACATAATATTTTGAACGAGTTGAGAATGCATGATAACCAAAATAAGTGCATAAAGAAAAAAATAGATCAGTGGTTTAGAAAATTATACTTCTTAACACTTAAAGCTGACATCATTAAATACTAATTTTTAATTTGCTCGCAAATAAGTTACTGAAATAAAATAATTAAGAGACTGGCTGAAATGAGATACAATTAATTACGGTTCAAAGTATTCGTTCAATCATTTTATAACTTTGATATTAAACAAAGTTTAATAGACAGCGATTTAGGTATGTTGGGCGATTTTATTGAAACTATCCCGAATGATTTTCTACTCCTACTCTTCGAAGAAGTATATCCATAAAAATTTTATTATTAGTATCAGCATCTACATATATACACACACATGCAAAGTAAAACCGACCTTTACATAAATCCAGTGGACGCAACCTAAGTTCCAGTTGTTTATGACAGCCTTCTTTCCGCATGGCGCACAAACTTGGGTAAAGTCTGAAGTCTGAGGCGCACACGGGAAAATATTCATCATCGGCCGGACATTCGAAGAGACAGGAACAACGAGGGTATCCGTCAGCCCCAACTTCACAGCTGGCGTCGAAATCGCATCGGATATCTCGACAGACGGACGCACTCATATTGTCTTCTTGGTCCGTCGCACCCAAGGAATCCGTGGAGCCTTCCTGCGTCTCCGTAGTGGACATGGCGGTCGTAGCTACCCACCCCCACCCAAATATTTGCGTGTTAGTAGAGCGTTAAAGCCGAAAGTCAGTTAATACATCGCACACGGGTCGCTTTATTGGAATTACTAACTGGGGTTGAAACTGGTACGATAGTAAATATTTTGTCTATTCGGTCGTATAGTTTTATGGGAAACAGGAATTCATATTAGTTGCGAAATACAATTACTGAGTTTATTCCGTTGAAAGCAATTTTGAACTTTGGTTAAACAAATAAAATATTAGTGTTTATGCTTTTATGTTAGGACTAAACCCGTTAATAGATTAATATTAGTTGGCAAAATACATGCTTTTAGAGCAAGAAAATACGCACTCATTGCGATCGGTGGCACGACTGCAAGGCGGTCTTTGCAGTCTCCGTAGAAGATGACGTGGAGTGTGGCTGGTGGAGGAAGTCGGCAGGCTGCCTTCTGCAGCTCACATTCATTTGGATAGGTCTGCATGGTGCTGCCGCAAACCGGTTCTCGTGGAGCCCCAAGGCAGTCCGTGGGGCAGACGCATTCTCCAGCTACACAGTGTGCCCCATACGAACATTGGACGTTTTCGCACAGCGCTGTTGAAAAATGTGAAATAGTAGTATTGGTAGTAATAATGACGGTAGTTAGAAAAATATTTTTCTTTTTTCTTGTGCCTAGTAGGAAATAATGGTTATAATAATCGTTATGAGGTTGCGAAAATAAACATTTTAATATGAACTATTAAAAAATTGTGATTATACGTAGGTATGTCAAGACATAATCAAGACCTAATATTACAATAAGTTTGTTAAATAGAAGACGCTGAAAAAAATCTTTCTAAGAACTGTACGCTGTAATTACGTTTTTTCTGCTCATCCTTATTTACAACGTGTAATAAGAAACCTATGATTACTTGAATATCGTTAGTAAAATGCGTTAACATATTCCTGAATATATTCATCGCTTCCCTTTGAACTACAAATAAATACAACAGATGCACCACTCATAGAATTTACAATCGAATAAAATATTTTATTATTAAACTGTTTGCTATTTTACAAAGAATGCGGGAAGACATCCGTGAAAATTTAATAACGATTGTTTACAATCCGGAGCAAAATGAAAGCTTCAACTTCGCTCGATTATAGTCCAGCGTTTCAAAAGATTAATAAAGTGGCTATACAAGAATTATTATAATTACAGTAAGATATGAATGGCCGTGTTAATTAAAAAGTTTATTAATATTACAGATATTCAGAATTCCGTCAATGTTTCAAAAAAATTAAGTCTTAATTTTTCCTAACAAACTTTTTCTTTGTGCCGTAGGTAATGCCCGTAATATCTTCTTTGGCTGGCTTTGTAACTATGGGTATTGTTTACAGCAATGTAGACTCATTTTTAATTTAAAACAGATAATACAAAGGTTAATAAATGGCGTTGTATGAAGATGGTTTTTATGTCGATGGAATAAGAAGATAACGCCTTCAGATAATTATATGGATTGTCATTTAAGATCCGGAGATACGGTTATTTTAAATAATTTGTACTTTAATGTATTAGTAAAGATAGTAACGCGAGTTAAATATCCATCATTGCAAACCAATATTATAAATGCGAAAGTAAAATTGTCTGTTTACCTTTATACTTGCTATATTTCTCTGATTTATTCATTGAAGAGGTCGAAGAATTACCTAATTGAATAGTTTAACAAACTACTCCGTGGTAACTACATTTTAAATGAGAGTTTTAAAATAATTTGTATTCCTGTAATTTGTCACTGTTACATTTTATTTGCAAAAATTCCCATCGACTAGCATAATGCGGCTTTTAAATGTGTAAACGTGAAACGTGTTAACTTAATGAAATTTTCAAAACCGGAGGTTTGACGAAGATAAATGGTTTATTCATTTCTCTTCCGAATACAATTGTAAATTATTTTGCTGAAGAGTTTTCGCAGTCTGTACGCTGCTATAAAATAATATATTATTTTTATATAACATTTAGATATTCATATTAATAAAACTCGAAGCGTAAAAGCTCGACAAATGAGACCTAGCAATGTTTCATACAGTCCACTAATTGAACATGTTTCTGAAAATTCAATGCTCTCTATTATTTTTATCCGTGCTTAAGCTATATAGAATAGAAGTTAGAAAATTGAAAAAATTTCAAGACAAGTTCACTGCCGCCTTGCTAAACGATATGCCCTGGTGGCACATAGGTATTATATTATTTCCAGGTGATCACAGCCTATAAAAATGTTACTGGTTCATGTCTATAGGTACTTAGAAAATAATTAAGTATAAAGAGGATCAAGGTCAATAGAAACAAAAATATTATTGTTAGAATTGTAATCCGTCTTTCTGTACCTATCCGAGTATCACGCAAAAACACCTGAATACAGTTACAAATGCAGTTTTCTTAGTTGTATTGCTGGGGGTCAAACTTAAAAAAGGTGTGTATTTCATCTTATTGCACTGATTAGAGGTTGGCATATACAAATAACACATATTCCAGTATAATTATAACGTCTGCTGGGCCATCTGATGTTAATATAGTAAGAAAAAAACTAAAGTTTAACTTGTAGAATAAAATGTTTAATCCTGAACAACGTTAAAACATAACGATCACGAACTAGTAGGTAGGTATGGCTTAGGTATTGCAATCCTAAAATCCCCGTTGTTTGTTTTCAAACGTCTGCTAGTTTATTTGTACGTGATTTCAAAACTTTCTGAGAATCCTGCAATCCTATTTCTTTTTACCCGACTGCGTCAGAAGGAGGGTTATGTTTTTCGAGTGTATGTATGTATGTATGTTTGTATGTATGTCCATTTATTTGTGGTGCCCCACAGCCCAAACGGTTGAACGGTATTAGACATATGAGGTATCGTTGAATTCGTCAGAACTGTGAAAGTTTCAAGGGCTATATGAAGTTTCAAAATGGCGCCCGAAAGTGGAAGAAAAAGAGGGGATAATCTTGAGTTTTTTTGTTATCGTAGCAATATGGGTATCAAATGAAAGATCGTGAAAAGACCTTTTCAAAAATATATATTTATCATATAACGTTTAGGCACACGTTTTAACACAAATTGTCAAAAACCATCCCAAAAAGTAGAATTTTTCGGTGAAAACACTAAAAAGTCTGAAATAAAAATATTATTATAAAAACAAAAAACCCGACTGCTTACAAAAGAACTCAAAAGAAAAAAACAAGTGTCACAATATCAACATAAAATACTTCATGGTGCTGCAGGCGGGGACAAACAATACTGTTACCTACGGGTAAAAAAATATTTATCACAAGTACTACGTTTGTCACCGCATGCTGCAGCATGAAGTATTTTATGTTGATATTGTGACACTTGTTTTTTACTTTTGAGTTCTTTTGTAAGCAGTCGGGTTTTTTGTTTTTATAATTAATAGTTGGAGTTGAAATTATCTATAGAATGTTTTTACCTAATCTCTATGGCGCAAAATAAATAGGTAGGTACTTCTTTTTTATTGGAACACATAACTTTATAATACACTGTAGTTGTGTGTGCGTGTGCGTTTTCACTCCAACACGAAGGTCGAGTATATAATGGTGCGTACAGACTATGTAACAAAACATGTTATAAAACATTGTTTAATAACATGTTTTACAAATGTGGATGCTATGTGTTACAAAAACAAGTTATACAACATGTTATTAGTTTGTGCAACAATATTATATAACTTTTGCGCACGAGTTACCTACTCATGCCTTGTTATTTATTTAACATTGTTATACAACAATGTTGTTCTAATGTGTACGGTCTTGTAACATGTTTCATTGTTAGACAACAATGTTAGATAGTGTGGACGTGTTATAAAACAAAAGTTATATAACATGTTGCATAATGTGTACGCACCATAATATTAATTATTTATCTGTTTGTATGGTACACTTTACAGATTGGAATAGATATATAGTAGATTGTATGACAAGGGTGCAAAGTAATATTTTTTCGGCGAGGGCGTTTTTTGAATCCAGAGCGAAGTGAGGGATTCTAGAGTAGAATCCCGAACGTAGCGAGGGATTCAAAGTACGTCGCCCGAGCCAAAAATATACTTGCACCCGAGTGATACACTCTACTTTTCATCACCCACTATGAGAAAATAATATATATATATAATAGAAAATAATACGTAAAATAAATAATACGTGCATTTCTCCATTCCAAAAAATTATCATGGGCTTTCAAATATTTTTCCCGGGATTTCGCAGGTAATAAACTATTCATCACATTACTCGCTTCAGTTTTTACACTATCAGGAGGATACTTTCACTATCGTTGGAAGAACTCATTTTTTCAAAACAAAACAAAATTTCTAACAATACGTAAAAATGCACGAAAACGCGGGAAATAGTTCGAGCGATCTTAATTTGATTTCTTTTTTTATTATTCAGCTGGCGGGCCCTCGCGTCGAACCAGACATTCTTTATTCAAACAATATTATATTTGTGTTCGATTTCTTTAGCGCAAAATACTAAAATGTTCTAAATTCAAAATAGGACGGAAAAGATCTAGCCGGCAGGAAAAATTGTATGAAAATTCATTCCGGCCCGCTGAATAGAAAACAGCAACTTTGGAACCCCTTATGTCCGAACCAAGTCGTCTTTTTCGAATAGGGGTGATGAAAAAATATTTTTAGGTACCTACCTACTTTGATTAAAATCATGCTCATCATTTAACTAATTATCGAAATCAGTCAGTCTTAGGTTAGGTACTTCCTAAATTTTAAACGGAAAAAAATTATAACGTGCATGACAAAAATAACTTCTATAAATGTAATATACTTAACTAACTACATATAGAAAGGCACTGTTATGCAGAACTGTATTGATTTTTCTTTACTTTCCAATGGTGTTAGCACAAATGTCAACCTCGACGTTTTGAAAGATTAAATTGTAGCTCCTCATCGCAAGGTTAAGGGGGGAGTTGTGTAGGTACATAATTGGATTTCTTACAATGAATATGAAATGGTTTGTATTTATTCAATCTTCCTGAAAACCTTGTAGTCCAGTCAAAATAAAAATTTGAGTAGGACAAATTCGCATAGAGCTGAAAATTGGTAGGTATAGAGACGTTGAATAAGTCATTACCAATGAAATGTCAAAAGTCCCCATCGATCCTATGTGTGCAAAATTTTTTATTCAAGGTCAAAGGTCGCAAATTCCTGGTTTTCCCATTTTTCTCTGAAACCAGAAGTATTATCTATACACAATGATGCAATAAATAGGTAGATTGAGCGTCGCCCTACAATGAAGACAAAAAAAACACGGCAACAATATCAAGCATGTGTGCGTGCAGGCGATGTTTTTCACGTTCGTCTAGTGTCTATGTTGCGTGATCAATGATACCAGTTACTAAAATTTTCCCATAAATCACACATTAAACTTAATTTATGGAGTGGTTATTTTCATGAATAAATAAAAAACCCTACTTAATTTAATTACAGTTGTTTATGTTAATGTTGTAATAAACCAGCTAAGTTAATTAAATTAATATTTTTTACGCAGTTTGTAGTTGGAAAGGAGACGGTCCAAAATTGTATGGAGTCTGGGCCTGGTTTTGTACCAGTGATAAAATAAAATAAAAAAGAAAAATAAACCATTTTTGACTAATCAAATCCACGAACTCATCTATATTTCAGTGCAAAAATTATTTATTAACTCCACGTGACGCAATTATTCTACATAATGGCGGGCAGCAGACCAGAGGATTCATAATTTTTGACGTATGACGTTAGCTGTCAATATGCCTTCTCTATGCTTGAACAATGGCTCGAACTCAGAGTGAAGGACGCCATCTTGCAAGTGTTGCAAGTAGTACCTACCGAATAACTCGAAATTAATTTTATTTTAGCAAGTCATTTATTGCGATTTGTGAATTTATTATATTTTTAATGAACTTTCTGTATTTTTTGGTTTTTCATGGTTTAGTGTACAAGATCAGGCCCAAAATGGACCATCTCCTTTTCTAAAATTGTAAAGTTACCGTCTCAGATTAAGGTGAAAATTTGAAGGGAGGACGGGTTCTACACTCTCATTCGTCCCCCCAAACTAAATATTGCTCTCATAAAGTACTTACTTTTTTAAAATTATTTTTCTAAATCTCTAAAAATTTTAAGGTTATGTGGTCTCATTGGTTAATGTGTAAGCGCTCGAAGTCTTAAGTGTATGTATATGTGTGTGTGGACGTGTGTGTGTGTGTGTGTGTGTGTGTGTGTGTTTTAAACTACATTATAAAAAATAAATAACTTAAGTAGATCTAATTTGATTTTTGGGCCTAATTTTGAATCGTGACATCTCCGGCGCTGCGGAAGATGCAGCCAAACAGGCAAACAGGACTAACAATAGCGAAAAAGTAATTTGGGGGGAAAGTTGGGGGAGTCACCAACCTCTCCTCAAAAAAATTTCAGCTTAATTTGAGGTAGTCACTTTATAATTTTTGGAAACTTGATTTTTTTATAATAAAAAAAGTATGCATTTCCTAGATTTAAAAATGGTGGGGGGAAGATGTGAGCGTCAGCCCCCTCCCCCCCTCAAATTTTTAGCTTAATTTGAGGTGGTAACTTAATTAAAGAAGAGCCAATTATTTACGTTACCTATCTAATTTAATAAAAAAATTACTTGGAAAGTTAATTACATGCATATCATTAAAAAAAACTTCAATAAATAAAGGAGATGGTCCATTTTGGGCCTGATCTTGTACACTAAACCATGAAAAACCAAAAAATACAGAAAGTTCATTAAAAATATAATAAATTCACAGATCGCAATAAATGACTTGCTAAAATAAAATTAATTTCGAGTTATTCGGTAGGTACTACTTGCAACACTTGCAAGATGGCGTCCTTCACTCTGAGTTCGAGCCATTGTTCAAGCATAGAGAAGGCATATTGACAGCTAACGTCATACGTCAAAAATTATGAATCCTCTGGTCTGCTGCCCGCCATTATGTAGAATAATTTCGTCACGTGGAGTTAATAAATATTTTTTGCAATGAAATAAAGATGAGTTCGTGGATTTGATTAGTCAAAAATGGTTTATTTTTCTTTTTTATCTTATTTTATCACTGGTACAAAACCAGGCCCAGACTACATACAATTTTGGATCGTCTCCTTTTCACATTACTCTTGTACCTTTAAAAGTGGTTTATTCGACCCAATGCAAAAATAATCATTAAAATGGGCTCATAAACATACGAATATTAATGTTATATTATTATAAATAAACACAAACGTATTGGTAAACACCACCTTTCTTTAATCGATTTATAAAAGTACATGAACTAAATAATATACACGTAACCATAAACCAATTTATATACCCACAAAAATGATGTTAAGTCGGGAGCATAAAAATAGAAACTAGCAACACTGACAAAAAAATGACGTAATTTGGTTACAATAAAAATCAAAATTGAAATTTAATTAAAAATATGTTTATTGGTTACTTGCCTATGATATGTGATGTTTTTTGAGCTTTTTACCCTTCCTTTATAATTCCGGCACAGTTTAATAGCACATTTCGTCATGTTATCCCTCTTATTTGTTTATTTAAATTGCGCGCGTAATACGTAGTGACACGAAAACGGCGCGATCGGCACTAATTGGCGGGAAAGTACTTCTGCGCCAATAGTTGGCGCAGCTTTTTTGACAGGTCTTCGCGGATTCGATTATCCATCTAGATACTTATACATCAATGTCTATACATATAATAAATCTGTAGAGAGGTCAATTCTTTACATTAAATATATTTCCAAAATAACTATCAGGGGGTGATTAGGGATCGATACTGATGCCAAAAATGCAATCAGTAAAATTTTTGTCTGTCTGTCTGTCTGTCTGATGTATAACCGTTATAGAAACAAAAACTACTCGACGGATTTTAACGAAACTTGGTACAATTATTTTTCATACTCCCGCGCTGGTTATAGTATACTTTTCATCACGCTACAATCAATAGGAGCAGAGCAGTGAAGGGAAATGTTGGGGAAACGGGAGAAGTTACTCCATTTTTTAAGCTTCCGTCGCGTGTGCAACCTTAATGTTTAAGCTACACAGAAATCATGTATGACGGAAATGTTCTCCTTAAAATTATATAAAAAATATTCCACGACAGCATATGTCTATATTTTATGGTTGACTCACAATAACACGTGTAACTCCCGATAGCTTAGCAGTTCGAAGCTTTCTGATTAAGTATACCTATATTTTATCTACTCTTACGTTTATGACACTTAAGTGGGTGAAATAAAGGGGTGAAGTTTAAACGAAATTCACGCGGGCGAAGCCGCTGGCAAAAGCTAGTCATAAAAATAAGTTAGACAAAAGTTGTAGATCATACAATTCTCTACAACAACCAATCGTCTCAATAATTTTTATCGTACGAATCACACCATTCACGAGACATAGCGATTTTAAAAGTTTAACTTAAGTTTAAGATTTTAAAGTTCTTTTCCGCGTCTCACCTTATTCAGGTTTTAAATCAAGAGTGACATTAATATAATTTTGAGAATGATTGAATCTTTTATGGTTTTATTTCGATGTCGAGTGAGACAAGAAACATGAAAATAAATTATATGGTTTGACATGAATTGCGACATTTGATGATGTCGTAAGTAAGCTGGTGAGAGCAACACACGGAATCTTGAAGAAAATAACTAGGTATATGAACGTATGCGTATGTCTAGATAGGTGAAAGTTAGAATGTAGTTTCAGATAGAAACTAAGTGAACTATCAAGAAACGGACAATGGCACATTAAAAATAATCAAGTTAAAAACTGAATTTCTGCAACGAACATACAAGTTAATCGCTGGGTCTTTTTGTAGCTTTCCTCTTATTAAACGGACGACAGAAAATGATAATGATGACTAGTAATTAAAATTTTAGCCATTCACCTCCATTCATATTAAGCTTATTGTTATCCGCTTCCGACCTTATTCACTTCATTCTCAGGAAATTATAATTCATATATTGGAAAAAGGTTTATATTCGAAGAATTCATACTTTCAATATGAGCCTTTTCTTTCCCTTTAGGTATTCCATTCGTTCAGATTTTCTCATTTTATTTTAGAATTCTATTTATAATCTGTTTATCTCGATTTACTTCAAAAATTTATTGATTTTTAAAATTTATTCAAAATTAAGGCTCGGTTCCAATTGCTTTTAAAACTTATGAGGATTATCCTCGTATGTTTTAGTTTTATTTCAAGTTACCTTACTATTCAAATATAATTAAATTATAATTGAAACCTTTTAAAATTTAATTAAAAATTTAATTAAAATATTTTTTCATTTTCAGTGAAAACATTCGTGCTATATAATAGGTAAACAAATAAACAAAATCGAAACTGTAAGGGAGATAAAACAGAACGATATCAAGACACACAATCCCCGTGGAGTTTTTGGTTGATTCTATTCCGTGCAATGGTGCTATTAGTGAGTAATAGTGTAATATCCTGAAGCGAGGGAAATTGTTTCAGTAAAATTATCCAGAGTGTACTAATTAGTTAGCAACGCTGTGGCCAAACAGAGCAATTAAATGGCTATGACCTATAATTTTAGCGCGCGAATCCAACTTGTGAAGCATTGGCGTTTGAATGTTTTCATTTTCTTCTTCTTTTACCATTCGTTAGAAAATTATCTGAGCGCAGTATTTTTATATTTGATTCCTTGTGCATTATAATGTGTTTCCAGCTTAACATTTTATAAAAATTAAAATGCAGAGTGTTTTTGTAAAACAAAGAGTTTTCAGCTTAATAGGACTTTAAAATTTATGTTTTATGATATATTTCAATATTCTCCAATTCAATAAATTAATAAATAATATTACCAATTGAAATGTAATATAAGATTATACATTATTATGTACAATACAATAATCACATTGTTAGAGTAATAGACTAAAAAAATTACCAAACTCGTAATCCTGAATCTGTTATTCAATCATTAATGTTTGTTATAATCGTTGAGTGAGAGAGTTGATGAATAGTGGACAAAATTGACCACGTATGCCGTAAATAATTATTCTGCCGCAATCGGCTCTGAAAGCCAACCGCAGTGCCCACGACACAGCGTCAAATTCCGTTTCTATGCGGATAATGATGAATTATTGTTACTTATAATGGTAAGATAAATTGATGAGCAATTTATGCTCGTTACAATACGTTGATTACGTCATCAATCATGTATACTATACCCATGTAGGATATAATTATCGAACCTCATAGCGAAAAAATATGTTCTACGAGCGAAGAATTCGCTTTATTTATTTCGTAACCGATCTAAAGGGCTCATTATAGAAGATACATGGTTACAAGTGTATGTTCCCTGCTTCGAAACGTATGAGACAAAGATAACAAATTCTTCCTTTTTGGCTTAATCTTAATGGCAAGGTACACATTATGGCTTAATAGCAAGCCACAGCATTACTGGCCTTCTGTGTAGCGCATACCTACTCCATCACGCTTCTTTGGTGAGAATTACTGGAGATAGACAGTTGTCAAACTGCGGCTGTCAGACGGTATCTCTTTATACACATAGTGGAGACCTAGTATTAGGTATAGAGGACTCTTGTGCGGCCCTTGGTCAAAAAAGTGCAACAATCGCTGGTTTAACTCCTACATTAGAGTCATTGTAATTTTTTGCTACTAAGTTATACGTAGCTATTCTTCTTTTATTTAAGCAATATACATCGTATGTCTATTGTAACATTAGGTGGGAAATCATTTATTTAACTTTTTCAACACATTTTTTCTTTGTTGGTAACGCGTCAGGGACATCCTGGGTATTGCAGAACGGTATGAGTATGTTTATTAATTAATAACACAAACAAATTGAAAATGTTCAATATATTATAATAATGCTTTGTAGTTCTTCACAAATTACTTTCGTTTCCTAAGGATAAAGTTGTAGCCATAAGCCAAGAGTTGTTAAAAGTTACACGCCCTTAAGAGTATTAAGGAGAAGTTTGTGATATGTAAAATTAATAATTATCACATGACTTCGAAAAGTTTAACATATGCCCTACTTTCCAATTCAGGCTTCCGCCGAAGTAAACTTACTTCACGATCAATATTTAACAACCAAGAGGTTGAACGAGAAATTGATATACCCACCCTTCAGACTTCATTAATGAATAATCTTATATGACTAATACGATTATAATTTTACAATATGAAATTATTTATCAGGTCTAATAAATATTTCAAAGTATCGGTGGTATACTCATTAACAAGACAATTATACTCCGGGAAGCTAGGTATAGACATTTTGACGAGCTTTGTGTTACGAAATAAGTACCTATTACGTTTAAATGAGCGTCAAATATTCATCTTCCTGATATAGTAGGTAATTAGTACAACAACAATAACTTACCGCAATCTCCTTTGTAGGCTAACCGCAGTTCATTTTGCTCCAGACATGCTGACGAGTCCAATTCACATTGAGATGGGTAGGTCTGCCCATCAGAACCGCATACGACGTCTGATTCCTAACAGAAACAGTAAGTACAAGTATTTTAGTACTAAATGATTCGTGAGTGTTTGAATTCATTTTACGTATATAACGCGGCTTACCTCACGTACTGTTTTGTCGGATTCGCCCGACTAGTTTCGAACCGTAGTCTCGTCGCCGGTGGCTCCTGATGACGAACCTCGGAATCGGTTCGAAACTAGTCGGGCGAATCCGACAAAACAGTGCGTGAGGTAAGCCGCGTTACATACGTAAAATGAAGTACAAGTATGTACAGTATGTATTAATAAGGTAATTCGAACAAATTCAAAGCCGAGCCGTGTGGCACATTGGTTACCACGCCAGGTTCGATTTCCAGCGAGGCGGAAATATGAATGATGAGTTTAAATTTCCGTCCTAGTCTTGTAGTATTTTGGCCATGACGCCTACGAAGTAGGTACGACACAGGGAACCCTTGTGTTGCGCTATGAGTGTGTAGCGGATTTAACATATTTATTGTTTTTACGACTAGCAATGTCTGCTGGATGTACCAGTTTTATAAATCCGCAGCGAAATAAGGATACTACTTCTTAAGTAACAACTTTGTGGTTGGAATATTGGCTTCAATTACTACATTCTAATGCAAAAATTTCACCCACTAAATTTCTATATAACATCATGCATCTCTTTATTCGTTCCTAAAAATAGTTTACGTTGATTGATTTAGCTTAAAACGTTCAAAAGCGGAACCAACTCTCCAACTGTAAAGTAAAATAAAGCTTTAAATAAACGTCTAACAAAAATTGTGATAATACCTGCTGCTATTCAAATGTTATTCTAAGCAAGTTCAAGTTATTACCCGGTTAGTAGAATACGCTGGTATGATTTGAACGTTTTGTTGAATTAAGTGGCCATTGTTGTGAAATTATGTTCAAGCACTGTTTAAATGTGGCTGAAAGTGATGGAAATTTCATCCTCAACTTAATTTTAAGTGTTACACAATATTATTCTATTTCAAAGAACATTACGAACCCTTAAGAAACAACTAGCAACTGTAACGTTTGAAGTTATTTGTGTTTTATTTTTACGTTTATTGTAGGTACTGAAATGTTGA
Organism: Hesperia comma; assembly: GCA_905404135.1. Taxonomy (NCBI): domain Eukaryota; kingdom Metazoa; phylum Arthropoda; class Insecta; order Lepidoptera; family Hesperiidae; genus Hesperia; species Hesperia comma. The sequence goes on along the minus strand of FR990014.1, from coordinate 13,914,535 downwards.
GGTTATTTTCGGGACCATTACACGAAACTGTTTTTATTGGAATATTACTCTCAATTACAGAGATATTCTATTGATGTTATCCAATTACAAATTATAACTTGTAACCGTATTACTTTGTAAAATAAATAGTTAATGCCAAAAAATACGATTATAGCACAGCGTGACCTAAACCCGCACTTATGCCACGGTTATCCGTTATCTTCACACCATTCAAAACCTACACGAGGGTACTTTATGACACTGAGTGACGCAAACCTGCACCACAGATTATAAAATACTATGTATGCCTGCACTTTAGTCGTGTTTGTCATTCTGTACAACTATTTATACGAATTCAATGAGGGTAACCGTTTTTGTGCTCACCAGTTGGCGCCACTGCAGACGGCGGTCATGCTGTCAAAGCCCGCCCATACATAAACATTGACAAGTGACACTTGTCTGAATACTATTCAGTGAATAGACAAGAGAGAAGTGACAGGCAGACCACCCTCTACACTAGCGGCCTCTAGCGGCGAATCCACACGCGGTTACCCTCATTAAAGTATGTTCTGTGTATTGCAGGTAGTGAAATTGTTAGTGAAAACTGCCCAACAAACATTTAACAGGTCGCCACAACGTGCCAGCGATAACTTTTGGTGCTATAAGCTTGTCGCCGTTACGTCGCTATAACGTCGGTATCACCAAGAAAAGGCCCATTTTATACGACTCAGAGTCCTATAAAAGTCATATAGCAGTCGCGTAAGTTACTTCTTGGTCGCATAGTGGTCGTATAGAGGTCGTGTAGCGCACTTTTTGTCGAATTAAGGTGTTTATTACCGCTGCTTTACGACATTTGATCGTATACGAGTATCCAGCGCGCCTCCTATACCGCAAAATATTAGTTGTCAAAGTGACAAAATATGTAATTATAAATATTACTGTTGAAAGCGAGACTCGGCCATTTTACTTAATCATCTTTGTTTTTACTTCGAAACTCAAGTTCAAGGACGGTTGATCTTATGGGAAATTAATTTCATCGAGTCTTATGTGCTAGTTTTAACTATATAATAAACGCGCCAGTGTAATTAATTAAATAAATAATATTTTACAGTCATTTTTGAAAAAACGTGTTTACAATTACCTTTATACGATTCAAAGTGTTGGACAAGACCGTTATACAACTTCTATACGACGTTTCAATTTATGTCATTATTGGATTTGTAAACATTCCGCCATAGAAACAAAATTAGGGTTCAGTTTAGTAATTGTCAAGTGTGTAAAACCTTATTAATCACTATTGTTATTATCATTATTGTGTTGTTTGCTGGTTGAGCTGTCATTAAAAAAATACACGTGATACTGGATACAATAGATATCGATAAATTCTTAACAAAATTAGATTTATTAATTTGATACGTATTGCTCAAAATGACCATGGAAATCTACACATTTTGTACGCGCTGATCATTGTTTCGGTTGCAGATTTTATACTAGTGACGAAACCGAACCTGCACATTTTATACTAACTGAAGAAACTGTTATATATTATATTTTGATAAATTTTGATTTTTTCTGGTGTCCAAGTTGCACTTTTTGCCATAGGTATACTATAATTACCCAGAAGATGAATGTGAATTCTGTATTTAGAAATGATTTTTTTATAAAACTAAATATTTTTCTTGTAACTTGTACAGTAAGTATAGGTATAATATAGTACCTACTGGTGACGGCGTTTTAAAAAAATAAAGTGCTGTTTACGGAACCATCTCCAGTTGGACTACAGTTAACTTGTCGCATACCTACTTATATTCCGTACTTATATTCAGTTCGTATAACGGTCGTAAAAAAGTGTTTGAATCGACTGAAAGTCGTATAGGAGTTTTATATACCACTCTAATACGACGTCATGTAAAGGTAGTTTTCGAACCTCTAATACGACTAAAGTTGGTATAGAAGTCGCATAGACGTTTCTACTGCCACAACACTGCTTACACGACTAAATGTCGTGTAATAGTCGTATAGGGCAGTCGAATAGGCGTTTCTACGACGTTTTTACACGACTACAAGTCGAATAACTATAGGGGGCACTAAGTCGTATAACAGAATGAAACTACTTCTATACAACGCTTATACCACTATGAGTCGCGTAATTCCTTCTTATTCGACTAAAATGTTTGTTGGGTGTTATCCTACTAATATTATAAATGTGAAAGTTTGTGTATTTGTTTGTTTGTTACTCCTTCACGCAAAAACTACTGAACCGATTTTCATGAAATTTGGCACACACATAGAGGGCAACTTAGATTAACATATAGGATATTTTTTATCCCAGAAATCCCGCGGGATCGGAATTTACGCGGGAAAACCTTCTTCGCGTATGGGGTATAAATAGCTTCTAAACAAACATTAATATAAAACTAACAAGTCTGTCTTCCCGGAAATCCCGCGGGATCTGGAGTTACGCGGAATAAACTCCTGCGCGTAGTTGCGGGCTTAAATTTTTATGCGACCTTTACTAGGAGATTGAGGAAGTTTTGAACCAACATATAGGGTACTGTTCAGATGTTTATGGGACTTTCAGTGGGAGGTAGAGGAGGTTATGGGGCATTATATAAGCTACTTTTTGTTCCGGACTTCCCGCGGGATCGAGATTTACGCGGGAAAAGCTTCCATGAGCGAATGAAGTCGCGGGCTCATTAATATCTATATATCGGGATATCTATACATATATCGGGAATCGAACCGGCTTTTTTTCTCATGATCAACTTTATGTTGCTTTTTCGAGGGTAAGCATCGCTTTAGCTGGTCTTTATGTTTTGGCACCCGAATGAAAAACTACCAATGTAGTTTAAAAATATAATAGTTTGGAATGAAAAAACCCCGACGTTTATATCTTAAAGTCTTTTTATCGATTTTCTCAAGATCTACATAACGGATTTTTGTACGGTATGACTAAAACGTAGTAAAAAATCAACTGTTCTTAAGATGTGTGCAGTGTGTCTTAATATGTGTGGGGTCGGGATTAACGCGGGAATAACTTTGTGACACACTGAGTTCCACGCGGGCGGAGCCGCGGGCAACAGCTAGTTTTATCATATTTTTATTGGGAAAATATGATTGAACAAAAAATAAACTATCTACTTAACAAAGTATAAGTATACATAGATGGTAAAGTACACTGTTTGGTAAAATCAGTAAAAAATATTTCTTATTATTATCTTCTCATCTCAAATTGTTGATTCAGTAATTTAAACCAGTGCGTTATGCTTGTTAGGCAAGTTTATTTTTTTTACGGATTATTATATGTTTTTATACTACTTATTTGTTTATTAAAGTAAATTACCTTTATTGTTGTTAACTACTTATATTTTACTCCCGATCCTTTTAGTTAATAACGACGCACAAGTAGCCTCACTCTCTAGGATTCCGTCTCGTAGGTTCCATGGGCAATATAACACCCAGACCAAGAACCAGGCTAAACCCAGGATACTTAGAACGGAAATTCAAGTTATCCGTCCAGCGTGGTTCAATTTTTACTTTAAGACTTTTTCTTATAACTGTACTTTTAAGCAATGTTTACTTTTATTTGACGTTATCTGTAAAATCGGAATTCGGGGTCTAGTGGAACGGGTGAGAATGGGAATGGGAGCGAACGGGAAAAACCCGAATTCTGGGGTTTTTCCGGTTGGCTCCCATTCCCGTTCTCACCCGTCCCACTAGACCTCGAAAACGATTAATTTGATTTATAGATTGTTATTACTTTTACCTTCTTTTTTAAACGTGTACAGTCGATAGAAAAAGTGCTTAAAAGTATGATAATGATTTTTGTGTCACTCTCATTAATTAAGCAAATGTATGTTTATTTTTTACGGATTTTTATATGTTTTTATACTACTTATTTGTTTATTAAAGTAAATTACCTTTATTGTTGTTAACTACTTATATTTTACTCCCGATCCTTTTAGTAAATAACGACGCACAAGTAGCCTCACTCTCTAGGATTCCGTCTCGTAGGTTCCATGGGCAATATAACACCCAGACCAAGAACCAGGCTAAACCCAGGATACTTAGAACGGCAATTCAAGTTATCCGTCCAGCGTGGTTCAATTTTTACTTTAAGACTTTTTCTTATAACTGTACTTTTAAGCAATGTTTACTTTTATTTGACGTTATCTGTAAAATCGGAATTCGGGGTCTAGTGGGACGGGTGAGAATGGGAATGGGAGCCAACGGGAAAAACCCGAATTCTGATAGGTTAGCGATTGTTCTAAATACAGTTTGTTGTAGAAAACTTGAATAAAAACATTAATAAATTCGTAATAATTCCTTTTCGGAGGCTTCGTCATATTTTTTTATCTGTCTCTTCATGTTTCGAAATCTTTGTAATTCTCTTTCGCACAATAAAATTACAAAAACATTATCGCAAATTAGAAAGTGTAGGTAAATAGCAATATATCTATATGAAATTAAAGCATTAAATCATAACTATTATTTATTATAACTACAATTAAGCGGGTTTATGTCACTCGTGCTATAAAATAATATACGATACTCGTTCGTAAAGTTGCATTTTTGAATGGCGTAGGTATGTATATCGCACTCGCTTCGCTCGTGCGCTAACTTCACGCCGTTAAAAATGGCCAACTTTACGCACCGTATCGTAATGTACTATTATGAAAAGGAAATAATGATTTGAGTTTGAATTTATAACAAACATACCCTATGTAGAACACACAATAATTTTCATAGTAGGTAGTTACGGTACCTACCGAAAAATAATATCCCAAATAACGGACGAATTCCATAAATAGCCACATGCTTCCTGTATTTTGAGTGAGGGATTCGTGACTCGAACTTTGCAGTGAGCTGTTAATATGTTAAATTCACGCAACAATTTGTTAACATTATATGGGTAAATAATGAATTATTGTTATGATATTGTTGTGATTCCGTAGCCCTAACACTTAGTGACTGTCGCCGTGTCCCCGAGATCGATTCCCGGCACGGGCAGTAATTTATGTGAGTTTCTTGGGGTGTAGATAATAGTAATGTCTTATTTATGTTGACTATTTATATCTAATGTTCATATTTTTCATGCCATTAATCACAAACGAGACAGCAGGCCCCCGATTCTGCTAATTTATAAACGCTTCAATAGTGTCTCAGTTGAATAGTTCGGCACATTTTGTATACAGAATGTGTCAAACTATTCAATCGAGACGCCATTGATGCATTTATAAATAAGCAGTATCAGGACCCAGGAGTGTAAGAGTGGCAGGATTCATAAGCATAATAATCGCTTTATAAGTATTATATGTTACCTGTGCCTCTGTGCAGTTGTGATTACATCGGCAGACAGGTCGACCGGTGTCCGCGTCCACCGCACAATCGCCACCACCTTGACAGACGATGTCAGCACATGTTTCTGGACAAAAATATCACATATAACAATATCTTATATATAAAATTCTCGTGTCACAATGTTAGTTACCATACTCCTCCGAAACGGCTTGACCGATTGTAATGAAATTTTGTATGTATATTCAATAGGTCTGAGAATCGGCTACTATCTATTTTTCATACCCCTAAGTGATAAGGGTTGTTCACCCTTAACATTTTTTTTTTAATTTTTGGACAAAATTTTTGTTTTTATTTTTCTGTAACGTGGCATTAAAAAATACACACAACCCTAAATTTTCACCCTTTTATCACCAACTCCTAGTTTTTAATAGCCATTTTAGTAATTTAATCATTTTTGTCTACACTAGAAATTACCTAGAAATAATTTATATGGCAAAACAACGTTTGCCGGGTCAGCTAGTAGTAAATAAAAATAATAATACTCTTTATTGTACACCATACAGAGAAACATAAAAAAAACATATGAACAAAATGTGATACAATAGGCAGTCTTATTGCTAAAGAGCTATTCTTCCAGACAGCCTTAGGGTAAGGTTAAGGCAAAAAGTACAGATACAATTTAAAGACGTGTTACATTCACATACATGTGATGTCAAAGTAATGATGGCGGAAATATAATGAAAATTCTCATAATATGCGACATTTTGCATCCCTAATGTACGGTCGGCCAAAGAATTGGTTTACCACTCTAAGATTGAATGCCGTTTGCAGATTCATAGGCGATAAAGGTTAGTTTCGCTTGCAGATCGATCTGACAACTTTTATTGCCATCTTTATCCGATTATAAATACGTGACATTTGTTTTGTTCTTACTTACTTTTGTTCTTACTTTTGTATATTTTGTGAACCGGATTTTCACACAAAAATAGAAAAAGGGGTTCTCCATACTTTGAACTGAAACTCAAAAAAACCCATACGTATGGGATATCTATGAATAGGTCGTCAAAAATGATATTGAGGTTTCTAGAACCCATGATCCGTGATTGACTAAAAAACCAGTGAATCTGCCTTTTGACTGTACAAACTGCAATTGTCACAATCAATTAAAATATATGACACGACTGACTAGGCTGTAAGGAGGTTGGTAACTAGCTGGCTAGACGGGAACAAAATCAAACTATCATGAACTTATTCCTCCGGGACTAAATTGGGCAACAGCTCCGCGACTTTAACAGATTCTGCGTTGTAGTTAGGTATATATAGGAAATGTTCGACATAATATTTTATAATAAGAGGATGTATTGAACTTAGGGACTTTATATGATTGGTGATTATAAATATTATTTATTGATTGATCTAATCAAACAATAAATCACAAAAGTTTATATCTGTCGGAGACACTTGTCAGGATGGTGGTATAATGCTCCGATCGTCAGGTTGCGAGGTGAAAAATAAAACACAGTGGGCGTTCAATACGTTTCTTCATGACTTAAATTAGGTTTCAGGTTACACAGTTTAACTTAATTTGATTAAAGCCTTTAGGTTAAGTTAAAACGTGGCACAACGGAAATACACTTAGAGAAACATTATGCCGTCGGGCATAGTTACAACGCAGTATAGGATTTTATTACAAAGTACACTAGTTAACTTAATGCGACCGTTCAGCTCGACGTCTGCTCGAGAAGTCCCCGCTGTTCGTAACTGGCTGCAGAGGTGCCCTCTGTTGGGTTCCCCCTCTCCGATATCCCATCGAGACACGTTTACAATTCGTACAGAGTTGCCATTTAAATTACAGTTTCCGGATTTACGTTTTATTCAAAGTTTAATGATTTATTTACTTTGATTTTAATCTAATTTTATTTCCGTCCGACAAATCTAATTTTATTTCCGTCCGACATATCCATAAATTAATCTGCTCATCTAAGCAGTGACTAAGCCAATCAAGACGGAGTTCTATCGATCAACTCAACAGCTGAACTCTCAGGCTTCGTTATTAAAACTTATCTGCTAACATTTGCAAATTGATTCTGACTTCCTGAGTAAATGACTTCCGAGGGTAATTTTATTAGTATTAAAATATGTATGAAGTTATCACGGGACATCTCGTTCCAATATAGACTCAGGATTGGCTTTAAAGCACGTGTAATTTTGTCCTTAAGATCTTTGCTCTTCGAACTGTAGAACAGCCTGTAGCACTCTACACTCATGAAACTATTAAACATGTGAATATAAAAAGGCGTTTAACGTTACTGTTAAGCAAAATAAAGTTACTTAGCTATTTTAATTATCCTACCTCATTTCTGTTAAAAAATACAGATTCAAAAAAATATTTAGATTTATAACACAGATCTTTCTATACTATTCTTTCTATCATTTTATTCGTTAAATATGTGATTAGTAAGTATCTATATAAAAATATACCTACGTATTAAAATGTAGCGATAACTGATTGAAAAGCATTTCTTAAAATTATGCTTTTTCCAAAAACTATGATTTGTCTTATATATTATGTATACATACTATAGTAAAATAATGAAACAAACACTATAAATAAATGTTTTATAAAGACGTGCATTCCATAAATTTTAAATACGTAATAAAATGAAGTTTGTAGTATTTACGTTCGAGATAGATAATTGAATTTGTGATTCATTAATTATAAAAAACACGATGAAAGACTCAAATTTTTGCGTCACAATTTCCCCCATATTTGTGCCACAATATGCGTTGCGTGTTACACGTAACAACCAAGACCCTAGAGGAAATGTTCAATAACAGCAGATATGGTCTGACAGTTAGTACAGTACTTGTCTTTCTAAAAGGGGAGCCTCAGTTCGAATCTTGCACGAATCTCTATATTATATCGCCGAGAAATTAGAATTAATCCCCGCTAAAAACAATTAATATATTACATGAGCTCACAGTTCAATTTAGCTTGTAAAAAAATGTACTTAAAACATTTGAAATTCTAGCCGTCAATCTACAATGAACCTTAATCATAGACGCAGAAAGCTGACATTAGTGTGGGTTTTCATCAATATTGATACGAATTCAATATCGAACGCAAACGGAGTACGATTCAAACGTCACCGCTTCGTGAGTGTATTAAAAATTAACCATTACTTACTTCTTTCGATAAACGAATATACGTGAGGAAACTTACACATACTCGTATAAGATCTACTTATTCACAAAGTTGTATCAATTCACCCTACAATTGATCAATGTGGTAGAGCGCCTGTTAGAGCCGTCCATATTGCTGGAAAGATTTGGGGAGTCAAGCCCAGATCCCAAAATCCTTCAGACAAGAAGCGTCACTAATGAAATTGAGAAAACGCTGTAATTAAAAAAAAAGTAGTACTATCGAGCGGATTGTGCTATTTAATCTAATGGGATTGTATTGAATTACTTAATCCTTTGTCCTTTTCATTTATCTATGTCTATTTTCATTATAGACATTCATTTTCCGAGCCACCCGTTTTAATCTCTAATTGACATTTCAGCGAGCGGCGTAAGTGATAGATTACAGCAATTAATTAGAACTCATTCTCTCAGCGGAACAAAATGTTCGTCATGAAAATAAGGTCGAATAAAAATTATAAACAAACACAACCTTTCATAGATTAACAGCAAGTAGGTTGATAATATTAACACATTGTAGGTGAATCTATTCCTACACTACGCTATGTATTAGCGTTTATTCAGCGTTATTTAAAACAAAATGTACAACCAAATACTTATTTATCTACCTTCTAATACAGCTTATTTATTTTCTGTTTTAACACAAAAGGCTGAAAAAGTCGCAAAGCGTTTTCATTACAACTTTTAAGTGACTATAAAACTTCATTAGGTATAAATGAACAAAAGATTTTCATCTTCAAACAATTCATAATTTATCTACATTGTAAGATAAAGGTGAATGACAAGAAAAGGACTTATTGAACGGGTTACGGTTAGGTTCTTAAAGATTTAAGCCCCAAAAAGGATATTAAATCAGTTTAAATTAAATATCTTAGAAATTTAGAAATATCAAATATTCAATTTAATTTTGAGTGTAATACCTAAAATTTAATAGTCAATAAACAGGCTTTTTTAACATAGTTTACTTTTATGCAAATTAAACTTGCAGAAATGCATAAAATAAGAATACGACATAGTTATTTATATAATTTCATGGCTTCATTTAATAAAAGTGATTTCTTGTCAAAGCAATATTTTGTACGGCTTTTATTGAAAACTTTAGAAAAAGAAGAACTGGCACCGCGAAAAAATGATAAGAATTTATCTTCAGAAGGAATATTATACCTAATTGATTTAATCTTTACCTTTAAATTCTCCGATTCAAGAAATGGTCTTTTTAACCTGAATAAATGATTAAGCCCCCAAGTATTTGTTCGTCCCAAAAATCTGAATAAAATTAAACCTCTCTCTGCCTTTTATAAAAAAGAATTACAAGCGTTACGAATTTTAATGTTATTTATTAAATCCTGTATTTATTATCCTCTTACTGACTTACTGCTTATATTATATGAACGAAAATTTATGAATAAGACCCTTACGTTTATATTTGTGTACGTAAACATTCGTATTGTAAAGACACTAAATGTATGAAAACAAAAAGTCACTCACTTATCAAATACATATCGAAAACCACTTGATGCATAAAGAGTTTCAGCAGGAATAGTTTAAAACAAGTAGATAGATGTATGCTAGGACGGATTTTGTGTCTCTCCTGTCGAACCTTCAAACAATTTTGTTTGAAACTTTTTTGATTTTAAAGCAAAGGCTGTCTAAAATGATCATAACGATTATAGTTTTAAATAATGAAACACCTGTTTTACATCTTGGAGGGGTAGGTACATTTAAGGATGAAAGTTGCTTTGAAAATCAATCAAAGTTAATTCAACGCTGGACAAGTGACTGGCAACAGCTAAAAACCTTTAGCTTCATTTGATTACTATGTACCTACATTAAAAAGTCAGTGGATACTTACGACAAGTTCCGTTATACAGCACCCTCAATTCTTGATCCTTGATGCTTGTTTGGCATGCATGCATACGCATTTTACACTCGCTGCCGTATGTGTTGTGGTCGGACGCACAAACTGGGGCTAATGTAGCGTCGCACACGGGGCAAGCGCAGTGCGCTGTACCGCCGCGTGTCACACATGCCCCGCCCCAAGGGCACGTAGCTCGGGCACAGGGATTTTCCGATCCTGGGGACAAATAATGATTTACTTGGTATATATGTAGTATGTTGACAGTTGTTTTGATAACCCCGTTGTGTATTTGGTGGTGTTGCCTGAGAAAGGATTTTGAATTGGGAAAATATTAATGTGATAGACAAAGTTTTTTACTCTGGTCATGGGATTTGTAACGTAGCATGTCACGTGTCTATGGCACTTGCGACACAGGAAATAAGAATTCTGAGATTTCCTGGGCATTTTCAGTTTTTTAGGAAATCGTGGTGATAATTTAATATGATATGTATGTTTTGCCGCCAATTTCACGTTTATCAAATTTGTAATCGAATCTGCATTATAGGATTTGTATAGACTTTAACAACACTCAACAACACCTAATCAAAATCATTCGCAACATTCACCAACAACAATCATACAGTACCTACGTATTTTAGAATGTAGCAAAATGTCACATTACATATTTATCTTACTCACCACAAAATCCCATATAAGCGACCCGTATATCTCGGTTGTCTAAGCACGACGCACGCTCCAGCAGACAAGGATTGTCGTACGTCCGTCCGTCCGTACCACAAACGGGACGAACGACCTCCTCGCAATCCGCGCCGCAGCCACACACGGCCACGCCACGAGCGTCCAGCGAGCAACGTTCGCGGAGACCACACTTCACTGAGTCACATGGATGTTTCGCTGTTGACAAACGACAAAATGATAATAAACGTTTTCAAATATTATCCATTTTCGATAAGAGGAACTTAAGCCACAATTTTAATATTCCCAAAGACAGAAATCTTAAAACACGATTCAAATATAACCATTCGTTAAAGATTTGCATATTTTGATCCCACGAGACATCATCAGACACTGTTATGGTCAATGGTCACTTTTTTATTCATAACACTAAAATCGTTTATTTCGTTTATAGTGTAATTTTACTAGTGTAATTTTTGTACTATCTGCCTTTTCAGCATCTACCCAGGGCGGACTGGTAGAGAATGCCATCAGGCATTAAGTTTTTGCCCTTGTATACCCTAGAATAAGGTGTTACTAAATTAATAAATAAATAAATAAATAAATAATTTTACAACGTCTGCAAAAACAATTCTTTTGTCCTCTTGATAAATTATTACATTTGAAGTCATTTAATATAACATCAGTATAGATCCTCGGAAAAACAGTCTTGTAACTAATGAATGGGTACCCTTAGGCACCAAAGGGGACGAAGAGTTTACGAAAATGGAAAAATAATTCTCTTTTCACAACTAGTTACCAAACAGCGAAAGAAAATTCCTCTCTTGTAACTGGTTACGTAACTTTAGTTACCAAAGTGGACGAAGGGCATATTACAGAGTACCTAGAAATATTATCGTTAAGTGCTCATTAGATATAAATATTGCAACGATATAACCGTTAGCCTACTCCCAAATGAAAGACTCTGTAACTTTAAAGCCTTTTACCCCATAATAGAGGCAATTAGATTCTATAAATTATGTCGATTCTAGAAAATCTACTCTATTCGCTTCACAAGTTTGGATAAACGATTTACTTTGTGAAGGGAATTTAAATCCGATTTCCGCTAGACAAATCTGAGTTTCTAAATCAATTTTCCTACACTCACCAAAGATCTTTCGTATTTTTGTTTGGTTGAGTAAAATGTTAATGAACACGAAGTGATAATATAATTACGTCGTAAACTAATTACGTTAAAGTTTTCGTTCGTTGTTCGTTAAAATTTTGTAAAGAAAACATTTTTTTAATTAAACAAAAAAAAAACAATTCTGTATTACCTACTGCATGCGCAACATGTTAAATGCGCCCAATAGTGAAAAATTACTTATTTCTTACTGAATTACTGTAATACTCTTTAAAAGAAGGCATACTATCTTTAGGTTAGATAAAAGCCAGTTATGTATAGTATATAGCAGTATTAAAATTATTTTTAAACATAACTTAGCGAGGGGACAAGTGTATGAATTTCATCACAGGTACTAGACCGCTCCGATAAAACACAGAACACACAAATTAACGACATTTAATCGTGATAGTTACTATGTACTCATAATTATACCATAACTAGGTAAATCCTTTAGATAGTGCAGTAAAGAATTTTACAAGTCCGACAATTTACAGACTTTAGTGTTGTGGAATATAGTAGAACAACATAGGCCTTATAAGTACAGCACTGAAAAAAATATCAAATTATTTTACTTTCAGGATTTGTTTTCTCATATGGGATATCCGAAGCTGCTCGTATCCAATTTATTTCTTTATGACAAAATAACTTCTCAATAGTCATTCCAGGTAAAGCCCCTTTGAGTAAAAGATTTAATTTCAGATTAGAAGACTAAAGACTGAGGTAGCGCTTTTGCCTCCAAAATATGCTCAAGGTTATTGATTAATGTTTCAGTTTTAGGATTTCGTAATGCTATCAAATAACTGAATCATTGCATAATCAAATATTGATTTTTGTTTATTAATATTTTTAAGAGAAGTAACTGTCAGCAAGTTATAGTGGAACATTTGATTAGTGTGTTCTCGTTTAACACCAAAAGCTTTTAGTTGAAATGAATCGGTGAAGGGCGGAAACGCAACGACATTAAATGTCTTCATTATCGACATAGGTTGCATCACCTTATTTAAGGAAATCACTGTAATATGAGCGGGTTGATCCAATAAAATCACCATTTTTGGGCATGGGCCTTTCGGCATAACTAAAATCTGTATTGTAGGTAATTGGTTGGTTTCAGCGTGCTATAACAAACAAAAAAAAATAGACAAAATATTACTTAAATGCAAGCTCAGAATTGCTTAAATTTTAATTTATGCTATCTCCTTGAAGAAAGGAACAGAAGAAACTGATATACTTACTTACTTATTGATTTATTTTTTACTAGTATTTCACCAATAATTACTGTTAAATAAATTACTGTTACCGTGAAACAAGGCTTGGGCAATAATGTTGAAAAGTTAGTTTTGCATACTTTCATAAATATATTTACATAAATTTACCTGATGCACACTCTCCTCTATAAGCAATCGAAATCTGTTGTTTGGTCCGGCAGGCTTCGCGTCGTAATTCACATTCACTAAAATAATCTTTGTAGTTTGACCCGCAGACAGCTGAACCGGAACCCGCCACCAAGTCACAAGGAGGTCCACACCGGCAGACAGGCATTCGAGCTTCATTCAGTTGGCAGATCCCACCATCAGCGCATTCGTGTTCTGCACATGGATCTAAGAAACAAGATTAAAAGGTTTATTATCGGTTATTGTTTTTACCACAATTCAGTGTTAATACTCAAATGATTCCGTGATATCTTTTATCTAAAAGCGTGAAACTTTATGGCATTTTTGACTACGTCCAATGTTAAGGACATTGTACTATCGATAGCACAATAGTATACTATGTGGTCGGGGTTTTAACGGCGTAAGTGGTAAATCGCGCCCCTCGTTGTAGAATCTAATCCGCAGGCATAGACAAATCTGCTATAAAGTTTGGCGTTAAGTATAGGTATTTAAAGTACCGTTGCATTTATGGATTTAGACTCTAAGAGCGATGACAGAAAACAAATTGAAGCATTTAAATATCTTTGATGTTTTAACATGTTTTTGCCAAAATCGTTGTGGAGCTTGAAATTGAAAATGACACTAATTCAGAAACGACAAACAGAATTTAAATCAACGCTTCTTATCCTCTGAGCAGCTTTTATGATGCTGATCTACGAGTATAGAGATTTGCATCGCAAAGCATTTAAAGTGCTCAAAAATTAACAAATAGCGGATTAATCGATACTTCAATTATATGATTAAAATGACTAGATACTATAGATAAAGGTCCTATTTCAAATTCACTAAATTGTTCTATGCACGAACTTTTTAGCTATCCCCTCGCGGCTTCACCCGCAAGGAATCTTTGGTTCAGTTTGTCCGTTTTTTTATCTCTTTAGGGTATCAATGTATTATATAGATCGATGCTTTAGGGGGAATTTTTAAAAATCCTCTCTTAGTGTTTCCCTACACTCGCCAAGGTACATATCTGCCTTTCAGCTTCTTGAGTTCACTAGTTTCGGCTGTGCGTTGTTTGTCAGTTGACTACTTATTAACGGAAGAGTTTTATATGATTGGAACTTTAACATTAGCTGCGTAGATTTAATTTTCTCAGAGATTACGTTACTTTATTCTTACAATAGATGCAAAGGAACATGGATTCAATTCAATATGAGGCAAGCTAGTGAAATAAATAGAAAATTTCACAAAGGATGTTGGAATGTGCGGCTATTCAGTCTCTAGTTCACATCGAATGCGCCGGGCAACTTTCGTGAAGAGGTTTTACAAAACGTTCGGAAAGCAGCTAAAGTAGTACAGATTAAATTACTCTCTTTCTACAAACAAAAACTATACCCTGTGACATTTCTTTGCTTCTTACGATACATATTACCACTAAGACCTCAGATCTTTTGTACTTTTTGCATAGAAGGAGAAATTTTCTAAATAAAGTTATAATATTTATTATTACTGAAATGGTTACATTTATTAAATTTGAACATTATTATGTAGTATAAAATAATGACCTATAGGTTCGAGCGACGACCGACCGACCGATTTTGTCTACTCAATACTCAATATATTCATTGGTTTTAAATCACAATTTTGGAAATATTACTCGTTAATATGATGATATAAATGCCTAAAATACTTACGCAGTGAGTTAAAATATTTTGGTCCATAAGGTATAATATATTTTATTATCTGTCATCCCGTCCAATATTAAAATATACCCTTCAATAAAAGGTGTCGCTATAACGCAAGGTGCGTCTTTACCCACCCTGTCCATTTCCTCTCGCTGACAACGTTTCAACAAAGCATTCTATAAAATATGATACTTTAACCCTTATTGATTTGTACTGAGAACAACAAACACATTAATTAAGTAATTCCCTCTTAAAATTAGTCATTTATAATAAATGTTACCACTTCTGTTAGCTTACTAAAGACATTCTTTATTCAGAACCATGTTGCAAGGCATTCTTGAGCCTGCTGGACGTTCCGAACTTTTGTCTCGGTAAGACTACTTGTATCTTACTTTTAAAGAGAAACTACACTGCAGTTTAATGCATAAATTGTTTCATTATAAGCTCTCTGCATTTTTTTGCATTGTTCACTTTGAACTGAAATAAGTTTTTTGTCTTTTTTGTCTTTGAAAATAAGAATTAAAGTATTAAAATTAACAGGAATTAAAAATAAATTTTAATGGCATACTCACCGCATTTTCCGTGATATCGAATGGTGATGTTTAGTTGGTTGTCGCATGCATGCTTTTCTAGATGGCATGCTGAAGGATATTCTCTGCCATCTGTGCCGCAAACAGGTTTTCGTCGCTGGCATGTTTTGGGACAGCGGCATTCGGGTTGGCCATAGGTGACAGCACAACGAGCGCCGACTGGACAGGTTACACTGGCGCACGCATCGCCTGCTTCTGTTAACAATTTAAAGAACTATATTGCTCGAACATACTCATTTAAACATTATATAGTACAAATGTTCACACACTGCGCTTTCGAGAAACGCTTACAGAAACACCGTTCACGGACACCAAATATTGTTTGATAGTGATTCAAAGTGGTTCCATATTTCGTATTAAATTGGAGCTAATTTTCTATGGTTTTTTGGTAGCTCGTCTTGGTACGTCATCGTTCACACAACATATTTTCCTATTATTTCAAAAATAGCAGAATTGATCCAAATTTATCCGGCCAAATTGTAATTCCGATAGCCCAGAATGACACAGGTAGCAAATCAAAAACAAAGTAAACAAAAAAGTGAACTTTGATGTTTATATAGTTGCAAGTGAAATTACTTTTTACATTTATTTAAATAAAAATAACCTAAGTATTCAAGAATTAATACATTTTTGTTAACCAAATGCCACATAGGTATTATTATTACTGACATAATATCCTTTCATAAACTTTGCGAACGCGAAAATTCGTATATATTTGGATAGGTATACCAAACCAGAAATTAAATTAAAATGATTCTAAAAAATTACCTTCAAATAATAAAAAAATTCTCGTCCTTGCTGTTTAATAATGAATATTTTTCGACAAAATTTCTCTACATTGCTGTATTTTGAAAGGAATATTTTACGAACCAGTACTTTTCAGGGTACACATTGCATATTTTTATACCTACCTAAATGCAAGTCACTAAAAGTTTACATCTAGAGAGACTTTTTACGAACTTTCACCCAGACAGTAATTGAACTAAAAGTTTCAGTTCATTTGCTGTCGCGTTTGGTGCTGCCACAAAGCTACATATTTTATGAGATGACTTAGGGTAAAAGGTCATTCATATTTTATCACGATGTATGTCTTCGCTGAATTGTGAAAGTACCTACGTAAGATGCACGAATTGAGATGATTTTAATCCCATGTTCTAAATTGTATCCTACTAATATTATAAATGCGAAAGTTTGTAAGGATGTATGTGTGTGTGTGTGTGTGTTTGTTGCTCTTTCACGCAAAAACTACTGAATGGATTTTCATGAAACTTTGCAGTAATATAGCTTAGACATCGGAATAACATAATTTGTTAAAATTTATAGAGATTTTTGAAGGGACTGGTTACCCGAAGCGAAGCGAGGGCGGGTTTACTAGTCTACTATTGGCACGGGCTAAGCTTAGAAACTACTGGGTCGAATTAAAAAATCATGGACGTTTAAGATATCGAAAATGTAATTAACTAAGAAAAAACAGGTATACATGGAGTAAAAAGGCATGAAAATTGTTTTTCTTCTTGAGTATGTTTGAAAGTAGGGTAGATGCGTGAAACCATTCTGCTAGCAAGCACAATAGGCGGTTCACCGTTGCCTTGCCTGTCCCATATACCGAGACGGAACAACTTTGAAAAAAAAAGAGACGAGATGAGATGTTTTAAATGTTTCTTCATGTTGTGTGTTATAAAAGGTTGTGGATAAATGTCTTTTCTTTTATATTCGCACTGACATTGTCTTAATAAAAGTTTAGAAGAGAATTAAGTTGAAAAGGTTTTCATGAGAATTACTTATTTATAGCTTGCTTGGTACCTACTCGTAATATAAGTAATATGTTATTGAAATGTGATTTCTATTTTGTGAAAGGAATTACGCCAAGTAAGTCCTATTTAATATATAATATAAAGAGCAGAATTCCTCTGTGAATAAAAATTCTTACTAACAAGAGGGAAAAATACAGAATTATATTCAAAATAAACTAGTTACATATTAATAGACTAGTGGTTATTCATCAATTTAAACAAAATATTATTAATCGCCACCTACTGCAATGATAAGGGCTGACACCAACGCGACATAAATATTTAGCACTTAATCACCATTTTTGATAATAAAAATACAACTAGGATACGTAGGTAGATATTATCTTAAGTATTGTTAGCGTATATAGCCAACGATAACGCCAGAGGGTCGTGGTGCACGTCTAAATAATTTTAAAGTCTAATGCGCCAAAGAGTGTTGTTATGCATATCAAAATAATTTTTAAATCAAACGTTCCTGGATTCGATAATGTACATATATACCCTATGTACTCAAAATCTCAACCACTAAAATAAAAATACACTACACACACAATAGCAGAAAGCTGGTACATATTTGTGTGAGGTGCAATTAGAATGAAATCCATGTAGAGCGCCGTAGGATAAATAGTTTCTTGCCATTTCAATATTAGTGTATCAAACCGCATTAACACCCTGGAGACTGAACCAGGAAATGTATCCATCCTGATCCTGTAATTAATCTTTAATAGTACAAACGTACGTGAGGTTGCTACTGGAAAATTAATTAAGCGCGTTTTGAATAATATACGGGTGAGCTGAGTGCGTATCATCTGTTCACACGGCTCAGAGCAGATTAACTTTTAATATTCGTTCTCATATCGGATTACATGCAAATGGACACACCAAATCATCTGTTTATGAGACCTTCGATACTAATTTAATATATTATATCGTAATAAAGTGAATATATTAGGGGGTCATTATGGACGACACACCGAATTTTAAGCGGTCATCGTCGCTAATTAACATCAGCTACGCCACTGGTATGGCAGAGTAGCAGAATGAAAGAAATAGAGAACAGATGGAACGGGTAAGAATTAAATAGAGAAAGCAAGAGATAATATAAAAAGAAAGATAATAAAGAGTATAGTGTCTTACAATGTAAAGTCAAGTAATGTGATGTAATCGAATGTTTCCTAGCTATTTTCATGGACCTGGGTTCAATTTTTTGATGTTTTTCAGGGATCTCAGTCCACAAGGGTAACGACACATTGTAACCGTATTCAAACTCAAACTCAAACTCGTTTATTTCACGTAGGTATTTACAAATACGCTTGTGAATGTCATTATTTGATTCTACCGCCATTTTTGCAAAGGTGCCTTATATTCTTTTGTAATGGAGGAGAAAAAAAATGGCGAAAAAAAAACTCCTCGGCATCTTTTAAAAGATCACTTACATCTACCTACAGTTTTATACGTACTAACAGGAGCGGAACTGGTCGCGGATGGCTACTTCCAAGCATCCTTGTCATTTAAATATTCATCGACTGTGTAATACCCTTTTTGTATAAGTCGCGTTTTAACATGTTTCTTAAATATTTGTATGGGCAAATCAGTAATGGACTTTGGCAATTTATTATAAAAGCGTACACCGAGCCCCACAAAAGACCGCTGTACCTTACGCAGGCGGTACGAGGAAGTTACTAAATGGTGCATATTTCGTGTTTGCCGATTGGTAATATCGCTTTTTTGTTTGTAAAGACCTAAATTTTTCTTAATAAAAATTAAATTGGTGTATATGTATTGGGAAGCTACGGTTAGTACATCTATTTCTTTAAATTTGTCACGCAGTGATTCACGTGATTTTAGTTTATATATTGCTCTAATAGCACGTTTCTGTAATACAAAAACTGTATCGATGTCCGCAGACTTACCCCAAAGTAATATACCATAGGACATAATACTATGAAAGTAGGCAAAATAAACAAGCTTTGCTGTTTCCACGTCTGTAAATTGTCGTATTTTTCTTATAGCATAAACAGCCTTACTGAGCTTACCCGCAAGTGTCGCTATATGGATTCCCCACTGGAGTTTACAGTCTAGGGTTATTCCTAAAAATACTGCTGAACTTTCAAAGTTTAATAGCTCATTATTCAATCTAATGTCCTTAATGCCGACTTTTACATTAGGCAAAACAAATTCTACACATTTAGTTTTATTGGCGTTAAGAACTAAGTTATTAATGGAAAACCAGTATGAAATATGGGCAAGAGTACTATTCACATCGTCAAAATTTATTTTATCTCTATTAGTTTTAAATATTAGAGATGTATCATCTGCAAACAGTACAACATTAGCATAATTACTAACATGGAATGGAAGATCGTTTATATAAACTAAAAAAAGAAATGGACCTAAAATTGAGCCCTGAGGGACACCAATCGTAACTGGTGAGCCTGATGATTTAGCTCCGTTTATACAGACACTTTGAATTCTATGATTTAAGTAAGATGATATTAGATTAAGTGCCTTATTTTTTAGGCCATAATGACCCAGTTTCAAAAGTAATGTTTCATGTTGTACACAATCAAACGCCTTCGAAAGATCACAAAATACACCTATAGCATTCTGAGATGCTTCCCAGGCTTCAAAAATATGTTTTAAGAGCCTAGCACCCGCATCGATTGTACTACGACCTTTAATAAACCCGTACTGCTCATTATGAAGTAGGTTGTTGACAGAGAAATGAGTGATCATTTGATTCAACATAATTTTTTCAAAGACCTTGCTGAATGTTGGTAAAATTGCAACTGGTCTGTAGTTATTAACGTCTGTTTTATCTCCGGACTTAAAAAGAGGTATAATTTTGCTACATTTCATCAGATCGGGAAAAGTACCCAGATCTACACAATTATTAAAAATTACTGCTAGGTGAGGGGCTACAACATCTATGATATTGTTTATCACTTTCACAGATAACCCCCATAAATCACCTGTTTTTTTATTTTTTAAAGACTGGAATGTTTTAATTATCTCTGCTGTCGTAGTATGCTTAAATTCGAACACAACACTAGACTTACTAACGAGCCCTTCTAAAAGAGTATATGCTGTTGCCGGAGAAGATTGTAAAGAGTTCGTAAGTGTGATTGGTATATTACGAAAGTAATCTTCAAAAGCGTTTGCTACTTCGTTATTTGAGGTTATTTTGTTTTCGTTAATAATTAGTTCTAGATTGTGGTCCCGTGCTTTCTTAGTACCGGTTTCATAAGTAATAACATCCCAAGTAGCTTTAATTTTGTTATCCGAGTTTAAAATTTTGTCTTTAATGTATAGCGACTTTGCATGTTTGCAAACGGCTTTAAATATTTTAGAATAAGTTCTCACATGTTCCAAGAAAGCCGCACTATGGTTATATTGTTTTTCATCATATAAGTCGTATAACTTGTTTCTACTTTTGAAAATGCCCCTAGTAGCCCAATCGCTAAATTTACTTTCTTTATTTATCTGAATAGACTTATATTTAAAGATTTTATTAAATTCCTCATTGACATGTTTGAACAAAATGTTATAGTGATTCGATGGGTCTTTTTTAGTAAAAGCAAGCGAATTAGCAATCTTTGATGAAATTCTGTCTCTAAAAGTTAACAACTTATTTTTAGTTATAGGTCTACATTTAATCAATTTCTTACTTTTAATAATCTGATGTAAAACAGAAATTCTTTGTCCACAGTGGTCGGAACTTAAACTGCTAAAAATTTCTCTTTCTAAAATTGGACAATTGCAGAAAATATTGTCGAGACAGGTAGCTGATGTCGCAGTTATAATAGTTGGTTTATGAAAAAGTGGTATTAAATTAAAACACTTGAATAAATCTAACAACCTAACAGTCGATGAAGTTTGATTTAAAATATCAACATTGAAATCACCGCATACTATTAATTCTTTTTTTGATGTGCACAATCGCTTAAGTACATCCTCTAGCGAATCTTCAAAATAGTTAAAGTCACTGGATGGGGGCCGGTATACACAGACTATTATATATCGCTGCAGTTCCACACAGGCCAGTTCAATAGTGCGTTCAACGGAAAGACTTACTATATCTTTTCGATTTTTACATGATATATCTTTGTGAACTAATATAAGTGATCCACCGCGAATTGCAGTCCCTCTACAGAACGCACTTGACAAATTATAATTACATAACTTAAAACTAGTTTGGGAGCTCGACAGCCAATGCTCACTGATACATAAAATATGTATATTAAATTTCTTAACAAATAATTCAAGTTCTAATTCTTTGCCGGATATACCCTGTATATTTTGATGTACAATATTCATATTGTGAGGCATATCCGTTGTCTGTATGTCTAGTTTAAATTATTAACTGTACTTGTATTAGTACATGAGTCAGCTATACAAATGGTGGTACTTATACCACAATCAATAAATGTGTCAATAGACTGAGTTACCCCACAGGTAACTGTATCATTAAAACCCAATTCTTACTTACAATATTATTTGACCTATTACAAATAACAACTAACATTAATAGTGCCAATAACCCTTGTCCCAGGACTATCCCTGGACTAATCATGCTGGTCCCCATTAATTTGTTCTAGGTCAAACACGGTTTTTATAGGCCGTAGCATAAGGGTGGGTTGCATGCTTTTATACTAACAAAGGACGGACTTAATGCCTACAGACATTCTCTCCCAGTCAACCCTGGGTGACAGTGAGATGTGGCAGGTGTTAGCAATAAATATAACATACTTACTTATATTACACACATCATTAGTTATCTTAATTCCATAAAACAGCAATGCAACATACCACATTCGCCTTCATGTTTGACGCGCAGATTTAATCTTCGTTCGCAGGCTTCCTTCCGCAAGTAGCAATGGTTCCTGTAAGTGCGTCCCGCCGTGGAGCACACTGGGGACGATGAGGACGGACAGCTGGTGGGACAGGCGCAGTGCGCGCGACCGTCCCCGAGGGACACGCATTCCGCGCCCCAACGGCAAAACGTTTTTTCACATGCCTCTGCAAAAGACATAGTTTGATTAGATTTTTATTGTTAGTTGTAATCTCGCCCTTTGTAGGTACCTCCCCACACACAAAATTGTAAGGGTTTTTTAACAGACTTAACTATTTACTTTCTATCAATCGCAGATGTACCTACTTCTGAAGAGTAGTATAGGGTAACAGTTACCATGCTGGAACACTGTTTAAAGTCACATGGATACAATTGCCACCGGGGACGAAATTACAGTAATAAGTATAAATTTCGATATGGCACAAATAAAACAGGAATCACAGTGGGGATAGACCAACTCCCCGGTGTTAGTCTTAAGTATTTGTTTCCTATTTGTTTATTGTTTCATAAAATTATACATTCAACATATCAAACAAATATTATGTTAAATAACTCTTGCTTAGTTATTGATATGTTCTAGTTTATGTATTAAAATAATTTTTAATATCAAATCAGAAAGATTAAGGCAAAAAAGAGAATAAACCTTTTTAATCTTAATGACTGCAAGTCGTTTCGAAATGGCGCTGAACAAACATTGAAATCAACAACCAACATCAAATTGCCTTCATTTCGCGGTAAATGTGTTTAGTTATTTTATAAGCCCAAATGAGAATAACTTCCAGATAAAATTGTACTAAGAAGAATAATAATATTTGAAACCCGACTGTTTGTAAAATTATGTTTGTAATTATACATATTTGATAAAAAATTATATTATTTAGGTATATGAAATAAACATTAAACTAAGGTAAATAAAATAAACATCTGAATAAATAATGTAAAGTAAGGGCATCTTTAAAGACTTGAATACGAATGATACCAACCTAACAACAACAAACACTTGTTGTTTATGCTACCTATTAAGTTGTTATTTTTACAGTTCCATCACTCAGAGGAGTAGGTATAGAGAATACAGGGTGGAACAAATTTTGGCAATGGTAAAGATCGGTAAGAACCTCTATATTAGCTTCATGGTAAGAACGATCTTAAAAAAATATACACGTAAACCTGCCTATCTGTCTACCCACTATCTACGTGTTTTAAAGAATATCGAAGGAACCAAATAAATCTAGCTTGTCCATGATTTGTTGTTACTTCGGGCTTGTTAAATCAAATCATTCAATTTTATTACATTTATAACTATATCAATAAGTGGGTTTGTTACCAAAAAAATATATTGAAAAAATTTCATATAGGTAGACTTAGGTAGGCAATAAAGTATTTTCATCAATAATGAGATTTGATCACTGCGAAAGCGTTGTTACCTTCTTGGCCAATATTCCGTGAATTGGAATTGGAATATTGGAATTCAAAAAATGTTTGATTAAACAGTGTATTATTTTATCGTTTTTTTAGAGATATAAAATTAAGAGCCTGCCTACTAACCAGCGCCCTAGACTCTTTATGCTGGTGCGGAGTTATTACTAAGTCTTGCGAAAATTTTACCTTTGAATAATAAATAATTTTGACTGTCAAGTACAAATAGGTAAGGTTTACCACCTTTATGTCATTTTATATGTCACTTTTAGGTACCACCCGTTACAACTGTGACGGATACCTATACCTACCAATGCTAAACAAAAGTTATAACGCAAATAACACGCTTGTATCTAATTATATTATATACGGTAATATAAATAACATGATAGTACGGTAGTGTAGTGTACTTACGTCAAATTGGTTTAAGGGTCGACCCCTGAAGAATGCTGTTACATTATGGTTTTAAACAAATTTTCTGCCTGTCCAAGAAAATATCAAAACCGCTACTCGTATACTCGTATCTATAAAGTTTTTACAAATAGGTCAAAAAAATGTATGAGACAGGTTTATGTGATTGACGTCAACATTACAAATACATAATATTGTGACAACCCTGGCGTGTGTACTTCGCTGAACCGGAAGCAATTAACAACAAGGGCCATAAACATGTCAAGCGAACAATAGAACAATAGACGTGGCCTTGTCGCGATCGTCTCGGTAGTAGGCGCCACGACGCTTGGACCTTATGACATTAGTCATAAGGTCGAAAGTCGATTGCAAGGAATATACTAGAACCTTATTCCAAGAAATGCAGGAAGATTCTAGAATGGCATGAATGGTAGGCGAGTGGTATAAAAGGGGCACTTGGTCGACTGCGTGGCATTCTGGAACGCCGCATCTGCGCCAAGCCACACGGGTCTACCCGCACCTTCGCGACATTTCTGCCACTACCCGCTTCTCCGCCGAGAATTTTTATTCGACGCCGGAGAACACTCCGTTCGCTCTGGCGGATTGAGGGGAGCACCTGCAGCATCGGAAGCGCCACGCCGAGCCGTTTTCACGGCAAACGGCGCTCAGACCGTGGGCAGATGCTTCCCAAGAAGAAACCAAGCCCAGCTCCGCCGCCCGGCGTCGCCGCGTACCTGAAGAAGGCGCCGGCGACCTCCGAACAACCGGACGCCGCGATACCCGGCCCTTCTACGGACGGCAGGAGGGGATCTCGGGCGCTCGCTGATGCGAAGCGCCCCGCCCCGATCCCGCCACGGGGATCCGCCGGATCATCGCGCATCCCAATGAAGGAACGCCGCCACTCAGTTGCTGAGATACACAGCACTGAGCCCCCGCAAGCCGCCTCCCGTGTAGAAGATGATGAAGACGATGACATCACTACACCGCGGGACCGAGCAGCCGGACCCCCACGCGATCCTCAAGCCCTGTGCCGGACCCGCGCACGGAGCCCGAACCCCCGCCCGCCTACCTAACGAAAGACCCGCGTCTGCGCGGAAGGCCTGCGCCGGCTCCGAGAGTGGCCCCGGTTGCCCTCGCCGAGCCGCCAAGGCCTCCGCCCGCGCTAGCACGCTCTTTCGCAAGCGCCGCCGCGTCACCGCGCGCAACGCCATCTGTCGCCGCGCCCCCGCGCGCGCCGCCAACTGCTGCCGCGCGCCCTCCCGCGCAACCGGCCGCCGCCGCCCCCGCGCGCCCGCAGCCGACCGCCCGCGAGACACCGCGCCTACGGCTTCCAGCCGCCGCGATACCGCGCCAGCCGCTACCGACCGCCGCCCCGACCGCAACGTCGCGCCCCGCGTCGCCCGCCGCCCCGAGCACCGCCCAAGCCGAGCCGCCCGCCGCGTCCGACCGCCCAGCCGACTCGGAAGGAGAAGCCGCAGCCCCGAAGGCGAAAAAACAGAAAATCCCTCCGTTGGTCATTGAGCAACTGCCAGACTGGCCACACCACCTACGGAGGTTGAAAGAAGACCTGGGCCGTGCGCCCAAAGCGCGTCCCTATGGGCGGGGAATACGTTTCCTGCCCATAGATACAGAAGAATTTGAGTTGGTTCGGGCGTACCTAACCAACCTAAAGGAAATAGACAACTCCGTAGAGTGGCACACATACGGCAAACCAACGGAGAGGTGCCTCAAAGTGGCAGTCAAGGGGCTGCTGACGAACACCGCTCCTGAGGAGGTACATGAAGAGCTCCAGCGCTTGGGCTACGACCCGAAGGGCGTACGCCAAGTGTTCGGTCGAAGAGGGAGACCGGGGAGCGTATTTTACGCAGTCCTGGACAGTACCGAGAACCTCATACCGGGTATTTACGCAGTGACGGGAGTTACTGTGTATGCCCGGTATTAGAATAGAGGCCTGGAGGGGCCACAGAAAGCCAGCTCAGTGCCACCGTTGCCAGAGCTTCCGCCACTCCTCGCGCAACTCCCATCGCCGGCAGGCCTGCGTGAGGCGAAGAACATGAAGCCCACACGTGCCCGAGGCCCCGGGAGGAGCCCGCGACGTGTGTGAACTGTGGGGGGCCACATCCGGCCAACTACAACGGATGCCCCGTGCGCCGTCGTGAAGCACGGAACCGCCGAGCAGGCATGGTGGCACTGTCCACCGGTTCGAGACCCCTCCGCTACAAGGGAGCGGAGCAACACCAGCAAGCCGTCGTGGAGGAGTCAACAGCGACGTCGTTGATGGCTCCAGCGAACGACCCACAAGACCGAACGTCCAGGAAGAAGAAGATGAGGACGATTGAGAAGCCACATGAACCGGAGCAGCCCATGGACGAACCCTGGAGTGAGCCCTGGGACGAGCCGGACCTCATGACAGAAATTGAGAACTTCCGGGCCGCGAATGCCGCGAGCACGGATGCGGACAACGCTGACCTACAGGAGCGATTCGCTCGGTTGGTCACGTTGTTCAACAGGAAGTACTGCTGAGCAAGCTTCATCAAGAACACCGTTGCCGCTGCCCGTGAGTCGCACCTGATCGCTGGTCAGCTGCTGCTGGGCTTCCGTCGCGGCAAGCGGCGGTTCCACCTGGTAGGGCGAGACTGCTCAGGCAGCGTGAAGACGGCGGCGGCAACTTCAACGCGATCGACTTCGCCACCAGCAGCCAGTCCAGCCCAGCCGCGCCTCGTCGGCATTCGAACCCAAGAGTCCGCTCAGACTCGCTCCAAGGACCGGCCCGTATTAACGGGCTGCGTAAGAAGGCTTCATAAGGGGACCAATCGTCCCATTGATTCCGCCCGTGCCCCTCGGGGTACGGAGAGAAGACCACAGCGTCGTGCGTGGCATTCTAGTTTCGGAAGCAAAACCGGGAAGAACAAGCGATACCTACGAGAAGTGAAGTGATTTCTACGGGCGATATATGTAGTGATCGACGAGTGTGTTTACGAGTACGTGCATAGTGTTTTGGTGTTTACGTTGTGTAATTGTGTATCGACGGTTACAATAAAAGTCTTTGTGGTACATTTTGGCACTTTCTCGAACCCAGTACTCCTGATATAGCTTATTTTTTAAAAGTAAGCCCAAATTACCGAATACCTACATAACATAATATACTTACTATATCGTAAAACATAAATATTATTATCATTTTATGAATTGACACTTTAATACTATGCACAAATTCCAATTAGATAGAATTCTTAGTGAGCATTGAACCATCATTTCAGTATTATTATATTTCACTAACTAAATTTCAACAGTTTTGGTTTTGAAGACGCCCAATCAGACAATTCATTCTGTGGAAATCTGTAAGAGGTATCTTTAAGACGGCATGATTTCTTAACAAACGTCGCGAGGAATGACACAATTCCCAATTTTCCACCTCGGGAGTCGTATTCGTGACTAAATTATTAAGCAGGACTAAAATAAGATGTGAATATCCATTTTACCACGCCTTTGTGTTAGCAGGCTTTTGGGATTACCGATCTCTATCGTCTAGTTAAAATTCTGAGCAGAGATTTTCGGGCGGCAAAGTCGTACAGCGTTTTGCTGAAAGTTAATTTACAATTTTCCACTCCAACTCTAAGCTTAAATTTTGAATATTTACTTTAATACCTACCTCGTTATTATTATAATCCTATTTATTACATAATTATCATATAAAATAGGATAGAAATAGGGTGCTATGCAATGAGGTTATATCTACTTTATAACGCCATTGGCATTGGTGCTATGTGCGATTACAAACCAATAGACGAAATTAAAATATCCCTGATAGATATTACAACTACAAAATCGCTGATCGTCTTCAAACTGCAGATATTTCCAGTGATGGCTTGCACACTAACACAATTGACTAATTTGAGATAAAATGACCATAATCACTTTTTAACCCCCGACGCAAAAAGAGTTTGACATGTCTGTCTGTGGTTCTGTCTGTATTTGGCATCATAAGTCCTGAAAGAATGAATCGATTTCAATTTAGCTTTTTTTTAATTAAAGGTGACTTATGTGCGAGTGTTCTTAGACATGTTTAATGATAATCGGTTGAGCTGTTTAAAAGTTGTGGGGAGGTGAAAGTGCGGAAGAATAACCGAATGTCTGCAAATATACTCGAGTAGGGTCTCGAATGAAAGTGCACTAAGAGAGAACATTGATGACTTAATTTTAAATAATACATAATTATGAAATTAAATACAAAAATTATCAAATAAAAAAAAATATTTTATAGATTTTGAAAACATATCAGTTTTAAATAATTTGGCCATAACATACCTGCATTTCGTAGCTCGTGGAAGGTCTACGAATTTTAGCTCCGCTACGAACTAAAAAAGCAATGGCTATGAATGGTATGAAACTGGCTTTGGTGTACTTGAGAGCGGAAAATCTAAGCAATATTGCTTTTTAAAGTTAAAACTTACTATCATAAAAATTATTCTTTATGACATGAATAATATAAATGTTTTAGCGACATTTATACTAAGTGATAAAATGTAAAAGAAAAGAAACTGCAACAATCGCCTGCACGTTTCAGATTACAATTTTATTTTATTGATAAAGCTAGTCGGCAAGTATCGAAAAAAAGATTAAAAGATTAACGAACAGACAAAAAATATAATGAACATTTGAGCCATGTGGCCATATGAAAAGTTTCAAAAACAAAGATGAAATATAAAAAATCCTTATAAAATTACAACAAACAAGATCGTAACTTACGAGTACTTTACCTACTTTTGCCTTTAAAAATAAGACGAAGCACCAAAATTGAACTTCGAACTCATTTCCGTGACTTTTACAAACGCCCTAGCCAAATCCGCTTAGAGGAAAGAAAACAGGCGGAAATAACAATTTCGCAAGAAACAAACAAAATGTAAGAAACGAGAATCGCGGTAGAAGATTCCTGAGATGAATGTAGACAGGAGGGGAGATAAAAATGATGGCGGATGCTTCGTGAACAGAACGAAATTAGTATATTCATGCGCTGCTTTTAGATACTCGCTAAACTGTTTAAATTATCTATATGTTTGTATCTTTGAGCTTTTGTATCAATGCGGGTGAAACAAAGAGACTATTTACATACGTTGAATTACAATTGGTAGAGTTTTTGACTAATGTTAGGTATTACTGCTCTAATAATTTCTTTTTTATTAAAATAAGCTACTTATTTCTATTTGTTTTAATTTTCACTGTTACGGGCAAAGGTTATCAACTGAGTTTTAGACAATTTTATTCTGATGTTTGTATACGATACGATACGATAATAAAACCAACTTGACCTTGAAATGAAGAGAGGCGCTATCGGACGCATTGGACCAATCATTGCACTCTATTCGACACGTAGTAACTGACAGATGATTGACCACAACGTAGGTACCTACTTATGAATGATTTTTTAACATGGCGGCATTAGTTCCAATTTTCACCATTTCAGGAATAAGTTGGTGGCACTGTATTTTACGAGTATAAAAACATTGATTTGACGGCCCGGATGGTGCAATGGTTAACACGCCTGATCGCTGTTCCGATTGTCCTGGGTTCGATTCCCAGCGAGGCGGCGATTTGAATGATGAATTTTTTCCGTTGTCGGTCTGGGTGTATGTCCTTGTTTTCTGTGTTGTCCAAGCCACAGGGAATTCTAGTGTGGATTTGAGTGTGTAGCGTTTTTTTTAATTGATTTGTGTAGATGTTTTATCTTTCTTTATGACTTGAAGGGCTCAGAATCAGAAAAAACTAGGTACCTAGACCACAGGACATAAGCGGATGTATTATGAACATGGTCAGATCCCAAAAATACTAATACTGGGCCAGCAATGCAAGATAAAAATTGAAATATAAAATTGTATAATTGCTTTTTACAAAAAAAAATAACCGACTTCAATCTTGATAAGTAGAGATAACTCAAAAACTACTCGCCAGATGGCGCTCAATTCAACATGTAAGTGTAAAGTTCTCGTCACTACAAATTAATGAAGCCCAAACACTAGATAACTGCAGTAAATCGTTGAGGAGTTCCCTCGACTGTCTTTCGGCTTCATCAGATCGACTCCAGATCTTCATGAAATGGTAGCGCTTTAATGTACTTATGATAACATGAAATCACCCGAACAAACACACTAGTTGTCCATACAATTATCGAAAGTTCCCCTCGATTTCTCTGAGATGCCATCATCAGATCCTGGTTTCCTTATCAGGGGACCCCACTGCGCATATCTACTTTACAACAAAAATAGAATTATCAAAATCGGCCCATAAACGACGAAATAATCGCTGAACGTACATAAAAAAAGCATATATACGGTCGAATTGAGAACCTCCTTCTTTTTTGAAGTCGGTTAAAAATGGGATGTCCCTTCACAAGAAACGTGTTCATGTCAGAATTCTTCGACGTTACTTGTAAAAATATAAATATATTTTTAATATTAGACGGTGGTCCGGAAACCTTTATATGAAAGTCCAACATGCACTTAGCCGGCTTTTTAATTGAATAACCGGATGTCATAGCGTTCCGGGAGACTTCAGCAGGAACTTTATTCCAAGGGCATTTCCATTATACCTTATGAATCCATTATACATTATACCTTATGAATATGTATGTACAGATGTTAAAGAATTACAACTTTTGTTACTCTTGTATTCAGTTACTATTAATAACACTTCAGTTTTGCGTTTTGTTAAAAACATAATATATATGAGCCCATAGCCTATTTACTTGCGAAGCGAGGGAAACCAGATTCAATATCCGACTGAGACAATCATCTATTTCATACATAACTGTTACATGTCAGTTTATGCCATAAACTTTATGGACGTTAGTGCAATGGTGTCTTATTTGTATTATTCACAAAACCTGCGATATAAGGAACCCTAGGGATAAGGACGTACGTGCGTATAATTCTGTAAAAATGTCGTATCTACATACGAGTATAGTAAAGTCAGCGTCTTTTACAAAAGTGTGTCAAACGTCTCGACTTAAGCTCTCCACACATCACACTTAGCTTAGACTTTACAACGCTTTACGGCGGAAAGTAAAATGTAAACCTGAGTGTGCCTAATGTAATATTTAAGAATATTTTTTCTTCAATTCCTAGGATGTGTTTTCTTAAGTTTTGAGCAGCCTTTGAGATGCACAATGCAACGGTGCATATAGGTAAAGTTTTTATATTCATTCACATATTATGAACAAACCACTATGATAGAATGTCATTTATTACTGTGAACAGGTAACATTTACATAAGTTAATTAAGCGATAAGGTATCTCTACAGAGATGCAGCTCTTTCAGACTTTTTTGGGCAAAGTACACAATAAAGAAAAAGAAAGTGATAGGTTGCATGAAAACTAGACACAAGTTAGCACATATACAGGAGATATTTGAAATATGCATAAATTACTAATACCTACCGGAAAATAAGAGTAATTGACAATTTTGACAAATCCATTTCTTTTAAATCACCACATTAGCGCGTTAATTAGCAGTAGAGTTAGAGGAAACACAAGCATTGTGAAACCGTTTAAGGAATAAAAAACAATAAGCATTTGAATTTTGAAAACACAAACTCACAACAATGAAGCATGAAGAACTAGTGACCACGTTTTGGTTAAATACGCAAATTCCGGGCAGGTCGACGGACATTGCGGCAACGGCGAAAGGCTTCAGGCTTAAAGCGCCCAAGAGGAGTTGGAATATCGCCAACAAGGGGGCGTTTACGTACATTCGACAATGAAATTCTAAAACATTATCAATTCTGGAAAATTAATAGTAAGAATTAGTATACACCGACGGACAGTTTTCTAACTTGTTTTTGTATGTTTTGATAAATAGTACCTATAACTTAATTTTTTTCAAATTTTAATTTGTTATAACTATTTCATCGTAGATTAAAAAAAAGACGTGTGGCACTCGGAGACTGCCGCGGTAAAGCTATTGCAATAGCATTATACTTAAATAAATTAACAAAACAAAAAATAATACTGCATTTGTGATAATAATAAAATTGTTACGTCATAATGGGCGGACATCTCACGGGGCGATTTGACATAATATGATGAAGAGTAAAGCAAACTATACAAAATATATTTCTGAACGCACGCAATACAACAACCAAATGTCATTATTTATAGTGTCATTATTTTATGTCATGTATGATGTATGTCTATATGTCTATGTTATTTTGCATGTTTTAAATCTAAATACGCGATAATTCGACTATTATGAATACATGTTGTCGATTCCAATGCCTTATTTAATCCAGATCTACATGTAATTATTCTTAAAATACCGAACCGACGGGGCGAAAATCAAATGTTTGACAGGTAAGATTTGTATGGGAAATTAAAATTTTCATTTTTAGTATTTTCCTCGCAATTTTTCCATATTTTCTCATCGCTACAACCTTCCCTGAACTTCCACGAATATTTCAAGACTAAAATTAGCCAAATCCGTTTAGCCGTTATAAAGTAAAAGTTAGTTAACTCAGTTAAAAGTTCTGGTATTTATCGATAGATGTCACGAGTAGGGGGTGTTAGGTTTTTTTCGTTACGAAATTTTTGCATTCGGTCCCCGCGCCCAAGGCCCGCGATAGAAGCTATGCAATAGCTTAAAAATAGTAAATTATTCGGAATAAATTAATGCAAAATATCAACTTACTATAGATGTGGGAACAAAAATCAGCCATAAAATACTTTTAGGTCATCGTAACGAGGGTAGTTCGTTTACTTTTTCATTAATAAAGCGTAAAAAGAGCCATAAATCTCATGAAATACGATGCACTTTCATAGCTACTGTTTCTGGTATAGTACCTTTGGCATGATTTATAACTCGGTGTGCATTAAATTATATTCCCTTGATGAAACGAAATGAATATAAATGGTTAATCAATAAATTGTAATGCATATTTACAAGAGCCATCAATGAGTCTCCAGAATAGGGATCATTACTTCAAAAACGATGAGTGGTTGGTCTTGACTTTATATGACCATAGTGTACTACACTAATTTTAATTGTGAATTGGGAAATAAACCTAAACAGAAAAAAGATACAGCCGAATATCCAATTACAGCAAATTAGCATCAGACAACAAAGTGATAATATAAATTCCTATAAAAGGACCATTTTCTTTTGCGGTATGAAATCCAAACAATATTTGTGAGACGCTTGAAAAGCAATAATTGTGTATAAAGGTGAGCAACGTCTTTTATTAATTCTATTCAGTTCATGTCTCGTTTGCATGTGCGAACCGCACAATACTACGTGTGCGATAAAGATAAGCGCCTTAGGCTTTGTTGCTGGATCAGTAACCATCACTTTATGGTAATTCTATTCCCACTTTCTCCCACTCACAATACGTCGGCGCTTTCTTGACTCCAAATCTTGTTAGCATAAACAGATTTTGATAAATATAATACAAAGATGGCTATAAAAAAGTATGTATCTCGCTCCTAAGAAACGAAGTTTCTTAAGGTTGTATCTACATCATTCTTATTTGCGCCTAGTCTTTTCACATTTATGATTTCGTGGCAGTAATTACCCAATATAAAAAAATTACTTTCATTTTAACCACATACAACTTGTTACGATTCAATAGTAAACCAGGACCTCGATGTTTACCATATTTGTCAAACCTCCTGTCTGTTCCGTATACACAGTAAACAAAAATTAATAACGTTCCGCATGAATGTGGGGCAATCGTGTCTTAAATAAAATAGGTAATACTATAAACACAAACATTATAGGTATTCATCCAACATCTGTTCAGTTAAGTATTTATTTTACCCAGCTAACCGTATTAAGTCCATTAGATAAATAAAATCTCTGTAGTGTTTCTAGAGAATCTTTACAAACACGAGCCCGAAATTAAATATTTATGGTCTTACATTAGTAAAGCCAACGTGATGAGTACTTACCCTCGGGGGCTGGAGGTCTTGGTTGGTAATGTAAATCTGAAACAAACCAAAATTGATGAGAGATGACATATAGATAATACAAGGTCGAAACTGCCAGTTAGACGAGGAAACTACATGTCGCTCATTTGGTGCAACGATGACTTTATTATAATTTAAGATTTTTTATGTTATGGCATTTCAGAGAGGCTTATTATAATCGGAATACTTTATTTTAAATGTTAGTTTAATTTTTGAGTAGTTTTTTTACCGATTCGATTTTTATATTGTTCGTAATATAGATTATAGGCATCAAGGTATTTTAGCAGAAAACAGCTGTACTCGTAAGTACGTCATTGTTGCACCAAACGAGCGATGTGTTTTATATCTGAAGAATGAAACGTATGAAATACAATCTTAACATCTATTTTTTTCTGTTCCGTGCTTAACATAATATTATTCAATTATTGTAAAACTACTAAGATGGATACAGTCATCATCATCTTAACCCATCGTGGCCCACTATTGAGCACGGGTCTATTCTCAGAATGAGAAGGTTAAGGTCATAGTCCACCACGCTGGCCAAGTGCGGATCGGCGGACTTCACACACCTTTGATTTTTTTGCGAACTCTCCGGCATACAGGTTTCCTCTCGATGTTTTCCTTCACCGTTTCTAGCTAGTGATATTTGAATGCAAAAGATGCTTTTAAGATGGATACAGTAGGTATTAATCCTTAACCCGTGAGAAGGCGCGTTATGAGCATTTTGCTCACGTAAAAATTAATTGCGGTTTTTTTCTACCTTAGCGATACTTTGAAACTACAAGCTTAACAGTACCTTCCTAACTTTTCACCCTCTTTCCTTTGACACATCTCATTCTTCGATCAGTGCTGCTGAGTTTGTGCAGTAAGTGGATTTTGCGCACTGCATCGCAAAGCGCGGCATTTTGCTCATCACGCGCCTATCCGTGTAAGTGTTTTTTTCAAATTATAAAAAATAATTTTGTTATTAAACTTTAAATTATTGTTTTTAAACACGTAATAATTACCTTCCGATATTGCCAATAATAAAAGAACTAGCCACATAGCGAATAGGACCGATAACCGCTAGGGAAAAAAGTGTGGCGACCTGAACATGGTACGGGGCACCCGCTGGATACGAAAGTCTCGGGAATAGTCAAGAGTGGCCCAAGTATGTAAGTAAGTAGGCCTGTATCAAATAGAGGATTTGCAAAGGCTGATGTAATATTTAAAGAGGGGAATACCGAAGAAAAAGGATCTTTAGTCATTTTTAGTACTAGTTTTTGAAAGTCTAAAACAGCATGTACTTTGTGCAGTAAATCACTGGAAACTAAACACGTGATGTTTGTGTCTCATGTATATTACGAAAGAAATATATCTCAAAATCACAGGCAAGACTGATTTCTACCAATATTATAGTTTTTTTTAACTTTTACAGTTCATTTTCTTTATGTGTGCCAAAAACTGAGGAAAAAGTCTATGATTTGTTTAGTTTAATAATAATAATAATAATAATAATAATTCATTTATTTCAACCTCATGGGTCATATCAAAATACATACAATACAATGAAATAAAATTAAATTTAAATTTAAATTAAAATTTAAAATTTAAAATTTGAGGTAAAATTGAATAATATAATTTAATTTAATAATTTATAATTTGTCATTAAATTTAGATTCATCTGCATTATTAGTACCAAATGTCCAATAAAATGCCTTAAATAATAATAATTTGTATGTCAAAAAGGAAGGAACAGATGTCAATACTTAATACTACTTAAATGTCAAACTTTAAATCTCAAATTTCAATGGTAACAATAATAATAATAATATTCATGTGTATAAAATGTGTTAGTATATCATAATCTAAATGTTAGTATAATATTTGATTGCTGGGAGCATGCATTCCACAGCAGTGCAATATATAGGGACAGTCCAGCCTGCCCGCTATCATTTTCAAAATTTTGTTGGGACTGACACGCACCCGTCGCATAAGTGACGCTGCTCGCAGCCGCATCGTGGCCCAGAAACAGTGCACACGAGCCTCTGCGAACATGCCAGATGCACTGCAGTAGCGGGGCAGCCCCATCAACATTCTGAAAGCGTCATTATATTGAACACGAAGGGCTCCATACGTTTTCTGTGAATATTTCCTCCACAGGCTGCAGGTGTAAAAGCTGGTACAGTATGATCTAAATAAAGTAAGTTTAACCTCTCTAGAGCAGCCAGCAAACCTACGGGCTATCATATTTGCTCGTATCGACAGTGCCCTTCGCTCTCGTTCAATATCCACATTATCTTTGAGGTCTGAAGTTACTATATGGCCCAGATATTTAAACTGATCCACTTTCATCAGTGGGATAGAGTTTAGATGAATTGCAGGCACATCAGTGCACCTCCCATTTTGGACCTCAAAGACCATGTACTGACTTTTAGCAGCATTATACAACAATCCATGTCTTGCAGCAAAGTCCTCACACACCTTTAGCAGCTGTCTAAGGCCACAGATTGAGGCACTCAGCAGCACCATGTCATCAGCATAGCTTAAATTATTCAGACATACCCCATCAATATAACATCCAACATGCATACTACTCAGTGCCTCAATCAGCTCGTTTATATATAAGTTGAAGAGGGAGGGAGAGCTTAACCCCCCTTGCCTCACCCCACACTCCAACCCATACTGTTCCGAAAGTCTTCCCGCCCATCTCACACTATTAACTTGGTTTCCATACCAGAACTTGAATATAGCTATGAGCTCATGAGGTAAATTTGTGGACTCTAGCTTCTTCCACAGGATGTCATAGGAAACCAAGTCAAAGGCCTTCGACAGGTCCAGGAAGCAGGCGTAGACAGGCGTTTTGCGCCTTCGATAGTACTCCACAGTATGCTTAAGACTCAATATGGCAGTTTCAGTTGACAACCCTGGCCTGAACCCAAATTGATTGTCATGTAATTTAAGATGTTTATTGAGGTGAGAATTAAGCAAACTATCAAGCACCTTAGCACATATGGTGGCCAAGGAGATTGGCCGATAGTTTCTTTTGTCAGATAAGTCTCCAGTCTTATTCTTTACAACGGGTACTACCAGAGTTCTCATAAGTTCAGTAGGGAGGTAACTATGGCCAATACATATGGAGTAAAGTATTGAGAGTATCCTTGATATATGGAGACCACCATAACGCAGGTGTTCTACACTGAGACCGTCATGACCCGGCGATTTTCCCCCCGAGATGGAGTCAATAGCTATCTTAACATCTTCTTCCGAAAAATGGGTAATGTCTCCGTCCATAACGACCTCAGTGCTATTCTCAGAACTAGACTGTCCCAACGTCGATTTTACAGCAAAATAATCACTAAAGATATTGGCTATAAGTTTAGGATCACTTTCCCCATCAATACTCACTGGAGGGCCAGGCCGAATATTCATCCTATTGGTTGTCTTCCAGAATGATCGAAAATCTTTACTTGCATGGTGAGTAGCTAAAATATCTAGTTTTATTTGGCGCTGATGATTTTGACACCATTTTAATTTTGATTTGAATACACTCCGGCTCTCACACATTTCTGTGTACTCTACTCCAGTCATAGGTTTCCCTAACAATACCCAAGTCTGAAATTTCAGCCTAGACCTCTCATGAGCTTCCTTTACATATTTATTCCAGCCTGTTATCCACTTATTCTTATTATTATTACCATGTTTTACAGGTTTTCTGCATAGACTTGCAGATGTTCTTAGAACATCAATAAAGTTATGGTATAAATTTTCAATAATTTTCTTATGACTAGAGTTATTGCAGTAATTGTTAGCGCAGTGGACCAGTTCCGAAGGATACTGTATACATTCTAGTCTTTTGTTACATTCCTCATTGTAGAGTGCAATTTGACCTTCATCGCGGTCACCCCATACGGCATAGTCAACAGGTGGAATTATTGATATCTTCTTAGGAGTTAACACATTCAGATTGCACTCCACAAGCAAAGGAAAGTGATCCGACCACATCACATCATGTTTTACCTCTACATTACATACAGAGCGAGCCGCAGCCTGAGTCACTATACAGTGATCCAGCCAGCGCCTGCACCCATGCACTTCACTAATATAAGTGTAAGTGTCAGAGGAGATACCAAGTTGCTCAGTGTCTATACAAGACCACATCTGTTCCTTACAATAACTAGACAGCTCACTAAAGAACATCTCATTAGGATGCGCGTTGAAATCCCCTAGGACATATACCGTCTCTATTTCATGTTCGTCAATTAATGCACTTACTGTACTGAGGCAATCTGTGAATTTCGTCAGGTTATCCACACAGTCCACAGGCATATACAAACTAATCACGATTATAGGCCTATCATTACACACTATCTTAACTGCACAAACACGACTATTATTACACTGTATCACCGACACATTTTGGAAACGAGATCTTCTCCATAGAAGGGCCACCCCTCCATAGGGCCGCCCTCTCAGCATCTCCACCGACGTATCGACTGCTGAGACACCCGTAGCACTGAAGTCAGCATCAATGGAGTTCAAAAACGGTATATCAAATGGCATAAGCCAAGTCTCCTGTAAAGCTTAAGCATAAAAATTTAAGCATAAAAGTTTAAGCATAAAACAGTTTTTTTCATTAAATACATGCAAAAATACACTTTATATAATAAAATGAAGTATCTTAATTATTAATATCCTTTATAATTATTACATAATAAAGTTGTTCTTTAAGAAAATACAATCTAAAGTGTGTGAGCGTTTTGCTCGCACGCGCCTGCTCGTGTAACTTTTTAGAACGCGCCTCCTCACGGGTTAAACACATTAGTCACTTGAAAAATTGCCTGCGCATTATCTTAATGCTTTACGTCATATAATTTAAATGAATATCCTAAGAGTTATCGCAAAATAAAAACTAACGTGCGACAGTATACAAATACAATTTGCCTACAAAATTAAAGATCGGAATCAAAAAAACACAACTTATCCTATTTCTTCGAAAATAAATGAATACAGAAATAAAATCATTTT
Source organism: Hesperia comma (assembly GCA_905404135.1). Classification (NCBI taxonomy): domain Eukaryota; kingdom Metazoa; phylum Arthropoda; class Insecta; order Lepidoptera; family Hesperiidae; genus Hesperia; species Hesperia comma. Next base: position 13,875,279 of record FR990014.1, on the reverse strand, counting down.
CAATTAGTATCTACATTTTTAATTGGAAACAAATGTTTATTTGAAAAAGAATTTGCATTTATTATTAAACTTACGAAGAATTTTTAGTTTATGAATATTTTTTACATATTTTACAATTATATTAGAAATGCAAAAATAAAAAATATCATGTATCCGTAAATAAAATAATATCAGACCAACGTATTAACAGGTGAAATTTTTTTATGTAACTGCGAGTAAATAGATTTTAAATCATTTATTGGCTTAATAAACTTAACATTGATTAAAATAAAAAATAAGTTATTTAAATATACATTCCATTACCCGGTCAACATGAAATTACGTGAACTGGCAACTCAATAAACCCGCAGCTCATTTGTAAATTCATTCGAATGCATTATTTAGAGCACAAACCGCAATAATCTAATTATTCACCCAGTCCATAGCCGGACCGCAACTGTTTAACTTTGTGAGTTCCGTGTTTCATTAGTTTACTACATTTTGTTATATGTAGGAATCTCAATTTCAGCAGTTTTAACGAGCTATCTCATAGTAGGTGGTCAAATCCCAGAGCGAGTATCGACTGGGTAAACATTAACTGTCTAATAAGTCCAGTTATTAACGTTTTGTATTGCTGTATTTTTCATCACCGATAAAATTTGCCTAACGTTCACTACGTGCTTATGAAGTACGTAATAAATATAATTAATGTAGGCATTTTTAATTTAAATATGGTTTAATTTTTCTTCAGCAAAAAAAAACAAAAAACCAGAAAAAACAAACTTAACAAATAAACACTTTGTCGTTGAACCGAAATTCAAGAAAAATAACAAGACAGTAGAGATAAGATCAAAAATACAGTTTCAATATACACTCGTAATTATAATTTTATTACCTCAATTCCTCCAAATGTATGACATTTACTTTAATAATTTTACGTACGACACAACGTATCTACAAGTTATCGTGTGTCTGTCTGTATTTTGTAGAAATTATAATAATTTAGAATAATATGCCTGTTAACCAAAGGGGTAATAATTAAATTAAATTAAAAGTAAATTAATGTTTATTCTGAAATCGACCCTTTGCCGTTATCTGTAGTTATAATGAATTTATAATAACAAAGACTCTCAGGGGAAATACGACATAGGCTCTTTAGTAATGTAATAAAAATATCGGAAACAAAAACCGTACGTACATCCGTTTTTGGTATAACCAAAGGGCTTAAAGTAATTTCTGGTCCTTATTTTCTCTCTGTATAAGGAAATGAAATGAAAGTCCCTTTTCCATTACACAACATTGTTATGTAAATAGGGTCTCTGCAGATTAAATATCAACGAAGTCAGTGTACCTGTTGACACCATTTTGTGACTTAGGTAGTAAAAGATCTCCGTGTTCTAAATGCGTAGGCATACCTTTAAAGGTATGCTTCCAAAATTAGATTAAAAGGTCACGTAGGAGTTACCTCCAGTGAAACTGTTTTGCCATCTTAATTCTTAATTATGTTTTCATTACCAGGTTGTTAGGATCAGTTTATTGTATATGTTACAATTTCAGCTAGAACTCTGTTTAACCTGTTAGTATGTTTCTCTGTTCTGTGAGTTAGAATTTCCGTTCAGTGAGTTAGAACTTATTCGAATAAACTTATTAAAACTGTAGGTACCTACCTTTAAATAAAGTTAGATTAAATATCTTTCCATCGTCTCAACTTTTAAATGAACAAGACGACTAATTAATATTTTTATTGTTCGGAAAAGAAATCAAAATGCATAAAGTTATCAAAGGAAAGAAAATGTTACAATCCGATCACAAGTCAGTCTGTTTAACCGAAGTATCATTTCCCTACTCAAAGTAACCGCATAAAATCTTCTAACAAAAAAATTAACACGTTGTTTCAAATAAAGAAAACAAAAGCGGCAAAGGAAAATCAAAATTACTTCGTGACTCAGCAAAATCTTTATGTTTTGAACGGACCGAGTAAATTTGGAGACCAAAATCAACCCTCAAAGGCACGGCTTGTGACCGTCCGGATTAATTTCACCTTAGGCACGGGACATAACATTTCGAAATATAACATGAAGAGGACGCCGCTAATGGTTCCACTGGAGGATAAATATAAAATACAAGAGGCTGGCGGTCACAACGGCAGGGTGTGTAGGGTTTGCCGCATTGTTTTATTGCAAATTGGTTGGACGTACGCCGCGCTTGTCCTTTACATATACGAGGATATTAAACTGCGACTGGCGGCCAGTCATGTGTTAAACGAATCCAATCAAAACACTGTTAAACGGCTAGCTATCGGTTGACGTTTTGAAACAACGTTTCCAGTAATCTATTAATGTTATAAGTAGAAAATATACAATACATGTAAAGTTGTTTAATTACTAAGTATTACATTTTAAACATATACGCTCTGACAACATATCACTGTATATTGTAAAAAAATCTAAGTAAACTTTGGTATGCAAAGAATAATTTTAGTACAACTCCATAAAAAAGTTACAATGACATGTCCATAATTTTAATTCCGGGAATTCTTAGTCATTTAATTGTGTGCTAACGGTTTTCTTCTCTTATTTTGTATAAGAAATAAATACACTACAGTAGACTGCATATTTTTATGAAGCTATCATTGTATTATTGATGGTTCTGACAACCCTTTCTTAATGAGCAATGCCAGGCCATGGTTCTGTATTGTATTGTAATGATGTCGCTTACAAACACTTATTAACAATGTGAAAGTTTTTATTGATAATATTCTACCTATGCTAATAATATATGCAACATAATGTGCAAAACACATAAATAATTTGGAAATTTAAATATACATTTGAACAGGGCAGGATTCGTAGAATGGAAATGACAATTCATTTTCACACGAATGGACGCTGTGAATCACTTCACAAGTCTGGGTTGCATTAAGCGACTTCACCAATTTTAACGTTATGAAATTTGCATTCCATAAAAATGTCTTTATTTATGTATTTTCCTGGTTTAGTCTTGTCATAATACCTGCTTACTTTAATTGATCTTTAAAATTTCCGAATCAATTTTGAACCTGTCGAAAAGTATAATTTTTGAAAATACCAAAAAAATTCCGAACGCGACAAACCACTAAAAACTTAATATGATATAATTATATTTTGTCTTTGAAATGGCACCTAATGTGTACTAATAAATAGGTATGTTAAAATTTGTCAAGCCATTTGGGGTGTAGTGCGTGCCATAGATATACAAGCATACATACACTCGAAAAGCATTACCCTTTTTCTGATGCAGTCGGGTAAAATATATGAAGTAGGTATATTTGTGAACTCAAAGTAATGAACTGAGAGCATAGTGGTCATTAAGGTGCGGCCCATAGCCGATATATTTTAAGCGACAGGAGGGGACGACATAATAATATGCAAAGATAGCGACGTGCGTAAATTGTGTCTGTATTATAGATACAAAGAGTTCTTATGCGGTCCTTGGCCAGAAAAGTGTGAGGACCGCTGGCCTAAACCAACTGAAGTTATTGGCTAAAGTGCAGGTTACCTATATTACTATTTTTTTATTTTACTACCGCACTTTGCTGTGAATATTCAGGTTTATACATACATGAGATTTTTTGTATGTATAAATAAATAAATAATAAATAAATAACGCTTCACACTCATAGCCCCACACTAAGATTCCCTGTGTCGTGGATACCATGGACAACACTCAAGACAAGGACACACACCCAGACCGAGAACGGAAATTCAAACTGATCATTCAAATTGCCGCCTCGCTGGGAATTGAACCCAAGACACTTGGAATGGCCATCCGGCGTGTTAACTACTGCGCCATCCGGGTCGTCGGGTATATTTTATAACTAGAGAACTGCCCGCACTTCGAATCGGGACCCGTAGGTAACAGCCGCGTAGGTCCCGCTCCCGTGGGAATCTCAGCTTAAAAGTAGCCTATAACATTTAGCCTATGACTTAAGTAAATTACTTGTGGTATTTGATAGCGTGATTCAGAACTTGCAAATGAATTTTACTAACGCCATCTATTAATAACCCCGGAACTAAATATCTAGCAACTAACAAAATATCGATCTTCCCATGGGAATGAGATGTTTTTCCGTGGTAAAAAGTAGCCTACGTCACTCTACATCCTCCTAACTATCCCCACACACATAAACCATACCATATAATAGCCATATTGCGACGTGAAAGAGCCACAAACAAACAAACACACTTTCACATTTATAATATTAGTAAGGATTTTTATAAGATCCATTTGAACAAGTTAGTTACCGTGGTAAATAACACCATAAATCCCAAGAAAATTTTGCTCATTACAGTTACAGAAAACACGTGTTACAAAGGCTACATGTAATAAAATCATGTGCAAGTTAATTTACCTTTACTTCAAACCAACTATACCATTTGACTCCACAGAGCAAATAACCTCATATTCCCCGTCTTATGCTTGAAAACGATATAAAATCTTTTTCAACACACTTGCTCGTAAAGTTGCTATTTTTTCTTTAGTCTTACGCCCGGAATGCGGTTTATTACACACTAGTGCGTTTTACTTTTCATTGCCGCACTAGTGTTTTTCTTATTCCACTTTTTTTTTAATATCCGTAAAGAGGTTGTTACCAAAAGATTTATTATTTTGTAAATAAATAAACTTGTTGTACTTAGTCAAAATCTGATAAGATTATACTTTATCTAATTATCTATTAAAGCATTTAAAAAATACAATATTTTAAATCATTAATTACCGTAAATTCCTATTAGAAATACATAATTATTTAGTTTAATATATTGTGGCTGAATACACCGCCGTTCTTTGCCTCTGGACTTAACCTGCGCGCCTGCGCGCGCATAGTTATTCAACCAAAGATACGGCGCGCGAAAAAATAAAATAAACCTTCGCGCCATTTTGTGCAAACATTTGTTCGTTTATAATTTGCTGATTTGTGACTGAAAAATGTCGATACCTAATTGTTTTTTCCTCGCAAGTGTGTTGAAAAACGTCGTATGATACACGTGTGCTTTGTTAATTACAGTCTTGGCTCTATTACAGCCCTCGCCTTGCGGCTCGGGCTGTGCAATACCGCCTCGACTGTAATGACCAACTTCGCGCACTTGTATCATAATGTACTTTTATGACATAATAGGCCAGTGGCTATTTTTATCCTTGTTATTACAGCAAGGAAAAGCAACAGAATCTAAAGCGAATTGCTTGAATCGACTATAAGCGGGTGTTATGGTGTCGCAACAAATTGAAATTGATATCATTGGACAGCGGCCGGATATTACGGGAGGCAAGCGTAATCACGCAATCACCTCCTATAGTGTATCTATTTTGAAGTGACTTTCTTGCCTATTATTGAATATACTCGTAACTTGTAACCGATGGACAGGCCTATGCATTTTACTCGTATATAAATAAAAGATGAAACATTTAATTGGTCTTTTATTGGCCATTGAAGAAAATATGTAACATATTATGTTTTATATACGTATGTAAAACATGTCATTATGTCATTATAATATTCTTTATCTTCTTGATTTGCGTTTCAAGTTTTGCCTTGGTATGAACAACACATGTCTTACGAGATTCCTGTATTCAATTGAATTGTCTCTGGATTTGCAAGCTCTTATGAGTGTAACGCATGATGGTGTTTTGATCCTACCTACCTCAGCGAACTAAAAAATGCAAGAGATATTGAGAAAACAAAACTTGCATGCAGCAATCGCATACAATAATCTGCGGGTATACAGTTTCGTACAATTATTGAATGGCAATTATTGAACGTTCTTAGTTGCATTCAATTAGTGCTGTTGCATTCTCTTGCAATGAGTCCTTAGCTTATGTGATAAATTCGTAGTTACTTTTTAATAAAATCACAATATTTTATATAATGTATGTAGGTACAACAACAGGTAACAGGACTAATTATCACTAACATACCCTGTCCTCGCACTTATTAACAAACTAACCAACTAATATTCTAACACCATCTACTAACTGGACTAACCATCCTAGTCCCTTTGAGTCTAGTTCTAGGTCGGTCACAGTTGTTATGGGCGGCAGGGGAAGGGTGGTACTGCATGCTCGTTTGCTATCTTAATTCCATAAAAAAAAAAAAAAAGGTACATAAAAAATATGTATGTAGGTAGGTACATTTCATGGCAAGCAAAATTGAAATAATACAGCGTATTCAATTACCTACTTAATTTAAATTTATTCAATCGAAGTTATGATAATGCAAATTATTAATTACACATACAGTAGGGTAGACTGGGTACGGTTGAAACGATTTGACTTTAATTGTTCGTAATTTTGTTGTTTATAAAAAGAACGATGATGATGACATATTAAATTGAAGAGTGGTTCTTTACCTACAATAGGGCTACACTATTTAGTTCTGGTGGGTGCTATTTTTAGAGATATTTAGATTTGAAAATAAATTCCGATGTGTTTCTACCGTCCCCATGCCAGGGGCGGTTGAAACAGTGACTAGGGTCAGTTGAAACGCACGCGAAATATACAAAAAATATATACCAACATGCTTTATTTAGCATTAGTTATAATTGTATTATAATAATCATGGCATCGTTTGACAATATTAATCGGTCTTCAATGTTTTAATAGTCCTACAGTGTACGTAACCAGGCCTTGACGAATAATTTGTTGATAGTGCATAGTTTTATCTCCAACTTTTACCTCCGTATATGCATATTTGTCTCAATAAACTCAATCTGCCCTATGAAAGTCTTTACTATGCGAATTCGGTATCGAGAAAACAAAACAAAATTATATGGTTTTTTTACCTGTACCCACATATATTGTTTCAACCGTCCCCAACTCGAATTTTGGTAAAAGAAAGTTTATAGTAATGGTAGTAATAATAATTTATTAAAACTAGTCATCATTCCGTATTCTAAAAACTTCACCTAAATCATAAATGAACACTCAGTATTTATACATGAATAGATTAACATAATAATAGCTTGAAACTCAAAAGAAAAATACTTACTTTTGGGTGCTAAAATACAATAGGCCTATTTATAAAAATATACAGCACCCGGTGACCAATGTAACACTTTGATTTAGGTTTGGACTTGTCACCTGCTTCTTTTTCCCCTTGAACCCTTACCTGTCGGCTCAACCATTCCCGAGATATTCGACTTGTTTCAACCGTCCTGTGTTTTAACCGTACCCAGTCTACCCTAAACCTAAATGATTTGTTTCATTAGTGATTATTAAGTAGGTGCTAGTAATTACTCGCGGATACGGTCGTATAGATGCAAATAGGTAAGGCAACAATTATGTTTTATTTTATACTTTCACCATTTCGCATAATCATAATGGAGAAGATAAATGGCGAAAAAAACTCCTCAGCACATCCGTAAATCAATAAAAAGCAGTTTATAAACATATCAATTATAATTATTGTATTTTGTAAATTGTGTCTTCAAGGATTAATTAATCGGAATTGCGTAGCACGTATAGGATTATCGTTACTGTCATATTTCTAGAACAATAGGTAAGGTCGACACGTGGATATTTACAACGTAATTTTAGTACGGATTAAACTGAATGTGTAGCTGTAGCATGGTAAAACCGGCGTTTTAAACCTGACTGGCCAATATTAGTAATCTACCAAGGTAGTCGCCGTCGGTGACGTCAATTTTATTTACGAGTACCTCGTTGCAGACTCCAATGATTAAGTTTCTTTCTTCACTCAAAATAAGTTAATATTTACCAACCACCTAACCAGAACGAATGTAGTGACGAAATTCTTATAACCTGGATGGATGACATCTTTAAAGTTTTAAAGGACTCAGTAAGCCAGTAAGTTGGTCGCAGTTGTTAACGAAACATCAGTCTTATACTATCTCGAATGTCTTCAGGCTGTGTAACTTCCGACACTTGGATTGGCTAATAATAGATTCATCAATGCGTTTTGACATGGGTACTTATATTCCAAACCTTGTCAATTACATTGGGTGAATAGTGTCTATCTGTATCGTTTAGTGATCCACTGATTAGATCAATCCATAATGTATGTTTAACAAAGAATTGCTTCAAGAAACGTTTACTTATGGGTAATAATGACCCGTAAAATAATACTTTTAAACGCAACAATTGTTCAAATTGTCTTCCTTTGAACGTTTCAATTGACCGTTTTAAGTCGGGTACTAGGCGAACATGAAATCAAAGTGAAATCAATTTTGTCATAACAATAGCCACAGAAGCAACAGGAAGCTTTAGCGAGATCGATTTCCTTAAATCGGACAAAGGTGGCGGTCATAGAGCCACAACAAATTGATATTATCGTTGCGGGTGAACGGGCGGGCAGAATAATCATGCAACGTCTATTTGTTGGGCATAGCATAACTTCTATTTGTTTGGGTTGTGACTTGTATCAACCATAAAGTCTTTCAAATGAACGCAATACAAAATATTGAGTCGTATGATTTAAATCAGATATTACAAGACATACCTAATCGTTTTTCTTTGATTTTCAGCTAAAGACCTTTTTACCTTTATTAAAAGTAGTAGTAGTATAGTATAACTATTTCAAGCACACAGAGATGGCGTTGCTTGTAGCTAATATGTAGTTCATGCTTTTAATTACCTGTCGGTCCAAGAGATGGCGTTGCTTGTGGCTAATATGTGGCTACTGATGTAATTGTAAATATTTAAGTGAGGCTTTCATACAAAAGGCCAGATTTTTTTGGCGTTTTATACATAATGGTACGGAACCCTTCGTGCGCGAGTCCAACTCGCACTTGGCCGGTTTTTTTGGACCCAATTACATGAATCATGTCCCGACGAGACTGCGATGCCGGTCCTCCCCTTTGAGAGTTTCTGAATGTTTAATATCCGGGATGGTATGAGTTTAAAATCATGTGGTTTATTGTAACTAACTTTTGCAAGCTGAAACCAATAGAACGTAAGAAAACGAATATTACCAAACATTGCTCAGTTTGCTCACACTCTTAGACATCATATCTTTTACCAACCCAAAATCCCCGTGGGATCATATATTTGTTAAACTTTCTTAATCTTAATTCTCAACTCTTTATCTTAAATCATAATTCGTTTGAAAAACGTAATAAGCCTACTTCATTAAAATAATTGCTATAACCTAATTTATTAACCTAGTTTAATAGATCGTTTGTGTTTTAATTAAGCAACGTTTGCTTGGTAGACAGTCGCCCATATTATCAAAATAATACCAGCTATTAATAATTTTCTGTTTTAAACAATAATTTTTGGAAACTGGTTTTAGATATTCTTCTTTTGTCGTATTCTTCATTGCTGAAGGTCGTGTCCAGAACGAAAGTTCTTCAAAGATCTAAATATTTTTCTTCATTCTCCACGTTCTTCGGCTTTCTTCAGGGCAGATGTAAGGTTTTAGATATAAGAATGCAAAATAATACCTAGTTGGGATTTTAACACTTAAAGTGCAAAGTTTCGAAACCTAAGCATCACTCCGGTTTTTATCCAAACTTGCACGATTGAGAGCAAGATATAAAAACATGCCATATCGCTATAATTAGGCAGAGTTTTCACTACGCAAATACCTACATTAACACCCAATATTTATTTATGCAAAACAAAATGAAAAACCAACCAATTTATTTACGGCATTACAAACTGAAAAAAATCACTTGCCGTAACGCGTTGTTAATTAAAAGTGATGTGCGTTAACTGAGAACGCGGAGGGTTTGCCGCGAAACATAATTCAATACCCTTTGTGCCCGGTTTTTGTACACGGACCTGCGTGCGGGGTAACCATTAGTCACATTCATTATTGTCGTATAAATTATTGTTTTATACTCAATTATTTTATAGTGCACGACGCAATACACGTATCGACGTGCGTGATTCATAAAGTTTAACCTGTAATCACGCCGACGATTGTTGACAATCAGTCAGCGGGATCAATGCGATTTATTGCACTGTTGAAAGGTTTAAAAATCATAAATTTGTTTTATTGCTTTTTAAATTGTTTTTTTTTTATTTCAGGTTTATTATTTAATAATAAGGTTAATCTGTGTTTGTGTTATATTATAAATAACTATTATATTAATAATTATTAGTTTATATTGTTAGCCTTTTTTTTTGACGAGGGGGAAACCTTCAAAAGGTACCCGGTGCCGTGGGAGCGACACAGGGTAATGTGGGATTTTTACCCAGTAAAACCCCCCCGGTGGCCTACCTCAGCACTTGTGGAGAACTCCGGGATCTCCGTAAGGAACACAACCGGCGTCCTCCAAGCGCGGCGCCCTTATGTTCGGGCTCTTCCCGCGAGGGACTAAAGGCCCCGTCGCTTGCCAGCGCTTTACAACGGTATGTGGCCACATATACCGTCGTCCTTCCCGGGGTTGCTGATGGACGGTTCGAGCTCCCACTCTAGCCGCCCGCAACCCCGAAAGCCCCCTTTTAGTCGCCTCTTACGACAGGCAGGGGATACCGAAGCTCGTATTCTGGTCCCGAGCTACAGGGACTTGTATTGTTAGCCTATACCTACATTAATTTGTTTTTTATTTCAGATTTGTAATTTAATCTGTATGAGTGTAATTATTGTAAATAAAATGCTTTCTATATTATAGAACTTACTCTTCTGTTATTGTCTGTCAGTCAGTCACCCAGTAACAGCAAAACGCACAACTTAAACTACGGAACGCAAGAAGCTGAAAGGCTTATAGGTATGCTCGTTGAGGGGCGTGGCTAAGACAGGTTTTTTAGGAAATTTCCCCACTAAAGGGATAAAAAAACTGAAACGAAATGATAAAAGAAACTGAACAAATTTCTACGCGGGCGAAGGCGTGTAGGAAATCTAGTACATTAATAAATAAAAAATTAAATAAGTCTATAGAATCGATCCAAATGTGGCTTCTAAGAGCCTGAAGTGAAACGAAGTATTAGTGTAATAAGTTGTAACATATAGCTTACTAAGCTATACTACTTTTCTCGATATCCTCAGTAATTCAATTAATAAGAGATTACAAACCTTGCAATCAGTAACCCAAAAATCCACTGAACCATTAAAAGCTCGGTCCATATAATCCTAAGGTCGTAATGTTCAAACGCCGTTTAAATTAACCTATCGATTAAGTATTCCGGCTAAATTTAGAATGCTTTACGATCAATGTTTTCGTAAATCGCTTTAAGACTGATATCGATAGGCATAATGAAACTGTAACTAATCGATAAAACATTTTCAGTAGTATTGCCTGTTTGTGGACTTGTTAATTTAATTGTACGCCATAACCTCATAGATAGATAAACTGATAAGTTTGTTTTATTTCAATCAATTGAAAGCAAAATAGGTATGTATGTATATTTTCTATTTATTAAGTAGATGCATTTAATCCTCTTTTTGACCTTTATTTTAATATTATGTATTCATATTACGTTAAATATAATAATAACAATATCATGAAACTTCCTCATATATCCCCGAGTAGTGTTTCGTGGACAATCGCAGTGCTACGAAAGTATGAGCACATTAGCATACAATATAAGCTACAACCCACTAACGGCCCACTACTGAGCACGGGTCTCTCCTTATTACTGAGGAGGCCTAGAGCATACTCCACCACGCTGCTCCAATGCGGGTTGGTGGAGGGGTTAGTGGCCAACCCAGTGTCAAAAGTTTTCAAGCCGCCCGAAGGCCTCCGACATGGCTTAACGACTGCTATCAATCGATAACAGCCGGGACCGACGGCTTTACGTGCCCTCCGAAGCTCGGAAGCGCTCTAGAAATTTTTGCCACTAGCGGTTACCCGTCCGACTACCGACCGCGCCCGCTATTGCTTAACTTTGTCGATCGCTAAGGATCGACGCAAGCCGGCCCGGCTATGAGTGCTTCGGCATACAATATACATACGTAAACGCAAAACAAAGATAAATGTCAAATACAAATCATACTAACATCTGCTCTAGAATCCAATCTGTATCGAGTAGGTGTAGGTCGTGTATCGTGGGTCGTATATTTGTTGAAAAATTTAGTTGTACATGGACATAAGAATCAATCTGTTGATAATGAAACTTGCCTATGTCAGAATTTCTAGTACTGAAAACTGGATGGGTGTTAAAAATACAACTATTTAATTATGTTCTACTGCAGCGCACAAATCGCGCTATTAAAATAACCTGCATATTTATTGTACCACGCAGTTGGTTAGGTGTCAAAATTTGGGTCAGAAGTTCTTATGACGCCTGAAGGCCTCTGATTCAGATAACAACCACGAAAATAACCTTTACTGCGAAACAAGACCTCTCAGATTTAATTCCCGGCGAGGATAGATTTTTATGTTACAGATAAAATACTTAAATATTTCTTTTAGGGATAACAAAATTTTGCATGATGCCTTCTTTATATGTATAAGAATTCCTCCATTTACGAAGTACACATACACGTTCACTTTGAGGTTCGTTTAACTCTGTATGTGCACCCAATTTCCACTATTTCTATTCAGACAGTATGGGAAAAATTGGCTGTGACAGAGGGAAAGACAGAGGAAGGTATACATACCTACACAGTATTGATCTTATGCGTGAAGTGTTCGGTTTAATAGCGTGGACGTAAAATTATTTGTTAATTAGTCTTTCATGTACAAAATCAAAGATTTATCAATATCTTAATCATCTTCATCATCTCGACCTATCAGGGGCATTATGGAGCACGGGTATCTTCTCAAAATGAGAAGGTTATGGCCATAGTCCACCTCGCTAGCAAACTTCACGCAACTTTAAGTTTTTGGTTAATCAAAATGAAAACCAAACTAAAGGTTAATTAAGATGAAAGGCCAAAAAGATTTTAGTACAATAATTACTGCTTTGTTAACTACAATGTTAGTCATCCTGAATTTTTCGCTTCATTAATTAAAAGTTAATCGAAAGCTCCGAACTTTCCTGAAATACGGGCGAACTAAGTAACTTGTGGACTCTTTGTACGAGTATGTATGGTTTTGATGAAACCAGGCTTTCCTTTCATATATCACGAGGATTTGTACAACTTTGTACACTAAATTACTTTTCTTATATAGCGTTAATTAAATTTATGGTACGGATCCACCTAATAAATTAATGATACACAAAAATGCACCCAAATTTTTCCATCCACTAAGTAGCTCCACTGGGAAGCTACTACTTCTCATTGTAGTAAAGCAATAACTCATAATCTAAATCGAAAACATATAATTTTAATTGAAATTAAATGTTGAGCCGTGTTTTATAACATTCAAATGGCAACACAATAATGATTTGGAATAGAAGATGACGCTTAGTTAAGCTTGTAAGTATAATGTCCTAGCAGATGTATCAAAACACAAATCTTACACTGCAACTTCCTGCAACTAGTGGCAGTAACTGCGAATACTTTATGTTTTTAGGATATATTGTGTGTACTAAGTAGCCACATATAGCAATATGATCATAGTGGTTGCATCGTCGTTGCGACGTTGTAACGTAAGGGCCTGACTGTTGGTGGTTGTATTTTTTTTACGATGTAACTGGGAGCTCGTCGGTATTGTGTGGATAACAATACTAATAATGTGCTTCGTTAGAATTGAACTATACTTCATACAAGTTATTGCCCGCCCATCTTTTGTTGTGGGCCTGTGGTATGACTTAAACAAACTTAGGTATTATATTCTTAATCAAACGTAGTTATTATTATTATTTACCATACGCATTTTACGCACACCAGTATTAGTAATTAATTTTTTTAAGCACAACGATATTACTATCCTAAGCGATAATCATATTAACACAAGAACTTGAATTATGTAACTAGTCCAAGTTTCAAAAATTTTATTTAACGTCTAACCAACAATCCTATACTTACCTAGATATTTCACATTATTCGCCTACACTTCACTATAAAGGGAAATCGCAACTTTATCTAAAAGATTCTCACTCGAAAACTTCTACACGTTCAAAATATAGTTAACAAATATTTTCCTTACTATCGACGATAGGGAAAAGATCGGTCCATCAACTTTTGGGTTTATTTGCGAAATTGTTACAGATCCGGCCTCAATGAATTTGTTTACCACGTCGCTCGTTCCCTGGCATTCTTGGGACTTGGGCCCAATGGAAAGGAGATAAACAAAATTCACTTGGCGTTGAACTGCCACAACTATTGCAAAAGTGCGATACGCATTGAGTTTGTTCGGGTTTCCGTATAAAATTGGCAACTTGTATAAATAAATCTGGGATCAAACCGAAACTGCCTTTCAAAAATAACCAGGGATATTTCGATTTACTCTTACAGTACTTGGGAGTAGTAACTTGTTTTGTATTTTGAGCCTCTTAAAGTTGTTTTAAAATTTCATCTATTTAAGAAGTTGTATGGTTTTATATCACATATTAAAAACTGCTAGGATTTTTAGACATGTCCAAAATGTTGCAAAAAATATAAAAATAAAAAATAAAAAAATGGCTCTCAAGCATAACCAAATGTTTATTTTCTTCAATTCACTTACAGCCATTGATATATTATTACATCCTACATAGTTTGGCATTAGAGAAATTACTGCTCACAGTCACTGTGTAATTAAAGGATATGTATGGGCTCACAGACGTCAGTTCTATTAAATAGCAAGATGCACTGAATATACGAGTATTGCTGACCGCAACAATGAAAACGCTCTGATTCACATTGCGAACTATTTCGAACGTATCACTTTATGTTATGAAAGTTCTGAATCGTTTCCAACAGCAATATTTCTTGTGAATATTTAAGCCAATTCCTTAATTCCAATAGTTTCATTGCAATTTGAAAATCCTCTACGTGGCGCCCGAAGTGCCACTAAAATAAATGTTCTGTCAGGGAGAAAAACGAGCGGAACGTTGTACTAGCTTACACCCCTTTACCCCCACTTCACTATTTCATTTCAGCGAATCAACTCTGAATAGAAGTAACAAAGTCATTTTGCTGTTTATGTCTTGGATACGTATGCTCAATTGTATCGTATTAATTAGGACATAAAAAATGTAGTTATGCCTTACTTAGGAGATGAATCGAGTAAGTATTAAAATGAATTTACTTAAATGCTGTTAGCTTTAGATTGTATATTAGATATTATACAGTTATTGACGGCTAATTATTACGTAAAGTACCTAATCCAGTTTGCGAATTAATTCCACTTTTATCATTTTACATTTCACTTTTACTTACCACCTTTATTAAGCTATAGGGTAATGTTACTACCGTTTTGATTGCTGCGCCTTAAAGCAGTTTTACTCACAGTGGGCGATAACGTCCCCTTGTGGACGTTCGCCTTTAGGATGGCGAGCAAAACAAATGATTAAACAATTTGTTATGTTTTAGGACCTACTTTTACTTGTATTGTATTCGTATGTCTCGGATTTCGTTGATCTTTGACGTCGTTTCGCATTTTTTCAGAAGGTGAAATTTCGATTTATCTTTTCGTTATTAAATATGTTCCAGTTCTAAAAAACAGCGTTTAGTACCTATATAGCCTCTTCCACGTTAATTAAAATACTTTGTACTTTAATACTAAGATAGAATTTTTCACGGAATAAAATCGTATGATATTTCTAAACGAAGCAGCAAAAATATTCGCCCTCATTTCGTTTGGTTTGTTAATGCAAATTTCAAAGCGGTCTAATTAATTTGCAGTAATTTATTAATTTTTCTGCAGCGCCATTTTGATTTCAGTCTCAAGGGAAACACGCTAGCAGTAGTAAATTAATAAAAAACCGATGCAATATCCGAAGTGACTGGTTGATTAATTTGTCTGTTTCAACCGTCGTTTTATAACCTACTTTGTGAAGTCAGAATTTAGTACACCGTTTTACAAGCATAGTGTTAATCAGAGCGTAACGAGAGAAAATATTATCATTTAACGACAAAAGTACAAAGGCGAAATTGCTAACCAAGTACCTACAATAAACCCTTCATCAAAATTCTAGAAATAAAATTATCATGACAAGGATTTATTTACTTAAGATTATTATTGTGTCTGTAGTTAATATTCTCGTTTTTTATAAATTATATACATACCTAAAAAAATAAAATATTATGTAAAATGAATTCAGAAAATCATGATAATATATCACGTAATATACAAACCTAATCTTGGTTCTTATTACTTTTAAAACATTGTCGTTTTAAATTAAAGTAAAAGTAGGTATAAATTTGATACAAAATACTTACAATTATTTGTTAGTAAGAACCCTGTCGAAACCCCCAACAACACTAAAAAAAATAAAAGCAGCAAGACGATCAAAGCCGGTTTGCAATAGTGTATCCAGCAGTAATCTTCTGAGTTAGCTGCTTGGCCGTTTGACGTAGATACACAACACTTATTACACGTCGACTCCTCCGATGACGTCGACCGGACTACGGCACTGTTTCCTTGTTGATTTACAATAACACCCTGTACCGGCGCTTCACTCGTCTGCCCGTAAGTAGCTTTTTCAGAGATTCGCGCAAATCCTGAACTATCGTCGTCTTGAGGGTTTCCGTAAACACCATACGACGCAACCATATCGACTCCAGATAGTGACCGAGTCGTTTCATTTCCCGCACTATCTTGCACAACGTTATTGTCTGTACTGGGCCAACATTCGCATGAACAGCGATCTTCTTTCCTCCTTTGACGTACTTGCGCTGCTTCAGTTCTTCTGGCCGGAGTTTCAATTTTCTTCTCCTCTTCCTTTTTAATTTTGACATCTTGAGGCACGACTTCGTGATTAACTTCAAAAGTTGGTTGTAAGTTTTTGTGGTTTTCTATGTACCAATGTCTTTCTTCTGCTCGCAGTGTGGTATCGTTGTTGCCTTCGTATATATCTGCATAGTTGGATAGAGGGTGGGAAGTGGGGCTGTAGAGTGGCACGGCCGCAAGCTGCCCATAGTTGCGATCATAATGCGGCGGCCGGTTATTACTCGTATAGTACGTAGTCGACACAGGCACGGTATAATCGTAACCCGCTCTGTTCATCTTTAGTCCTTAATCGCCTCATTTGATCTGAGTTTTACTAAACATTTCCTTCTCATTAACACTGTGAATTCAAATACAATCTATGATGCTTTCAGTGTAAACCTAAATGAGAGTTTATCCTATTAACTTTGTTGGAAAAAAACTAAAAGTTTGTAATTAAATTAACATGACTAACCAACAAAGGAGTAGATAGGATATCTTAAGGTAAGTGATCACAACCGCCATGCGCCTCACACCCCAAAAAAAAGTTAAAAATGTATCGGGAATGTTTAAATATTCCTGGCTAGCACATGTATTTTTCTTGGAAGTAACGACCTAATAATTTAATTAAAATTGTAAATAAAAATTAAGAAAACGAAACGTACTAACGATAGTAAAATTTTATAACTACTATGATGTAAGTTTTAAAACGATTATGTTTATAGGATCGTAATTGATGAACAATGCTTGTAGCATTAAACTTGCCTTTGTATCATTACATTGTATTCAAAAGTAACTACATGAACTTACTAAATAATAATCCATGTAACTTGTAGTTGGGTAATGTCACTAACGAACGAAAGTTAAGATGTTAGAGTAACTCCGTTGATTTTGTTACGTGCTACATTCGGAGACACAAAGTTATAGCGCAAAATAACATCATGTTTATCTCAATTACCTACCTTGTTTGAGGCGTATTTATCTTTTGTGTTACATGCGTCCTAGTGTTGTATGAACATACAAAGAAGTAGCGATGCGAGTAAATTTACTCAACTAACTTAAATTATCTTTAGGTGTTTACCTACCTGAAACTTATAAATTGATTTGGTACACAGAGGGTGGTTCAGGGGTTCATACTTCGAAGATATTCTCATTTAAAAGGGTATGTTGTTTATAACCACCCCACTGTACCTATTTCTACGCAACTTAACATGTAAGATTGTTGTTGAAAGTTAACTTAGCACAGTATAAAGAATAAAACACAGCTTAGTTAATGTCAACTAAATATGCATTATGAAAATAAGTAACACAAAACCTACCTTCTAGTAAAATCATTATCAGAAATTAGGACCACATTACAGGCACCAAATGCTGTGTATAAAAAAATAATCAAAATCGTTCGACAAATGACGGGAAAATCTCTGGACGTACGTAAACAAACAAAGAATATCATCGATTTTAAACTCGGATTCTTGTTTAATTTCATTGTTCGTTATTTACTTGTTTTAACATAAATTTAAAAGTTATCACAATAAAAACTTAATAAAAAGTTTTCGAAAAATAAACAAATAAAAGCAAGCATACTTAAGAAACATGAATTTCGGGCGCTATGACAGATAAATAAATCACCAACAAAAACTTAAGTATTTTACTGAAACATTCTGTTTCCAAAAACGTATATCGTATACATCTGTAAATGTAACTTGGCAGGGAGCGCAATAACTCGATATCGATTTAGAAAAGTAGGTGAAGTTGCACCCATTCTTTTGTCGTTTAACTGTAAAACAAGGCCAAGAGGGGTTAACCGTCCGCTGAGCGACACTACAGAATTCAGGAAACAACTATTTTAGACGAAACTCTCGGATTTTTCGAATATCATCCCATTTTACTAGCCTCATTTTTCATGCAAACTTTTATACCTATAATGGCATTCAGTTTAAAGCTTCATTCATATCTGAATTCGATTCAACCTTGTTGCTCATCATGCAGGTACTCATGGTGGTGGTTACATCATTGAATTCGACACTACGTGTGATAAAGATGAGGCACTTTATTGTAAGTAATCTTCTACGTCCATTGTTATCAGTAATACCAAAGACATCAGTGATGCTGTGAAGGCCGAGAATTATTGAAAAAGAGAACGGAAGTACTGGCTCTCAAGCCCACAGATGAAACATAACGATCGTTTGGGGGCTAACTCAAGCAAGAAGGTCATTAGCCAAGCAGCCTTCACGGGAAGTTAATAATGCCACTAATAGTAAGTAATAAGCAGAGTGATAATGCTAAGAAGGCCCAAAATTTCATGGCCCCTTTTTCCGCAGTTCTATCTTAGGTATATATCATTTAACATTATAAATTAGAACCCACATCGATCTAGTTTCTATCTAAGGTCATTTATCGTTATAAATTAGAACCCACATTGATCTAGTTTCTAAGCGAAGCTGCAATAAATAATAATTATGTTACTTAAACGCTTTCAAACAAGGCCAAGTAGGGTAAGGTGGAACACCCGCGGGGCTAACTTGTGAATCCATAAAAAGGTACTTTCAAACATCTCTCTTTAGATGAACTATGTTATTTTCTTTACATGCAAAGTTTAGCTTTATAACTTCAAGAACTAGTTCAAATATTATATTCAATTAAATCGATACATTCATCGGTTGTTCGTATTGAAATTTTGGCTTGCGTAAAAAAATATCTATACAAGGTAATAACAGTTGATTTAGTTAGCTTTTCTAAATTTATTATTAAAAAAAATTAAAAATACCTTATAAAATTTAGGGATCCTCGAAATCAAAATTCGAATCAATTTAGTTAAATTCTAGCAGAAATTTTTAACCTTAATTAATGTTTTGCATTCCATTCCAATCAGCACCAATTACTAGATTCTAAATAAATAACTAATAAATAATAAGTTTTTCTTTATCGATAAAAAAAATGTTTGAAACAAATGACAAAATATACCAACAATCAGAATTATACACAATGAGATTTCTTTATAACTTTGCAGTACCTACATACGTTAAAATACATAGTAACATTCAGTGTATGAAGTTATAAGGGAATGAATATAATGTATAATCTACTCTAAACGATATTACTTATGAAATATTCCATTAATTTAAAATTTAAAACGATCCTTTTTTCGTGCGACAAACGTGCAGAATGTCAACTTTATTTAATTTTCTGCTCGAAAGGGTTCAGACGCAACCTATTATGGGAGAATAAAAAATGTCAACGCAGAGTTTACGTGCGGAAGGATTTTGCCTCTACTATTTTGTTGTACCTGTGAGAGGCGCATTACACAACTGTGTTAGGTTATAAAAATTTCCATTATTGTTCTTTTATTCCATCATAGAGGACACGCCATGTACATTTACGGCAGATGAATTTCACCTTATTTGGAGCACCTTTACTCTTTCTTACAACAGGGGGCGTCATGGATGTAGAAAGTCTAGATGGGCCCGTAACATACATAAGGCGCACGGCGAGTGGTCAACATTGGGTTGTGTGATTGAGTGATTGATCAAGTCAGTCTGTTGTAGACAGCAGCGAGGTACACATCTTCCTTACGCAAAATTGATTTCAGTAATTACGTCCGCAAATGTAGAAAATATGGCTTCCTGTGCCTTCAAAAATATTCTAACAATTCAAGAAACACAAATAAAGTCCAAAGGAATCACATTTCATTATGTAAACATTGAATTGTAAATTAACTTCACTATTTCTAAAATAATAACTTTAGTAAAATGGCGCGTGACATATGTAAGAGTAACAAAGACAGCACGACTAAAACTTCGAAACGCGGAAGCGAGATATCACTATGTAATCTGTTCGTTTTCAAATATAGTAACAAAATTCCATCGCGCCAACTTCACGCACAAACCGATTCGATTCAAAATTGGATTGTTCCAACTTGACGCACATTCGAACGTGCAAGGCCGGTCTAGGTATATATGTCTATGGGGGGCGTGACATCGTCATTTGTGACGTCATGTTTGTGTCAGTCTAGCTGCGATATGTTCGCATTTATTTTGCTTTAAAATACAGATATTAAATAGCACTAGATTTTGCCAGCGGCTTCACCCGCATGGCAGAAATAAAAAGTCAAAATACCTGCAGAGGAGATGAAACACACCATTGTGCGTAAAGATCGAATGGTCGACTGACGGCGCTGGTCATTTACCTTCTTTAATTAAATAAAAACCAAAAATATAAGTAAAGAAGAGAGTCCCAACATTTGACGAAAATATTATATCCGTTATGGTAGTTATTGTTTCTGGTAATGATGAGAATTAAACGAATTTATAATAATAAATTAGCAGTTTTATTTAGCCTCTGAAAATACAACATTTTGACAGCAAGCGAACGGGGCAGAGAGAGCTAGTTGCCATTACAAAAATATCACTTGATGAAATCAAGTGTTGCTATCTTTAAATAAAATAAGAAGGCGCAAATTTTTATCTCAACACACCCACCAAATTAGAGCCTTCTTTACAATAAACACAACAACAATAATAATAATTAATAACTTTATACTTTACATACTCCTATTTTGTCTCTCAAGTATTGAAATTTAACTCTAGGCAAAGCTTTTGTGAATATATCTGCCCCGTTCGCTTGCTGTCAAAATGTTGTATTTTCAGAGGCTAAATAAAACTGCTAATTTATTATTATAAATTCGTTTAATTCTTTAGTGGCAGAACACGCAGCCATAAATTCAGCTTCTGTTGTAGATAGCGCTATGCTCTGCTGTCGTTGAGTTGCCCATGTAATGGCTGCACCATTTTTGATAAAGACATAGCCCGTGGTAGATCTTCTTGTTTCACCATCAGCGGCATAATCAGAGTCACTGTAGCCTTCTACAAAATTATTCTTCATTTTAGTATAACATAAACCATAGTCTTTGGTCTCTTTTAAATATCTTAATATTTTCTTGACAACTGCCCAGTGTGTCTGATCATAGGAATCTAAATAACGACTTATTAAGCTGATACCAAACATAATATCTGGTCTGCTCACAATGGCGAGGTGCATAAGAGATCCTACTGCTTCTCTATAAGGTATCTTCTCTTCAGGTGCTATTCTCGCCTTTTCTAAGGAAGTATGTGGATCTATAGGAATACTATTTCCATTGGAGTTTTCCATATTAAACTTGGTAAGTAACTTATCAATGTATTTCTTCTGATGAATAAATAGATGTCCCTCAGACCGTTCTATTTGTAATCCCACATAACTCTTGGCCTCCATTGTTTTTATTTGAAAGTTCTCTTTTAAGTCATTTACAATTTTATCTATAATACCTTTTTCTTTGCAAATTATTAATCCATCATCAACATATAATAAAAGAAATACCTTGGTCCCATTAACATTACCCAAATATACACATTGATCAGAATGACTACTGACAAAACCAAACTTGTTTAATACAGATTTGAATTTGTTGTTCCAACAGCGCGGGGCTTGTTTTAAACCATATAGAGATCTCCTCAGTTTACAAACATAGTTTGGTGGGGCATCTATCCCCTCAGGAGGATTTAAATATATATCTTCTGTAATATCTCCATAAAGAAAAGCTGTCTTTACATCAAACTGTATCATCTCTAGGTCATATTGACATACTTCTGAGAGTAATATTCTAACAGAATCGTATCTTACAGTTGGAGAAAATGTTTCTGTATAGTCAATTTGATACTTTTGAGAACAGCCCTTAGCACAGAGTCTGGATTTGTAGATCACACCAGTTGGCTCATGTTTTATGCGGAAGACCCACTTACTGCCTATAGTCTTGACACCTTCTGGTTTCTCCATCAGCTCCCAGGTACCGTTTTGCTCATGTGCTTGTAGTTCTTCCTTTATTGACTGTATCCATTTGTCTCTGTAACTCGAAGATATAGCTTCAGTGTATGTCTGCGGTACGTCATGATGTTCCAGGTCTTCACCTTGACAAAGATAAGTATTATTTTCTTGTTTTGTTTTCTTAGATCTAGTCATAATATTACTTTTCGGTAATGCTAAATCAATTTCTTTTTCAGGTATATACAGAGAGTCTTCGCCGGAGTTGAAAGTATCATCACTGTCAGAAGTTGCATCATTCAATTGAGAACTATTCAGTGAACTTTCATGTTTTTCAGAACTATGCATTAAAGACTCAGCTTCACTTGTGGTGCCACAATTTTCAACAGTAGACAGGGGTACCACAACATGGTTTTGTTTAGAATTTTCCATAAATACAACATCTCTACTGATTACCACTTGTCGTGTTTTTGGATTTATTAACCTATACCCCTTAGTAGTTTCGCAATAACCAATAAAAATCATCTTGATGGCCTTGGGGTCCAACTTTTGTAGTTTTTCTTTAGGTATTTTTACCATCGCCTCACAACCAAAAACTTTAAGGTGACTTACATCAGGTTTCTTCCCCGACCATTTCTCCTCAGGCGTAGCATAGGACAGTGCACGTGTTGGACAGCGGTTGGTGATGTAAGCTGCCGTAACCACAGCTTCTGCCCAATATTGCTTACTTTTCTGGTATAATCATCTGTGAAGGTGAGGAAATATCTGGCTCCTCCAAGTGACTTTACCTCTAGCGGCCCACAGATGTCAGAGTGTACTATTTCTAAAGGTTTCTTAGCACGGGAACCTTCAGCCGGAAATGGCAGCCTGGACTGCTTGCCCTTAAAATTGTATGCTGAGATAGTTTCTGTCTTCAGCCGGTACATGTTGTCAATGAGATTTGCAGCTGCTACTTCTGTATTCTTTTGGTTGAATATTTTACAGCCATTATCCTCAAACTGTACAGAACATCCATTTTTAATTATTTGACTTACAGAAAGTAGATTAGTAGCCAGTTCAGGTACGTAAAGAACATTTGTAATTTGAATGGATTGCTTCTTTCCATTTTTAGTAAAAACATTCAAATCAATCTTGCCGCAACTTTTAACTGATAGCATTTTATTATTTGCTATTTTAATACTTGTGATCGGAGGGGGTATTTCATCATAAAGCCAGTCCTGCCTCATTGACATGTGCATAGATGCACCTGAGTCAATGTACCACCCATCATCATTCTTTGTAGCTGCAGAGAATACTGCTACATACCCTGAATCTTTATTATGTTGTTCTTTTCGTTTCAACCTGCAATTTTTGCCTATGTGGCCATAACGGTTGCAGTTGAAGCACCTCGGCCCCTTCTTTTGGCCTTGCTTATTGTATTTAGGTTTAGAATTTTTCGTGTAAAGTGCTGCGGTAGTGTCTGCTGAATCACTATTTATTTCTTGTATCAATTTTGTTTTGATCAAGTCAGCACTAATCTTTACACCGGAGCTCTCGATTCCCATGATCATCGGCTTGTATGAATCTGGTAATCCAGCCAACATTAATGTTCCCAGCCATTCGTCATCAACATTAAAGTGAATGTTTCTGAGTTTATGAGCCGATGACATTATTTTGTTTACATATGCTTCTACACTTTCGCTCGTTTCTAATGTAGTATTTATTAGGTCTTTTAATAGTCCTACTTTTCGCATTAAACCACTGTCTTCAAATGCCTTGGTTAAATTATCCCAAACTTGTTTTGTAGTTGTGGCATCTTGTACATGCACATATAGAATCGGGTCAATCAACAATATGAGTTTTGATTTAGCTTTTACATCTTGCTTCCTTGCTTTAAGATCCGTGAGTTCGGGTTCCGACAATATATAGTCATACAGATCTTCATGTTGTAGGTATGCTTTGATCGCAAAACTCCAGCTGGACCAGTTGTCCCGACCCGTAAGTTTCGGGATAGCGATAAGAGAATTATTACTCATATTATCTTATTTAGATTTAATCTGAAAATAGCTGAAATGAAAAACAAAAGACTCGCGAACCGGTAACTGAAAAATTTTTGTTATGTACGCGGCGCTTTTGAACTATTTTCACGGATAAATACTAACTGATAATACTTTTCGCGGCAGGTTGGAGCTGTCTGGGCCCATAACCTGATGAGAATTAAACGAATTTATAATAATAAATTAGCAGTTTTATTTAGCCTCTGAAAATACAACATTTTGACAGCAAGCGAACGGGGCAGAGAGAGCTAGTTGCCATTACAAAAATATCACTTGATGAAATCAAGTGTTGCTATCTTTAAATAAAAGTACCTGGTTGACCGAGCTTTGCTCGGTTGAAAATTATATTTAGTATGAATCGCAAGAAATACGAGGAATTCCGCCATCTATTCAGGAGTCAAATCATACAACTGTTCACTGAGCACAAAATTCATTTTACTTATGTTACGGCCAAAGGATCTCAACAGCGTGTTTCACAAAGTTGTACAGCGCCATCTAGTTTCATACTACTGAAATTTCAACACGTTACAAACAGTACCTCATAGAAGTTAACTGTGTGAGCGAATTAATTGCATTTTAAATAGGTACATACTTAATTAGATAAATTCATTGAACTTTCCTTCGTACTTTTCGCAGGCTTAGGCAGTCCCCGACTGAAATTTTTATTTGCGATAAAATGTATTGAATGTTTATGATAATTAAACAACATAAATAAATATACTTTTAGTTTAATGAGCAAGTTCTTAGGCGTACTTAAAATTTTATTGATTCTATTTACAACAATAGTAATTTCATCGATCTGACCATTATTTATTTAAAACTTTATTAAAATATATTATTAAATCGATAATAACAAAACTAACATTTATTTACAAATATTCTCGTAAATATCACAAACGCACGTTAAACTATCACTACGCGTCCTGCGAGGTCAAGCGAGATAATCGCACTGATTTTTAATTTTATTCAAACAGAAAATAGGTAGGTATAACGCAAAAATAGCGCTTCAACGTAAGAATGAATATTAATATTAGTATTAGCCGAACAAAAATATATTCGAGCGCCATCTAGTTTCATACTACTGAAACAAACAAACCGTATCTCATAGAAGTTATCCTAATGTTTCATAGATGGCGTCAGTTCAACACGTTACAAACAGTACCTCATAGAAGTTATCCTAATGTTTCATAGATGACGTCAGTATGATGTTTTTAAAATCTCTTTATCTCGGGAACCGAGCTTTTCTCGAACCTGGGACCTTGATAAATCGATTCCTTGAGCCGAAAACCCCCTAATCTGTAACTTTCATGAAAATCTTTGCAGCCGTTTCCGAGATTGTGATTATATATATAGGTATAAATAAATAAATAAATAAATAAATATACAAGAATTGCTCGTTTAAAGATATTAGATAAGAAGGCGCAAATTTTTATCTCAACAGGTAACCAATGATATGCTAGGTATAATTATTATAGTTTTACTTAGAATCTCAGTGCTGTTAACCGTTTAATTTGGTTACGTTTCTGGTCTACAAACAAATATCTGCCTTATCTCTATAAATACAAAAAGATTGCCAAAAAGAGCTTCAGTGGGGAAACTGCTTGTTAACCCGGCCACTCCCCTATAATGGCTGAGTGTCATTGGAAAATGCACCTCCGGATACTTTAACAAGGAGGTATAATATTGAATCTATAGCAGATAGCTCGACACCTGTCTACAGACGCGGCGACAATAAAACGCGTCTGAAACAATGTCAGCAAAAGCGTTGGTTGATATTTTCGGGACAGATTTTTTTAAGACTGATATTGCAACAGTTTCAGACTAGATACAAACATTATTATTTATTACTATTAAATCCGCCCTCGCTTCGCTTCGGGGAACCAGTCCCTTCAAAAATTTCTATAAATTTTAACAAATTATGTTATTCAGATATCTAAGCTATATTACTGCAAAGTTTCATGAAAATCCATTCAGTAGTTTTTGCGTGAAAGAGTAACAAACCCACACACACACTCACTCACACACATCCTTACAAACTTTCGTATTTATAATATTATAGATAGATATAGATAGATAGATAGATATAGAAGTACGAAGAACGATAGTACGAAGTACGATAGTACAAAGTACGATAGTACGAAGTACGATAGTACGAAGTACGATAGTACGATGTTAAAAATAGTTTGAATAAAGTTAGTGATGAGTCTTTACATGATTTCAACATAATTAATGGCCCACTTTTAATTAGGAGACACCCTTTATCTTTAGGGATCCTGGAGCAAACTTCACCACGCCATTTCAATGCGGATAAAATTAAAGTATCGGAAATTGTTATACCGCTCCACTTCAACATGACTTAAAGACTGATATCTAACGATAGCAATCGGGACCAAGGAATTAAGGTGCCTTCTAAGACACGGAAACGCTCAAGAAACATAAGCTACAAGCGGTCACCGTCACCGGTCACTCGATTTGATTGTAGAATTTGTTATAGTTGTACATTGATGTATAAGTATCTAGATGGATAATCGAATCCGCGAAGACGTGTCAAAAAAGCTGCGCCAACTATTGGCGCAGAAGTACTTTCCCGCCAATTAGTGCCGATCGCGCCGCTTTCGTGTCACTACGTATTACGCGCGCAATTTAAATAAACAAATAAGAGGGATAACATGACGAAATGTGTTATTAAACTGTGCCGGAATTATAAAGGAAGGGTAAAAAGCTCAAAAAACATCACATATCATAGGCAAGTAACCAATAAACATATTTTTAATTAAATTTCAATTTTGATTTTTATTGTAACCAAATTACGCCATTTTTTTGTCAGTGTTGCTAGTTTCTATTTTTATGCTCCCGACTTAACATCATTTTTGTGGGTATATAAATTGGTTTATGGTTACGTGTATATTATTTAGTTCATGTACTTTTATAAATCGATTAAAAAAAGGTGGTGTTTACCAATACGTTTGTGTTTATTTATAATAATATAACATTAATATTCGTATGTTTATGAGCCCATTTTAATGATTATTTTTGCATTGGGTCGAATAAACCACTTAAAGTAAGTACTTTATGAGAGCAATATTTAATTTGGGGGGACGAATGAGAGTGTAGAACCCGTCCTCCCTTCAAATTTTCACCTTAATCTGAGACGGTAACTTTACAATTTTAGAAAAGGAGATGGTCCATTTTGGGCCTGATCTTGTACACTAAACCATGAAAAACCAAAAAATACAGAAAGTTCATTAAAAATATAATAAATTCACAAATCGCAATAAATGACTTGCTAAAATAAAATTAATTTCGAGTTATTCGGTAGGTACTACTTGCAACACTTGCAAGATGGCGTCCTTCACTCTGAGTTCGAGCCATTGTTCAAGCATAGAGAAGGCATATTGACAGCTAACGTCATACGTCAAAAATTATGAATCCTCTGGTCTGCTGCCCGCCATTATGTAGAATAATTGCGTCACGTGGAGTTAATAAATAATTTTTGCACTGAAATATACATAGATGAGTTCGTGGATTTGATTAGTCAAAAATGGTTTATTTTTCTTTTTTATTTTATTTTATCACTGGTACAAAACCAGGCCCAGACTCCATACAATTTTGGACCGTCTCCTTTCCAACTACAAACTGCGTAAAAAATATTAATTTAATTAACTTAGCTGGTTTATTACAACATTAACATAAACAACTGTAATTAAATTAAGTAGGGTTTTTTATTTATTCATGAAAATAACCACTCCATAAATTAAGTTTAATGTGTGATTTATGGGAAAATTTTAGTAACTGGTATCATTGATCACGCAATATAGACAATAGACGAACGTGTAAAACATCGCCTGCACGCACACATGCTTGATATTGTTGCCTTGTTTTTTTTGTCTTCATTGTAGGGCGACGCTCAATCTAGGTATTTATACATCAATGTAGTTGTATTACACACGAATGCCAGCTTTCCGCCCTCGTGCATTGTACCTTACAATGCAGATTGGCGGTAAGAATTTAAAATGTCTTTAGTAAAATTTTCCTTGTAAGCTAAATTGAACTGTGAGCGTATGTTATAAATTCATTTTTAGCAGAGTGACATTTCCATATTCTTGGCAACTTAAGTATAAAAGCGACGCAAGTCGCACTACACCTTAGTCACAAGTTTGTAATAAAATACCTGCAAAGGATTAATTAATGTTTTTACACAAATTACTTCTTGATGCATTACTTGATGATTACTACCTAATGCAAACACAGTCTGATGAATGAATTTATCAATGACATTTAATCGGTTTAATGGTCGCCTGTAAGGCTTCTGTGTTTGAAATTAAGAATATTTATACCTTTATCTACTACCTAAATGAAATGAAATTGATGACAGACCAAACAGCTTAGTAAGCTGTTAGTCATTTTTACAAATTAATTTTGACTTGACTATCGGGTATATGTTTGTATCAGTATTTTTAAATATGTAATCATGTGTTTATAAAAATAGGTTTATCATGCGTTTATATAAATGGTTCTACCTACATGCAATTATTGGATTATATTTTTTTATTTTTTAGTGTCCATATCCAAATGGTCCCAACGCGACTCTGATACTAAGACTCTACGTGACTCTATAACTAAGTCTCCCTTGTCTATTAATTCGTCCATCTGTTATAGGGTACCATCTCTAGCTCTAGGACCACGGTATGACATTTAGCCGATATTATAAGAAATAAAATGCTAAAAATTCTAAAAATAAATCGGCTGTCAAGTGGCTTTATCTCTTGAACGAAATTAAATACACATCTGAATTTTTTACAGGAAGTTTTTAAAAGTAACTGTTATTTTGTCATGAAATCCTTACTAATATTATAAATGTGAAAGTGTGTTTGTTTGTTTGTTTGTTTGTTTGTTTGTTTGTTTGTTTGTTTGTGACGCTTTCACGTCGCAACAAAGCTATTATATGGTAAGGTTTATGTGTGTGGGGATAGTTAGGAGGGTGGAGAGTGACGTAGGCTACTTTTTACCGCGGAAAAACATCCCATTCCCATGGGAAGATCGATGTTTTGTTAGTTACTAGATATTTATTTTCGGAGTTGCCAATAGATGGCGTTAACAAAATTCATTTGCAAGTTCTGAATTACGCTATCAAATACTACATGTAATTTACTTAAGTCATAGGCAAATGTAATAGGCTACTTTAGCTCTGCCTCGAGAACTCCCCGCTCCGGCTGCCCTGTATGCCGATGACGTGGCGTACATCACCACGTCGCTGAATAGAACCCACGCCATTGTCAAGATGCAGCGTGCGCTTGATGCCCTCCCCGAATGGCTCGCCGCGTGGAGACTGTCGGTGAATGTCGGGAAGACGCCGGCTGTGAACATAGGAGGATACCTCAACAGGCGGGACCCGACTCTGGAGCTTCATGGACAAGATATCCAATGGGCCCCACAGCCCAAATACTTGGGCAAAATCGACGGAAGACTCTCGATGAAGCCACAGGTTACGAAAGCCGTCGCGAATTCCAGAAGTGCGATGGCAGAAACCAGTGCTCTCCTCGAGCCTCCCTCTCGGACTGAAGCTCGGGGTCTACAAGACCTACATCAGACCCCGCCTCACGTACGCGGCAACGGCGTGGTACGCGCTCGCCAGCGAACCGCAGCGCAAGAGGATGCGCGCAGTTCAGGCGATTGCGCTCCGCCGGCTGACTGGTGCGCCGAGGTACGTCAGGAACGCCGTCATCCAGAGGGACCTTCGAGTCGAGAGCCTGGACGACTTCATCGAGCGATTGGCACGCAACATGTTCGGGCGTGTCGACGCGTCGCGGTTCCCGCATCTGCAGGACCTGGCGCCGCTCCACACCCGTCCACCGGACCGCTGGGCCTTCCCGCGCGACTTGCTGGTTGCGCGGGACGGGCCTAGCACTGACTGATACTGGGGCTTCGTAAGTCGTCACCCGACGCTGATCGGCTCCTGCTGGGCTTCCCACCAGCGGGATTCACCCGGTAGGGGCTCGATCGCCTGGGCGGCGCGAAGATGAACCCCATCCCGTTTAAGACTCTGTGGCCTGTAAAAAGGTCACCACTCACCGGACTTGACCTATTGATTAACCACAGGTGGACAACCAAGGGCCTTAGGGCCCAACCCAAGGACTGGCCCGTTTTAACGGGCCGCGAGAGACATCCCCAAAGGGGAACTAACTGTCCCGAGGGCTCCACACACCTGAGACAGGGTGGAGTGAAGAGAGCGAGTAGTAGGCTACTTTTTAGCCTAAATTCCTACGGGAGCGGGACCTACGCGGGTGTTACCTACAGGTCCCGAAGCGAAGCGCGGGCGGTTCTCTAGTAAAATAGTAAAAAGCTTGGTGACTCGCTTTGTGACTCAGAACACTACTGTTGAGTCCAACTCGAACTTGACCAGTCTTATGTCGTACGCGTGTACTCTTTTTAAGTAGTAGGTAGAATGCTTAAATTAATTTTTATACGTATACAAGATACATATTTTATCGGCATAAATGATTACTAAATAACATAAACATCTACCTATTTGAATACGACATTCTACATGCGTGTACTGTCCAAGGTAGTTACTGGTATTGCTGGCATGTAGGACCGATCGGCCAACAATTACATGCCACAAGTGAAATAGAGCCAGCTATTCACAGCAATTGCGCACAGTTAGTATCATGTATCACGTAGGTTAAGAGTTAAATACAAAGGTAAAGAGTTAACTAGAGTAACAATCCCAGTTTATTTAGCATAGAAGTATAGCTTTTTATAATATATTCCAAAATAGCTGTTTAATTTTATTTATTGAAATAACTATTTATATTTAGCACCTACCAACTTTCTATTACTTCCTATTCGTAGAAGATTCATATGTATTAGGTGGTAGAGCCTAGAGTTCGCCCTAGGTAGTGCCACCGCCCGCCAAGGTACTCAGTACCATTCCTACCATCATAATAATTGTTTTTAAGAGCAATTGTGTTCCGGATAGGAAGGTGTGGAGCCGGTTCACTTTTTTAGAGGCGACCATCTCAGACCTCAGGGGTAGCAACGCATCTGTGACCGAATTGGAACAAGACTCACACTAATCATTACTAACTGGACAATACTAATATTAACTAACAGGACTAACTATCACTAACAGTCCCTGTCCTCACACTTATTAACCAACTAACTAACCATCTACTAATTGGACTAACCACCCTAGTCCCTAAATTGGGTCTTATTCTAAGTCGTTCACAATTGCCATGGGCGGCAGCGGAAGGGTGGTGCTGCATGTTCGTTTGCTATCTTAATTCCATAAAAAAAAGTATTATTTAAATTAAAATTAGATGTAGGTAACAGAAATATTTAAGGTTTTTCTGATCGGCGCCGGTAACCAGCGTTTTACTTGAATGCGCCCTAAGAGTGTTTTTTTTATCTAAGCGAATGTTTACATTGAGATGATCGCAAAGGTTAAAAGATTACTATGTTAGAAAACCATTTAGAAGAACCTAAATCACTAGCTGACCCGGCAGGCGTATTATATTATTTAGTAGACGCCCACACTTCGCTCCGGGAAACTTATTCCTCCGCTACTTATGGTCGTAGCATCATGTTATGCGTTATGCATTCCTCAATAAATACACTATTCAATACAAAAATATTTTTCCAATTCAAACTAAGTAGTTCTGGAAATAAGCGCGTTCAAACGAACAAACTCTTCTGCTTTATAATATTATTAGCAAAGATTCAGAAGTGTCTATATGAAGTAATTTATTTACCAAATAACGGGGCCAATTCCGGCTGTAAAGTTCGTCACTAGTTTTTATTGATGTGCAAATACAACCAACAGTGCACTGTGCAAAAGTAAGAATCGCGTCAGTGTGAACGATGAATTTACACACTAGCTCCACACGAGTAGCGCTGTTCGCCCACTTCCTGCCCCCTTCTCGGCTGTATGCCGCGGAAACAAACTGTGTACGTGCAACTCTGATAGGTAAATAGTGGCTCAAATACCGGCCTGCTGTAGGTTAGCTCTCCGTGTAGTTTAGGCTGTCATAAGCGTACATCACTATTTTATTGCAATTTTTGAATAGGCTTCCAAACGAACATGCCATGTGATGAAAATTAGGTGTAGTTCAACGCTGCAAGAGAGATTCGGGCTACAAAATAATTGCTCGATTTTCATTAATATGAAGAGATGAGACAATGAGATAGACAGGTATAAATATTCTATCACCATGTATGTGTCGTGGCCTTATCGTAGATTTGCTCACTTTATGAAATGATCGATAATTTCATGAAATGGTCGCATTTCATGTAATGTTCAAATGTCTATTGGCCATATCATGATGT
Source organism: Hesperia comma (assembly GCA_905404135.1). Lineage (NCBI taxonomy): Eukaryota > Metazoa > Arthropoda > Insecta > Lepidoptera > Hesperiidae > Hesperia > Hesperia comma. Next base: position 13,842,467 of record FR990014.1, on the reverse strand, counting down.
GGTTTGAGCAGATCAATGATAAGAAATCGTTTCTCGATATGGGCAACTAAACGCGCGGCTGTTTCATGAAATGGTCAAGATTATTTTTGATCATATCGTAAAGTAGTTACATTAATTACCGGTAGAGGCGCTGCAAGCGCTTTGTTTATGTGTGAAGATGGCGGCCGCTGGCGAAAATGTTATTTTTATTGTCAATTTGGCCTAGAGTAAAAGGGCGCAAGTTACGCAAGAGCGAAAGGGCTGCACATTCCGCAGCGCCGGAGACGTCAAGGTTCGAAATGATGCCCTATATTTCGCGTTTTTACGATTCGGCCAAACGTGGATGACCAAATCGTGAAACGTAGACGATTTTACGAACTGAGTTGAACTAAAACTGAGTTGAACATTTCATGAAATGCGACCATTTCATGAAAAACTCAAGCATTTCATGAAGTGAGCACATCTACGATGTGGCCACGACATAAGCAATACCATGCTCTATACGACAAAATTGTCAGTATAGTCAGCATAGGTGGTAGGGCCTAGAGCTCACCCGGGGAAGTACCACCGCCCGCCACGGTACCTAGTACCATTCCTACCGTGTAATAATTGTTTTAAGAACATTTGTGTTCCGGATAGGAAGGTGTGGAGCCAGTTACACTTTTTTAGAGGCGACCATCTCAGTCCTAAGGGGTAGCAACGCATCTGTGACCGAATTAGAACGAGACTCATTGAGTCTAGTTCTGGATCGGTCACAGTTGTCATGGGCGGCAGCGGAAGGTGGTGCTGCATGCTCGTTTGCTATCTTAATTCCATAAAAAAGTATTAGGTATTTAAATTAAAATTAGATGTAGGTAACAGAAATCTCTAGCATTATGGACTGTTTGCCTTTCGTCCATTGTTTAAGGTGTACATAGTATAGAAAAGCAGAAGCTTAGACTCGAGTATGGAGAGAAGAGATTGATGCAGGGGTCAGCGACCGATTCAAGTGGCGAAAATGCTGAATGCAATTAAATTTAAAACATTGGAGCACTGATTTACGTAAAATAACGAACATTTAATTTTAAATTGCGCTCGAAATAACAAAGAGTCATTGATGAGCAATCGTCACAAGTCGTTTTGAGCTATTCACACAACTTACTAGTGGTAGTATGTAAACAAGTCACGTTTTCGCTCCTCTTTGAAATATGCGAAAAATCACTATTTGGGGAATTGTGGAATGCATTGAAAGCAAAGGAAAATGGTAGTGTTGAGTGGAACACTCACAGTTGAGTGGCACTTGCGTGTGAAAAGAGGTTTTTCACCCAACGAGCATTTTACTTCTTATTGCGCATACTAATGATTGGGTATATGAGTTGGTATTTCTACAAAATACAGCATAATTATGTTGTACACAAAATCCTTCAGATATCCCTAGTTATTATGAACCACATAAAATTCAAGTGATATTTAAGGTAGAAATGGTGAATAATCTATTTAATGTTTCTGATCTGAATTTTAATCTTTTGATGTTCCTGCATGTATAGAAAGAATATAATAGAAAGAAAAAATATACTCTTTTTTAGAACGTGAAAACAATGGAATATTAAGGTTGATTGTATCAACCTAGACTAGTAAAGTAGTTTTACTTATGAACATTCTAGAGTAGATACACGTAGAAAGCTTAGATTCTAGGTTAGCTCATTAGTGTGTCTCGGGGTTGGGGCTCAAAATGTATGACGAATCTTTATACAATTGTACCACAATAGCACCAACTCATTCAAATCTTTCTGTAGATTGACGGGAGTGTTTTATACTTCTACTTTAATGACGTACTCATTATATTCATACATAATTATTAATTATACAAAAGAACGACTGCAAATTCAACTGTTCTGCAATTTCTGTATGTTATCCGAATAAAGATCTAAAACGGGTAGACAAAGACATAGGTCCATAGAGACACAGATAAAGACACAGGTCATGCATCGACTCCAATATATCCTAATCCAATGATGACCAATGACTTCAATGTCAATAAAAAATAGGGAAAAAACAACATCACACTTTTCAGGAATCCTTTTCAACTAAAATTTGCTAAGATTTCAGATTCTCGCTTGAAGAAGACACGCACGAACTGCTCAAATTCAAAAGCACGTGACTGCTGCATACAAGTAGCTTTCTAATGCAAATTCTACATCCGTTCCAATGTTCCTTGCGACTAACTTAAAATCACTGTGACATATTTAGTTTTAAGTAATTTTGATGCACCTGAATATAAATTGTCGATAATATATTGGGCTCAGAGAAACGATTTCGTATAAAAACGCTTGCGGAAACTCGATTTATTTGGTGCTATACGGTAAACAAATTTAAAGTCTATGAAAGTAAATTACTTCCGCACGCATGGATACGAAAAACCTTTTTTCCGAGTATTTTTAAATTAATTTTTATTTCATTTTTGCTTACCTATACAATTATTGTTTGCCTTTTTTGCAATAGGTTTTTTTTCTTTTTTCTGAAGATAAGTTTTTATACTTAGTTCTTGTGAAAGGAAACTATTCAGAATAATTGTTAATTTATAGGTATGGTTCATAACAATAACTGCTTAGTTTACTGAAGGCTAAGAACTTTCACGTGACTTTTAAACTCTTTACACTGTCGAACTGAGGAGCGATGAGGTATATTAGTGACGAGGAGATAGACTCACCTCACCATTAAAAATATCTACCTAATGAAACTTATACTTTTTAACAAAGTTTCATCGAAGTAGACGAGCCATTAAAAAAATACTTTAACCCTTCTTACAGCAGATACGACATAATATCAGTAACGATAAAACGCAATGACCATTCTGTCTAGGTGTAGTAGGTAACTCCTCATAAATGTTCGTTACTTGAAAGGTATCAGCTGATATGTTATCAGTTAAGTAAGATGTACCTAGGGGACCTACTTTGCTAACTGGGTCTCCGAGCACAAACTAATCACGTCAAAAATAACTCAAAATTCAATAAAGTGGGATTGGATCTATGAATGCAGGGAGAGTACAAAGAATGTAAGAATACCGCCAGAATTAAATTGGGTGATATACAACCCAGCGACTTCAAATACAAGCAACGTTATACTATACGCGTACGTATAATAAGGTGAGCTTATAAAGGATGGATGTAGCTCCTTACACTTGAAATCTTTTTGTGACGTCTGGAGTAGGTACCTATGACCTTTTCTGACGTCTTAAGTATAATTATGTTATATTTTATATACTTAAATATACTATAATATGCAGTTTTTCTTTTTCTCGAAGTAAATGTACTTATCTACTCATGAGTAAGAATAGCGAATTTCTTATTTTTATTTAAGATACTTGGTAGGGTTATCCTGCTATCGCTGTCACGTCTAAAATATTCCGGACGTGACTAAATAATTAATTAAACTTTGAAATATAAGGAAAAAATATGAATTTTGATAAATATGAAATTCGTTTGTAAAAAGATTTAACCGAAGGATTATTTTTTACAAATTTTCTCTTGAGAAAAATAATACCTACCTACTAACTGAACATTTTACATAAGAAATACTTCGTTTAAGTAAAATTAATAAAAGACCTAGTAGCTACAGGCTCTTTAAATTTTATCCGACGAATTTCAAAGAGTGATTAATTGTTTATCTTTTACAGCTTTTGGAAAACTTTAAGAAGTTTCGTCGTGAACTTTAAAATCAAAAGAAGTTAAACTAGAGCAATAATTCTATAAAATTGAATGACCGTGCACTTACTGTTTAATCATTAAAAACTATTTCGTCTTATTTTAATTAAGGTACATTCAATAGGAAATACGCTTATGCTAGTTGAATCTTTTATGCAAAAAGATAAGCATTATGGTACGTACAAAGTGTGCCTTGATTTTCTAGTCTTAACAAACTAGCATAACACTTACACGTCAAAGAAGATAATCAGACTCTACCAAACCTAGGAATGTTCTGCTTCTGTGTTACTGTGTAGGTATTTTGTCTAGATACATAATTATGAAACCACTAATGTTTGAAGATATAACTGTTTCAAACATATCGGGGAAGGAAGCGCGTGATGGAATGATGCTTATGTTAGGTACTTACTAACTTGAGACATTATGCTCCTGTGGTATGTACACGCGTATTAAGTAATTTTATCCGTATTTCATAAATGTTCTGTATAAACTTATATTATAAGAATGTTATTATAGTAGTTAAGGATTAAAATATTTTTATTTAATAAAATTAATAGACCAACAACATCAGTATAAAAAGTAAAATATCATTCTACTTAAATATGTCTATTTACGCAAATTGCCTGTTTTTGGTATCTGCGATAATTACTATTGCAATGGTTAAAATAAATAATAGTAAATAGCACTTTTTATTCGGTTTCTAATTATTGGTACTTGAATATTATTATTTCGTAAGTACTACGATCATCAACTTGAACAGTCAACCGTGAGGTCAGCCAAAAAGTTACAATGGTAAACTCTCAAGTTTAACACTGATAGCATCGTAGAAAAATTTATATTTATAACCAGGACCGAAATACAAAAACTAGTCCATTTTAATAACCCAAACTGGGTGACAACATAACTCAGCACCCATATAAACATAAAACGCTTAACCACATACTCGTAAAAACACATCCATTCGATACACTAAACACATTTCACCTAACATGCTAGCGTGGAAAGAAAAGTCTCCATTTACGAAAATTGAGCAACGAGTTCGTAATTCAAATTGTCGTTTACATTAAGGTTCGCGAACACGAATCCGGCGTAGCACCGACGCGACGTAGCCACGACCACCATACAACGCGGACTGGCAGCGTGCGACGACCCCGCCCGCCCTCAACCCTCCACCCCTGTCACCGCCACTTGCCTAAATCCAGACGAGTTTTCATTAATGTTGTTATCGGTGTAAAGTTCGGCCAAGTCAAACTAAGAACCTACAGATTTAATTAACTGTCCGTAAAATAACACTGAACAAACTGACAGAGGTTCAATTTAGATGCCAATATTTGTAAGTGACGTCTTCGACAGCATCAAGAACGATGATTAACTTGTTACTCAAATATTTACTTGCGACTGAATGCGGAACTTGCCTCTACTTATACGAGTAATTTATTCGTCTATATATCTATAACAAATATAAGCGAGCGATTATTGACTTTACGTCGTGTTCGTTAGAGCGACGTGGATGGGTTCAAACTTTCGAAGGTTCAAAATTATTTAGTTCAGTAAATTTAAGTGCTACGTGCCTAGACTTTACCTTCAACTTGGCTCTGACTCGGAATTTTAAAGGCTAACTCGAAGCGCCATCTTCTTTTTAAATGTAACTTAGGTGCCCTTAAAGCTACGAAACTTTATTTTTATAAGTCTTTTGATCTGAAAATGATAAATCTATCCAAATAGGTAATACGTAAAATATCTAAAGGTGTAAAAAATGTGCAATAGGAAAAGGTCTTAAAATATTTTTGATGAAAAATAATGACATCCTGCCCTATATAAGAGAAAAACTTTGTCAACCCTAGTAATGCAATAAGTTAAAGTTGGAAACTATCTGAAGTATCATGATAGAACAAAGCTAAGTGGGGCTCGGAAGCGTAGACAAGTTGAGTGGAAGCTACACTTTGCTTTAAATTACAGTATTGTACCAATTTTATAGCATAAACTTAGCGGATTAAATATCTCAGTTCCCAAATTTTGCTTTCACGCAGGGTTGATTTTATGCAATAGATACTTTAATAGAAATAGTATTCAATCTATATAGAGTGATTTGTAATTCGACGTATTCTATTGGGATGTGATAATACAAGTAATTTCCAACAAAATTAACCATAATGTCCCTAATACCAAGGAGGCTCGTTATCGAGATATTCAACATATTTGGTTTAGTACAAAATATTCTAAATTAACTACAAACAATTCAATAAATAAAAAACTAGTGTTCCGAATTAAGTTGTTTAAATTTTTATCAATTATCTATACATCAAAAAACATTAATTAAGTGTTTCAATCAGAAGTTTTTAAGCTATTGCATAGCTTTTATCGCGGGCCTTGGGCGCGGGGACCGAATGCAAAAATTTCGTAACGAAAAAATTATTACACCCCCATCACCCACACACAGACATAGTTACTATGTCTGTGCACTCACACAATACCAGAACTTTTAACTGAGTTAACTAACTTTTACTTTATAACGGCTAAACCGATTTGGCTAATTTTAGTCTTGAAATATTCGTGGAAGTTCAGGGAAGGTTGCAGCGATGAGAAAATATGGCAAAATTGCGGGGAAATACTAAAAATTAAAATTTTAATTTCCCATACAAATCTTACTTGTCAAACATTTGATTTTCGCCCCGTCGGTTCGGTGTTTTAAGAATAATTACATGTAGATCTGGATTAAATAAGGCGTTGGAATCGACAACATGTATTCATAATAGTCGAATTATCGCGTATTTAGATTTAAAACATACAAAATAACATGACATAAAATAATGACACTATATTAATGACTTGAGGGTGATAGAGACAGTGCCATACAGGCAAGGCAAACTGTAAGGCACTGTCTCTGTCACCCACACGTCATTCACGCGCCAAAATATCGTTGTAGGACTTAAATGTCAAATGTCAATTTTCTTTTTAAAAAGAATTATTTTGTCAACTGAAATAGTTCTTATGCTTTTGTTCAGAATATTTAAATCTTCTTTGCACAAATTAATGCATTATCCGTTTCTAATAAAGATTAAAATGTCTTGCACCTATAATGTGACGTTATGATGTACTCGTACGTATTCTTAACAATTAGGCTTACGTCATTATTATGCGTCTCTTTCAGTGATATTGCCTATGAACTTTGATGTAACTTTTGATAACTAAATGAAAACTGGTACACCACTTTCTTGGCCCACTGTAAAACAGTGAATATCTGTACTCGTATAATTTGTGTAGGTACAAAGTGTTTTAAATATGAATAAACAAAGTGCACTTATTAATGAAGAAAGTCACGAAAAAATTGTGAAAGAAAATGAGTTATTACTCTATATACATTCATTTTATTATTATTATCACAAATGCAGTATTATTTTTTGTTTTGTTAATTTATATATAATGCTATGCAACAGCTTTACCGCGGCAGTCTCCGAGTGCCACACGTCTTTTTTATTTTTTTATTTTTTTGTAGTTAGATTGGGAATTTTCAACCAAAACAAAAATAAGAATATCTCAATAACTAGCTGACTTGGTATAAGGGCTATTATGGTTACCTAATTTTGTTGGAAATTATCACATCCCAACAGGAATACGTCGAATTACAAATAACCCTGTATAATAAAAATGTTTAACATTATTAACTAAAGTACCTGGTTGACCGAGCTTTGCTCGGTTGAAAATTATATTTAGTATGAATCGCAAGAAATACGAGGAATTCCGCCATCTATTCAGGAGTCAAATCATACAACTGTTCACTGAGCACAAAATTCATTTTACTTATGTTACGGCCAAAGGATCTCAACAGCGTGTTTCACAAAGTTGTACAGCGCCATCTAGTTTCATACTACTGAAATTTCAACACGTTACAAACAGTACCTCATAGAAGTTAACTGTGTGAGCGAATTAATTGCATTTTAAATAGGTACATACTTAATTAGATAAATTCATTGAACTTTCCTTCGTACTTTTCGCAGGCTTAGGCAGTCCCCGACTGAAATTTTTATTTGCGATAAAATGTATTGAATGTTTATGATAATTAAACAACATAAATAAATATACTTTTAGTTTAATGAGCAAGTTGTTAGGCGTACTTAAAATTTTATTGATTCTATTTACAACAATAGTAATTTCATCGATCTGACCATTATTTATTTAAAACTTTATTAAAATATATTATTAAATCGATAATAACAAAACTAACATTTATTTACAAATATTCTCGTAAATATCACAAACGCACGTTAAACTATCACTACGCGTCCTGCGAGGTCAAGCGAGATAATCGCACTGATTTTTAATTTTATTCAAACAGAAAATAGGTAGGTATAACGCAAAAATAGCGCTTCAACGTAAGAATGAATATTAATATTAATATTAGCCGAACAAAAATATATTCGAGCGCCATCTAGTTTCATACTACTGAAACAAACAAACCGTATCTCATAGAAGTTATCCTAATGTTTCATAGATGGCGTCAGTTCAACACGTTACAAACAGTACCTCATAGAAGTTATCCTAATGTTTCATAGATGACGTCAGTATGATGTTTTTAAAATCTCTTTATCTCGGGAACCGAGCTTTTCTCGAACCTGGGACCTTGATAAATCGATTCCTTGAGCCGAAAACCCCCTAATCTGTAACTTTCATGAAAATCTTTGCAGCCGTTTCCGAGATCGTGATTATATATAAATAAATATACAAGAATTGCTCGTTTAAAGATATTAGATAGAAGCAAATATAGGTATTCTTTACCTTTGTCCTTTATATTAGAGTTAATAAATTATCGGAGTATTTTAGGATAAACTCAAAACTTAGAGATCTAATGAAAACTTGATTATTAAAAATCATGCTAGAAGCTCAAAACAAAATACGAGTACATATAACTTTTGGATAATAATATTCCAATTCAATCACAAATATAACGGGAATAAAAAAGATATCCAAAGAGAAAAGTACCTACCGTTCACGAATTTCATAAACCATAAATATGTCGACTTTATTTCCTGTAATTTGATATTTTTATTTTCCTGAGACAAGCGTTGTATTACGGAACTTTAAAGAAAAAGATTGTAATACAATAAACAATATAATCGTTGTACTTTACCCCATTTCTTATATTTACAGATTACGTACATAACGAATTTGAGAGAATATATACTTATATTTTTAATGGAATTAAGATAGCAAACGAGCATGCAGCACCACCTTCACAGATGCGTTGCTACCCCTTAGGACTGAGATGGTCGCCTCTAAAAAAGTGTAACTGGCTCCTCACCTTCCTATCCGGAACACAATTGTTCTTAAAATAATTATTACAAGGTAGGAATGGTACTAAGTACCGTGGCGGGCGGTGGTACTTCCCTGGGTGAGCTCTAGGCCCTACCACCTGGTAAAGGTGGTATAATTTATCTGTTTGTTTTTGTTTATAGAGGAAAATAGTCTGATTATCTTTGGTATTTCTCAGTAAAAAATGTTAAACGTTGGTATAATATATATTATGATGAGGAATCCAACAATAACCCTCCTTAATCTGAGATAAAAAGTCCACGCGGGCTAACCTGTGGGCGGAAAGCTAGTAATGTATAAATCAAAAATCAATACACAGTATTCTTTATGAAACAAGTACCTAGATCGACATCTAACCGATAACACAATTCCTTCTGAGACTTTGAGTCACTACTTATTGGTATATTTCGGTCCTACGATCTACAGATTTAGATGGTATATAAATGGAAGAATTATTGATATCGCGTGGGCAGCTCATACAAAAAGTTTATAAAAGGAAGTGGAGCGCACACTGGCAGTGAACAAACTTTTGCGCCGGGATACGAGCGTTACTTATCTGCGCTGCCGAGCTGACAGCTGCAGATGAAAAATTGAAATTGTGGGAGATAAAACCACCTAACCACGGTTGCAGCCGCGAACAATGTGATGACAACAACTACGTAATATTTATGCGTTTGTCACGAGACAGCGCACTAATTTCTACTGCTTTCAACTTATACCCTCCTGTCATATAAAATTGTGTTGTTGACATGACTTCTTTATTGCGTTAAAATAGAATTATAATCTGGCTGCTACGGTACTTTTATAGTTTAAATGACTTGACATAGTACTTATTACAAGTATGTAACATACTTGTTTAACATCCATGCTATTATTATAAATGACAAAGTGTGTTTGTTTGTTTGTCCTTCCTTCAAGGCGCAATGGAGCAAGGCTAGAGTGGCATAGGCTACTTTTTACAACGGTAGAACCTCTTATTCCCATAGGAAGATCCACTATGACCAATGCTGATTGATAATTCCCTTTAACTACACATGTGAAGTCGCGGTTCAGTGCTAGTATAGTATTTATAAATATGCCATGATTGGATATTTGGCGCTATAGTGAAGTGTTTAATTCACAAGTCAATGATATTGATTTTTAAATTTATTGTAAGACATTATGATCTACAGTACAATAAGATTCAACTTTCCAGTTGGTGTCTTTTATTAATAATAAATAATCCCACATTTTCTCATTTCTATTATAATACCGACAACAAACCATATTAACATCCATTTGAAACTCTGAATAAGTAAAGGTAAACAAAATATGCAAATGCTACGATAGCATTTCTATCTCACCCAATCCATATCTAATATCCATCCGTTACGGTCGATCGAAGTTGAATAGTGACACCGATTCGGCCCTTATATGCAATAATAACGAAAACGTCAAGCTGAGACCCTTTTCTATTTACAGAGGAACTCAGCCGTCGGGAGCCACGTGAAAAGTCTCGCGTAAATCAAAGTCATAAATTTCTCCTATCGTGAATGAACATTTCTCTTTCGCACGGACGTCTACAGTGAATGGATAACGTCGACCCTCCCTCAGAGGATCACCTCTATCGAGTCATTTGCTTTTGTTCGTGAGGCAATTAATAACAAACAGGGCGTTTCGGACCGCGTGCGCCATTGCCATATCAGTAATGATCTAGCGGAGTCGGCCAGGCAGGGTGTTCGATCGATCATAGTCTGGATCTGAACAGCATGCTAGTAAGTGCCGGCAGCGAGTATAACTTTAAACACCGGCGATGCAATAAATTTATGGTATAATCAAATAGTAACATGATTTGAAACTTAACATTTTACAAATAAGGGTTTTCTGTTTTGAACTGTTATGCAATTTTAATCGAGTTACGTCGTAAAACGTAAACGTAGAAAAAAAGTGTAGACCTCTAGTGAGCGTGGCCAACTTGAGATAGTACGAGACGGTAGGATGGTAGTGGCACAACAACAATGTTTCCAGCAAAACTATTTATATAATAATTAAATATCTCATACTAACAACAGTAACAATACGAACTAATCAAAATTTGTGTCCGTAAAAATCCTCATTTATTTCCTACATGACCGGCAAGTTGTTGTTTGGTGGCTTCAGAGTAAAGTTCACAGGCAGTAGTGAATATTTAACATCGGGTGTCTCATCTGCTCATTGGTCTCGTGTTTTTCTCTTTTGATGAGCTGTAGCCAAGTTGATAGTGTCATCGACTGCAAAGCGAAGGGTACCTGCTTCGATTCCTGGAAGGCATTGAAAATGGCGACATTATGACAATGACCTAATTGAAATAAGATTATTATCGGTAATGAAAAAAGATATGTAGTTCAACACGCACGAACTCCTATTCATTAATCATTATAGAAGTACCTACATAAGCTTAAAGTTATTTTTATTGATTTTATAAACAAACACTCACGAACTCATATTGAAAATCGGTCCATATTGGTTTCGTATTTAAAAGGCTTTTATCTCATCGTTTTATACCTACCCTCCTACCCTAAGCAGGCGAACGAGCAGCGGGTCATCTGATGGTAGGTGATCACATGGTGATCACTATCGCCCACGGACACTACTTAGTACAGTGGATGTAACAAAAAGGTTTCACTGGCACAAACTATCGAGCTGGATATTCTAGTGGCAATACCCAAAAATTACTACAAATTATAGAAAACCATTAAAACGGAGTTTTTTATTTACCCAAAAAAAAGTGTAATTCCAATTAAAATGAGACGATATATAACAAATCAAGCGATTAACGGTAGGCATAATATTAAATTATTTTATGTTGGCATGACAATGGTCAGAAGTGTTGCAATAAAATTTGCATGGAACATTCCATGAAAGATTAGCTAATTGTTTAATGGCGTGTCGTCCGCACTTAACCGTTCATTGTTGTGAATTGGGTTAAACGTTGTATTAGTAATGTATTTATAATATGAGGATGTTTTTGAATTACGAGGTGAAGGTGACAAGTGTCGTTTTTAATGTTATTAGACAAATGAGCTGGCGGCCCACGTAATGGGTCATATTCGCTCCTGGACAACAGTAACACCAATGCTATACCTAACTGAAGCATTGCCGACCAAGAAAACAGGAAAAATAACAAAGAAAGATACCTACTGGGGCTTGAAATCTCAATAGAAACATGAGGAGTCATTTGGTGGCTAAGCAAGCAAAACTTATAGATAGACCGTTGCCGTGTCGGGCTTTAATACCAAGCATAGGTTCTGTCACAATTTGCCTACCAACCTAGCATGAGATTTAAGCAATACTTAGGGTCAAAGCTATAATTAAGCGAAACATATCATACTATTATTTATTCTATTTCTAAATCTGACAGTTTACTATAAATATAACTATCTTAAATGTCTATTAGCTACTTAGTACCAGACGGTCTGCAAAAACGTTCACCACTTTCAAACTAATCCGAGAATATACCTAAATATAAAACGTGTCAGAAATAAATTGCTTGGACAAAAACGCCACTAAAAATTCTACACTTTTACAATTTATGCGGCTGACACACGAAAAAGTTTCGTAAAATCCCCAAATAAAGTTCACAAAACGTTGAAACACGAGTTTGTGGCGTGCTTTTCTTTCCATTTCGCGGGTCACATTAGTTCGCGGCATCAAAACATCGGCCAAGTTGTACTGTTTGTAACAAACTTGGAACTTAGCACCAATTCACGTCATAAATTCTCGTATAATAACAGCTTGGAGTTTCCCTAGACACTTGTAGCAGCAAGCAGTGAGCTACAGTTAAGTAACCGGGTCACATCGATATTACGTGGCTTGTAGCGCATATTATGAATATGACACATGAAAAGTAATTTACAAGTAAGTATACATCATGTCCATTGGATGAGATTCTATTTTTATTCATGCTTAAACGTTTGTAACCATTGAGATACTATGTACTAACGTTTGTAACCTCGAAATTAACACAATCCAGCACAACATTGCAACAACTTTTAACTTGGACATTAATGATAAACCTTACAATAACTTAAATATTAAGTACCTGCTCAATTCCAATGTACACTACCTAACTTACAAGTTATACAACCCACTGTAATTATAGGTATCCATTTGTTTGTAAGACATCTTAAAACGTCCAATATTCATCAATTTGGTCCCACCTCAAGCTTACGCCTTCATAGATACGAGTTTGGACGGGGTTATTGCAAAGTAGAATGACCTTTAAAGATCTGTAAAGTAACGCCTTATATTAACTTGACCTGTATTTATGTATGTTAAGAAGTGTGATTAACTTGATTTGTATAGAGATTAAGTGACGATGACAATACAATATTATGATAAGGATGGCCAAATGTAGCGCTCAGAAATGAGACTCTCCAGTCAATGAAACTCCTTAACGATTAACGGAAAAGTAACTGCCTTTATTGCTGTGCGTTTATATTTCAGTAAGCTTTACAACAAAGTTAAATAAATTTAAAACAACATTTTATACATTTCCTAGAAATTGTATAGAATTCCTTTATTTCATAAATTTCCGGTGACATAAAAACAATCTGCAATAATGCTTTTAAATTGAATGCAATAAAAATGTTTTAAGATTATTTTTAACCCTTAAATGCTCGCCGTCGATGTATTTAATTTTATCGTTACGTAACGTTAAAAGCTAGCTCTGAAATCGATTGTTAGGTGGATTTCATAAAATTCACAAACCGGTATTCACAGGCTTTGTGCCACGCGGTGTGAACGATCGTTTAAAATTTATACCGAATACCTTTTGACCATGTACGGTATAATTAAAATCTGTGTATAAGCTAGCCCCAGCTAAAATCAACAAGCGATGAGAGTTAAATCGCTATCGGCTATATCAAAACGCAACGAGGTTTTTTCCAAGCTTACAATTTGAAAACCGTTTAGTATGAAAATGCATACGATTGAAAAGTTTTTGAATGAAATCCACATAAAAGATACTTGAATTCTTATTTTTGTTCATTATCTTTATTTACTTAACCATCATATAAACCCATCTGTGGTTTTGTTAACTATTTTAATATAAATTACGTATTCCTCACATTTGCTAGAAGACATTGTATTGATTTTATCTCATTTGTAATTATACGATTAATCAACGATTTCTTTACGATTTATCGTAATTGGCTAGACAACATTTTATCTTTTAAAAAATTGATAAAAACTTATTGTTGTTGATAAAACTTATACAAAATCAAATAGATCTCCAACCAAGGTACGGGTTTAAATAAATCAGAGGAATCGCTTTAAATAAATCATGGAGGAATCTTGTAAAAGGCTAAAACAAAGTATTTCTTTTCAGTCTACGTTCATGTCAGACAATCAGTGAACTTAAAAAAATGACGATACTAAATATCTAAATAAAGGGTTGGATTACAACGAGCCACGCAGGTTGCGTTTTAAAATTCTGTGGGGCAAGTGTCACTTACAGATGAGATTTTTCATCAACGTCGTAAGGAAGACTAAAACGTCTCTAGTGGATTCCAGTGAGTGTATAAGAGCAAGGCTGCAATAGAAAATTAAAGGAATGGAGGCTTTATAGATTAATAAAAACACCTTCATTATACCACAGGCATTCACACCAACTAATTTGGAAGTAGAATAGATAGATTAGGTAGAATTTGGAAGTATAATTATAGATAAAAAATGTATTGTCCTAATTCTATTGTTGATATTTATACGGATGTACCTTGATTATTTACACCAATTATTTGTTTCCGAGCTCCAAATTAATTTTTCGCATATTTTCGTATGTTACCGTTAAAATGCATAATTAATCAATGTGCACATTAACTAGGTAATCTGCAGATTCACTAATATGATACGTTAAAGTGTAAAAAAAGGTTTTATTTGCACTTTACCCAGTTAGTCTGCACAGTAACGGATGGTACATCGTTAAATTGCGGAAGACTGACACTGACACTACTCAGGTAGAGTACCAATTTGTGTTGATATCGTGGCCACATCATAGATTTGCTCACATCATGAAATGTTCGATCTGGCCGATCGATCGAGATTTGTTCGAATCGTAAAAAGGCGGAAAATAGGGCATAACTTCGAACCGTGACGTCTCCGGCGCTGCGGAAAGTGCAGCCCCTTCGCCCTTGCGTAAGGCGGCCCCTAGACCTACAATAACATTGTACAATACTTTTATTGTACAATAAGATTGAAAGGCGCTCTGAATCCAAACGAGCAATTATATTGCACAATAATACGAACTGCACAATGTTTTCGTGTTCAGTCGGAGAATAGTATTGATCCCGTGTGCACCGTGCGGCAACATACCCGAACAAGATTTAGCTGCAGCTGTAGTGCTGTTGCTTGTGGCTAAACGTAAACGGAAACGAACACGTCGCTGGTCGAAAGATTGGTACAAGAAAAGGCAGAAATATACTCACGAAAATCTTTTAAAAGACTCGATGTTAACTGAGGAAGCAGACTTCAAAAATTTTGTACGACTGAACTCTGAACAGTTTCAAAAGCTACTAGGATAGGTCACGCTATTGATTGAGAAAAAAAATACAAACATGAGGGAAGCAATACCACCTTTTCAACCACAGACTGAAAAATATTACGCAATACTGACCCTACACGATGCAATAGAAAAATATGGTGCAATAAAAATTAAACTCGCTCAAACTTTCGGCCAATAATTGCGCAATCCTCAATATTAACCCTAAACGGTCAATTATATTGCACAATTTGCAATATTGCGCAATATAATTGACCGTTTAGAGGCCGCCTAACAAAGCACAGACACCCACGCTCGCCTGCGCAGCTCCGCGCCTTCGGGTTCTAAAAACACTCTAGGGGTAGGGCATACAAGACTACGTGGAGTAGGGGTAGGCTAATTCGGTTCTGTAACCAATTCGACCTACCTACACCTTGAAGATTTTGACTGAATAGTAATGGAAATGAGTATTTATTGTTTTAGATCCAAAATCAACTCAATTTTTATGTTTCCGTTCAATGTTACTCGATTTTAACAATTGACGTTCAAACAAGAACCTATTTTATAGACTTTTATAGACCGTATGCATGGTAGTCAGTCTGCAGATTAACTAGGAAGTCTGCAGATTAACTAGTTAATGTATGAACTCAATTATAGTTTATCCACTTTAACTGACTGAGCCAGATAATCTGCAGAATACCTCGTTAATGTGCATTCTATCTGATTTACGCAAATTAACGGTAACACGTATATTATAAAGGTAGGTATAGGTAGCTATACATTAAAAATAATAATACAAAAAAAGATAAAATATGTTGTCATTAAAATATGTTACGACCCGAATGGCGCAATGGTTCACATGCCGATCGCTGTTCGGAGGGTCCTGGGTTCGATTCCCAGCGAGGCGGCAATTTGAATGATGAGTTTAAATTTCCGTTCTCGTTCTGGGTGTGTGTCCTAGCCTTGTGTGTTGTCCAAGGCACCCACGACACAGGGAATCCTAGTGTGAGGCTTTGAGTGTGAAGAGTTATTATTATTATTTAGTATTCTGAATCTATAACTGTAATAAATATGTTTATATAAGTGTTATTTTTTATAAATAATTTGAGATTCGATTTCATCGACGAGTAGATATATTTTCTGTGAACGTGGTACGTCAGACCTGCGTATTTTTAGATAACTTACGTACTCGTAGATGCATAACACGATACGTAATAACAACTATTATTTTCGATATTTTTTTTTTTGTTATTTTTGTTATTTTGTTATTTTTTTTTTCTTTTTTTTAAAAATAATAATAATACATATAATTCGGAACTCGTCCATATGTGGTTAGTAACAGATACTTAAAACTAGTGTTAGTATTACCATTTCAATTACAATTACACATTAATAATTATTACAATTACAAAATATTATTAAATGTCACAGAAGCATTATTATCACAATAAATTATATACGACACAACACACATAAATTATATACACATGACATAAAAATACTGAACAGGGCCAGTCTATCCAGTGTAAGCGGTATGCAGACTGGCCCAGTGCCGCACCATCGGCGAGTCCCAACTCTCAGCCAGGGCGCTCAGTATGCTGTTCGTGCTGCCACGCAGCCGCTGCAGCAACGAGGCACATCGTTTGCGGATAATGGCATTAAATCCATCTACCCGGTGCTCCGCAAACATTGTTGAGGCGCTGCAGCAACGCCGCAGCCCGAACAACACCCTGAACGCATTGTTGTACTGGACAGTCAGGACTCTGTATGCACGCTGCGAGTACTTAATCCACAGGCTGCAGGTATAAAATATTTGGCAATAGGCTCGAAACAAGGTTGTCTTGACTTCCTTGGAGCACCGCGCAAATCTGAGGGCCAGCATGTTGCAGCGTACAGACAGTGCCCTGCGCTCACGCTCGATGTCCATATTATCACTCAGATCCTCCGATACCCAATGGCCCAGATATTTGAAGTGAGTGACTTTCTCTAAGGGGGCACCACAAAGTAATAACGGTGGTGGGTTGGAAAATTTCGTATTACCCGCCTTAAAAAACATCACCTCGCTTTTCTTTGTGTTATACCGAAGTCCATGAACCTTAGCATATTCCTCACAGATAAGGAGTAGCTGACGCATAGCTCTGATCGAAGGACTCAGCAGCACCATGTCATCGGCATAGCTGATGTTGTTCACACATACCCCATTTACGTGACACCCAACTTTGGCACTGCTCAGTTCCTCGATCAGCCGGTTGATGTACAAATTGAACAGGCGTGGAGAAGTCAACCCCCCCTGCCTCACCCCGCACTCCAATCTGTACACATCCGAGTATGCGCCCGCCCACTTCACTGTGTTCTGTTGGTGACTGTACCAATATTTTAATATAGATATTACTTCGGTTGGGACCTCTGTTTCATCTTGTAATTTCTGCCAAAGGATATCATAGGATACTAGGTCGAAAGCCTTAGAAAGGTCTAGCGTAGCAGGCTATGATTGGTGTCTTTCTGTCGGTGTAATACTGAACAGTCTGTTTGAGACACAGGATGGCACTCTCTGTGGAAAGTCCCGTTCTAAATCCGAACTGTGAGTCGTGTAACTGTATATGCCTATCCAGGTGTTTATCAATCAGTCTGTCCAGTACTTTAGCAATTATGGTAGCTAGCGATATGGGTCTGTAGTTGGATAAATCCGATACATCCCCTGTTCCGTTTTTCACTATAGGTACAACTAGCGTGTACATCAGTTCATTAGGCAGGTGGCAGTGACTGATGCACAGATTGTAAAACAATGCAAGAATCTGGTTGAGGTGGAAACCCTCATATTTAAGATGTTCGATACTGAGGTTATCATGACCTGGGGATTTTCCTCTCACCATTTGTTGGACAACCGACTCTACGTCATTAGCGGAAAACTTGATACTGACGTCCCCGGTTAGGTTAGCAGTATCGAACATCTGACCGCTGGAGCCATGGTTCGATGGTACCACTTTAAAGTGCTGCCGGAACGCATTCGCAACTTCCCGTGGTTCATGCAAGCCTGCGACGCTCACAGGGCACCTAGGCTTCAGGCTTAATTTGTTTGTCTGTTTCCAAAATTTGCCAAAATGTTTATTAGCGTGGTGTTGGGCCATTATATCTAATCGGATCTGTTTTTCATTGTCTTGACAGTATTTTAATTTCAATTTGAACGTCTGGCGTGTTTGACACATTTCTTTATACACAGGCCCACTAGTGGGCTTCCCTAGCAATAGCCAATTTTGATAAGCCAACCGCGCCATCCTGTGAGCGCCGCTTACATGCCTGTTCCAACCCGGTACAGGTCTAAATTTTTTAAATGCAGGCCCTGAGTAGCTAAGCTCAGCCGCCATACTGAGAATCCTTACGATTTTTATATACATCTCATTGATAATAAGCTTATGGCGGGCGTCGGAACAAAATTTATTCGAACATTTATTAAAATCCTTAGGTATTACAAGTTTACTTAATTCTGAATGACAAAATTCACTGTATCTATTGATCTGTTCAAGGTCCCTTTCGCCCCATATGATTTTATTACTTGTGGCAATGGGCACTGTTATTTTTGGTCTAATTAACTGAAAATCGCATTCGATTTGCAAGGGACAGTGATCAGACCAATATACACCGTATAACACAGACGAGCTACGCACACAGAGCCTCGCCGCGCTAGTCGTAACACAGTGATCGAGCCAGCGGCGGCAGCCGTGTGCATCGCTCACAAATGTATAACTATCTACGGCCAACATATCCACATCTACGCACGACCAAGACTGTTCACTACAGAAGTTCTTAAGTTCATTAAAAAATGACTCACCAGGGTGCGCGTTAAAATCCCCAAGTATAAAAACGGATTCTATTCCACTACACTCAATTATTGCACTTATTTCACTTAGACACTCAGTGAATTCACATAAGTTATCATCACACGCGGTAGGCATATATACAGATATAACTAGCATTGATCGATTATTATATAGTATTTTAATTGCGGCCAGCCGGGCACTGTTACAAGGCAAAATTGTAACGCACGGGAACATAGCTTTCCTCCACAATATCCCCACGCCTCCATAGGGTCTCCCGCGTAGTACTCCTGCAGATGTGTCCACTGCGGAGGTGCCGGTGTACGCAAATGAATCATCAATCGTTCCGAGGTAGGGCACGTCGTGTGGTAGCAGCCATGTCTCTTGCAATGCTATTATGTCAGCTGTTCGACATAAATACCTAATGCAGATATTACAGACGAACAGATCAAAACAATGAATATGAATTAAAAGAATACAATTTTCAATTTTCTCTACATATTATTTTAATCAGGGCGCGACCGCTTCTCTCCCAGACGCCTGAAGACCGCAGCGTAATTAGCTGGATATGACTTTTAAACTAGCTTCCCCGTTCTTTCATATTACAGGAAAGCATTTTTACATTGAAAGTGAAGTGTTAACATCTTTAAAATTGTCTGCAGATGAAGTGGTGTCAGAATTCGTGGGGGATATATTGTTGTAATTTACCCCAATATATTCCCCACAGTGCATTTCGATTAAACTATAACAAAATGGACGATATCTACTAAATTTAGATTTATTTAGATTCGTACGCAAATTAAACAATTTTGATATTTCCGACATGAGGTTTACGTAGAATACAACACGCTTTATATCGGATATGGATAAACGTATTCTGTACTGCGTATTCTGCGTATTCTATTTGTTACTTAAAGGTATCGAAAACATCAATATATAGCCGATATTTTTGTGCATCGGGTATAAAATTTTCGTCGGTAAAATAATGAACAAACTATGTACATATTTTAGGTGCACGTACAAAGGCAAAAATTTCAACAGAATACCTTTTCTATATTGTTATGAATAAAGTTTAATAAATATTTGAAAATTCTGTTGTTTAACTAAGTCTTTTGTCTATTGTGAAAATATTTTAGCACTACACACTCATAGTACTTACCACTTCAGAACAACAATAATTTGTGGTACCACACTAGAATTCCCTATGTCGTGGGTGGGTGGGTCAGTTCTCAGGGGTAGCAACGCATCTGTGACCGAATTAGAACGAGACTCATACTAACAATAACTAACTGGACTATTACATATTAACATTAACTAATAGGACTAATTATTACTAACACTCCCTGTCCTCACACTAACCAACTAATATTCTAACACCATCTACTAACTGGACTAACCATCCTAGTCCCTTTGAGTCTAGTTCTGCGTCGGTCACAGTTGTTATGGGCAGCAGCGGAAGGGTGGTGCTGCATGCTCGTTTGCTAGCTTAATTCCATAAAAAAAACACCCAGACCGAGAATAAAAATTTAAAGTTATCATTTAATTCATTCAAATTTCCGCATTACTGAGAATCGAACCCAGGACCATTGGACCAACGATCCGGGACGTTAACCATTGAACAATTTTAGAACTAGTCTTTTCATGATTAGCTATACGAGTATACTTAGTGTCAAAACAGACCTCGACATTTGAAATTAGACGGTAAAACACTTGCTCGTCTTGGAGTTTCGTTTCGAAGAACAGCTTAGGGAACCAACTAGGATCTCTACTACCACAGCGACCGTAATTAAGTTAATATGGCTTTGAAAGTAAAGTTCTACTCGACTCGGTTTCATCAAGAAAATTTATTGTGTTATAGTGTATGACACATTTTAAAATTGCATTAGATATAAATTATATTAAATAAGTCTTCAAATCAAGAGTGAATAGGCAAGAGTGATAAGCTTTTATTAAATTTAGTACGTTTTACCGTCTAGATTGACAAAGTACACTCATGGTACACCGCCACTCACTACAAGGTTTGAACGTTGTCAGCATTCACTTATAAGTAATAAAAATAATAAAAGACATGTAAAGACTCAAAGCTTCAAAGTAGTCCTAATTCGCGCATAATATAAAGAAAAACACAGCCCAAGAATAAAAATGAAACCTTACTTTATTATTATAAAGTCTAAAATCTCTTTACAATTAACATTAAACTACAATACGAAATGCAACAGAACTTCGGTTAGAAACGGTAATGTCGCAATGTCCATGTTAATTTCAGAAGTAAGAACAATAAGTGACGCAATGTACCAGTGTCATTTTGTAGCCGAATTTCAGGACACAAGGGTAACCGCGAGTTCTAAGTACTTACTTACTTACATCCCAATTTAAAGTCGCAAAATTATTATGTGTGTGATGAATTTATAGAGCAAGATTTTAATTCTTACAAAAATTTTAATCTCAGTTTTTGTACGGAATTTCCTTATTTTGCGTATTATGTTCTTTTTTGGTTTGAAGAATTTGCAAGAATAATGTTTGAGATGTAGAAGAAAGCAATATTGTGAACAAAATATGAATCAAGATTGATTCCTAAACAAAGTTTCATTAATAAAAACAGGGAATTCCTTTTACACGGAAACATTTTTAATCAATTGGACTACATAAAATATATTAAAAGATTCCTTATGTTCCACGAAGTAAAACAATTAAAACTTTTCGAATAGATCGATAAACACGAACAGAAAGTGAAAACACATGAAACTGAAAGAAAGTGATAAACTAGATATATAAAAATATTAAAAATCCAGTTGTTATGGTGTCTGAACCGACTCGATGCTTCAATAAATAAACGCTGACCAAATCATATCCTCCCACTAGATTCCCTGTGTCACGGGTGGCTTCGACAACACGAATAAGATACATACCCGAAACAACCACGTTTTTTTAATGAAGGTAGTAAACGAGGCAGCACCACCCTTTCGCTGCCGCCCACGACAACTGCGACCGACCTACGACTAGACTCAATTTAGGGACTAGTATAGTTAGTCCAGATGACAGGTGGTGTTAGAATATTAATTGGTTAGTTTGTTAGTAAGTGTGAGGACAGGGAGTGTTAGTGATATTTAGTACTTTAGTTGATGTTAGTAATAGCCTAGTTTGTTATTGTTAGTATGAAGCTCGTTCTAATTCGGTCACAGATACGTTGCTTCCTCTGAAGACAGAGCTCGTCGCCTCTACTAAAGTATAACAGGCTCCCGGTACAGGGTCGGACATGGAACCATTTGCTTTACAGGCAGGCTCAACAACAACTGGGCCAGATGGTCAATTCAGATAGCATATAGAAATAAATACTGATAGCAAAGCCGAAAATTTTTGCAAAATAATTTAATTTGTGAAAATTTTAATTTCAAGTCACGTTCAAACGAAAAGCTGACCGTAATACCGGTTCGTGAAGTCTAGATATAAATCATATCGCTATTTCAATTTACCCAGAATAAGAGCATTTTATATAAATCGACTTGATTTTATTAACGTACACGAGGTTTGTATGCGACACAAATTACACTCTACCCGTACAGCCAGGTTATCAGATAAAATAATTCATTCTGTCATTTATTACATCTTATTCTTTATAGACTCTGCTTCCATGCATATAGATTCAGATCCCATTTCATTTTTTACTACGCCACAATTTTTTTTTTTGCTAAAACCACGAACGATTATTTTAAGCTATGCATTAAATATTGTTCACCTATAACAATTTTGTTATGCAATAGGGTACATTCGGTAGTGAAAAATAAACTTGATTTTCCTAATAAAAAGCAACAAAAAATATATTTCGGCAAAATAAATACGCTTTCTCGCCTTAAAATAAAATAAAATATTAATTATTTTTTTATTTCCGGAAAAACGCTGTCAGAACTTGTCAGCCATTTTGATGACGTAATAATGGTAAATTGTACAGTGCCACAAACTTATCTGACCCGGTGGCCAAAATTGGAACTAATACAAATGTTATACTGTTGTCAGAAAAATACCAAGACAGTAGCGCCACCCTTACCGGTCAAATACGTTTGTGGCACTGTATGTATGACCGGAATTCAATCAAGTTGTTATGAACGAAACTGAACTGACAGTTTGGTTCTTGGAGGAATAGGTTTGCCTTTATGACGTCACAAAAATGCCTCTCGTGTTTTAGGTCACGTGACATTCCGATTAAAAATGTCGCATTTTAATATTGTTTATTAAAATAATTATGTGCTTTTATGACTCAAAAATCAGAATATTAAAGTATATTTCTACATAAATTTTAATTTTTATCAAATTTCATAGTTTATTTTTCATTACGGAAAGTACCCTATTATCCAATCAGCGTTTAGTAGATAATGAACCATTGTTGGAAAGCGAAGCGTTTGATCCATGGATGAATCCTCAGTTTACATAACAATGTAGGTATACTTTTTAGAGGGAAACATTTTGTCCTTAGGGTTATCAACACTCTGCAATTGAATGAAATAAGACTCTCACTATAAACAAACATCTAAAAGACCTAATTATCAGTTCCTAGCATACCTACAAACGAACTAACCAATTGACATTCTTAATGATCCTCTTTGCTCACTGGACTAACCGTCCGAGTCTCCATACAAGTCTTGATTATATCATGGGCGACAGTGGAAGCGTGGCGTTACATTCTCGGTTGCTGTCTTTTAACCATATAAAAATATTCTTTACAAAATAATGTTTATTAGCGGTATGAGTGTGTTAGCGTTTTAATGTAATTCTCAACTAATCGACAGATCCAAGTAAAGCTTCAGATAATGTTGTAATTTAATGCTTATCGACAGATTATGGTATTTTGCATCAATTCAATATGTATAGTCTTGCTATCGGTGTTGACGGCAAGATAGAGTCGGTAACGAGACCGCATCTGCGGTTATCTTAGCTTATCGCAATCCAGTCGCCCGGCTTAATTTCCAAGTCAGATCTGAAGCAATTACGAAGTATTATTGATTCCATCCATAGCGCTCTCGAGGATACAAGCGTGTATTTGATGTGAGGAAAATTGCAGTTACTAATGATGGTATCGTTCCCTGAATACGAATTCGAGTCTTTCTGTAGACGGTCAGCGCTGGCCTTTACTGAAGCGGAACTTTTTCAGATAGTCCGCACAGATATCGAAAGCGGTTTCGTAATGGTCGACGTGATAGGACGGGTCACACCAACGACGATTATAGTTTATATCGAATTCATCGATTTTTATCGTAATATTTTGAAGGACACAGGAATTATTTTTTTAGGGATTTATGCAGTACCACTCTTTGTCGCCCAAGATAACCGTGACCTAAATTGACGAAAAAGACTAGTCCAGTTAGCAGGGAATATTATTAAGATCATTATTTGACTCGACGCTTAACATTTTCTTTATTTCCTTTATCATAGTCTTCATCTCTTCATCGTTCTATGAATTCGTACCGTTATTTATTATGCTGATAAAAAAATAGTTTAGAGTGTGATAGAATGGTAAAATCTGATGTACTTACCGAATAACAACAACAATAAATTATTCATTGCTAATGTGACTAAGTACAGTAGATACATAAAATCAATGGGGCGTTACGAAAATTTTATTTAATAAGCTGTTATTTTTATAAGATGCTTATAAATTCACAGTTTTGTCCAATTTAATTTTTTTACGAAAAAATATTCGTGATTTACTGCATCCACTGGTATTTTGGTCTTAAAAATTCAAATATATCTGCAAAGTTGTTGGCACATTACTGTAACTGACGTTGATTGCTGTGGCCACTTTTTAAAGTTCAAAAATGAATATGTACTATTTTTCAGGTAAAAGTGATATTTCACACTGTTCCATATTATATCTAAAAGTATTGAGTCTCTCGTATAGCAACGCAGACGTTTTAATAAAAGTAAAATATATTTCATCGCTGACTGCTAGCCCTTTAGCCCTCTGTATGGTTTCAGTAACATCGGCATCCTCTGCGTTTTCACACACCTCCGTTAGAGGATGTCGATTCTCGATTACTTTGCTCTCTTAAATAAATAACATGTTTGGATAATATAATATTATTGATAAGGATACAAACTGTTCTAGTTCCTACAAACCTCGTACAATTCGTCCACTCATTTGTTATTTTCGGTTTAATAAAGAGAAAAACAATTACTTAGTCCTATTGAAAATCCATTTTCAATATTAGCTTTATTTTATATAAAAAAAGAAAACATTATTTTCTTTCAAGAATTAGTTATTGAAATTTAAGTAAAATATATTTCGAACGAAAGGTAAACATTTCTTTTCGCTATTCTGGATAAAATTGGCCTGATTATACAGCGGGAGCCCCCATAATCACAGGGTCGAAATGGTTGAGTTTACAAATCGTTTACAAAAAGAGAGAGATTACTGTGATTCCGCTGAAATGTAACACGCACAATCAGCTGAAAAGAAATGAAGTTTTTATCGTCTGTCCAAGGTAGGTACTACCCGGCCCAATGGTAACGTTCTCATTGGCAATTCAAATAAGGCTGGACCAGACCCGTAATCAATAATATTAAATGTACGAGTACGTGCTTTAATGAAACAACGTTTTAGGGTAAGGCTGTTTAAGAAATTCAAATTTCTCTGATTTATTCTGGACTTTGAATAGAAGAGGCCAGATACAATGCTTATCGCAATGTACCTACTTCCCATATGAGGTGTATTGTCAATAATGATTAATAGTATCTATCTACACAGACAATAATATCACAGAAATTGTTAATTTTGGATAAAGGGATAAATTGAAAGCGCTCATAGAGTAACGGTTTACTCTTTGTAAAGTTTTGATAGAGAAGTAACTTCCAGCTAGTTGCTGGTTGAGTGATCGCTAATACCGAAAGAAAGAATGCTTCCGCACCTTAAAGACAATAGCATGTTGAAATATCGTTATCATAACTATTACTAGATATGATAGATAGATTATGCCCTGCACGAGACAGCTAATGGGTCGAACATCATATCATATTGGTTTTCAATATAACTGTCGTGGTACTAGACTTACTTGCTAATGCCGTTGATATAACTACATTATATTATTACTTTTTTCACGATAATGTCGTTTCAACCTTCGAGACTATTGACAATAAAAGTCACAAATTACCAATAAAAGATAGCAAGGAGCAATAAAAGTAACCTCTTCATAATGCTTTCAAATATTTTGCTTAAGCATATAAATATTTATATCATAGGAGGCTACATGATAAGGAAGTTCTAGTTTATTGAAATCTAGAAATTATAGTATACGATACGGTTTTGCATAATATCATAATTTAATCTACATGTATTATCTGGCCAGACGTATTCCTAAAAGCATATTAGATAGGATTGAAATAATGAAACACGTCTAGATAGTTCCAGGCATGCTTATAATGTTATTTATTCCATCCGACCTGTCAATCGGCTTCACATTACTAGGTGTTGAGGGCTTTTGGTATCTTAACTAAGGTAATGAAGTGGTGTTTCTTATAGCCATTTCAAATGTGTGAATTTCTGTGTTCAAGCACGGAAACCGCTACTGCAAGTTGCAAATGTTATGAGTTCGCAAGCGATTAGACGTCGGAAATATTCAGTCTAAAATATTTGTGATAATAAATAAGGGTTTTAAAGGTTTGTTATGTCATTTGAAGTAGTAGTTGTAGCATGATGTTATATTAGCCTATAGTATTCCTCATTGAATGGACTCTTCTAAACAAATAATGTAGTTTTTTTTAATCGGACCAGTAGTTTCTGAGATCAACGCGTTCAAACGAACAAATAAACAAATTCTTCCGCTTTATATTATTAGTATTATTATAGATAGTGTAGTTTGAAAGCTATTTTTTTTAACTCAACTTTCAAAATAGTAATTTTAACCCGTGAGGAGGCGCGTTCTAAAAAGTTACACGAGCAGGCGCGTGCGAGCAAAACGCTCACACACTTTAGATTGTATTTTCTTAAAGAACAACTATATTATGTAATAATTATCAAGGATATTAATAATTAAGATACTTCATTTTATGATATAAAGTATATTTTTGCATGTATTTAATGAAAAAAACTGTTTTATGCTTAAACTAAACAAATCATAGACTTTTTCCTCAGTTTTTGGCACACATTAAGAAAATGAACTGTAAAACATAAAAAAATATATAATATTGGTAGAAATCAGCCTTGCCTGTGATTTTGAGATATATTTCTTTCGTAATATACATTACACACAAACATCACGTGTTTAGTTTCCAGTGATTTACTGTACAAAGTACATGCTGTTTTAGACTTTCAAAAACTAGTACTAAAAACGACTAAAGATCCTTTTTCTTCGGTATTCCCCTATTTAAATATTACATCAGCCTTTGCAAATCCTCTATTTGATACAGGCCTACTTACTTACATACTTGGGCCACTCTTGACTATTCCCGAGACTTTCGTATCCAGGGGGTGCCCCGTACCATGTTCAGGTCGCCACACTTTTTTCCCTAGCGGTTATCGGTCCTATACGCTATGTGGCTAGCTCTTTTCTTATTGGCAATATCGGAAGGTAATTATTACGTGTTTAAAAACAATAATTTAAAGTTTTTTATCAAAATTATTTTTTATAATTTGAACAAAAACACTTACACGGATAGGCGCGTGATGAGCAAAATGCCGCGCTTTGCGATGCAGTGCGCAAAATCCACTTACTGCACAAACTCAGCAGCACTGATCGAAGAATGAGATGTGTCAAAGGAAAGGGGATGAAAAGTTAGGAAGGTACTGATAAGCTTGTAGTTTCAAAGAATCGCTAAGGTAGAAAAAAACCGCAGTAAATTTTTACGTGAGCAAAATGCTCATAACGCGCCTTCTCACGGGTTAACGACAAAAATTCATGAGCTTCCTTAAATCGTTGATGATAATATAGCAGAAAACAATAACCACCTAAAACTCAAAAGACAAGTTGAATAAAGTACCTACTAACATCTAAGTGCCCAATTTCGACGCCACAATTAGTTGATGAAGTAGAACTATTGGCGTTAAAGTTCGCTTTAACTGTCTCTGGTCCAGAACAATAATAAGATTTGGGGTGTACTAGTTGAGTCGGAGTTAATAAGAGCTAAGACAAGCACGTACAAATGAACATAGCTATTTCAATGTAGATTTACTTTTAAAATAAGCGGTGCAATGTTATTAAACGCCTTGTTATTAGCGCATTGAAAGTAAGGCAGTCAAATTTCTTGTCTATATTCCGTATTTACTTTTTAAACAACGTCATATAATATGTTTTTAGAAGTGCGTTCATAAATCCAACGTTAATATTTTTAGTAGTACTCTGCGCTATTCTGAGGCTGTAAATAGCGTATATACTGTCCGTATTCCTAAATCATATGCATAACACTTTTTTTATATAAATAATAATATTTAAAGAGAAAAAATCCATTATGAATGTACCGGCACCGTAACGAAATGATAAATGTAACGTATTAAAGCACTTTTGTGTTTAATTTTGCGGTGTTACAATCCAGATGGATTGCATTCCAACACTATTTCGTAATTAAACTTAATTTTACAGCACAAATATACAATGTAAACTATTTTGTAACAACAGTCATGTTTAATTGACGAAGTTGTAGTTCTAAGTTATCCTGTAATCCATGTTCAATTTCAAGCTACAAGCAAGAAATATAAGAAACAAGAAATCCAGCACTATCTAAATAAATAAGTAATAAATAAGTATCTACGTAAATAAGTTATCACACATTTATACGTTCGCACCAGGATTTTGTGTGCGTGGATGGTATGGACTATTAATATTAGATAAATAAAAATAGTTTTTTTTTAATATGAACCGATTAAAATAAAACACTCTTATTTAATTAAAACTTTACCTTTTTAGCCACTTCTGAGATTAGCGCGAACAACATCCGAGTACCTAAACAGACACGATTCCAAAAATCATCGTTTTGGTTTCTATGGCATTAATAAATGCCACATTTTGTTTGTTTCTCTTTCTTATATTATTATCTTCCATGTGCAGAATACGATGAATTACAGATTAACTATGATACGTATACCTACTTAGATAAAACTGAAAGGGTAGGTAAAACAATTTTTTCGTATTAAGGGTAAAAATTAAAATATATGTATGTAGGAGGTAGGAGGTAGATAATTACCACCGTCAAAATGAACTGGTGTAGTGGGACTCGTTTGAGAGGAGCCTAAAATTAAGTAGTTTCAATATTCGGTAACAACACAGCTTAGATGTAGACAATCTAGCCAGATTCTAGGTTAGTCTACTACAAAGTCAAACATTGACTGAAGTGTCTCAGTTTAAGCACTTACAAGTCAAACAGTCGTCTCATAGTATACCTACACGTTTATTCAGTCAAATTTTGTATTGAAATGTAATATAGGAAACTGAATCCATTCAAACTTAATAATCGTATGTTTAATATGAGCTTAGGCATTTAACACCACTTTATTTTTTTCGTTATGGCGATGACGTATTTAAACTTTAGAAAATATTTGTAAAAATAAATAAATAAGAATAAAACTAGCTGACCCGGCAAACGTTGTTTTGCCAAAAAATGTTAAGGCTGAACAACCCTTATCACTTAGGGGTATGGCTACAATAGATCAGAGATGGTCGTAGTGGCCTCGTAGGGATACTTGTTCCCTATGCCCAGACACCTAAATAATAATAAATAATAGGGGTATAAAAAATAGGTAGTAGCAGATCTACTGAATATGCATATAAAATTTGGTAAAAATCGGTAAAGCCGTTTCGGAGGAGTAAGGACGCATTCAAGTGTAAGGGCGCATTCAAAAAGAACGCTGGTTACCGGCGCCGATCTGCCAGTAGGTTTGGGCCGTTTGGGTAAAAAATATCGATATATCAAAATATCGATATATTTTCAGGTTTAATATTTATTTATTTAAAGCTCTGCTGTCTGCTCATGGATCGCATCATGTACCTATTTGACCAATCCGATTTCTTAAATTTAGAAAAAGAGTAGGTATGCAGTAGGCTATATGGGTTTAGTTTCTTTGCTTCAAACACAAACAAAAATTACAGTCTATGGCCTACTTGTCTATGATAATGACACTGCTTGTTGGTTTGGTTGGTAAATTGCCACAAACTAATCTGACCCGGTAAGAGGGGCATAATAATTTAGAGGGGCATAATAATAAAAGAGCGATTTAACTACAGGTGTTTCTCACATGATCGATACCTTCGCTCAACTGAAAACTTATCTCTATCTACCCCTTCGCATTCTTCTTCTTTCTTTCACAAATCCTTTTCTGTCCGTGCGGTTCAGCTTTGGAATTCTCTTCCGGTTAATATTAGACTATCCACTTCATTAGACTCTTTTAAAAAACGTGTTAAAGATTATTACCTCAATTCCAACAACTAATGTGATTGCTCCATCATTTTTAACTTGTAAGATGTGTATCAAATTTAGATATATATAAATTTGTGCAATGTATTAGTGTGTATATTGTATTATATCGTATTATTATTATTATATTTGTTGTTATATATTATATTATGTGCTACAAAAACTAAATTTCTAGACTTAGAACGTGGACAACGAAGTTTACTTAAAGTAATGTATCGTAAACCATTTAGATATCCCACAGAGGACCTATACAAAGAATGTAATTTACTATCCATCCGCAAATTATATATACTATCTATAGTTTTACGCAGACACCAAAATATTGGGTTTAATCACACACTAGCAACTAATACAAGGAGAAGAAACAGAGTCATTGTTACACCTCACATTAAAACCACCTTTGCGAAAAGACAATATTTATCTCAATCTGCACACTTATACAACCAACTTAATCAAGATCTTGCTATATATACCATGACTACACGAGAATGTAAAAGATCAGTCACAAATTGGCTTCAGTCTCTAAATTATGTTTCTACTGAAAACCTTATAAACCACGTGTAGGTAACCACACACACACACACACACACACACACACACACATACTCTCTCACACACACTCACACACATTGGCGCGTTCCTATAAATATCTATTTTTGTTTGCTTTTATAGAAATTGTTTTTGCAGTCTACTACTTAATTCTGTGTAACGTTTGTGCTAAGGAAGAGTGGGGCAACCTGCCACAAGTGTAATTTACATTACGCTTACTAGGTTGCCTCATCAACTGTATAACATTATGTAAAGGATAGACTGAATAAAGATTTTTGATTTTTTTTTTTTTTTGATATTATATATATATGTATTTATATAAATGTTTATATATGTATATATATTGATATCTTCAATTATTGCACTGTACACCCTACCAACATTTCTTGATCTTTCCCTTTGTCATTTCCCCAAAGGTTATCTGGAAGAAATCGCTATTGAGCGATAAGATCGCCTTTTGTGCACAACTTACGTGAATTGTAGCATAATTTCTTTATTTGTAACTGTGGTGTACAATAAAGTGTAATAAATAAAATAAATAAAATAATTGCATATTGGGAACAAATATCGATATATCGAAATATCATATACATTTAATTTAATTTCAGATACATTTGGAAAATATCGATACGATGAAATATGTTTTTCCCATTTGCCCATCCCTGTCCCTATCTGTCAGCACTTGTCGGTATAGTCTATGATCCGAATCTAAATCGACATTCATCGGGTTGATAAGAGAATCAAAATAATTTTATAATAAATTTCGTATATTAGAAAATTTATATTAAAAATGGGTAGACAACAAAAATCCTGGACAGAATATAAGTACCTATTAGTTTATACCACTCTTCAGTATTAAACAAATATTTCTTAGGATTTTAAATGATTTCTTGTGTTTAATAAATCTGATATTCATTTATTACATATTAATAAATCTTTTTAAATACTAAGAAATATTTATTAACCACTAAAAAGTGGTCTCTAATAAATTATTTGTTAAATATTAACAAATATTTTTAACTATCAAAAAAGTTTCTATCAGTGTGTTTGATTTTTTTATCAACTCGATGAATGTCGATTTAGATTCGGATCTTAGACTATACCGATAAGCGCTGGCAGATCAGCGCCGGTAACCAGCATTCTACATGAATGCGCCCTAACGCTGGTTACTGGCGCTGATCTGCCAGCGCTTATCGGTACTGGTCCGTCGAGATAACCTCTACATAAAGCAAGCTTGTATAAGCAGGCAGGAGCTGGCTGACAGTCTCTCTGAATCATTGATCTATAGGATTATGGATTAGACACTAGAGCAAAAATAGCGTGCCTGACAAAATTTTAGTGAAGAAAAAACATGGCCGCTTTTGCTAATGTTGTGCGCACTACGTGGACGGAAACAGTATCGATATTTAGTTTAATGACTTACGATACAACAGCAATAATACATGTCGTTCGTCATTTTTTTCATTCATTTGAAAACCGACTGAATTTTGGATATAAAATTTAGGTTTTGTAGGGATGTCTTTAGGAAGATAGTGACAGGTCTCAGACGTAATACGCGCATGCGAGCTGGCAAGCGCATGGAACATAAGATTTCTTTGCGGTGTCTTCTCTAGTAGTACTTTGGTACATAGTATCAATGGCCTACCCGCGCTTATAGGAGCAGGTCGGAACTTGTCGGCGCTTATCGGCGCTTATCGGCGCTGGTTCGGCACAAAGTATAGAGACTAACCTGCGCCGACTACCTGCGCGGATAAGCGCCGATAAGTAGATCAGCGCCGGTAACCAGCGTTCTACTTGAATGCGTCCTAAGGTAACTAACATTGTGACACCAGAATTTTATACTATATAAGATTCAAATTCATAATTATCATTCTACACAATCTAGTTTATTGGTTTATAACTAATATTAAAGTAAGACTTAATCGCGTAAAATATCTTGACGGCAGTTAATTTTAAAATAGGTATATTATGTTACTTTCATCTGATCGAATTAAAAACTATTTATAAATACATTAGTGAAAGCAGATAAAAAATGGCACAATCAAAGGATTATAAATTAATTAATGCTAAGTGAGCAACTACTCAAAATTTATGCGCAACGTTCGAAACTGATAAAGGTCCCTAACTTGCGAAACTCAAACGATCGCCTTATGAGCCCCTTAGATAGTGCCTCTCGGTCTTGAGATGACAATTTGATCCTGGAAGTAAATGTTTGCTGGGTTAAGCCTATACTTGAGTCGCCGAGCTTATGGTATTGCCACTCCCCGCCAAAACCAAGCTTAATACCTGTGCTCACATTCCATTTAGCTTGTAAGCTATCCCGCCGTTAATCTTAAATCTACCTTAATCGCATAGGCGGATAACTGGCATTTTTGTGCCATACAATAATAACGAATTCTAGATCGAACGCTAACGGAGTAGGTATAGTTCCTATACTTATCGGACAAATGGTTGGTAGGTACCAACCAAAGTTTCTATTACTTAAAGTTGCTCAATTATCCGTTGTTTAAATCAGTCAGGAACGGCTTGTCGTCGCTTACGAATAAGAACATGAAAGTCCATTTTTTCTTTCTTTATTCAATCTTCCTTCTTTACCGGCAGCTCATTGGTGATACCTTTGGTGGGAGATGATGATCACTTGACACCAGGTGGTTCGTCTGCTTACCTATTTGTGGGATATACAAAATTACAATCATATTTTCCCTGCACGGTAGATGTAGATACTGTCACCAAAGGTAATGGGTACATTAGTTACTGAGGTTTTCCGATCTCATAACCCACTGCATTACTTACATAACTGACACTACCATAATCCTATTTAAAGTATGTCATACTCATATATCATGAGCACCTCATACTTAAGTCAAGCCGGCCGTGACACCTTTGGAATCAGAACAGAAGGGTGACCATTCACTCAATGGAAAAAAGCAAGTGACTCTACATAGAACGTTAAAAGTATGTTAGCTTTTATACTAATAATAAACGCTGTACAAAGATATTCAGTGTTTAAATTTTTTTGTCTCTTTCTTACCTTTAACTTCAGAAAATCATATGACAGGGACAAATAATTTTAAACATGGAATAACTTTATACAGCGTTTATTAGTAAGGCATTAATAATATAAAGCGTAAGACTTTGTTTATTTGTTTGAGCTCACTAATCTCAAGAACTACTGGTTCGAATTGAAAAAATCTTATTATTTCTAAAAGTTCATTTAGGGCTCATTTACATGATACCATTTTGTTGTATATGTATTCAAGAGCAATAATGGAATTCAATAACGAACGTGCAATAATTGCCATTCAAGAACTGTAGGTGCCTGTTTACACTTTATATGCGATTATTGCATGCCAGTTTTGACAGGCAAAAGTTGCCAGTCCCTTTTGTTTACACCAATGCAATTTTGTCTATGAAATAATTGCTTTCAAGTTTTGACTTGTCTAAACACATAGTACGCGACAGGTTGACATGGCAATTTTCTAGTGATGTGGCCATCACGTTCTAGGTTTATATCGATTTTTTTATCCACGCAACAAAATAAGAGTAACATTAATTAAATAAGGTCTAATTATACTACATGTATATTATAGTAATATAGTAACATAATTATACTGATAGTGACAAAAACATTTTCATTAAATAATTAATTACAAGTGAGCATAATAATAAACTTTATGGAACTGTGAAAGTATTTGACTAAAAGCGAGAGTATTCGACGTTACTTCGGCACACTAACACGGGGGGCACAGTAGTTGTAGCGGCTTAATTAAAGCGCGAAGCCTACCGGCAAACTTCGATTGCGCTGTCAAAAATCCGAAGAATTATTCCGGCAGTAAAATAACTTGTGCGATTTTAGACTTTATCGCGCGAGTTCAGGCATATTAGCGAATTTATACGTACCAATGCAATATGCGATCGAGCCCTAGTTGGGGCGCAGTGCTTTTATTAAAAACAGTTTTTATTTATTGACGGTTCGAGGCTGGAAAGGATTTTTCTTGCGATGCATTCTAGAATTCGAGAATTGTTTTAATTTTCAATGCACGCTTGCGGTCGGGTTTTTATTGGAACAATTTAAAATTCTGTGACACTGTTAACGTGGAGAGAATTAGTTTCAAAATCCCTTTTCCGCTCTCCGAATCCAATGACGAATGTATTGCGAACTCGTCAGTTGAAGTGCGCCGGGTTTTGTTATCTCTTTCAAGATTATCATGTTTGTGTTTTATTTATGATGGCTTTTGATGACATAGCAACAAAGATTCATTTAATCAGAGGTAATTTTAATTGGCGACTTTTCTGTTAAATTCCGACGAAATAAAACGTGTTTAACTTTACAATATAATGTCTTCATCCTATTAAGGACTACAGAACATGAGTCTCGTTAAAATTTCAGAGCCCCAGAATCATACTTCACCACGCTGCTCTAGTGCGGATTGGTGGAGGGGTTAGTGGCGAATCCAAGTTTCATAAGGTTTTGTGGTTTCCGAAGGCTTTGACATGCCTTTTACTTATCTAATGATAATAGATAACCGAGACCGATAATTGCTTTCCGTACCTCGAAGCACGGAAGGTGTCAAGAAATGACACTATCAGTCACCCATTTAACTATCGACCGCTCCCAGTGTTAATAAACTCAAAGGTTCAACTTTGCAATTGTTGTTAACGAGCAAGTTATTTTCTAAATTACTTCTAAATTCATATATTCATATAGGTATAATATATTCAGTACACATTCCCCTACCTCCACACAACATTCAATAAGTGTATATAATTACCTTCTTAAGTCAGAACCATATGATTGATTGCGGCTGTTTGTTAAAGTATTGGAAAGTAAATTACTCCACCGTTCTATAACAATTACAACACCCCACATGTTTTAAGGCAAAGATTTATTTCACCGGCATAATTCATTTTAATTTATACGGTCGTACCTTCTTGATTTGTGTAGATAAAAAGTATCGAACATTCGATATCTGAGCTTAACAGCAAATTAATTAAGCTACAACAGGTTAATGCAGGTTAACATTTTATAAAGCAACTCAATTAGCAACCGGTCCTCGCAACATGATGTTACTTAATTGGTTGGAGTCGAGTAAATTATGAAAATTGCCGCCAATTTATGAATATAGGCGACTCATTCCGTTTATATACTGTGTGGGACAATGAATGAGAATTACGATATCGAGTACATTGTGTTGCCATAGTATACAAGCATTGAACAGGTAGGTATATCAAAAATAATAACAAGTATCTGTTTCACTACATGTATATTATGATAATAATATTATTATATTTACAAATGGAGGACTTTATCAATGATACTGTTTTTGTGTGCATGACCTCCTAACTTTTTGCTACGAGAACCGATTGTGATAATTCTTTTCTTATTCAAAAACTAGTGCTTCACGTATGGTTTCATACATTTAACGATATCTGACAGGTAATTTTTGAATTACTCTTAATCATGCATATTTAATATGGAATTTAGCTCATATTTTTCGATTAGGTGCTCCGATTTTATTTACTTATACTATTTTTATTCAAAAGCTGGCGCATTTTTTTTTACTTATACTTTTTTTATTCAAAAGCTGGCGCTGGTCGTCAGTTCCCATAAAAACCCGAACTACCCCAAACTCCCCGCCAGATCGCGCTCACGATATGGGACCAAACATCAAACACCTTTGGAATAAAAAAAATATCAAAGTCGGTCCACCCAGTAAGAGGCAAAAGGAAACATATTATAGAAAGAGTATACATACACTACACACTTCCTGAACATGTTTTATAAAATGTTTTTCAAAGTCTGGAAAAATGTCTCACCCCGCACGTCCACCCCGATTAACCTACTTCAATAACTTCGTTGGCTGACGAGTATAAAATAGCCTACTCTGTGGTACTAACAAAGAATGGTGGTACCTCGTAGCTCGTAAGTCATAAGTTCCAGTACCGTATGCACTTTACAGCGTTCGGGTAACATAGGAGCCATCACCGTAATTATAGTACGAGCCAAGAGCTCAGCTAAGTACAAAATGTTCGATCGACGATGCATACAAATGTGTGCTAATTACACTGTTGGCTTCG
The DNA here is from genome assembly GCA_905404135.1 of Hesperia comma. Classification (NCBI taxonomy): domain Eukaryota; kingdom Metazoa; phylum Arthropoda; class Insecta; order Lepidoptera; family Hesperiidae; genus Hesperia; species Hesperia comma. The sequence continues at coordinate 13,805,163 of FR990014.1, read as the reverse complement.
ACTCGACTCATACGTGGTTTACTAGTAGCGAGCGACGTGTGGTTTAGGAAGCCTTGCTACGCTTCCATTAGTGTTTGATTCGAACAAAATCTATTTATATTCTTTTCTTTTTGATTTGGTATATTTGATGTTCTAATTTCGTTATCGAATAGTCGAATATGTAATCGTCAGTATTTATTTTGATAGAAACATTTTATTTGAAGTATTTTTCCGATAGTACGAATGAAGGTAGGTAGGTAGCTAGATGTAGTGTTATATTTACGTAAACACATTAAGTACCTACTATTCAATAAATTCAGATACTTACCTATGAAAAAATTGTTACCTAAATCATGTAGGTACTTACTTTCATTATATAATGTCGGTTGAATCTTAATCTAAATACCTTTAAAGAAGCAAAAGGTCATGAACTCGTCACGAAATATTGAACAACGCTTGACATAATTAAAAAAGAAAAAAATTGACAGGAACGTCCGCTAAGAACTGATTTTATTTTATTCCACTGTTCGGTGGGCAACATTGTTCTAAAATGTCATCGATTTTAAAGTAGCCTTCATAATAATTGGTCTGATTGTATTCAGAAACAATAAAATCCCTGTTTCAAGTTTAAGGTAATTCAATCCTAAACGAAGTTAAACTTAGGATGTAAGTTTGTTTGAAAATCAGTCAAAAGTACATCCACGCAGGCCTACCGCGGACATCAATAGAACTATAGTCCGTTTTTAGGGTTCCGTACCCAAAGGGTAAAACGGGACCCTATTACTGAGACTTCGCTGTCCGTCCGTCCGTCCGTCCGTCCGTCTGTCACCAGGCTGTATCTCATGAACCGTAATAGTTACACAGTTGAAATTTTCACAGATGATGTATTTCTGTTGCCGCTACAACAACAAATACTAAAAAACAGAATAAAATAAATATTTAAGTGGGTGCCCATACATTCGACGTAAGTTTAGTTACTATTCGGTCCAAGAGATGGCGTTGGGCGTAATATGTGGCTACAATAAAACAATTAAATATTTAAGTGAGGCTTTTATAAAACAGACTAGATTTTTTTGCCGTTTTTATACATAATGGTACGGAACCCTTCGTACGCGAGTCCGACTCGCGTACGAAGGGTTTTGCCGGTTTTTTTCGCTACGGACTAAATTGACACATGCAAATGTCAATATTCGAAATAATGATACCAGCTTTTTAATAGTAGTGTTGTACTACGATACCGGTTTTATGAATCGTAACTTTTTACTTTTATCAGATTTTTTTTTTTGATAATAGACAAATCTTTTAAAAATCATGGTAACTATGGAGTATCACAGTAAAAAATATATTTATTAATTTTAATTACGTATTACACTAAGTAAATACGCCAACTATCAACTTGTTGTTGAAGAATACGCAATAACAAGGTTAAGGGTAGGGTATGCCTTTCGGTCATATTATTTTAAAGACACATTTTTTATTATTACCGAAAAACTATTCTAAAGGTTGACCAGAAATATAAAAAACCTCGCCATATTGCGGTAAACTCATGGAACTAATTTGTTTTACTGGCAACGCTTAGTTTATAAACGTCAATCGTAAATTACTTGTCAGTGGGTTTGAATGTCACAGTTTGTCTCATGTTTGTCTTTTTTCTTTATGTGTCTTTTTTGTGCTAAAATGACAAAAACTGTTCATATTCGTGAAAGAAAAGTGGCTTTCTATGTATTAAAATAACATTTCGGACATAATTGTCAAAATTACATTAATAACATGAGCGTTACTATAGTTACTGTTGTCAGTAGGTACTGTTGCCATATAAAAAGAATTTTCATCACACCTATTCGAAAAAGACGACTTGGTTCGGACTTACGGGGTTCCAAAGTTGCTGTTTTCTATTCAGCGGGCGGGAATGAATTTTCATACAACTTTTCCTGCCGGCTAGATCTTTTCCGTCCTATTTTGAATTTAGAACATTTTAGTATTTTGCGCTAAAGAAATCGAACGCAAATATTGTTTGAATAAAGAATGTCTGGTACGACGCGAGGGCCCCGCCAGCTGAATAATAAAAAAAGAAATCAAATTAAGATTTCGTTTTCAAATTAAAATTAAGTTTTCGTGCATTTTTACGTATTATTTTCTATTATTTTCTATTATTTTCTATTATATATATATATATTATTTTCTCATAGTGGGTGATGAAAAGTAGAGTGTATCACTCGGGTGCAAGTATATTTTTGGCTCGGGTGACGTACTTTGAATCCCTCGCTACGCTCGGGATTCTACTCTAGAATCCCTCACTTCGCTCTGGATTCAAAAAACGCCCTCGCCGAAAAAATATTACTTTGCACCCTTGTCATACAATCTACTATTTTAGCGCCCTCATGACAGGTTTTCTATTTTTCTGGTCAAGCAATAGATTGTAAATTACGTAAAGTTACGGTAGAGGCACATCACTATTAATGATTCACAAAAAAGTGGCAACACAGCTAATGTCAATTTAGTCCGTAGCGAAAAAAAACAGACTGTAGTTAAAATATTTTTTAAGTTCGTGATGCGTAGGATGTTATGCGACATTACCCGACGGCTTATAAGCGCACTAAGTAGATACGTATTACAACGTGCCAGCTTTTTCTAACCAAATTATACCTACCTAATCTCTATTTTTAGTTTACCCATATCCTCAAAGTTTTCAGTTGGAACAGCGATGTTTATCTCTTAAATATACTTATCATATTTTATCGTAACATAGGTGTTACTTATAGATAAATTGGTCATAATATCTCTATCAACCAATTCATAAAAGAAATAACGAGACTTTTGTTCAGTTTCAAGATTTTGTTGCCGTGTATATGAACCAACTTCATACAGGAAGTTAATAACTTAGCATTATTTACGAACTAATCCGCAAAATAATCTCCCGGGTACACTCTCCCCATAATGCGTTCTCCAATCTCCTCCACGTGTATTCCTAACTGAAGACTTTGTTACTATTTTAAGGCTCTGATTTTATTTTATTTTATTTTATTTTTAATCAGGTACTAGTCCACCTTCGCTTCGAAATACTTATTACGTTTACAAAATGTTTTAGTTTATTTTTTCCCAAATCAACTAAATTAAAAGATATTTTTATAAACATATTTATGAGCGGATTATTTAAGATGTCCATGTTTTATTTGTGAATTGAAATATTAACATTTAATTTTTATATAAAACATGGCCTACCACATTATTACAGGTTGCGCTGTAATTAATGGATAACCTTGAAAGGGTTCATAGTAGAACTAATAGCAATTAAGAGAAAAATACAAATAAAAAAGCAAGTAGTACCAAAGATATTATTATGTTTTTAAATATTATCGATGAATACAAAGATTAATTAATTCCATTTCACCGGACAAAAATCTGATAAATTACTAAATAGGTATACCTATTGTAGACATCATTGTCCCAAAAAGAATAGCTTTTTTTACAAATATCTCCAATGTATAAATAAAAATTCTCATAAACACAAGTTTAATAACTACACAAGCTTTCATCGGCATTGGTGTTAATAGCTTAATATCAATTTCATAAATATTGAATTATTCGGTAACAAGACAAATTGATGGTCGTGTAATTATTAACAACATACAACAATAAACAAGCCAACGGGTCCGGACCCGTGCTCCACCTAGGTTCTCCACCTGGGTGGAGCACGGGGTCTTATAAGGTCCCGTGCTCCAACTGATGGCGTTAGTACAGTGAAACAGTAAATTGTTTTCCTTAAATAATTCAAAAGAGGGTTGTAAGATCTAAACAATTATAATGGGCTAGCTAATGTGGTGCACAGAACGGAGTTTAAGTATTATTTACAAACCTTCTTGGTGCACAATTTTTAATTAAAAATAAATTCAACGCGTCTGCTTTCTGCTTTTCAACTTTTATTTCTTTAAATCGCTGACAAAAAGAGACACACAGAGGTTACATTTAGCCATAGCTAGCCTATTATAATTGTTTAGATCTTTTGAATCATTTAAGGAACACAATTTACTGTTTCACTGTACTAACGCCATCAGTTGGAGCACGGGACCTTATAAGTCCCCGTGCTCCACCCAGGTGGAGAACCTAGGTGGAGCACGGGTCCGGACCCAAGCCAACAACCCAATAAAAACCAAACGACAACAATAATGTCGTAAAACAAAATAAAAAATGCATAATATTCGAATGAAATTCGATATTGAATTCTCTCACAATATTGAATAAATTAATATTCTTCATGACACTAGTTATGTGAGTGATATCATTATAATGCATTAGGTATATTATTGATATCGACGCATTGTATTAAGACTATCAAGTGGGCCTGCCCTCGCTTTCATTCGGGAAACTGAGTGGTTTAGGATCTTAATTTTGTGTGTCATTTTAGTAAATGCTCTGATAATCAGTATAGGTAAATTAGTTTTTGAGTTTTGCGCTTACGAAGAATTTGCGATTCCTTTTTTACTATACATAATTGATACGAATTATAAATATTTACGATATTAGCTTAAAGTACGTCGTTAAATTTATGACAACACAATATTTAGTTCGTTCAGTAGTTAACATGATAATGATATTAGAATATTACACGCTGGTTTATGTGGGTTAATGAGGCCCCTATTAATTCATAGTGCTAAGAAGTGCTCCCCTGATTATGAAGCAGTTTTCATGCAGATGAGACATGCTTTGTGACTATTATATGACTTAGTGTAGTTCTTTTTAAGAGTCAACGCGTTGCGGTCGATATTTTTTCCCTTGAAACCATCTGTTTCTTTCCTTAGCCTTCGACTGTTATAGGATATATATTATGGAACAACTTTACATGATAACATGTATCGAGCACAATATCAAATTTATATATAAGAATAAGTGTATTTCTGTCTATTGGTCTGTCCGTCCGTAAAAGCCAAAAATATGGAGTTACAAAACTACACGTAATAATAATAATTAAAAAAAACTGACTTCAAAGTCGAGAAAACACAAAAAACCACTCAACAGATGTCATTTAAATTTATATAGGACTACACGACAAGCACTGCCTTTCAAACAAAAAAAGAATCACCATAATAAATAGGAACCTGTTTATAATGTCCTGTTTGTGCACAATAAAGAATATTTTTGTATTGTATAGTATTGAACCTAATTACTTTTTACAAAATAAAATAACCGACTTCAACATGCATTAAATTTGCAGATTAATAAAATGGCAAGCTTATAATAGAGAATATGTAAATATTTCATTACCATTGTGACACATTCTGCATTAGCTAAACTGTTTGAGACATTAAAATAAGAAAAGTAAAGATTATTTTTCAAAAGTTTACAGTGACAGTAAAAAATTTCAGTAACCGCATTATACACTCGTATATTGTACGAATTTCAACACGAAGTACCTATTTTACTTTTAGTTTGTTACGACTTACTAAACTAAGTATGCAGTTAGACAAGTCCACGCCAGGTGACCTAACCGTTGTTACCCGTTGCTAACTTTTAATTGATGCGCTGGCAGTCTCGAGTGAACTTAAATGAAATGCTCTAAAGACCTATTCATGTAATAAAAGTGTTGCTCTTTTATTTAATAGGTATTTAATTATAAACTTTTTAAAGCATTTTGTCTTTTTTTGAATATTCAAAATGCAGGCTAAATAGTTTTAGGAATAAAAGAGAAGGAAATTATAATTTTTGTTGTGTATGACATCTTCTTGATCTTCTCTACACACAACTATCTAACCACTATGTTAAGACTAACTTTGAGAAGATCTCATGTTGTTACAGTTAGAGGTGCAGATCATAGTCAACCACACTGATTTAGTGCGGATTGATGGGTATGTAAAGTATGCCATCGAAATCGCAATGGCATACTTTGATATTTAAATTTAACAGCCAGATTATACACCTTATTTTGAGAGTGAGAGATACGTGTGAATTGAAACGTTCCGCCCCCCTCCTTTTCCCCTTCGCCATCGCTACTTATAGTTATAGCATTTGTGTATTTTCACCTAAAATAATAAATATTAAACGTCGTCAAAACAAAACATACAAACGAATCAAAGGCCTTAGAAATACTCTCGAAACATCAGCTATACATAGATACTTATTAGATTAACGTAACACAGCTTTATCCTTAACACCACAGTGGATCCATAATACTTTAACGAGCAGAACTGAAATAAACGTAAAGTGCCCCTATCACCCGACAACTACTCATAAAAGAAAACGATCAAGTCATATCAGTTGTAAACTGTAATCAGAAGACAACGATGGTAACTAAAAGTTTTACCGATTTGCACCGAGTGGCTTGGCGTAGCGTAGAATGGGAGTCAAACTTTTAATGGATGCATACGGACACGGACACAACGTTATATGCCACGGGAAAGCTCGGCGCGAGCTTTTGTGTACACAAAACTAAAGCTTTGTGATTCTTCCACGTGTTCACTGAAGTAATAAACGAAATATTTTTAATAAATTAAAAGTACGATAAATAACTAATAATTTTACGGTTTCGTTAATCAAAACATTAAAATACAACATCAAGGTTTGTCACTCAAATGTGCATGAATTCACGCTATAGTAAGCTTTGTCATGTACATGCCAGAAACATGTTTTTGAAAGCCGCGTTTTTGTGTAGTTAGGCTGATTTTTATAGGTTTCGATTATTGGATATGGGCATAGATATTCATAAACAACATTAAAAGTATTGGCACACTACTGAGCACGGGGCTCTCCTCGTTATTGAGGAGGCCTAGAACATACTCCACCACGCTGCTTCAGTGCGGATTGGTGAAGGGGTTAGTGGCCAACCCAGTGTCGAAAGTTTTCAAGCCGCCCGAAGGCCTGCGACACGGCTTTTCGACTGCTATTTATCGATAACAACCGGGACCGACGGCTTTACGTGCCCTCCAAAGCACGGAAGCGCTCAAGAATTTTTGCCACTAGCGGTCACCCATCCGACTAGCGACCGCGCCCGCAGTTGCTTGAAAAGGTTAAAGGTAAGTATATTAAGATTAAAAGTATAAGAGATATACTATATTTATGGTACCTACTTACATGGAAGATAAATAGTTTATTGGTCTGAGCCTACATGTACTTATTTCACAAATAAAGCTATTTTAAATATGTAGATGTCTTTCAATCAACTGTCTGTTTATATGTGCTTTAGTTCCCACTAATCGCCAACAAGATTCAATAAAATTAACGATTTGGATCCGGTAACATTCAGTGTTTTATTTAAATTAAATCACAAGGAATGACCATAATTATGTGAATTTAAAACGGCACATCCCGCAAAGACATTTATATTGGAGATAAAAAGAATAGCCCGATGGTTCCGAAGAGTTTACTTTAAGGAGTTTACCTACAGTTAACGAAAACTCTTCATGCACTTACACCCTCATTAGATAGACATCGTCATTACATAAACATAGCTAAATAACAAGTTACTCACTAACTGAGCCGGCCGGAAGGAATCTGGGAACCTTGTTCTATACACATAGTCACTACCATCTTAGATAAAGGTAGGTATAGATATAAAAATATTATGAAAACATGGCAGAATAAAACGTAAGTGTTTTTGGATGGAATTTAGTGCGCCTGGAAGTACAATGATAAACAAAGAACATGTCAAAATATGTCGCTTGCAGTAAAATGTTGCAATCGTTAACCTAGTGGGTTCTTTACAAATGAACAATATTACAGGATGAACTCGCAATGTTAGAATGAGAAACTATTTAAGAAAAGCTTACTGAGTAAAATCTCTACGAAAACTGATTAGCGACTGACTGACATATATTATCAACGCTCAGCCCAAACTACTAGGTACTAGATTAGAAACTAGTTTGCAGCATGCTTCCTTTTATAATTTAAGTGAGCAATTTGAAAGGGTGTTTGGTCTCCTCTTTAGGGGTGAAACAAAATTGGAGAGGGGGAGAGCTGCTCAATCGATAAAAAGGATCACAGAGAAAGTCCATCAGAAGTCAGTAGTCACATGGCTTATTCTATTGAAGTAAGTTAAAAAACTTAAGTGCAGTTGACGGGAACGAAATCGCGAATCGCGAGCCGGCAGCTAGTAGGCACTACATAGTATAAACGCAAAAGCGTGCATATAACTATCTTCTGGCTATGTATACTGCTCATATCCATCTTTGTATCAAAGCTAAGACCGGTCACTCACATTTGCGCGAATTCGCGGTCCCATAAGTGAAGCAACCATCAAGCAGTGAAGTGACCATCGCAAATGGTTATTGAATTTTTGACACATCCTTGGATTTCTAAGCTGTCAAAGCTGTGATTATTGGCCATACAAACTTCAAACCTTCGCGTAGTCTTCCACATATTCGTACAATGTATAAATTAACTATCGCGCGCATAATTATGTGTAACCGCGGTAATATTCTCAGCACATTGAGGTACAGCATTGATAAACCTGAATTATTTTTCCCAAATATCTTCAGTTACAATATCTGTTATTATACGTTCATTATTTTATAAAGGCACTACAACTTTAATTACGATTATACTAAAAAAGTTACGTACCTACCCACAATCAATGTAATATACATCGCTATAACAGCGGCTACAAAGAGAAATAAAACAAAGCAAGGGCTGAAATATTCAGCAGTTTTCCTTAACAGCCACGACATGTTGTTCGTATGTATTACCTAAACGTTCCCAATTAACGTACGAGTTTTTGTGCCAAGGTTCGAACTATTATCCTCGATTCGCGTTTGAAATATAAATTGTTTTGTTAATTAATGTTCTATAGCCCTCTAATTGTTACACAAAGATTGATACATCAAAAGCAATGGTGTAATGTAACGAAAAACCAATAAATTCTGTTATGACCATGACGTAACTTATTTTTCAACACACTTGCTCGTAAAGTTGCTATTTTTTCTTTAGTCTTACGCCCGGAATGCGGTTTATTACACACTAGTGCGTTTTACTTTTCATTGCCGCACTAGTGTTTTTCTTATTCCACTTTTTTTTTAATATCCGTAAAGAGGTTGTTACCGAAAGATTTATTATTTTGTAAATAAATAAACTTGTTGTACTTAGTCAAAATCTGATAAGATTATACTTCATCTAATTATCTATTAAAGCATTTAAAAAATACAATATTTTAAATCATTAATTACCGTAAATTCCTATTAGAAATACATATCTAATTATTTAGTTTAATATATTGTGGCTGAATGGAGGTGTTCTTTGCCTCTGGACTTAACCTGCGCGCCTGCGCGCGCATAGTTATTCAACCAAAGATACGGCGCGCAAAAAAATAAACCTCCGCGCCATTTTGTGCAAACATTTGTTCGTTTATAATTTGCTGATTTGTGACTGAAAAATGTCGATACCTAATTGTTTTTTTCCTCGCAAGTGTGTTGAAAAACGTCGTATGATACGCGTGTGCTTTGTTCATTACAGTCTTGGCTCTATTACAGCCCTCGCCTTGCGGCTCGGGCTGTGCAATACCGCCTCGACTGTAATGACCAATTTCGCGCACTTGTATCATAATGTACTATTTCAACACACTTGCTCGTAAAGTTGCTATTTTTTCTTTAGTCTTACGCCCGGAATGCGGTTTATTACACACTAGTGCGTTTTACTTTTCATTACCGCACTAGTGTTTTTTCTTATTCCACTTTTTTTTTAATATCCGTAAAGAGGTTGTTACCAAAAGATTTGTTATTTTGTAAATAAATAAACTTGTTGTACTTAGTCAAAATCTGATAAGATAAGATTATACTTCATCTAATTATCTATTAAAGCATTTAAAAAATACAATATTTTAAATCATTAATTACCGTAAATTCTTATTAGAAATACATAATAATAATTATTTAGTTTAATATATTGTGGCTGAATGTTCGGTGTCTCTGGACTTAACCTGCGCGCGCATAGTTATTCAACCAAAGATACGGCGCGCGAAAAAATAAACCGCGCCATTTTGTGTTTTGTGCAAACATTTGTTCGTTTATAATTTGCTGATTTGTGACTGAAAAATGTCGATACCTAATTGTTTTTTTCCTCGCAAGTGTGTTGAAAAACGTCGTATGATACGCGTGTGCTTTGTTCATTACAGTCTTGGCTCTATTACAGCCCTCGCCTTGCGGCTCGGGCTCAATTCCGCCTCGACTGTAATGACCAACTTCGCGCACTTGTATCATAATGTACTATTATAGTGGCAGTCTGGCAACTGGAACGTCGAGTAAAATGATTTGATTTTCATTTTTACTCTCGCAGGTTCGACGTTTGTCAAGTTTTCAATGCAGAAGTAAGACATTTATTATCTACTAGCTGACCCAGCAGCCGTCGTCCTGCAACATATACCTACAGTCTATTAAGTAGACAGACTTCGCTTCGCTTCGGAAAACTTGTTGCTCCGTTCCTTTTGATCTTAGCGTGATGTTATTATAGCCTATATAGCCTTCCTCAATTTATTGACTATACAACAAAAATATTTTTTCAAGTTTAAACTTTGAATCTCTGTTGTACCCCATTGGGGAATGAATTTGCGTAAATCGTTTCATCACACTATGTACACAGATTCAAACTTTGAAGTTGACTGATTCAAGCTGCCTGCTGTCAGTTCATGAAAAAACTACTAGAACTAGAAGGTTGAATCTCGTTATTTCGATTTGTACAAAAATAAAAGTTTTGTATTATAAAGGAGAACCTTTTACCCATAATAGATTGAAATAGAATAACGAAAATTATCGGGACTGCGGTAATATGTACTTAAAAACTAAAACATAGATATTAAGCAAAGATGTTAGATGGATACGAAACAAATTCAGACAGTCATAAAGTGCAGTAAATGAACCATCATCTCCAACACTCACTGCAAGGATAAGTGGAATTTTATGACGGAAAATTAGAAGCCGTGGAGCAATAAATATTGTTAATAAAACAATATACCTGTAAAACGCTTTATTTACCGAGCAAGTATGAATTATAAAGTTTGATTTCCTAGTAGAAAATTAAACTAATAGCCTGATTTAGTTTTAGTACATTGCTGTATTGATATTATATTTCTTATGAAAATATTTAACAGAAGTGGAATTGGAAATCTTATTTGGCATCAAATAACAAATACTTAGAAATACGTTGTCGAATAATAGAAATACGTAGAAGTATTGTTTGTTAGACAATTTTAAATCTATTACTAGTGTAATAGAACGTACGGATATTGAATAATTATGACTGTTTCTTGTGTTTTTGTCGTATTTATTATGTGTCGTATTTTTAGTATTTAATTCCTGTTAAATATACGTACCTATCTATAGTAGGTAAAGTTATAGCATACCTATTTAATTTAAACTTTTAATACATTTTTTTCAATTTAAAAATACATTTAAAGTTTTAAAATCATGCTCCATATCAATAACTATATAGGGTGATTTGTAACTCGACGTATTCCTCTTGGGATGTGGTAATACAACCAATTTCCAACAAAATTAACCATAATGTCCTTAATACCAAGTCAGCTGGTTATCGAGATATTCCTTATTTTTGGTTTTGGTCAAAGAACACCGAATCTGACTACAAAAAAGTCAATAAATAAAAAAGTAGTGGTTTGAATTGAGTTGTGTGCATTTCTATCAGTAACCAATACATCAACAATCATTTATTAATACTAATGCAGGCACAAGTGTTACACATTTTAAAATAACAAGTGAATTCTTGTAAAAAAAATATTTTCTTACGAATGTGGTCGATATAAAAGTAGATTTATTTTAAAAAATCTAGTATACATCAAGCGTACAAACTACATGAAAAACATCCTCGTTTTATAAGCTATCCAAACAAGTAAAATTATTAAGACACAAACAAAACATTTCAGAAAAAAACGTATGTAGAGCACGTGCGACGTACCTTTGTTATCGTGCCCTTTGTTATCGTACCACGGTATAAGCTCCTGAGTTGCAAACTTTTTAGTTGTTATTGTCATTTGTCGTTTGTGTATTAGACCCACTTGATCATTTAAAATAAAAATTAAACAGCAGCAGTGTTTTGTTTCTGGCTACCAACGCGATCTCCCAAATTCACGTTGATTTTGATCACTAAATAAGTATGACGGCTTACTCTCGATGGACGGATCCTACTGCGTCAACTACCTGCTGGATAACAACTTCTTCATCTTCAGCAGTGTAAAGGCGTGGTCAACCGCCATCATTTTGTTGACGTTGAAATTGTCCAGTTTCCAATTGAACTGAAGACCGTAATGTAAGGCGTTCGTCGTTGAGGGTAACGACGAATGTACTCTCGACGAGCTTCATCCGCGTTTCCATCACAAAAGACATAACAATAAATAATATCGGCATACTCGAAATTAGAGTAAGCTGTCATACTTATTTAGTGATCAAAATCAACGTAAATTTGGGAGATCGCGTTGGTAGACAGAAACAAAACACTGCTGCTGTTTAATTTTCATTTTAAATGATCAAGTGGGTCTAATAGACAAACGACAAACGACAATAACAACTAAAAAGTTTGCAACTCAGGAACTTATACCGCGGTACGATAACAAAGGGTTTACGTCGCAAGTGCTCTACATACGTTTTTTTCTGAAATGTTTTATTTGTGTCTTAATAATTTTACTTGTTTGGATAGCTTATAAAACAAGGATGTTTTTCATGTAGTTTGTACGCTTGATGTATACTAGATTTTTTAAAATAAATCTACTTTTATATTGACCACATTCGTAAGAAAATATTTTTTTACAAGAATTCACTTGTTATTTTAAAATGTGTAACACTTGTGCGTGTATTAGTATTAATAAATGATTGTTGATGTAATGGTCACTGATAGAAATGCACACAACTCAATTCAAACCACTACTTTTTTATTTATTGACTTTTTTGTAGTCAAATTCGGTGTTCTTTGACCAAAACCAAAAATAAGGAATATCTCGATAACCAGCTGACTTGGTATTAAGGACATTATGGTTAATTTTGTTGGAAATTGGTTGTATTACCACATCCCAAGAGGAATACGTCGAGTTACAAATCACCCTGTATACCATTATTATTTGCTGCTATTAAAAGGAACGTCCTTTAAAGTGGCCCAAACTTTAAAAAACGAATAACGTACGAGCTCTACATAAATGTCAGGCAAAATATTATTAAGAATCCAGAAAAAGTTACACAGCAACTTCATATTGTACAATTCATAGTGGCCACGTAGTTACAAGCACTTCGCCCCAATTTCGATTAGTTAACAAAAACAAAACAACTGAACCAGTTCCACGAGTGCCTTCTGTTTTGGTATCACAAAATAATATTTTCTCACATGAGTGTCAATAGCAACTGTCCAATAAAACGTAATTTTCTGCCGTCTGTCGTATTGGTGTTCATTTTAACTCGCAAAGGTATTTCACGCCGTCTCTATTTACATCAACTTAAGGTTCAAAATTTTATTAATCTTAGCGTCTTGTTTACAGTCAGCTATAGAGTATTACGACATCGTAACAACTACATACAATTATTCTCTGAAAGTCTGGTGTAGGTTTTGTAAACAATAAGAACAACAAAAATTTTACACATGTACACATGCTCATGATATAAATGTTTATTAATGAATGAAACCGTGTAACTGGGTGAAGTCATTGATTCTGGAAAATTTTACGTTCAACAACATTTACTTGTGTCGAATGTTCAAAATATAACTGAAGATTCATAATCTACGAACGACCCGCCCCGGCTTCGCCCGGCAATATAATATGTATAGCAACAATAGGCGATGTTGAAGGGCGCGGCGTGTAAGTGGGCGTAACCAGCAAATCTCATCACTAAATAAAAATGAAAAATGAAAAAATATTTATTTCACAAAAACATGGTACATAGTAACACAGCCACTAGCTCCCATACTAGGATTCCCTGTGTTGTGGGACACTAGGATTAACCCTATCGTACAAATTATAATCGTCCTGCGCCCGAAATATTTTCCGCGCGTGTTGTTTTTATTTGGGATAAGTTCTAAGATGTTTGTTGTATATGGCAAAAACGATTAATATAATATTCATGAAGTGTTTAATTTAATTGTTGTGTATTACATTGCGTATATAGAAATGCTCCCGCCATAACGCTTTAAGGCGCTACAACCGTAATATGTAAAACCGAAATCGGCGTGCGCGCCACCAAAATAAAATCGCGGTGGCACAAAATGGAACTAAAAGTTCATTGCGCCGATTGCGCGTGGAACGGATAGGTCCTTGGAGTAGATAATGTAAGATAATTCGATTTATTTGATGTGAATTAATGGATTAACTGTTACATACATAAATTACATTATGTTAGAGATACATCGTTTTAACACAGGTTTTAACTTCGATGAGTATCGATATAAATAATAATAATAAATAAATAAACGCTAACACACTCATACCCCCGCAGTAGGTTACTAGGTACCTGTGTCGCGGGTGGCATGCTGGCATGGACTACACATAATATAACACCCATGACCCGAGTACAAATATTTACCTGCCACATAAATATCTGCCCCGGCCGGGAATCAAACCCGGGACCCCTCGCGTCGCAGACAGGGTCGCTACCAACTAGGCTACAGGGTCTTCAAAGCATAATTTAATAAGCATTTATTTAGTACATATTTCTTAGGTTTACATGAACACTTATAATACTTATTAACACTTATAATCAGTTGGTCGATGAATAGATATTATCGTCAATGTATTGTATCGAAAAAAAAATTCAACTCAACAATGTTATAATTTTTTGAATTTCGCCTAGCGCGTGCGACATCAAAGGACGCCGCCGACAGCTAAGGGCTCGGCTAGTCTAAGCTCCATAATCTTAGACCCACAATTCTACAGCTTTTTAATTTTGTCGAAGAATCAATTATTTTTTTCAAATCTGTACCTGTCTGTTACTTTGGTTCGATTTAAAATATCTCAATAAATAAGTATGTGATCTTATTTACGTTAACGAGAATCGCAAATAACTAATACATCGAATTAGATTATCGATTTCTTATGTCAACAATTAAGCAATTTAGATAGGAAATAAGGTTTAATCAATTTTAATTAATTAACGGTTGCAGTTCGAAAGTATTTGAAGGTAATAGTTTATTGATGTCCAATACATCGTAGTATGAAGTACCTACTTACTGCAAATTTACGGCGGCTAACGTACATAAATAGGCCAAATCGTTTCAATTCTAAGTGACTATTAATCTGTGTCGAATAATAAATACCTAATAAGCAACCACTACCTACTGAATTTGATACTTTGTTACGAGTATTTTATGTCATAGTTACATTGTTCGTACCTTCATCCCAATGATGTTATAAATAGGTAGATTGAGCGTCGCCCTACTACAATGAAAACAAAAAAAACAAGGCAACAATTATCAAGCATGTGTGCGTGCAGGCGATGTTTTTCGTGTTCATTTATTGTCTATGTGTGCGTAATCTGTGCGTAATGATATAAAAGTCGCGGCCAACAGTTGGCTTCGCTTTTTTGACACGTTTTCGCGGATTCGATTATCCATTTAGATATTTATACATCATTGCTTCATCTCATTCCTCGCACGCAACCTTATCGTAAATATGGGTTTATGTTTGTATTACTATTGCTAAGCATATTTATTAAATTAAGTATCGATTTATCGATCACATTATAAAAAAATAAATATCTATTTTTCAATCACAATTCACAACAAATGCACGGGAACCAATAAACGCAGCCTTATGGGCCGGGCGAATATGGCGTCTAAGATGGCGGTGCGGAGAGCAGTGCAGCTTAAACGCGACCAAACAATTTTGATACTATTGTAGACAATGTAAAATTACCTATTTCAATATTATTTTTTTAGGAGTGCAGTCATGCACGTGTTTTCTTTTATTTCTAATACTCAAGATTATTATTATGGACAAATCCTTAATTCAGTATTTACTTTATGTGACGTTGGCGTAGGTATGATAATTAAATATTGGTAGGTATATTCTTTTTAATACATTTTTGTCGATCTTGTTTGTCTGTACAAAACTTATACATTTGCTGTCAGCTGACTATGAGTTGAGCAGCGTTTCATTTTATGTCTTCTGTGGTCTGTGGTCCCAGTATGTTACATATTGTGGCAAATAATAAAATTACCATTAGCAAATTCTATCAGAACTTCCGTCTAGTAGTTTTAGGTCATAGGTTTTACATCGATTTTACTTTTGTAAACATTACGTACGAAGATAAATTAGGTAGGTACGTTACCATCGCAGAATTCGATTTTAAATCAAGGACCAAGACTGTGTAGACCTTGAGGTAGTTGTATGAATGAAATCGTTATCGTATTTTGTTTACGAGAATTTTATAGTTATGAATTTATAGTTATGAATGAAACGAATTGGTGTTTATTAAATCTTTGATCAAAGCTGTTTTTGGGGGATAATTTTACGTCTTTCGTTTTAATTTTTTTTCACGTAGACTTGTTGAGTGTCACCAGTAGATAATTATAGTGGAATTTTTTTTTCGGTAATTACAAACTAGTAGTGTAGATAGTAGGTATAGATAAAGTCACAGTTGTCATGGGCGGCAGCGGAAATTGGCTAGCCTGCTCGTTAGCTACGTAGAAGAAATCAATAAAAAAGCAAATAGAACCTTTTATTACGAATTATTACGAACTTATTACGTGTGCTTACAGTTTATATTCGAGTCGCCGAGCATATGGAATTGCCACTCCCCGCTAAAACCACATTGATTACCTGTGTTTAGAGTTTAATTTAGCTTGTGAGCAAAATTTACTAAGCGCATTTTTCGATTTCGCCGTCAATCTTAAATGTATCTTAATCGCATGGGTGGAAGGCTAACATTAGTGTGTCATGCAATTATAACGAATTTCAGATCGAACGCGATAGGAGTAGGTACCTATAGCTCGCACTGAACTGAGGGCATTTTATAGTGTCATCGTCAATCTACAATTAACCTTAATCACAGGGGCAAAAAGCTTGCATTTGTGTGGGTTGCCATTTAAACGAATTCCGTATTCTTCGCAAAAGGACTATAAATACAAAATATGTTTATTTATACCTACATTTTTATTAGATGAATAATTATGCATTAGATTATATTATACTTTAATAATTAGATATATATTAATAAATGATATAATAACTACACACATATGGTTGCTTGTGTGCCTGGCTGCTATGAACAACACACTAGACAAGAATACAAACACCCAGACTGAGAACAGAAATCTAAAATCATCATTTTATGTGCTGCTTCGCTGGGAATCCAACCCAGGACCCTTAGAACGGCGATCCAGCGTGTTAAAAATTGCACTATTCGGATCTTCATAAAATGTATTGTATTATTGTTATAATATTAGTATTATAAGTATATAATATAAATATAAATGTTTATTATTTACGAGTTTATTATAATATTTATTTTATATTATTAATATTATAATTTAATGAGTTAGTTTTACGCAGACAGGCTTTTAGGTATTTATAGACCAGATGAGCATTCCATGTTTTGCCGAGTCTTTTTAGGTTACGTTGGCCGCGAAATTCAAACTTGATTCAATAGTGGCACAAAATTTACGAATTAACTGTTTTAAATGGTCGTATTTACAATATTGATGTTATTTAAATATATTTAATTGAATACAGTAGTAAAACAGTAACATTAGACCCCATAATATAATTTTTATACATACGAGAGAAACAATTCGATTACGAAAATTTACCATATTATTTTAACAAAACGAGCGTGCGTTCACGTTGAGTCTACCCAGAGGAGTGAGGGGAGCGTTCTAAGCGCGCTAAATGTCATTGACGTAAGTGCCAATTGCATATTATTTTTTTCTTTCAAAACTGTTTCGGTTTTTGAGATTTCCATTCTTATGAAAACTTAGCTTTCATTGTTTTCTATGTTTTAAAAATATTATCATCAAGTAATTGTTAAAACTTTCGTAGTAAACTTGAAAACCAAAACTATTTGGACCTAACTTTACGATTTTTTTCTATCGAGAAAACTTCACATTTTACTGTTTTTGCTCTTATGAGATTCTTTATTATATAGTGAAGATACATATATCTAAATATCGGAGACATAGACAGTAAGCTTTAAAAATAATTTTAGATCTAAAACTACCATATTTCGGTTGTAGCGCCTTAATAACTCTCTCGAAAGGCGCTCGCGGGGGCATTTCTGGGCTTCCAGATATAATTGTAATCTCTTAGACGGTACTTGATCGACGCCTGTCTCTAGAATAAAATAGAATTAGCATCCCAAGGTACAGTCAAAGCACGTCCAGAATCTTCCAGATATTATCAATGAACGCCGGTGCAAGAATGATAAGATCGCACTCGGCCTAATTCGATGGAAGTCGAGTGGCGCGTACCTCGCCTATCTCTAGGACCCTGGTCAAGAAGCATTCCTTGAATGCGTAAAATTAAATTTACACTAGCAAATTTTCCTTTCATCACTCTTAGGATTGATGTTAGAGCAGTTAAGCATAGACGCTAAAGAGGGACATCACTTCCCAATGTCATACTTTCAGGCCTTACACCCGGTACTAACCTCGTGGTATTTAATGCAATTAAAATACTATTTCACATCAGATAGTTTTATGAGAATACTAGCTCTTACCCGCGGCTACGCCCGCATGGTCAAAGCAATATAACAATTAGTTGTTTAACTAACACCATATATACGTTTAACGCCATCTATTAACAGCTTTCGGAACTAAATATCTAAAAACGTCGATTTTTCACGGTAATGAGATGTTTTATTGCGGTAAAAAGTAGCCTACGTCACTCTTGGCCTTCCTTTCTATCTCCACACACATAAACTATACCCTATAATAGCTAGGTTTCGACGTGAAAGCGCCACAAACAAACAAACAAACTAACAAACACACTTTCACATTTATAATATTAGTATAGATATAGATTAGGTACATTGTAAAGATCAGATATTCATCGATAGCAATTAGAAAATTTGCACACTGTCATAAATAAAACATTCATATTTACAAATACCTACTTATAGCGTTATAAGTTATTTGGTTTTATATGTTTTTTTCATTGTTTGAGTTTTTTAGAATATTCTACGACTTTCTTGGCATAAAAATTTTACTCACGCAAGTAGACTCTAATTTAACGTTAATATAAGCCACACTTTCAGAATTCTACACTATAGCAAGCATAATTTATCAACAGTTAATAACACAACATTTTAATTTATTTAAAAGGAGTCTTCCTACGTTTGGGCGGTATCGGGCAGACTCGCGTTATCAGCGGATGGTAGCGATACTATCGTTCCGACCTAATTCGATTTCCAACCGCTTGCTAACCCGGCGATCTCGACAGCTCGCCAAGCCGTGCTCATACCGGGAAATGGAATAACCCTTATCTTCACTTAAATATGCAAACTTGCTAGTGAATCACGACCCATTCACTACTTTAACTGGAAACTTCTTTGCCTCTAAAACCTCGAGTGCTTTATTAATTTTATTACGGCATTCAGTCTTCCCTTTTAAAACTATTAAGTTTTCTCTTCCTTCAATTTCATCATTTATAGCTTTTTTATTTGTGTCACTGTTAGCAACTTTCAATCCAATTAGTTACGGACTTAATAAAGAATTAGAAGCATAATGAAACACACATGTGAGAGAATATGGCACAGTTACTGTCAATGGACTTTACTAATAGTACGAGTAGACTTGTATTTCATCGTGGAACCCGATACACTTCTACCTTAAAAGTTTAATTTACGTGCCACTATGACAATACTTATTGCAGGTATTGTGTACGAAGCTAAATATGAATCTTCATCATTAATCCTTCCAGATTAGGTATAAAGTTATGATATTATCTATGTTTAGAACTGTGTAGAATGAACAGATTGATGAATGTGTTGAAGTCATTAAAGAAGATTTAAAAGAAATCCTTTAAAATATTTCATTCAATCTATGCTGAAGGAGCGCCGTGAATGTAAGTAGGTATATAAAGTATCTACCTATTAAAGCTATAACACAATTAGGTATACTCGTAACATACATAGAATTGGATAAAAATATACCCAATTATTCACCGTCCGCTTAATGACTTCCATGTGACCACTCTCTTGCAAATGTGCCTTGAACTAACGCCCGCTAATTTCACGTAATGAAGGGAATTTAGCGCAGATGTGCTTTTTGCTAACACGACGAATCTAGGATTTTTGGCACTGTCACCACAAACATTTAAACGTTTCTGCCATTAATCTTGAGTTTCCACAAATATTATTATTTTAAAGTTATGTGTTTGGTAGCATTTGCTTGTAATGTGGACTCTGGACGTTTGTGTTTCCTCTACAGAATCGAAATGAAGGCATTCGGACTGTTTTCAATGAAATATTATCATTTTTATGGATTTCTCCAAGTAATTGGCTAAGTTTGTAAAAAAAATCTTGCCCTAACTAGTTAGTTTAAGTATTACTTTTCATTATGCAAAAGGGATAGCTATTACAACATTCGTAAGTTATAGTGATCCTGAGAATGCTTTGGGCTACTTAAAGACCCATTTGCTGAGAGATTGGCCCAACCTACGAGGTATATTGCAGAACTTTAGAGATAACTTCTGGAAACTTCGAACGTTTTGACGCTGCAATACTTAGATAAGGTAAACTGACTGTCTTAATTAAGTTACGAAGTTTAAACGGTGTTTAAGCACATATTTGTTTTAAATTTTGTATCGGTTTAATTACTGTTGAAATATAGCTAAAAGGCAATACTTTTCTGCCTGGGGCATAAAACTTTTTATAATCGGTTTACTACTTCGTCCACAAATCCGCACTGGAGCAGTGTGGTAGAATATTCCCTAGGCCTTCTTAGGCCTCCTAGAAAGAGCCTTTAATGGGGATTAAATTATTGTTACTCAAGGTTACCTTTTTCAATGAAATAATGCAAAGTATGTACAAAACAAGAGTTACGAGTACTTCGTTATACTTTTAAAATTATCACATTTATAAATGAAGCACTTGTATCCTACTAATATTATAAATGTGAAAGTTTGTGTATTTGTTTGTTTGTTTGTTTGTTACTCCTTCACGCAAAAACTACTGAACCGATTTTCATGAAATTTGGCACACACATAGAGGGCAACTTAGATTAACATATAGGATATTTTTTATCCCAGAAATCCCGCGGGATCGGAATTTACGCGGGAAAACCTTCTTCGCGTATGGGGTATAAATAGCTTCAAAACAAACATTAATATAAAACTAACAAGTCTGTCTTCTCGGAAATCCCGCGGGATCTGGAGTTACGCGGAATAAACTCCTGCGCGTAGTTGCGGGCTTAAATTTTTATGCGACCTTTACTAGGAGATTGAGGAAGTTTTGAAGCAACATATAGGGTACTGTTTATCCCTGAATTCCCGCGGGATTAGGATTCACGCGGTAAAAACTCATACCCGGGAATGAGGTCGTGGGTTCAGATGTTTATGGGACTTTCAGTGGGAGGTAGAGGAGGTTATGGAGCATTATATAAGCTACTTTTTGTTCCGGACTTCCCGCGGGATCGAGATTTACGCGGGAAAAGCTTCCATGAGCGAATGAAGTCGCGGGCTCATTAATATCTATATATCGGGATATCTATACATATATCGGGAATCGAACCGGCTTTTTTTCTCATGATCAACTTTATGTTGCTTTTTCGAGGGTCAGTATCGCTTTAGCTGGTCTTTATGTTTTGGCACCCGAATGAAAAACTACCAATGTAGTTTAAAAATATAATAGTTTGGAATGAAAAAACCCCGACGTTTATATCTTAAAGTCTTTTTATCGATTTTCTCAAGATCTACATAATGGATTTTTGTACCTACGGTATGACTAAAACGTAGTAAAAAATCAACTGTTCTTAAGATGTGTGGAGTGTGTCTTAATATGTGTGGGGTCGGGATTAACGCAGGAATAACTTTGTGACACACTGAGTTCCACGCGGGCGGAGCCGCGGGCAACAGCTAGTATTCTATAAATAGTAGAATTCATGCATAATGTACACACTATCGTAATAAAAACGTAGAATTTAATTTATCTGACCTAATTATGAATTACACTATGTTGAACCAACTTCGATAAAAAGTTTCTCAATTCGACCGTAGACCATACTGACCATACCTATGCTTTTTTACGTATGTTCACCGATTTTTTCGTCGTTTATGAGACGATTTTAATAATCCTTTTTATGTTGGAAAGTAGATATAGGTACCAAGTATCCATGATCCCACCAAAAACATTCTGTAAAAAAACAGTCAAGTCTCGATAGAGCTGTTAGTTTATCTCTAAAAAGTAATGAAATCTCTAGACCAAGTTGAGCCAAGTCTAAGGTTCCTTACTTACTTGCTATTTCTTATTACTATTTATGTAATTTTGTAGCAAGGAATTCTATGGAAAAAAATTGTATTAAGTCATTAGGCATTTCACCGTAATCGAGGAATCGTTGAAGCCGAAAGAAATAAATTGCAGTTTAAGTAACATTAATTTGTACTTACATGAAATAAAGGCACACGTACAATGTTTGTTGATGAGATTCTCGCATTTATACCATAATTTTTTATGTTTATTGCATACAGCAGTGGATAGACACAGACAGTATAGTATAGTGTATAGCATAAATATATAAATGCCTATCTGGTAATATAAAAAAAACGTAACGCAGGGTAATGACTCCACATTGGCAAAGGCAGTTAAAACATGGGTTCTACATCATGAGTTAATGAGTTCCTGAAACGCAGCATTTTTAATATTATGGACTTTCTTTGGCACCAATGCCCAATTATCTTGTAGAGTGGTCATAGTGGTAAGTCCAAATTAAATTAATTTTCAAAGTTTTTTAAAAATTTTCATCAATTAACACTAATTTTA
The DNA here is from genome assembly GCA_905404135.1 of Hesperia comma. NCBI lineage: Eukaryota > Metazoa > Arthropoda > Insecta > Lepidoptera > Hesperiidae > Hesperia > Hesperia comma. The sequence continues at coordinate 13,782,301 of FR990014.1, read as the reverse complement.
ATTACAAGTTATTAAGATGAAATTTTTAACCAACTTTCTACAAGGTAATTATCATCGACTATTTTTAGAACCGGTATAAATTTCATTAACGACTGCTCCAAGAAAGGCTTAATAGGAAAATTTTCTCCAAACGAAATTAGCGTACTATGCATAGAAGCACTTTGCTCCAATACCATCTAAAATTAAGGCCTTCTCGAGATAACTTCGCGTCCAACAAAATTAGTAAGCTATGATGTGCAGAAGCTTTGAGTTGCCTCACTGCCGTCTTTTAGGTCAGCTCTTTCCTAGATTAAAATAGGTACGTGGGTTGAGTTTCTTGTTGATTAGTTCAGGATTTAGTAGGTATTACAGCGATTCTGAGTCATTATATTAATAGAAGTTTGTGTTTGGGAGCACGAAGATAAGTTGAGCTCTGAAATATAACTTTTTTACCTCGTAAATCGGACGCAACTATGCAGTTTTGAAGAATTTTTGAATCGAGGCTAATCCTATAAGAACCCATATTTCATACTTCAAAATTCGTATTTGCACACCTAGAAAAAACAGTAAATTAAGCAACGTTAAATATTATACATATTAATTACTATCATTTTGTTACATAAGTACATAATATTGTGACATCGCACCCACGTCACGGCAAGCCTGCATCACGCTATCTCAGTTTTGTGAACAAATTGTGAAAATGTAGCTCATATTCACGGGACTAAAGTAATACTAATATTTAGTAACAAGAGATAAGTAATGACAGTGCCTAATCCTGGAAATCTATTTAGACCTAAGGTGCATAAATCGATAGAAATATTCCCACAGCGAAACAAGATCGAGTTGGTAGAGTGAAATATATCTGATAAAGCTATCAAAGCTAGCATGCGAGAATTGTGTATATCTAATTAATATCGCGATTTATATTAAAGCGCCAAGTGGAGTGAATGTTCGTAGCCGTTGGCGCCACAAAACCCGCGTGGGTGATGTCCGATGCAAACCAGCCCGACTGATTAATGGTGTTATACGCAATAACAAAGATAACTGCTGAGAACCTTCAAAGTTTTATGCCATCATTAACGTGTCTAGATAACACTTAAAATCAGCAGCGCGAATAACTTGTTCTTCATCAAAAATAGATTTTAGAAATAAAATGAAAAAAAGTGTTTATCAATAACAATTACAATTTATTTTAAATACTTATTTTGTTGTTATTGTGTTAGAAAAGCATGACAAAAACCGCTATTGGGTTCATTACTTGGTCGCAGCGTGATGCTACTACCTACTAGTGACTATGTAGTGGTGGAAAAAGTTATGTTTACTTAAAATATCTTAATTTATTAAAATTTGTTGTTATGTCCAATTAAGTAATAATTTTTTTATAAAAATTGAGTGTAAATTTAACAATAATACGTACTTAACCCGCCGTTGGTGTCCTATATGTCTGTGAGACCGGGTTTTTAGAAAAACACAAATATTTTTTACACCGTTCATCGAATTGCATTGGGTTTTCGAGTAGCTGCCTTATTGCACGCTTCCTACCACCAGTCTACCCCACGACAACGACGAGGGCCCACTACACTGAGTTTTGGTGAAAACCCGGTCTGTGAGACCGGCGTCACCAACGAAGTAAGTCAAATGGTTATTATAAATATTTTTTTATTTTATTTATTTATGCAGGTCTGTGATTGTTATTTATTGTGTAATTGTACGATTTTATGATAAGTAAGCATTTAGCCTAATGTTATCGATATTTTCGCGTTAGTTAACACATTGTAAGCTTTGTTTCAGCATGTCCTTACGAAAATGACCTGCGACGCCTTGAGGCTCTTCAGCAAGAAAAAATGTCTGATGAGGACAGTGAAGTGATATTAAACCAAGCCACAAATTTAAAAAATATTTATGCCTTGAGCATGTGATACGAAGTTTTTTGGCTGTTGACGATGTCTGATTTTGCAATTATATATTTTTTTTATTGTCTCGAAATTATACCATTTATGTTTCTTTATTACATGTTTCCGATGTCATAAGACTGACTAAGGTTGATTTTGTTATATAATATGTCAAATATTGTTGCCATATTTGTTAGCCAAAAAATATTTGGCAAAATGTCACATAATTTTACTGCATCCAAAGATTACTAATAAAATAGATCTGATTCATGTTTATTCATATATTTTATTGAAAAGAGATGTCTTATTATTGTACCCTTACCAATTAAAAGTAATATAAACAATACATTTTTGAAAAACACGTAGTTAAATAAAACCGGCCAAGTGCGAGTTGGACTCGCGCACGAAGGGTTCCGTACCATTATGTATAAAACGCCAAAAAAATCTGGCCTTTTGTATGAAAGCCTCACTTAAATATTTACATTTACATCAGTAGCCACATATTAGCCACAAGCAACGCCATCTCTTGGACCGACAGGTAACTAAAAGCATGAACTACATATTAGCCACAAGCAACGCCATCTCTTGGACCGGCAGGTAACTAAATGCATCGGAATACATAATAGCCACAAGCAACGCCATCTCTTGGAGCGGAAGATTATCGCTATAGTGTCGAAGCCATATTTCGACTTAAATATTTATTTTATTCTGTTTTTTAGTATTTGTTGTTGTAGCGGCAACAGAAATACATCATCTGTGAAAATTTCAACTGTGTAACTATTACGGTTCATGAGATACAGCCTGGTGACAGACGGACGGACGGACGGACAGCGAAGTCTCAGTAATAGGGTCCCGTTTTACCCTTTGGGTACGGAACCCTAAAAACCCGGTCTGTGAGACCGGGGTCACCAACGGTGTAAGTCAAATTCACGTCACCAATGGCGGGTTAAACAATAAACAAAGGTTTAAAATAGATACGTCCTACATAGGTAAGTACCTATAAGCCCAAAATACTCAGCTTCTTCTATGGGGATTACCTAACCTTGATTGGTATCACGAATTCAGTGAAAACTTATTTGTGTCTACTAATTTCCATTCGAGAGATACTTTTGTACCTTATGTGGAGCTTATTTTAAGTACCCTTTTGATAAGGACTAATTCAATAGGTATTCATACGTTGTGAAATTCACGGTGAACAATTTTTCAAATATAAATCTATAAACTAACTAGTAAATCCGCCCTCGCTTCGCTTCGGGTAACCAGTCCCTTCAAAAATCTCTATAAATTTTAATAAATTATGTTATTCTGATGTCTAAGGTATATTACTGCAAAGTTTCATGAAAATCCATTCAGTAGTTTTTGCGTGAAAGAGCAACAAACACACACACCCACACACTCACATACATCCTTACAAACTTTCGCATTTATAATATTACTAGTAAATCCGCCCTCGCTTCGCTTCGGGAAACCAGTCCCTTCAAAAATCTCTATAAATTTTAACAAATTATGTTATTCCGATGTCTAAGCTATATTACTGCAAAGTTTCATGAAAATCCGTTCAGTAGTTTTTGCGTGAAAGAGCAACAAACACACACACACACACTCACTCACTCACTCACATACATCCTTACAAACTTTCGCATTTATAATATTAGTAGGAAGGAAGTAGGAAGTAGGATTTAATGTTTATTTTATACCAAAAGTAAATAGGTAATTAGGGAAAAAGTAAGACAATTTTATAATTTATCATTGGAGATATCCAATAATACATATTAACTCGGCGCCAAGTCGAGCACTGTGGTCAGCATTGGCGCCACTTTTGGTTCGCGTGGGCGAACCCGTAACTGCAAACGAGCGGCTACACTGATTTACCGTGGAGAACACCTTCGTTTTAAATGGTCTTAAGAACTCAAATACGTTTTTGTACCGCTGCCATTCTTTACTATGTTTATGAGTTTAACCTATACCTAAGCTCCGCGCTATAAAATAATTTCAACTTGCAGTTGAGTTGCTGATACTGATATGGTTTCTGTTATAATGATAACAAGTTTAGAAGTCACTGTTATTGGTGTTATTGATTGGAATTATTTATATTATGTAGTTATATTAATATTTAATTGGTCTCCAATACTTAATTAATTTTCGCATTTGTTATGGATTGTTAGGAAAATATGGAATACTTAGTCAGTAGAGGAGTCTGGTCCATACACCTACTTTGTAAGAAAGCTAAGTATAAAAGATGATATTCATTCTGCAGTTATTGTGAAAAGGTATGAACGATTTATGTATTTACTTATTAAAAGGTTTTGCTCAATAATACAGACAAATCAGTAAGTACATATGTATCTAAATTGATATTTAATTAATAGTTTTCGCAATATTGGGGGATTTTCCATACCTAGTTGTTTTAATTTACGACATCTTTGTCTATCTCTGTACAAATTCTAACATCAACGTATGTAATAAAAAATAAACTTCTTCGAATTTCTAAAGTCACTTTTGTCAAGAGTATCTAAAAGACAATATAAGGGCTAAGTAGAAATATAAAAAATATATGAGGCGTCGATTCAACAAATTCAATTTCTTTTTCATCTTTTTAACTAGGTATAAACTCAAAGGTGTGTGAAGTCCGCCAATCCGCACTTGGCCAGCGTGGTGGGGTGGACTATGGCCTTAACCTTCTCATTTTGACAAGAGACCCGTGCTCAATAGTGGGCCATGATGGGTTGAGATGATAATATGCTTATAATAATATGCTTTTTGCTTTTTAAGTCTATGAAGTAAAATATTTCATTAAGTTTCAAAACCTTCATTTACATAAGTACTTATTTACTGAAACATAATCTACATATCTATAATATAACATTCAATTGCACAATAAGGAGGAATCCGGTGTTGCCTTATTTAATTTTATCCTCTGGCAAAGGAGAAGTTTCCGATACGATCCCCTGCCGGGCGAACATTCATGTGACAGGTCATGATTGTTTTGGGTCTTAATTGTTTATGTCTTTATTATTTTGACTTCGTTTTAAGCCATTTGGACAGATCCTATCTACCGAATAAATTATCCCAGATACAAGAAGGAAGTGAAGGAAAACATCGTGAGGAAACTTGCATGCCGGAGTGTTGGCAAAACTTAAAGATGTGTGAAGTCCGCCAATCCGCATTTGGCGAGCGTGGTAGAGTATGGCCTATACGTTCTCATTCTGAGAAGAGACCCATGCTCAATAGTGGGCCATGATGGGTTGAGAATATGGTGATGATAAGTTATAAGCCATCGATATCCGCGTTTCCGTGTTAACGCTTAAAAATACGCCTATAAAAAATAAAATATGATTTCCATGTTGACAGTAAATATCAATATTTCACCACCATAGTATAAATAAGTGCGATCGCTATGTGCTAGTTACATTTAACGGTAAGCTAATAGAAACAGAATTTCTATCGAACCACCCACGCATCGTCAATAAAATGTGTACTGGCTTCTAAAATGACTTGCATTTAATTATTAGTTGAACAGTTTATCGTGAGAATATAGCTTTTAACCTCGACTTTATGTAGAAGCTTAAATTATGGGGCGCTTGGATAATAAACAAACTAATGATACAAACAATTGTAAGGGGAATTCTTCAAATAACTGCCAATATATGCAATTTAATGTAAAATAATAATAATTGATTTTTTCTCAGAAAGTTATGATGAAAAATATTAAGGATATTTGCACCCTGAATAAAAATTTGAACATTCTCCTTTTTTTGAAGTCTGTTAAAAGAATTTAAAACGAATAGTCAATCAAACCGTCCACTAGCGCACACTAAATTAGCAAGCGTCCACAAGAAAAGAGCCCAGTGCCAGTGCCACTAATGGGTCGCTAATAATGAAGACATGTGTGGGTGTCACGAGTCAGGGAGATAGATATGCTACCAAGGAGTTATTTTAGACGCGATTTTTTATTTTCCATTCGCGTCCTATATGGAATTCGTTTCAATGTCAACCCACACAAATGCCACCTTTCCGCTCCTGTGATTAAGGTTCATTGTAGATAGACGGCGAGAATTTTAAATGTCTTAAAAATGTTACTTACAACCTAAATTGAACTGTGAGCACACGTAATAAATTTGTCTTTAGCGGGGAGGGGCAATAGGGAATATGCATGTCATTCAAATTTAAGTAAATATTTTTTGTACAGTCGTTATCGCTAAAATAATGATATCTGTCACATTATTTACTATTTAATCTTTTTAAAATCACTAAAATAAATTTATAAAAAGTGCAAATTTTACGAGGCAAATTTAAAATGTCGAAACGCAACGCTATTGGTTAGACATCGGCGTGACGTCATCCTTCGCGATGGACATGTCAAAAACATACTAGAACTAGCTGTTTTCATTTATATTTCAGTTAATTTGATTGCTTTCAGAGTTTATCGTATACCTCTTGCGTGATTTTTGTTTGTTAGTGGTGTGTTGATTGACTAACAATGTCTAAATGTGGATTTCAAAAGGCGCAGTCGGATAATCTTCCGAAAATTGATGCTTTCATGATACCTAAGTTCGTACTTCGCCTCAAATAATGATTTTACATCAGCTGAAATCAGGGGAGTCAAAGCTGCAAGGTGAGGAAGTGATAGATATTTAATTTAGGTACATGGTTCTCGTAGAGTTTTTCTATGTAATTCATAAAAGTCTTTTATCTACACTAATGTTATAACATTCTACTTATGTTTCCAATACTTGACTTATAATTACTACTGTTATAGCGCAGATAACAAAACACTCAATTTAAGCAATTTCACATGATGGTATAATATCCACATCGATATCGTAAAATCTCATTATAACATCGCGCGCTCGCTCCTGATTGGCCCTGCGCGCGCAGCTGCGCTCTCATTGGTAAGATTTTAATGGCGGCAAGTTCACTGTGACAATACACGTACGCGTGAATTTAATGTTTCGCAATGTGTTTTGTTTTTAAAATACAAATTAAATTGCATTAGTGAAGATAAAGTAGTGTATGCAACTGCATATAACACGGGTATTAAAACACTCGTTACTATTATGAAACTCGCTGCGCTCGTTTCATAAACTCACACTCGTGTTTTAATACCCTTCATTATATGACAGTTGCATAAACTACTATAACATAACCTGTAAAGGTTTAGCCATTTACCTTCTACATACAAATTATACTATATCCTTCATATCACATTTTAGGAATAAATGGTTGTTAATATATAAATCCGTGTTTGGGAATACTTACTTTATAATCAAATCCGTTTTTATCCCAGATCTGAACGAGAATCTTACAACAACTTTTCAGGGTTTGTACTTTTGTAAGCCAAATTAAACCAAAACTATTAATATTTGGTAGAAATAATTATTTTCTTCTTACGTTAAAATGATCTTCGCAACAGTATGCAGTGCTTTTTGTAGATATAATATCTCTTTTCACAATTTTACACCACTTTTTTCTTATATAAGCGTCCCGTGGAACATGAAAAAATACTTTGTCCGGTGCGTTCCATCTCGTATTCTTGCACATAGGTACACTACAGTACTTAAAATAAGGTATTCGGTTTCCATCCATACTTCCGTTTATGAAATTAAACTAGAAAACGTAAATTTAATACTATAAAATACTCTTTCTCAACCTCGCTCATAACCACTTGTTAGTAAACAACTCCAACCTGACGAACAATGACGTCACCATAGAACGCGCCAAAAGGGCGGCGTTTGAATCGGCCTTATGTCATTGCAATTTTCATTAATTAATTTAAAATAAATTTGGACTTTCCCATGACTCGTAAATTTTTTTACGGTATTATATTAACATAAATGAGCTATAAAAACAATAAAAAGAAATCATGCATATTCCCTATTCCATATTCTCGGCGACTCAAGTATAGACTCAAGTATAAATGGAAATTATCGTGCATCGTGACTGAGTGACTATCGCTTACTGTGCCTCCGTTTTTGCAGTGTCTATGAGCATCGAATCCACTCGTTTTAGCTTATCGATATCGCCCACCACAATCTGCACACGTCCTAAGCCATTATAGTGTAGTAGCTTTAGGAATGCGGCTTTGTGATGTAAAGTTACGATAGGCATGGGGAAATTCTTGACTTATTGTGAACAATGTAAAGCATGTTATGCAAAATGCGTTAAGTCTTAGAGCTATTTTTTGATTACTACGTTTAATTTTATTACCTTGGTGTTGTTTAAAAATCGATAGGGTAATCGATAGCGGTAGCGGTAGCTGTAAATCGGTAGTTGTAACGGAGGTTGCGCTTTGAGGAGTTCGTTTTTGGGTGGAAAATCAAAATAGCGAACCTTAACCTTACTCAACATTCTCTCTTTTGTCGTATTCTTCATTACTGAAGGTCGTGTCCAGAATGAAAGTCCTTCAAAGATCTTAATATTTTTCTCCATTCTCCACGTTCTTCAGCTTTCTTCAGGGCAGATGTAATTGAGAGACCAGTGAGTGCGGTTACTTAGTCACTCCAACTTTGCCTACCACCATCAACTTGTCAAGATCGTCTGGTTTGCGGCGGGCAATGTGACCAAAATACCCCAGTATTCTTTGGTAGCAACTCAACATTCATTCTATTGAAAATATACTAACCATTCCAAACGAAACAGTATTCGACAGCTATAATAATTGTAAAAGAGATCTGATTTTCAATATTTTTTTACATAATATGTAGGTATATGAACAGGAATTTGAAAAAAAGGATTTGAATATTTTCACTTTGATACCACCCCTGCCGCTCGTATGAATTAGCCATAGGTACTGCAGATTAATCCTTGTCGAATTCTCTAAAAGTTCTTCTTAAGGTCAATAAAAAATAATGATCAAAATCCAACCAGAAGCTTTGATGAAATCCGTGGAACAACATACATCTATACATCTATATTAAAAAATATATAAAAATGAAACCCGTTTTAATTGGTCACGGCATCACGCGTGAATGGCTGGAACGATTTCACTAATTACTTTTTTGTTGTATTTGTTATTATTAGGAGAAGTTTCTTACGGAAAAAAATATTAAGAAAATCTCTCAGAAATATTAAAAAATCATTTAATTTTGCATATTTAAAAAATCGCGCGTAACGAATGTCAATGTCATTCACAGCCATAGACTATATTGAAAGAGCATTGTTTGTTCGGAAACGTGGTTACTTAATTAAATTCGAGCATCATTTGTTCGGAAACGTGGTTACTTAATTAAATTCTAATTAATTTTTGAAAATAACTCGCCACGGAATAGTTATGCATAGATAAATATTATTAAATGTTCCGATTTTATGACGTTACTAAGGTAAAATATAGGTAGGTGCACCTAAGTGTGGTCTGAGTATGTGAGTAAACTTCGCATAACCTATTTAGTAATCTGTGGTAGTACATTGGCTTTATGAAAAAAATCTGTGGTAATCTGTGATAGTGATGTGCCAACTCGGAAAAAATATTAGTACTCGATTTAACTCGAGTGAAATCCAATCATTTATTTAAGTATTTAAAATAATATTTACTATCAATTAAACTATTTTTATAATCAGTAATCACAATATTTTCAAGAAAATAAGATAATTAGTATCACAAAGAATATTTTTTCCTTAGTTAAATTATAGCGAGACCAGGGTATTATGGATTCATTTTTATATGGAGGATATTATAGATTCCAGTTCAAATTGAATAGGTTGAACTCATACCTAAGATAGGTCAGCTATACAAAATAAAGTAGTGCATCATTGCTACGCTAAGGCGGTACGAAGTTCGCCGGGTCAGCTAGTACCTAATAGATGTGTATAATTTACACATCCAGTACGTAATTTTACAAATATAAGTAAAGTACGTTACCCGTTACGGAGCCGGTTACACTTTTTTAATCTGTGACCGAATTAGAACGAGACTCATTGAGTCTCTATGATATCTAGTTCTGGGTCGGTCACAGTTGCCATGGGCGGCAGCGGAAGGTGGTGCTGCATGCTCGTTTGCTATCTTAATTCCATAAAAAAACGTATCTAAGACTTTTCTTTTTTGACGTAGTTAAAAAATAACCGAGTATAACACTTACGCAAATTCAACCACAAATTATATAAGATTTGAACCATTACAGCGAAAGTCACTACAGAGTTGGTAATATTCAATATTCATTATCTTACCGACCAATATTTGAACACCGCGTATGAACATAGGTAAATACTACATTTAGTTCTCTGCCACTGGAAACTGAGGGAAATTAATAATTCCAACGTGTATAATTATGGTACCTGTAATTTCATTAAACACTAGCAAACGCCCTCGCTTTGCTTAGGGAAACCTATTCTTACTTAATCTTCTACTGACTCTCAGTTATAAAATATTTATTTATTTATTTATTGGAAGGGGATTTTAAATTATGTATTTTAAAAGCGATTAATTGCTATTTTACTTGGGAAATACCGCATCTAAATCTGTAAAAATGTTTCTGAGTATAATGAAAATACGCTCAACCAACAATCGTAGAAATCGATTAACAAGCAATCACAGGTAAAATAAAACCAAAAAATATTGAGATCTACATATTGCATTTATTGTGAAATTTGTCCTCACTTTAGAAGACCTTAAGACAGATAGATAGCTAATTTGCCACACTCATAGCCGCATACTAGGATTCCCTGTTTCGTGGGTGCCATGGACAACACACAAGATAAGGACACACATCCAGGCCGAGAACGGAAATTTAAATTCATCATTCAAAATTTCGCCATGCTGGCAATCGAACTCAGGACCCTTTGAACAGCAAACCGGCGTGTTAACCATCGCGCCATTCGGGTCGTATATGTTCAAACAATGTACTGGAGAATTGTTAATTTATCTAAAAAATATCTTAAGAAAAGTCTAAGATGGCATAGAGGTTACTAATGTCGATAAAAATGGTATTTTACAAGTAATCTTTCACCTATTAGATGATCACAAAACTAAATTTGCAAATATGTATGTATGTCTATTTTAAGATTCCATATTTGTGCGAAAAACTAGGGCATTGTTTCCCACGAAACAATGGCAGCTTTACTAATTCATAATAAATGAATAGCAATATCATATTTCTAAGAAGCCGACGAACATAGAAACTCATCTTGTTCAAATTACAAACACAATAGAAAATCTACTTTCGTCTTACAAATGGATCAAGATCAGAAATTAATATCAATCATCTTTTATTTGTTCACTAATCAAATGTTCTAATAAAACTGCTGACAAAGTATCTCTTAATAATTAATTGACATTTATTTTATGACATTCATCACATGTTTACTTAGGTTTTGGTTATTCTTGTTCTGATTTTATTAGAACTATGTCTGAGTCATCAGAAGTAACTTTTTTCTATTCTGTGTCATTAGTCACAGTCATAGATTACGATGATGATGATGATGATGATGATGTTTGTCATTCGCTTACTGAAAGGCACTAAAGGCGTGGGTTTTAATTAACTCTATTGGGAATTTATTAATTATTTTATTCTTGGATATGCGGTTGATCACTAATATAAAAATGACAAATCTACGATTTTTATCACGATGATATTGCGCCGATATTACATAACCTCCAATTTATTTCCCTCAGTTAAGACCTATTATGTATAATTTGTACATATTAAAGCTCAATTATATTCCGTATGTTTCAATTTCAACACAACAGAGCCGAAATGGTAAACAAAGTGGCACGCATCAGTAAAGAACAACTCAAGCATAAAACAAATATAGAACATGCAAAGCAGTTACAGCAATCTCTCTTAAAATTTCTATTAAGTATAATAAAACCTGACGTAGTGCCAGGTATATTTGCGAAGCGTAGGGTTGTCAGCTTATCCTTAAAAAAACTGAAAAAATAATGAGTAGGTATATTTCTATGTCGTAATGAGGTCCACAATATTCATCGCAGTAATTATGGTAAATTAAACATAAGTTACATATTATAATTACTTAATGTATGCTTACCTAATCACCCTAACAATATAAAACTTCGAAGCGGTCGAATTCGGACATTCGTATGGACTGATAGTCTATGGTCTATGATGATGATGAACAGAGTCTGAATGAACAGTGTCTAGTATTGGGAGGAATTCCATGATATAGGTACAGAGGGTAACGTTACTGAAATAGATATATAAGATTTTCGTAAGATAAGAAATATCATTGAAGATTTTTTGATACAAACGTAAATTACATTTAACTAAAATTGGGAATTGGGTTAAATTTAGTTTCCAAGATTTGATCACTTACCGACATTGTTCAAGAGTAATTTAATAAAATTTTAAATAGGTATTGTGCTTAAATATTACTCATTATTTATTTATTCACTTTTATCTAATACTTCTTTATACAATGGGTGGATTTCCTGGAGGACAATTAGCTGCCAGTCAATATTTGAATTACGAGCATCAACGATAGGTAATTGAAACAAAATAGATAAACTAATACAGATTACACGCTTACCTACATGATTACGCTTCCATCTTCTTATGTAATTCTATTTTTAATTTAGAGCTACTGCAATGAATAATCGTTGATAATAATAGATTAGTATTATTTATGCCAGAATAAAATGTTACATTTTTTAATTATTTACAAAATCTAATGAAAACCCTATACAAGTGTAAAGTACTACAAGTGACCCAAAGCACCAGCGACGTACGACGCCAGCGCAACTGTCAACATTGCGGCGACACACGTAAACACTGGTCGGTGAAAACTTGCCTAGTTTACATTATTTACTATGCAAAGTGTTTACTTTAAAATAAAATAAGCCTATTTTAATAATTACCCGACTGCGTCAGAAGGAGGGTTATGTTTTTCGAGTGTATATAAATGCATGTATGTATGTATGTATGTTTGTATGTATGTCCATTTATTTGTCGGGTCCCACAGCCCAAACGGTTGAACGGATTTCGACATATGAGGTAGGTATCGCTGAATTCGTCAGAACTGTGTTAGTGCCATTGTAGGCTATATGAATTTTCGAAATGGCGCCCGAAAGTGGAAGAAAAAGAGGTGATAATCTTGAGCTTTTTCTTATCTTAGCAATATGGGTAGCAAATGAAAGATCTTAAAAAGACCTTTTCAAATATATATATATATATAAATCGGGTCCAGTAGTAGAGTGGGCGTTCATTCGTACTATTTACATTCCAGATAGGTATTCTTGACTAAATAAGCAATGTGGGCTTCTTTCATATGTCAGGACGTGAGCTCAGGATATCAAATGAAACACAGGGTTAGTTCTAAGCCAAACACACCACCATCTCCGTTTATTGAATCAAACAGTTTGGCTCAGTAAATACGTTATTAGATCATTTAGATTTGGTTTGGTATTTTGACATCTTGGGTTTACTTCACGGAATTACGATATTGATTTATCGATCGATCCACTCGCACTCGCGACTCACGCGTTATTTATCAACTATTATTAACGATTCACGGCATTTCAACATAGAAGGAGCTTTTACAAGATATTACACCGCTAGACATTACTTTATTATTTTCCAATTCTATTGACAGCTATCCGATTCACTATTAATCATCGCGTACAGATTAATCGCATCAAACCAGTTTCATAGGTTTACTACCTCCTCCGTCACGGCCATCGCTGACTCATCGCCCGTCCTCGGGTGATGCTCCGCCCCGTTAATATTACCATCTCAATTACTCGACCCGCAATTTTCAATTAGTTCAACCCAAAACAAAACTCAAAATCTTTAACATCAAAAATGACTACTGCTGTTACTGCTGCGAGTGGATTTCAAAAACTTTATGTTGCATTTTTTAACCCTGACTACCGTAAGCTACCACTCGCTTCGCTAAGTGTCTTCGCTATGGAGAAGAAACGAGTGAGAAGAAACTCCATAACATAACACTTATTTAGAACAAAATTACCAATTTATTATTTGCGCGATTTGTTTTAACTTTTACTCGGTACGTCGTCACCGTATAACTATAATCGGTACGTCGCGTCACTGCCATAAAACCGTATTCGTTTCCGCATCTTCCCGCGATCCATTCTTAAGCACGCTCTACCAGCGGCAACACGTATGAGGCATTGAAGATTACCTGTAACAACAGAACACATACGCGAGTATCTCTCCACGCTCGGTCCTTCCTGACCTACTAAATAATCAACGTGCACCGTTACGGCTGTCCTACATCCACACACGACCTCATGTGTTTCAACTTCTGCGTCAGTATGGGTATAACACGAAGGCATTCGTGTTCAGTTATGCCACAGAGGCGTTTGAACAGCTAAGAACCGAAAACTCCTTTAAAAAGGTAACACATGGATCCTCAATAGATATGCCACACGGATCTCTCAAAGATTTGACACTCAGGCCTATCAACAGAATTGCCACAGAGGCCTGTCAATAGATTTGCCACACAGTCCTATCAATAGAATTACCGTACGGGCATACCAATTTAGGATTTTCTACACAGACTTTCTAATTATTCAGATCAATAACCAACTTCATTAAAGGTCATCAATTACCCAATGAATAAAACAAAACAGAAATCACCTGATATCCAGAAGCGTAGTGTAACAACACTTAAAGCATTGCAATTCCAAGTACAACTCTCTCTGAATGGATTTGTGTTAAGTATTGTTGCAGATTCCTTTTTCCTCACATAGAATGCTCATAAACAAAAATTATTGTATTCCACAATATTCAAAACTTGCTTTAACCAATTTATCTTAAACTCTCACTCCCTTGGTATCTCAAGTTAGCAGAGATCTTCTTTGTGGTACTTATTTTGAACTGTATGACATGTCATGTTTGTGTGACACAGAATTCTTAGGTTGTCATTTCTTTTCTCAAAACACACTCAAAATTATGGTTTATTACGTGTAATTTCCTCTTTTAAATTTCAATCGCTTTTTATCAAAATATTTCTCATTCAATGTTTCGTAAACATAAGCCTCATTTCCATGGACCAGTGATGAGAATTGCTGACATGACAGATGGCAATCTTAGCCTTATCCACAAAAAAATTTCAGGATTCTTTATCCCACTATCTGAAATCGGGTCCAGTAGTAGAGTGGGCGTTCATTCGTACTATTTACATTCCAGATAGGTATTCTTGACTAAATAAGCAATGTGGGCTTCTTTCATATGTCAGGACGTGAGCTCAGGATATCAAATGAAACACAGGGTTAGTTCTAAGCCAAACACACCACCATCTCCGTTTATTGAATCAAACAGTTTGGCTCAGTAAATACGTTATTAGATCATTTAGATTTGGTTTGGTATTTTGACATCTTGGGTTTACTTCACGGAATTACGATATTGATTTATCGATCGATCCACTCGCACTCGCGACTCACGCGTTATTTATCAACTATTATTAACGATTCACGGCATTTCAACATAGAAGGAGCTTTTACAAGATATTACACCGCTAGACATTACTTTATTATTTTCCAATTCTATTGACAGCTATCCGATTCACTATTAATCATCGCGTACAGATTAATCGCATCAAACCAGTTTCATAGGTTTACTACCTCCTCCGTCATATATATATAACGTTTAGGCACACGTTTTAACACAAATTGTCAAAAACCATTCCAAAAAGCAGAATTTTTCGGCGAAAAAACTGAAGTCTGAAATAAAAATATTATTATAAAAACAAAAAACCCAACTGCTTACAAAAGAACTCAAAAGAAAAAAACAAGTGTCACAATATCAACATACCTAAAATACTTCATGGTGCTGCAGGCGGGGACATATCCATATCCGTCATACGTGTATCAAAACAAAGTACCGACTTATAAGCTTTGTTACATACCAAAAAACGTCTCGCCCCAGACCTCTACAATGCCATACCTGTAACAATGAAGAATAGAAACAATTAGTAAATAAAATAGCTGTTACATCATCCGCCTATGACATTCGATGCCCCCGCAACATTGTTAAAATAAATCACTAGAAGCGTGGGTGTGCTTTTGTAATAATTGGAAGAATTGGAACGACGCGACGGTTCGGTTTAATTCTATTGTGGTTATTTAAGATTTCACTTTAATGTGTCTATCGACGCCTGTTTGATTCATATTAAATTACAGAGTTGGTAAATCGTAACGAAGTTAATCGGTTTTCTTTGGATTGACAATATTATTCTCAGTTACTCATCATTTTGTGTTCTTGTTTTTCATAGTGTCTTGATTTTGCTGTCGATAAAATTTATGTTACCAATTCCGACTAGTAATTTTATTGGTATGTTTTAAATTATCCTAATAACATGAAACATATCAATTAATTAAAATAAGTAAACTTTTCATCTATACTAATATAATAAATAATAAATATTTGTATTTTTGAATGTTTTAAACGAATAAACTCAAGAATGACCACACCGATTTCAAAAATGTTTTCGGTTGTTTGACATACGTGTATGTATTTATTAATACACACATGATTTTGCATGCCTTACAAAGATGGCATGTTAATTACATTAACGATTTTTAAATTTTTTAAAACTAAGTCAAACAGCGTAAAAATACCAAGCATTTTGTTAAAAACAAACTTTTTATATCCACTGTACCCAAATCTAAATATGGTGACTGAGCAATTATTAAATCCTATCTACACTATATTCTACATCATGTCTTTCTCTTCAATAATTAAGCTATTAAATTGAACAAACCACAAAGCGCCTTTCATATGCTAATCATAGACGAATAAAATAGTGGCCTTCAATCCATAGTTCATAAATTAGGGTTGTTACCATAACACTGTCAGACACTTAAGTTGATCTGCTCTTAATGTTTATTACAGGGATCACCCGCACGTTAAAACATAATAAAAATTATGTTTTACGTACCCATTGTTATCAAGGATTTTTTCATAATTAGTAGTTAAAGCGCAAAGATAAGTGATAATTTTTAGTGTATCGAGTGGTAACCCTGAGTGTCAAGTAATTCATATAGCATCCGGAAATGCGTGGGTTAGACGCGCCACCATGGAACAAAACCAAAGAATGTCGGCCCTAAAAGTCCCTCAACTAAACCTATAACTTATTCATCATTCGAAACAAAAAATATCGTATTAGCATCTGGATGTTACCTTCTAAGAAGTCTTTACTTACGAACTTTAAAATGGTATTATTCTATGATACGTGGTACATATTTTTATTTAGATCCCATAAAAGCAATACTTGTCAAAGAAACCAAGTCTCGCAACTCAGTTTTTTTTGCCGTAAAAAGTTGTCAGGTCCATGTTATACCAAGTCTGTTATTAATTTATTCAGTCCCTACTTTTGTTTGGGACCTTCTGTCCTAAGTTGTTACGTACAGTAAGTAATAAACTGTTTATTATAACTCGGCTGGTGTGAACTTCGTTTTCCGAGATGTTTGCGCAGGTACAGTAACTGACCAATCTAAACACGTCGGCCATGACAGTGTTTTGTGATGCGTTACTTCGTATTGGCCATGGACGTAAATACGTCCATGGCCAATACTATTGTATTGTATTGTATTGGCTAACTATCCTACCGTCCGCACTCCCCGCCTCTTACCACCATTTTGGCCTTAAAATCGACATCTGCGCAGCCACTATGTTCATATCAGTCGAGTTAAAATGAACTTACTGTAATTAACTAACCTAACAACATCTTATAACTTTATCTGTATCTACTTATTTTATTGCGCACCCCCAAGGGTTAATTTCCAAAACATTTGAGTTTTCCCGGGATTCATACACTAAACACTAGAAGCTTCTACTTCTGCTAGAAGTTCCTTAAACTTTTGATGATCGGTCAGTCAGTGAGTACGTGAGTGACAAAATTAAGAAACTTTGACTCATTGTAATTCTTAAATTACCAGTTCAAATTAAATGAAATTTGAAATATACCGAGCTTAATCAATGGCTGCTTGGTTAATAAAAATTCAAGCTTCTAGTTTTATCCACAACGAAGCTAAAGCGTGTCGAAAATGGCCTGAATTGGCTAGAGAAAAGGATGGTACGGCCGTGCCGCTTTTTCGCTCGACTTGGTGGGGGCACTGCCGTGTTTCCAGATACTTTAAGAAAATTTGTTATTATTTGAAACAGAACTGGGTATTATTATTTACTTTTTAAATAAATTCAGTTGGTACACCGACAATGAGTTGAGATTTAAGTTTATTAATTTTTAACGAAGTGTGTACGTCATATCAATATAATATTGACTAGCGAACATAATTAAATTCACGAAATATATTAATGAACTTTAACTTTATTTTAGAAGACTTTCCTTAAGTAAGTTGTATATTTGACGAGACTTATCAAACTAAATTTCTGAGTGATTATCAGTTTCCCTATGATTATGCGCACTCCTAAATATCAAAATAACTTACTTGAATTTCAATTATTATAAATTTATAATGTTCGTAATATATTATAACGTTTATTTATACTCTAGGTATTGTTATATAACTTATTATACTCTAATTTAGTGCTTATAGGAATTTTATTACTCGATTCCCGGCGAGATGTAAATTTGAATGTAGACTTTATAATTACCTTCTTGATCTGAAGGTTTGAGATTTTGTCGTTATTCATCGGAAGCCCTGCACCAAAATGGGGTCTTGCATCAATGAGTGCGACTGTATCAATTCGTCGAAAACTCGACGCAGTTGCGGCGTCACTTTACGACGGTTACACCCGCGCAGTAACCACTTTACGACCGACACATCGCCCTTAGGGACTTGTTCGATCAACAACAAAAACAGGATTTTTTTTCAAAACCAATTTTTTTGAACTAATATTTTTTTTATAATTTTAAATGATAGTTTATGGCCATCCACGTAGACTTTAACTATTTTATAAGTATGTGACAGATTTTAAACTTTATGTTTTTCATAGATATAGTAATTGTCTATTACAATTAGTGTAAATGAAAAATCATATTTTATGTCTTGGTATAAAACATAGCTGTACCTACCTATCTATCTCACCATATTTACATGACTGATAGAGATAGTCATAAGGTAGTATGTATGTCCATCCAATGTAACATTTTTTCCATAAAATGTAATAAATGGGTGAATAAGTAATTGTACAGCATATTCAGTAGGTAATAAAGCTCATATTTGCGAAGATGTTTTGACCATGCTTACAGAAGATTTAAACTTCTAACATATTATGGAGTTAGAATTTACATACCTACTTACAACTAGTTAGTTTTGCGAAATGTACCTACTCAAGTAAATAGTACCTACTCACTATAAGAACTGAATACTTACCATGCCAATTCCTTGTTGAATTTTAAATTAGGTTAATTTTAAACTACATAGCTGTTACCCGTGACTTCGTTCGTGCCTATGCACGAACGAAGTCACGGAACGAAGTCTCCTATGAGTGTTTCCCGCGTGAATCCTGATGCCGCGAGAAAAAGTAGGATGTTGCTCCACAACCTCCTCTGTCTCCCAGTGAAAGTCCTATAAAATTCGTTTAGCCCTTTCTGAGATTAGCGTGCACAAGCATACGATCAGTTACAGCTTTATTATGTGTAGGTATAGATAGATCTGATGTAAATTCTTTATACCTAATTTTTATTGTTTTGCATTTACTTAAATCTTTTACATTCGTCGATGCTACAACCATTATTTCAGCCATTTTGTTTAAAGAAGGCGCTAACCGCATCTCATTTATAATGACAGCGACTACCTAATTTTCGTTGCGGCACCTACATTGTCAATTGCCCCTTTAAACTTTTATGTTACGTCGAAATTGGTCAACACGGTCCATGAATTTTTAGTGCCTAACGTTTTTCCTATAAGACTTAAAATTTAAGGAGTTGGCAACTATCAGATCAACGTTGATTTTTTATTAGATAATCGTAGAATACAATATTAGATTAGGTTATATTTAATTATACTTAGTTATAAACCTTTTAAATCACTTATTTGTTTGTTTAAACGATAAGAAATATGAACGAATAACGCTCAAAACCTTTGTTATTAAAATCCACTTGCATAATAATTATGTCCATCCATTAATAAATATCCATACAAATATTATAAATTCGAAAGTCTGCCTGTCTGTAACGCTTTGTTTGAACCTGGTTTCTTTATGTGAACCTAGGTCTTCGTTGAAGACCCAGATTCACACATAGGCTACGTTTTTTAAATACAGTGAAACCTGGTTAAGTGAGACATCAAGGGACCTGCAATGTCGTTTCACTTATAGAGGTATTCCACTTACCCAGTGTCTCAGATATACAGGTATAAATAAATATCTGTCTCATTTACAGAGGGTTCCATTAATAGAGGTGAGAATACAGGTTATTTCAGTTATACAGGTGCGATCATTAAATAAAATAACGTGTTATGTATGTAAATGAGTTTTAATAAAAAAATATTATGTACTTAAAGGTATGGTACTTAAAGGTGGGTAGAATAAGAATGAGTAAACAAACAATGTTATCTCAGTTACAGAGGTTTATGCATATAAAATTTACTCGCTGTCTCAGTTATAGAGGTAACTATGATGATAAATCGAAAGAACAAATCCCAGATATAGAGGTTTACCTCGTCCCACTAACAGAGGTAATTCAGTGCCAAAGTGTTGGGACCTCAGCATGAGTTCCAGTTATGGAGGTTTCTCACTTATCCAGGTCCCACTTAACCAAGTTTCACTGTAATATGAACCCCTAAAGATTTGAAACAAGGGCTTAAAGTTTGTTTGAGAAATCTTTACCACTTGACTAACTTCGATGAATTTTCTCAGAAAGATAATTGATGATGCAAGGCCAAACATAGGCAACCTATTTTTTCAATAACCGTCCCTGAAGAGCTGAAATAAGGGATGACGATTCGCGATATCAACAAATTCCACGCGGTTGAAGACACGGCAAGAAGTTAGTCTTTAATAAATAACAGTACGTATTTTTATTTATTAAGTAGATACTTTATTACTAGCTATTAAAAATTGGCAGCTATTTAAAATTTCCGTAAAATTCGAAATGTCTTTGTTCCCATGAACATTTACTATAACTTGTAAATATAAGTATTGTAATAGATAATACTAAATCTATTTTATTAGAAAAGCTTTCGAATAATATTAATGACGCTTAAGACAACGCTATCGAAAACAACCCTTGGATTGTTATTTTTAAATTCAACACTACAATAATAGACACTTCAGAATAGGATTCCTGAAATACAAAGCAATTACTATTATAACCACTCCGCTTTGATTACTTTAGTTTGAAACGAAACAATGAACAAAAGAATAACACACGGGGCCGTAAAACATACGAATACTTTATATTTCTTGAGTATTGGTGGTTGAAAACTATGTCGTTGACTTGCTAATGTAAGTTATGTGAGAAGTTTGGAAATATACACTTTGTTACCTGAAAGGGGTTCCATAAAACTGAATTATAGCCATAACCCTAACTTGGTTTTGAGGAGCGCCATAAAATACCATCTTGGGCGCTCACAGGACGCGTGGCAGCGACTGTTGTTAAATTTTATGGAAACACCACCGAATACAATGGAAATATGTAAATTAGACAAACATCAAACTTTCTCACATACAAAGTGCTTGTATGTACACCGCTTTGGGTTAAACATATTTTATTCATCAATTACAAAACAGTTTTCTTTACAATATTGTGATTATCAAGTAAGCTTCAAGAGTTTAGGGCAGTGTCCTTCTTCATAGCTGAGGCAGCCTAGATTGTACTCGACCACAAATGGTCTAGAGCGGATCGGCGGATGGACAAGTTTAAAGTGTCGGAGATTTTCATGCCACCCAAAGGCTTTAGATATGGCTTATATCTACAACCTGGGCCGACGGCATTGCAGCGCTCAAAACGTCTGTCACCCATCGAACTACCGACCGCTTCAGCTGGTGGTTATCTAGATCGATCACTTAGAATCAACACAGACCATTGAGGACCGCTTCAATTATTTATTTAAGAGTTATTTAATAACAAGTGATCCTCCCTCGATACGCTTTGGTAAACCTGTGTCTATGACACACATCGGAAACTTTGCTTCTAAATGTAATTACCAATTTTGAGGAAAAGTTTTGTTGTTTGATATAAGTCTAGCTGTTACTGTGGCATTGTTTCCTTGACCCGCATAGAAGTACTTTTGAATGATTTTCAAATAGGTAATGCTTAAGTTAATGCTTTTATGCTTAGGAGTTGATTTAAGAAAAACGTTCAAACAGGTGTTTCATTATTTCTAACCATAATCCTAAAGAATAAACTTCTTTTTATCCATTCACTAGTAAATCTGCCCTCGCTTCGCTTCGGGGAACCAGTCTCTTCAAAAATCTCTATAAATTTTAACAAATTATGTTATTCCGATGTCTAAGCTGTATTACTGCAAAGATTCACGAAAATCCGTTCAGTAGTTTTCGCGTGAAAGAGTAACAAACCCACACACACACTCACTCACTCACTCACTCACTCACATACATCCTTACAAACTTGCGCATTTATAATATTATAGTAGGAAGTAGGATTCACTCGTATATAACATTTTATGCATGCAATGTTAGCAGATGTAGGTACTGTATGTTATAGAATGAATACCTATGTAAAATTACAACTCCGCGCAATGATAGGTTCAGCGTGCACAAATGCGTAAAAAAGGGGTTTTCTTACCAATATCACAATTAAAACAGCAGCATTAGCAAAATTATAATGAACGTGCAAGATTTTGTACTGATATTTCTTTGGTTAAAATTTAAATTCACGGCGTTAACATTCATATAACTTCCTATTCATCAAAATGGAAATAACCACCCTACAGTACACTGTTTATTTATATAAAATATCTTTAAACGAGCAATTCTTGTATATTTATTTATTTATATATATATAATCACGATCTCGGAAACGGCTGCAAAGATTTTCATGAAAGTTACAGATTAGGGGGTTTTCGGCTCAAGGAATCGATTTATCAAGGTCCCAGGTTCGAGAAAAGCTCGGTTCCCGAGATAAAGAGATTTTAAAAACATCATACTGACGTCATCTATGAAACATTAGGATAACTTCTATGAGGTACTGTTTGTAACGTGTTGAACTGACGCCATCTATGAAACATTAGGATAACTTCTATGAGATACGGTTTGTTTGTTTCAGTAGTATGAAACTAGATGGCGCTCGAATATATTTTTGTTCGGCTAATTATCTCGCTTGACCTCGCAGGACGCGTAGTGATAGTTTAACGTGCGTTTGTGATATTTACGAGAATATTTGTAAATAAATGTTAGTTTTGTTATTATCGATTTAATAATATATTTTAATAAAGTTTTAAATAAATAATGGTCAGATCGATGAAATTACTATTGTTGTAAATAGAATCAATAAAATTTTAAGTACGCCTAACAACTTGCTCATTAAACTAAAAGTATATTTATTTATGTTGTTTAATTATCATAAACATTCAATACATTTTATCGCAAATAAAAATTTCAGTCGGGGACTGCCTAAGCCTGCGAAAAGTACGAAGGAAAGTTCAATGAATTTATCTAATTAAGTATGTACCTATTTAAAATGCAATTAATTCGCTCACACAGTTAACTTCTATGAGGTACTGTTTGTAACGTGTTGAAATTTCAGTAGTATGAAACTAGATGGCGCTGTACAACTTTGTGAAACACGCTGTTGAGATCCTTTGGCCGTAACATAAGTAAAATGAATTTTGTGCTCAGTGAACAGTTGTATGATTTGACTCCTGAATAGATGGCGGAATTCCTCGTATTTCTTGCGATTCATACTAAATATAATTTTCAACCGAGCAAAGCTCGGTCAACCAGGTACTTTATATAAAATTTGCAATAAGCGAGACTCAAGTTGTATGACATAAAATGGTTGACATTGTAACAGCTTTCTTTCAAAACGCCTGAGCGATAATGCGATGTATTTAAAAAACGGACAAGTGCGAGTCTGACACGCACACCGAGTGTTCCGTAAAAACCTGTAGATGTATAAATAAGTAAAACTTCACCCATCACAACAATCAAGTCATATTTATGGAGATTATTAAAAATATTTTTTTTATATTATGATGAAACTAAAAATTTACGGTTTTCTCAATTTTTCCTCTATCTGTGCTGTAAGGCGTTGCTTCGTACCAAATTTCAAGATTCTACCTAGTTTAGCTGGCTAGTTTGCAAAATGACAGGAATTGTCTGAGGTCAAGACTTTGTTTATATAACTTATTTATCTCAGAAGTTAATTTCAAGTTCATTCAAATGATTGGCGTTCTATTCATCTTAAACTCCAAACAAACCTCCTCTGTTCAAGGGGTCCCTGCTAAATAACGGGCGAGGTAATAGCCCCAGTTCCTATGGAGGTCACTGTGTTCTGTCTCAACGAGTTTAATGTCTTAACAGATGACACATAAATGAAGCTATATATTATTCGCCCGCGTGGAGATATTTTAAATGATTGTCATTGGTACAAACTTCCATCCCTTTACCCTTATCTTCTAACCACAAACTACCTGCCTGCCAAATTTCATCTTTATATATTATATGTCAAGCAGTTTTTGATATTTCGTGATGAGTGAGTAACCTTCCGCTTTTATATATTTAGATAGGAGATAGATGAATGTATTGTTATTTTTTTATTGTAAAAAATGTACTAAGTACTTAATATTTTGTCACAAACTATATAGCACCACCTTAAGTTTTGAAGACCGCTTTTAACAAGATGCTAACCGAGATATTTATTTTTAACTTCTCTCCTATGATAAGCAGAATCGTTTCTCAAACACGGTATATAATACTTGAACTTCGTCTTTCATTCCCTTCCAAAAGCATTACCCTTTTAACTTCAATAATGCGTCAGCAAAAATGTTTCTTTCTCGTGTCACGTCTCTAAAATCCCCATTGTATGAACATTCGGCATGTAAGCAACAAAATAAAAAAGGTCTACGGTGCTTAAAATATTGATTTATTATTTAAATATGAATACTGTAATAATGTGACAATAAAATTCGCGTTACAATAAAGTTAAAGACATCGTGTTATCATAAGTAACAAGAGGTGTGGGTGTCGAGTTATTCGCTTAATTGTTTCGAGAAACGTATTGCTTGTTAGAAACTAGCCAAACTGAGTTTTATGGTCGCCATAAATTATTGTCGTTTCAATTTCAATACAACAACATGCCAAAGCTGGGCCGGCCGTATACGAGTACGATTAAATTAGTTTTCGTTTTTTATATTTGAATTATGTGTGGTAGATTCACTGGTAGATTCGAAGTGCTTTAAAGGATGATTAATAGTTGAGAAAAAGCAGGCTATTACATCGACCTCCTGCAATTCGGCGCCGGAGGCAGCGCAGGCGCCGTGCATTTTCTCCCGCCTACTCTCGCCGGCCTATCTGCATGTTCTCACACAGAAATTTACACATGCTCGCGAGTATCAGCGGCTCATAATAACACAGTCGCATTTTACTCGTATCTGTAGCGGCTGCGGTGTCGGCCACTCGGTGTTACTGACATCCAACAACCGACGAACGTGGGCGACCCGCAACTGCCGCATTTTATAACTTTTTTATTCTATTGTCACTCGACCGCGACGTAACCTGGAGAAAAATAAATTTCACTCGTTATCTAAATGTCAAATCGTTCGGCTTCGATCGAATCAGTTTCCAAATAGTTTTAATAAATCTCCTTTTACGGCGGCTGGAGCGCGAGCGATAGGGAGAGGCATTACAGATTCACGCTGCGTTATCGTGTTTTACTTTGTTGTGACTGGCGCGGTTGTTCGGCAACAATAGCTTTAATTGAAAGAGTGTCAATAAATTTGTCGGGCTGGTCCTGCGCGTCGCCGGTGGTCCCGATAAACTTGATCGTCCCGTGGCGTGACATGTCCCGAAGGAACGGACCCTTGTTCCGGACGACCGTTTGTTTTTATCCGACGCCGCCGTTGTCTTCATTACGATAAATCTACCAAAGGGGTTTATCTATCAAATAATCGATTCGCTATCTTGTCTTATTTAAGTATTGAGGCCGTTTTATCCCAACGCCGATAATGTTAACAGTACCAATAAACATTTTAATGGTGAACTTAAAAAATGTTAAAGTAGGTGTGATTGGAATACTTACCTAATTTTAAATAAGCCCATCTAAAGGACTTTTAATACGAATCAAATATTTATATTTGAAATCAAATCATTAAGCCTATTAGCACTTTAAAGTTTTAAAGGCACTTTTTGGATTATTTTCTCACGGTACGACTCCGCCCACGGCCGCTTCTAAGAATACGTGTCTACTTAGGAATGGAACTTTGTGTTCATAATTTAGTTGTAACAATGATATGGGAATTGGACCTGTGTTTGGATACGACATTAGTTTGTACATAAATCGTGTGGACGGTTCAAGCCGCAATGATAATAGGAGGAAGTTATTAATGTACGCACGTGCACATATGTAGATAGATAGTCTTAATAATCTACACCAATAAAAAAATGAGTAATAAGTTTACTTTTGTGTGTTGACATATATTTGTTTAATGTTAATAGCGGATAACCAGATCCGCTATTAACATTAATAGAATGAGAATAAATAACTATTTACAAAAAAAAATAACCTTCAAAATTGATAAGTAGAGATAACACAAAAACTACCCTTGAGATGTCGCTCAAATTTATATGTATGTATAGATTTGACGACAAGCATCAGCTTTCAAATATAAGAAGAAATATAATAATCAAAACCGCATTATTATGAATAACTCAAAAAGACCAAAGGTGACGTAATTTCTTACTAGTTTTCAATTAAAATTATACAAGATCGGTTCACGTATTACAAAGTTATACAGTAACACAGAAAAAAATACAGTGGAATTGAGAACCCCCTCCTTTTTGAAGTCATTAGTAAAAATTATAAGTGATCATATCATCGTTGAAAAATATTAAGTGAATATAATTTAACCGAAGGAAACTATTATTACGCTTTGCCCGAGAAGATGGAAGGGAAGGACCAGCATAAATAGGTACTACTTATATTTTAAAATGTTTGTCCTATACTTACTGCCGGCCTATATTTCATTCAGATTACATTTATCGCTAGAATATGTAGCTACTTACCGTAACAACAAGACTAATCTGATTTAGAGGCCTTAACTTAACAGAATGAAAATGAAAAAAAAAATACAGATGTAGATACATTAAACACCAATAAATATTTACGGACAAAATTCCTATGAAAATTACCATATTCGCACAGCGTAAAATATAAGTATATTTATTTTATTAAATAAGCATATATAAAGTATGCAAGTCTATTTGTAATTATTGGTATTTCTTTATCGCCTTGAATGATTTAGCCCCAAAATCAATGTTTAATGAAAGGTACGTAATTAACCTCA
Organism: Hesperia comma; assembly: GCA_905404135.1. Lineage (NCBI taxonomy): Eukaryota > Metazoa > Arthropoda > Insecta > Lepidoptera > Hesperiidae > Hesperia > Hesperia comma. The sequence goes on along the minus strand of FR990014.1, from coordinate 13,755,085 downwards.
CAAAAATTTTCAGGAATTTACAAAAACATGACAAATAAAATTAAAAAATCTAAACCTCAAAGTAGGTACCTACGCATTCCTTAAGAACATTATTACAATGTAAACATTCACACGCGAGCAATTAGGTCCTGTAGTGTGTACCCACGCGTTAACTGTTCTAAAATTGCCGTGTCCATAAATGAATGGATTCCTGGTTTAATGGTTTTACTGTAGCCCACGTTTGGACCCAAACAATTCACACCCGATAATCATCTGAGATAAACCGTCGGCGGTGCGTCAGCGTGAAATCACAGAAATTACACACGTCGCCAGATTTAGACATTCTGCCCGAAAAAGGGCTCTGAAGTGTGTAGCAAGGTTAATGCATTACAATCGAGTAGTGTAGCCGTCAATTTACACCAGGCCGTGAAGATCAACAACTTAATACCTACAAGATTTTTATATACCTACTTATTTACATTTACTCCAAATAAGAAAACTGTTTATTAGGTAAAACAATTGCTAAACACAAACATAATAATTATGCAATTTTCGAAACAAAAACCTGTGATATAAGTAATGTTCATTTTTAAGTAATAAATATGCTACAGATCCACGTTTCATCATGGAAATTGCATTTTTTGTTGGTATAATGTGGACTAATATGATTAAAGAAATTTAAGAGTTGGGAATGTAGGTAATCTAATCAAATCCGTTTTAGTGACTTCTCAAGTATCAATTTCCGATTACTTAAATCAGGCTTTATCAGCATTACCTTTTATCAGAGCCTTCACTCGCCTTACTCGTTCTCGCGTAATAGGCACGGGTTCAATCAGTAGCTTCAATGGGGTCGAAAACGGCCCTCCACTGAATAAAATTGCCACCCAATCACGCGACGAACCGCAAGGCTTCCAATAACCCTCCGCTAAAATATATGGTCGATTTGAGGATTTTTTCGTTCTTGTTTCGAAATTCAAAATATCACTTAAGATACCAACATCACCCTTAAGAACTTTACGCACAAAAACCTTGAACGTCCTTCGCCCCTGTTTCTTCCTTACAACATTTGGGAGTTTAGAAATCTTCCCGGTAAAAATGTACTTTGAATCGGCCACAACACGTCGGAGGGTGTCAATATTTTTAAACATCGAACCGTTGTAATAACACTTTGGAACATTACCGTCGGCTCGTATTATTGTGTTTCTTTTTTTCATCTTTTCCCGGACTGTGAATTCTGAATTTACTGGAAAAATTGCCTGGAGAAAAACAGTCAGGATTATTATCATTATTACGTTGGCCATTTTGTGGTTTGGGGTTTGTCATTTATTTGTAACACTTTCGTCATAATGGTCTAAGTTTTGTTTAAATACATTTTTGTTTGTCGTGCGCAGAACGATCGAGATTTCAACGCGTATTCAGATTGAATAGGTGCGCGCGCGCAGCTTGCCGCTGAGCCACTGGAGGTTTTATCGCGCCCACTGCAACTTGCAGCCTGTTTTTGTTATGTTAATCTCAAAGCTCTTCACTAAGCCTTCGAGAACACTTAACAAAATAAACATGATTGCAAATTCAAGCACCCAGTCGATTTGTTGGCGCCGGCTTTCTTGTGTTCAGCGGAGAAATGATAAGCAAGTGGCTTTGTTTGGTATGTTAATGTTATTACTGTTATATTGCTCAATGCCATGAAAGTTTAGGAAATAGAAGGTTTATAAATAATCTCAGTATTGAGCGATAATAAGTATTTCTAAATGAGAGGACATTAAAACAATGTACCACTGGGCCGTATTGGAATGGCACAGACTACTGACCCCAATACCAAGCCGATACTCCAGGCTCTGACGCGGGCCCTCCGTTTGACGATAGGTCTCCTTAATAATTACCATTTTCGTAAAATTTAATTACTATTTCCGCAAAAAAAATGTAAGAAAACCGGTTACCTAACATCAAACAATTTTTCTTCTTTCTTAGTAATTCATAAATAATAGCCAGCTTTTTATAATAAACTTATATCGAACACTTTTATATTCAAATACTTACATAGAAACTTCAAAGTAGAAATAGATACAGCAACGGTCTTGTCAACCACGTTACGCATTCTATTCTTCAGCTGTTCAATTTATGTAATTGCATTCCATACGACCTATTAATAACATGTCAACATTCTCAGTAATAGTAGATTGTATGACAAGGGTGCAAAGTAATATTTTTTCGGCGAGGGCGTTTTTTGAATCCAGAGCGAAGTGAGGGATTCTAGAGTAGAATCCCGAGCGTAGCGAGGGATTCTTTAGTAGAATCCCGAACGTAGCGAGGGATTCAAAGTACGTCGCCCGAGCCAAAAATATACTTGCACCCGAGTGATACACTCTACTTTTCATCACCCACTATGAGAAAATAATATATATATATAATAGAAAATAATACGTAAAAATGCACGAAAACTTAATTTTAATTTGAAAACGAAATCTTAATTTGATTTCTTTTTTTATTATTCAGCTATTTAAAACACTATGGCTATATTTTACTATAATAGTCCACTCCACCATATACATAGTTACTTACTTTTACGGCAAGAAAGATTTCGTCGGGTGCCTCTTTAAGAAAAGTCTCCACATTTTTGACTGTGAACACTTTGGATTTTTTAGGTTTAAATCCATCAGACATCCTCTTCAGATATGCTATTAATTTCGAATATGTGTCCAGTTTTATATCGTTATTAGAACTGACTGTTGATTTAAGCATTGAGTAGATACTCCAAAGGGTGGAAGGTTTTTTAGTTTTGGCTAAGTTCTGGAAGTACGCCAAAAATACAGTTTCTGAAAAATTCTTGGCGCCTCTTGCATTTCTCCATTCCAAAAAATTATCATAGGCTTTCAAATATTTTTCCCGGGATTTCGCAGGTAATAAACTATTCATCACATTACTCGCTTCAGTTTTTATACTATCAGGAGGATACTTTCACTATCGTTGGAAGAACTCATTTTTTCAAAACAAAACAAAATTTCTAACAATACGTAAAAATGCACGAAAACGCGGGAAATAGTTCGAGCGATCTTAATTTGATTTCTTTTTTTATTATTCAGCTGGCGGGCCCTCGCGTCGAACCAGACATTCTTTATTCAAACAATATTTGTGTTCGATTTCTTTAGCGCAAAATACTAAAATGTTCTAAATTCAAAATAGGACGGAAAAGATCTAGCCGGCAGGAAAATTTGTATGAAAATTCATTCCGGCCCGCTGAATAGAAAACAGCAACTTTGGAACCCCTTATGTCCGAACCAAGTCGTCTTTTTCGAATAGGGGTGATGAAAAATATTGTAAAATATATTCTTCACCGCGATATATAAGTATTTATACTTCGCGCTTGTCAACCTCAGATCCCAGTTATAACGTTCTGTAGCTTAGTGGCTTTTATTCCACATTTGCATGTAAACGCGGCGAATATTGTGTAGAAAATGATCATGATATGGTTACTATGTATATAAATAGCACAAATTATATACGTTATTATTTATATTTACATTTACGTACCTAAGTGTTCTAGTCAGTTATCAGTGAACGAGTGTTGTTAAAGAATTGACCATTATTTTCATAATTTTATCATCACCATCATAACTACCGAAAAACACGAGGCTAGCTTTTCAAGCTAGAATTATTAAGCTAGCAAAACTATTTTGGCTTAATAGCTTTCTTACTAATTTGCTAGCCTAGAAAAGAAGTTAGTTGTACTATGTACACGAAGCCAAAGTGATTAGCTTGCTAACTTACTATCACTTCTATCCCAGCTTAAAAAACTAGTCCCAGGAATAAAGACAGTCACCAATGCTGTATTAGTGAAAATTGGCACATTTCACAAGACCTTTGAGAACTTTATGGAATACATAACTTTGATTTTTTCGTAATTATGTACTTTGACTGTACTTTAAATTGATATAATAATGTCCTAGACTTGCCTCTCCTTTCAACACGGCTGTGATTGATAGGGTTGACCGTGACGAATGTAATACGTCCCTGTCTATAAAAAGTTGCCTTTCCTTCTTGTTGTACTCAATAAACGTCAGTGCACAAATTGGATTTCAGTTTCTTATTTTAAATATAAAAAAACTATTGCAAAATTAATTATAGTACGTATTTTGTGACGTTAATACATACACAGTACCTATATATATACACACACAGGGTGTAATTCATTTGATCAGCAACATATTATAACCACGCCATTAGGCCATAATTCTGATAATCTATCAAGAAAAAAAAATTACATGTATGCAAATATCTACTCTTTCATTAGGATGCTTCAAATCACCAAATTTTTCTCTCGTTTACTCAAATTATATTAACAAAGTATTTTATTTACTTATTAATGTAATGTATTATTATGTATTTTGCGTTATTGTAGAAACTTGTAAAACGTTATTTTCGTTTTACAACAGAAACGATTATTTTAACGACAGTGACACAACTTTTACCCACACTGTACCCAGACGTGATTGTATCAAAGCATGTCGGAGATGTGCAACAGACCGAGGAATGACTTGCCATAAATACATACAGAAGGTCCGTAGAAAATCCTTATTTTCTTCGTTCGTGCTACGGGTACATCTTGGTGCCTTTGTAGATGGATTGAACGAGCGATAAGCGTCTACGTCTCATTATCGCGTACCGCCACTTCTTCTACAGAGGTATGTTTGCGCAAAACACGGTGCACGTAACGTGTATTGGACAACTACTAAGTATGTCTAACTGTACAGCACAAGAACCTATCTTTAGCGGCCTTTAGCCTAAAACTTGGTTAATGGATAATAAGTGATGTGTTCGCTTGTGATAGTGATTCAAAGGATTAACATCAGGATCAACAGTATTCTTCAAATATCTATTCAAAAATCTACTTTATTATAATAACAACCCATAATCTTCATAAAATATTTTTATAAAGTTCGTTCTGAGATTTTGTTGCATGAAAATTGTAAATTATAGGTATATTTGCAACTTAATTAGATGGAATAGTCTTCCTTCTTGAAGGTTATTAAGAAAATTTCAGTCAGTGAATTAGGTACTAACACCTAAAATACATATGTACGTATAGCTTTAAATATTAATTTACCAGGC